>OU342739.1:573923831-574606129 GCA_910589765.1 Avena atlantica
AAACAGTGTTTTACTTATGCACTGCTAACTGTTTCTGACTAAATTATTAATGTCTAGTTGATGCAGAAGCCGGGGATTAAGAGTCTTACAAAAAATTACTGGACAAGCAAAAACATGTTACGTATAAATTACTGGACAAGCAAATGAGACAACACCTACGACTGTTTGGTACATAGGCGAACACAAGAACTGAATCACAAACAAGCACCCAGATACTCTAACAAGAGTTGCGAAACCAATACACTCTGGCTTGTTTCCTTGACAGTCTATGAGACCAAGTTTGGACCACCAAAGATGGCAAAACCACCTATAGAATGTCTATCATCAATACATCCTGCCTAATCAGTATTTGAAAAAACACTAAGAAAAGTGGATGAAGATTTGGTAAATGTATATGTTTTGCAACTGACCAATGTTCTGTAGTTGGAGCATGAAGTTACTAACAAACCTTGTTTACTAAGAAAGAAAGATCTGGACGTGTAAGATTCAAGTACTGTAATCCTCCAACAATACTTATGTAGTGAGAGCTATCTTCATGACCAAGAGGTATGCCAGGTGTAAGAGACAACTGTTCTATGGAAGACAGAGGAGTGAGCGCTGACTTGCAGCTGCGCATACCAACTCTAGCAAGCAACTATGTAGCATACTTTTCATGAGTCAAGAGCAAGCCATTCTGCATCTTTTTTTACCTCAATACCAAGGAAGAAGTGTAAATCGCCTAGATCTTTGATTGCAAAATTCTTATTGAGATCTTGAAGGAAGGCAATAATAGCAAGATCACATGAGATTGTAACTATGATGTCATCAACATAAATTAAGACAAACATAGTAATACCTGACTTGTTATAAAGGAACATAGATATCATCCTTTGATGGTGAGAATCCAAGATCACACAATTTGGAACTCAACCAAGAATACCATGCTGAAGGGGCATATTTTTGTCCATACAAGTTTTGTCAAGTTTGCAAATATAGTCCGGAGAGTGGGGGTCCTCAAAACCTGGTGGTTATTTCATATAGACTTTCTCGTCAAGAACATCATGAAGTAACACATTCTTGACATCTAGCTACCATAAGCTCCATCCACGAGAGACAGAGAGACAACACAGTCCAGATGGTAGCGATTTTAACTACAGGACTAAATGTATCCTCGTAATCAATTCCATACATTTGTTTGAAGCCTTTCACAACTAGTTGTGCCTTGTATCGATCTATAGAGCCATCAGCCTTACTTTTTATGCGATAATCCCATCTATAGTCAATTAATTTTTATTGCTTCTCAGAAGAACAAGGTGCCAAGTCTTGTTCTCAAGCAATGCTTTGTACTCCTCCTCCATTGCTTGACGCCAATTAGGATCATTGAGAGCTTCAGCAATTTGATCACTGGCTCCTGCACCTTTATTGAGACTGTGGTGCTGGACCTGTTGGTCCTGGTTAATTGCTCCTGAGCTGTACATGGTCCCGCCATTCATGATGTTGGAATCCTGGAGGTTCCATTTTGCATGGAATAAAACAACAAGGACACTGTCTGGGGAACCAAGGATAAATTCTTCTGATGCTACTTGTAATAAGAAAAGAGAATGGAGAGAGAAGTGTGTGCCTTGACAGTTGAAGAAGAAGAGCTTGTGTTGGATTCTGGATGGGAAAAGGGGAAGCTCAGTGCTCATTCCCTCTGAATTTAGAGATAAAGTTGCAGCGAGCAGTCTCCCCACTTTGGTTAATTACCTTTCGTAAGCTGAGCAGCAAAGTTGATAATATTTTGGACAAAGAAGGCTGGAAATGCAACAAAAGTTACTTCGAAAAAACAAGTCGGCAAAGAGAAAAGGTGTATGTTTTGTGATGTACAACACCTATTTTTCTTTGCATGTAGCACTCTTGTAATTTACTTTTTTTGTTGCATCAGTTGTGGGTTTTCTAAATAGTTAAATTAATATCTGGGAAGTGCTGCATGCATA
Source organism: Avena atlantica (assembly GCA_910589765.1). Lineage (NCBI taxonomy): Eukaryota > Viridiplantae > Streptophyta > Magnoliopsida > Poales > Poaceae > Avena > Avena atlantica. The sequence continues at coordinate 573,925,787 of OU342739.1, forward strand.
TCTACATTTCCATTTCTTTGGCAATCTCACTTCACCAAAGGATGTATTGAGCAAAGAAAAGAAGAGATATTGTCCCAATGGTTGCTTGAAGTCGAAACTTTCTCCGAACTGCCAGGCAAAGGAGTGCAATGTTCGATCAATGAGAAGAAAGTTTTGGTCAGTCCGACTAACCTTCTGTAAAGTACCTGAAAGCAGTGTTTCACTTATGCACTCTTAGGAAATGTTCTGATTGAGTTGCTGTTTGCAGGTCGACATTGAGGACGCGAGAGTCGAGGTCACGTCCGGCCTCTGTTGAGATCTGATCCTGCCTCTGGCCCTACTCCCATCTGACCGCAACTTCACAAAACTGTAAATATTTCTCTTACTCGCTCCATTCCAGAATATAAAGCGCATTAAATTTTTTAAATGTCAAACATTGAGGAAAAGAATATCAAAATCCAAAATAATAAATTAATAAAATGTAAAAGATATATTTTGTGATGATGCCAATTTGACGCCCTGCAAGAAGGCGCCCTAGATGTTGGCACCGTTCATGTTGTCATTGTCATGGGGGTGGGAAGGCCTGTACTTAGCAGCTGGTGGTGGGCACTACCGGATTTTCGATGTTTGTTGTGTGCCACGGGCAAGGATTTGTTGAGACTCAAACTCAGGTGAAGCGCATGCTTTGTTGATGGCTTTCTGTCAGGCACTCGGCGAAGGATTTGCCCAGGGCTAAAACCAGGTACTCTTTTGGATAAAGTTGATATTGGTACTCAGCAAAGAGTCCATTGCGCTCTTATTAGTCAATCTGACAAAGTTGGTTAAACTTAAGACAAATATTATACTATTCGTTTTATGTTGTTGATATTCATACTCTTTTGGAAAAAGGTTGGTTATTACACTTAAGACAAATATTACTAATAGGCAGATGCAGTATAAATATTAACACACCATGTTATTTAATATACATATGTACATAAAAGATGCATACATAGACTTTGATGAACCGGTAACATGTTTACGGATAAATTATTGGGCAAGCAAATAAGACTTTAAGACACTTATGCCTGTTTAGTAGGCGAACACAAGAACTGAATCACAAACAAGCACCCAGATACTCTAACAAGAGGTGCGAATCTGGCATGCATAGTGATGTCTTATAACGTGGACAGGATGCATATGGGCCTCTGAAGATTGAAGCTGCTTAACCCATGGTTATGTGTGCTTGCTCGACGAAGTGGCGGGAGTAATGATAAGCATCCGATCTTCGGCACCTTCAGGGCAACCTAGGTCCTTGTCGCAGATAACATGGGGCTTGGATTTCATATTCCAGAAAGAATAGGGCAGAGTTGTCACTTTGGTTCCTCGCACGTCCATTATCTGAAGCTGTTTGAGCTTCCTGATGGAGTTAGGCAGTGTTGTCAAGGTCGGGCACCGGATACCAAGGTACTGTAAGTGCAGCATGTTCCTGATTTCTCTGGGCAGCTCCTCACCGATGTCGATGCCTTCCAGGCTGACGACTCGAAGGAAGGTGGAGTGCGTGAGCAGATGAGTGAAGGCTTCCTTGAATGACTGTGACCCTGAAAAGTGTCAAAAAATGTTCACGTTAGCGCCTTAGCTAGCGTAGGCGTAGCATAATATCATATGTATGGAGAAATATAGATAGATGGATGCATCCATGTTTTGCATCGTGGTTGTTTCTGACCATCATGGCTCAGCAGCAGAGTCCGGAGTTTGTGCAGCACCTTCATGTTGTCCGGCTTGGGCAATTTTGTGCTGTTAAGAGCCAGGCGCCTGGCGTTTCCTGGAACAGCGGCGGATTGAACATAGTATGTTTCCATGAAGCCAGTACGCTGTGCCTCCGACCTGAAAAAGGGATGGATCTGATCACGTATAGTAACTGATTCCACGTTGCCTTCATTCTTATCCACCAGCTCCACAAGGCCTCGGAAGATGAGCTCCTTGAGGTAGCGCTGCCCCAGCTCTTCCGGTTCGAAGTCAAGGTCCTGCGTCAAGAAGCCCTCTGCAATCCAGAGTCGAACCAGCTGCCCGGCGTCGATCGTGCTGCGATCTGGGAAGCCTGCCATGTAGAGTAAGCAGGATTTGAGGTCGTTGGGGAGGTCATCCATGCCTATGGACACTATTGTCTTTATGTAATCATCTTGGTTGTTGTTCGAGATGTACTCGCACACAGCATCCCATTTGTTATATGTCATGGTCCTCATGAGCTTGCCTATAAGAATCACCAACAATGGTAAACCATTTGTTGCCACTTCAATTGTTTCACGGAAATTTTTCCTCATCTTTGCCTGGTAATAACTCTCCCTGGGCCCGCCCAGACTCTTGTTGAACAGCGTAATGCTCTCGGTTTTGTCCAGATAACCAAGCTTAACGATGCCACCATCATGTTCTTTAGGGGGACTGGACGTCGTTGCCACCACAATCTTGCTTCCTTTGGCGCCCTTGGGGAACTTTTCGACGATGCTATCCCCCAGAGTTGGGCTGCTCATTGGGCAGTGTACCACAACCAAGTAAGTAGAGTTGTGGTCTTCAGCTTGCATCTTCTTCCACTCAGTTTCCAGCTTGCCTACTATTTTATCCGCGATGCTTCTGCTGCTGCTGTTTCGTGAGAAGTTCTCCCAGATGCGGACTGTAAATTTTTCATTGATGGCTTTATCTTCGTATACTTTCTTTACCAGATGCCTTTTCCCGATACCACTCTCTCCAACCACATAAATAACATGGCCAGCCGGTTTTTCCATGTCAAGGAGGAGCTCTGTAAGTTCTGTTTTCTTTGTCTTGTTTGGTTCCGTTGAGTCCATGTCGTCCCTGTTTCCAGACAATATGACCTTCAGTTCCTTAAAGATGGTACAGTCCAACAAGCCAGCTCATCTACCATTTCTGCGGAGCATAAAAATATACCAGTATACTTGCATGTGGAAAACCGTGTAGGGAATTAGAAAAAATGTACTCCCTCCGTCTTAAAATAAATGTCTCACGTTTTTAAAAATTTAGATGAATCTATATACTAAATAGTGTCTAGATTCATCTAAATTTTAGGATATCTATTTTAAGACGAAAGGAGTTAAAAAAACAAAAATGTACTCCTCTCTCAATGTTATAAGCACAATAAATATTGTTCCCTGTAGCCCCTTGCCCTTTGAGTTTTTTTGTCAATGCGGAGGTTGCGACATGAGATGTGAACGAAGATTGCCGCTCCTCTCGCTAAGGTACACTCCCGTCTCTAACTCACCCAGTCGACCTACCTCCTCCACTACAGGAAAAAACTAAGACGCCGACGGCCAGCCGGCTATGCCGATAGCCAAATGTCGGGGCCGTCGGCGTAGCTGCCTTTCCTGGCCAGCCGACCAACCCGGCAATCGGCGTAGGGACGTCCATCGGCATAGATGACGGTGCCGAGGGTAGCCCTCAGCGTAGCTTGGCCGTCGGCGTAGTAGAGAGGGCTATGCCGACGGTGGTCCTCGGCGTAGCTTGGCCGCCGGCGTAGTAGAGAGGGCTATGCCAACGGTGGCCCTCGGCGTAGCACCAGTTCAGACACGATGACGAAAATGGCGTTAGGCAGCCAGTCGGCACAGCTCTTTGGAAAATATTGTTTGGTCTGTGCCGACGGCTAGGCCGTCGGCATAGGCCTCTAGATTTTTTTCCCTTTTATCTCATTATTTTATGAAAAGTCATAACTAAATCATTCTAATTCAGAAAATACAAATAATATATCAAAATTTGCAGAAAAATAAGATCTATCTATCTACACTCAAATATTAAACATTTATAAACAAAAATTAAGTGAAACATAAAACATTATATATAGTTTAAAACGGGCATTAGAAATTCAAAAACGATCCAAACAATGCGAAACCTTCGCCTGGTGTCATATTATGTGACATAGTTAGAAGGAAAAATATCAAACTTGACATATTGATTATTTCTCAAAAAAACCTTCACAAAATGATCTATCTCGTTTGAGGTTTCTTGGCTTTCGGGTCAAATGACCAATGTTATGGCTAGAATAAAGGCATAGTTTGTGGTAATGTGTCCATATTGTGCATAAGTGTGCATCATGGTATGGCGAACATGTTTCAGGAGGAAGTTTTTCTTTTCGTCGCACAAAAAAGCCATTTTCTATTTTCCGAGTGCAAAAAACGGACGGTTTTATGAAGCAACCACCTAATGGCTAATTAAAAATGCTATCATCACATTTTTCAAAAATACTAGACCACCTTACATGGATAATTTCATAACAGGGGGATCTTAAACCTTTCCATCTATCCCTGGTGAAAAAGACAAATTCCTGCCGAATCGGCATAAAGTGTGTCAAATATGAACTACAGGTACATGATCGGATGCTCATGATTTTTTTAGAAAAATCATTTTTAGGTTCACAATATGGTCTTTCATCAGAGATCCACTTCAAGTTTAGTGAGTCCCAGCCCCGAGCTAAGAACTTTTATGCCCGCCCTTCGACAAAGTTTAACGATAGTTTAAAATGGGCATTAGAAATTCAAAAACGATCCAAACAATGCGAAACCTTCACGCGGTGTCACATTATGTAACATAGTTAGAAGGAAAAAATATTAAACTTGGTATATTGATTATGTCTCAAAAAACCCTTCACAAAATGATCTATCTCGTTCGAGGTTTCTTGGCCTCCGGGTCAAATGACCAATGTTATGGCTAGAATGAAGGCATAGTTTGTGATAATGTATCCATATTATGCATAAGTGTGCATAATGGGATGGCGAACAATGTTTTAGGAGGAAGTTTTCCTTTTCGTCGCACCAAAAAGCCGTTTCCGTTTTCCGGGCGCAAAAAACGGGCGGTTTTGTGAAGCAACCACCAAATGGCTAATTTAAAATGCTACCATCACATTTTTCAAAAATACTAGACCACCTTACATGGATAATGTCATAACAGGGGGATCTCAAATCTTTCCGTCTATCTCTGGTGAAAAAAGACAAATTCCTGCCGAATCGGTAGGAAGTGGGTCATATATGAACTACAGGTACATGATCAGATGCTCGTGATTTTTTTTAAAAATCATTTTTATGTTCACAATATGGTTTTCTTTAGAGATCCACTTCAAGTTTAGCGAGTCTCAGCCCGAGCTAAGAATCTTCATGGCCGCCCTTCGACAAAGTTTAACGGTAGTTTAAAACGGACATTAGAAATTCAAAAACGATCCAAACAACGCGAAACCTTCGCGTGGTGTCATATTATGCGATGTAGTTAGAAGGAAAAATATCAAACTTGGTATATTGATTATGTCTCAAAAAAACCTTCACAAAATGACCTATCTTGTTCGAGGTTTCTTGGCTTTCGGGTCAAATGACCAATGTTATGGCTAGAATGAGGGAATAATTTGTGATAATGTGTCCATATTGTGCATAAGTGTGCATCATAGGATGACGAACAATGTTTCAGGAGGAAGTTTTCATTTTCGCCGCACCAAAAAGCCGCTTTCCATTTCCCGAGTGCAAAAAATTGACGGTTTTGTGAAGCAACCACTAAATGGCTAATTCAAAATGATACCATCACATTTTTCAAAAATACTAGACCACCTTACATGGATAATGTCATAACAGAAGAATCTCAAATCGTTCAGTCTATCCATGGTGAAAAAGACAAATTCCTGCCGAATTGACAGGAAGTGTGTCAGATATGAACTACTACATGATCGGATGCTCATGATTTTTTTACAAAGATCATTTTTAGGTTCACAATATGTTGTTTCATCATAGATCCACTTCAAGTTTAGCGAGTCTCAGCACCGAGCTAAGAATCTTCATTCCCGCCCTTCGACAAAGTTTAACGATAGTTTAAAACGGACATTAGAAATTCAAAAACACTCCAACCAATACGAAACCTTCGCGTGGTGTCATATTATATAACATAGTTAGAAGGAAAAATATCAAACTTGCTATATTAATTATGTCTCAAAAAAACCTTCACAAAATGACCCATCTCTTTCGATGTTTCTTGGCTTTCGGGTCAAATGACCAATGTTATGGCTAGAATGAAGGCATAGTTTATGATAATGTGTCCATATTATTCATAAGTGTGCATCATGGGATGGCGAGCACTGTTTCAGGAGGAAGTTTTCCTTTTCGCCGCACCAAAAAGCTGTTTTCCATTTTCCGAGTCCAAAAAATGGATGGTTTTGTGAAGCAACCACCAAATGGTTAAGTCAGAATGCTACCATCACATTTTTCAAAAATACTAGACCACCTTACATAGATAATATCATAACAGGAGGATCTCAAACCTTTCCGTCCATCTCTGGTGAAAAAGACAAATTCATGCCGAATCGAGGAAGTGGGTCAGATATGAACTACAGGTACATGATCAGATGCTCATGATTTAAAAAAATCATTTTTAGGTTCACAATATGGTGTTTTATCAGAGATCCACTTCAAGTTTAGCGAGTTTCAGCACCGAGCTAAGAATCTTTATGCGTGCCGTTTTAAACGGGCAAATGAAATTATGATAAGAATCACGGCATAGTTTGTGATAAGTTGATATTGATATCATATTTGGATTCCTCTCATTTTTCTAATCAATTTAGACATATTATTTGCCGAATTCCGATTTACAGATTTAAAGATATTAATTATTCCATATTAAATAAAAAATATAAAAATTAAGAACATTATATTTTTATTTGAATTCAATAATATTTTTACTTATTTATTATTTTTTACTTAAATAATTTCTTGTAATTTCAAAAAATACAACAATGTGATATGATGATATAAGAGTTAATAGGATTAATATCATAGTATTGACAATAATGTGTAAATTGCTTTGCGAAAAGGGATTCTGAAGGAACGAGAAAGTTAAGCGTGCTATAGCTGGAGTAGTATTAGGATGGATGACTGAGCGGCAAGTTTCACTAAGACTACAATTTAATCAATTATTAACTATAAATAGTGTTAAAAATGATCAAAGCGAGATTAACGAGTCAAACAATTCAAAGATTAAATTTTATTTATTTATTTTGTTTTTTTTAATTATTTTAAACTATGCCGATGGTCTGGCCGTCGGCGTAGCTCCAGGCTGGACCGTTATCGGAGACGGCCCTTGCCTGACATGCGGGGCTCGCTGGGAGACGATATGCTGAGGGGAAGGGGCTGTGCCGACGGCCACGGAGCTGTGCCGACTAGGACGTACGCGGAGGTGGCTACGCCGACGGCCACCGTCGGTACAGCCTGTGCCGACGGCAGCAGACCGTCGACGCCTCAAATCTTTCATGTAGTGATTGTTATTAAACTTGTTGTTTGAAAGGGAGGCGGTAGAACTGAACGCTTCCATTGCGATGAGTTGCTGCCCCAGATTAATTTACAGGGAATATAGAAAAAATATTAATTCACGGGGAGCAGAGTTCTCAAAGATAAAAGATACTGACAAACAGAAATTAAGTTGAAAACCCTCATTATCTATTAGACTAAAGCCAGATTTCAGAATTCATGCACTTTGACATACACTATCCCAAACTTCTACATGCCACTAATTGATTGTTCAAATCAATGAAAAATGTCAGGTTTAACAAAACGTCTATTTGTCACGTCATCCAACATGGAGCGGTCATTTGTATGTCGATTGAGTAAATGATTAATAAGTTCCGTGCATTTCTTTTGAAATTAGAAGGACATTTACACAACTATTTGTAACAAGCTATAAAAATGATGCCTCGTACATATTTATAAGATGATCAGTACACAACATATTACATGGTAATATCAATCTTGTATAGGAGGACATGATCTTTCTCTTAGTTACATCTACTCTCTCCGTTTTAAAATATAAGATGTTTTAGGTTTGTAAAGAAAATGAATCTAGACTTTTTTTAGTGTGTAGATTCATCCCTAAGTTGAGTGAACCTATATACTAAAACAAGTCTAGATACATTTGCTTCACAAATCTAAAACATGTTATATTTTAAAATGGAGAGAGTATACTTTAAGAAGCTGGCATACTCTCAACTAGATTTAACTTTAGTGTGTATCCCCAAGGCTAGTGTTCCAGCCAAAGCCAAAACAAGTGAGAACTTCCTACCAAATGTCCATATATAAAATGAAGAAGATTGAAGAAAACGTAGTGCGTACTAGTCCATGCGAAATGCATGGGTTAATGGCTAGTGTTATAGATTGTATTTCTGTGAAACTTTACCGGAAAAAACAAGCATGATTCGATATAGCGATTAATTTTTCTATGTTTCAGGGTGCACCATTAATGATCCACGCTCAGGCATGAATCCGATATAGCGATTAGCAAGAATCGGTGGCCGATTCCACTACGGAAGCTGAGTATGTTGCTATCTCAGAGGCGACAAAAGAAGTCTGGATCAGAAATGTTTTGATTGAACTCTGTAGTTGTTACCGGCTTGTCCAGTCCGTTAGACGTGTACTGTGACAATACCGGTGCTATCGCACAAGCTAAGGAGCCACTGGCACACCAGAAGAATGAACACATACTTATGAAATTTCACCTGATTCGGCAGTTCGTCGGTGGCGGAGAAATTAAGCTATGCAAGGTACACACGGATGCAAATGTTGCAGACCTGTTGAGCAAGCCACTTCCACAGCCCAAGTATGAAGCACACGTTAGATCGATGGGCATGAGATGCCTAAGGACTGGAGATGCTTGAGTGTTCGACTCTAGTGCAAGTGGAAAACTATTAGGAATGATGCCCTAGAGGCTCGCATTCCGACTTGTATTTCTAACCCAGAATCTAGCTTAGAGCTAGTGGTTATGTGTCACTGCAATTGTTTTTTTATCGATGTCACTGCAATTGTTGCAGGTGTGCAACCACATACTTATATCTAGCCCTAGCCAGTTTGTCCTTAGTCATTTGAGTTTGGGAGGGAAACCCATTGCCAAGACTAATTTGTAAGTCGGAAGATGACAATATTTCACGTCTGATATACATGGAGATGCTATCTGTCTTGCATTGGCTAGTCGGAAGAGGTACGATAGCCGGACCGATACAAAGGTTAGTAGGACGTGAGCACACCGTCATACCTTCGAATAACACAATGAAATCCTTAGACCTGAGGGGATCGCACAATCTGAGTTGTAGAAAGGCTGGATTTGACTCCATCTAACGCTCACCGTAATTGGGAGTAATAAGGTTGGTCTTGGGCCGACTTCGAATCAAGTTGTGTGACGTGGATCAGCCAAGACAGAATTTGCCCCTCCATCTCGAAGAGATATTCTCTCGGCTCTCACGTTTGATATGATTCAGAATCATGTCCCATGCACTACTCAATCAAGTGTTGATCGAGGTAGTCCGACTTAGTGAAGCCAGAGGGAATTAGTTATCACTGCAACAAGAAGAGAGTTAAACCGGCACTAGGATGACGGAATCTCCCCTGCGGTTTATCACCAATATCGTGAGGCAAAAGGACTTCAACATATCGTCACATTGAGGGCACTTGCGTAAACTAGGAGTCGACAAGTCTTGCTAGAGGCTGCTACCGATTATCAGCTCTAGTCTGAAAGTCATTGAGCTACGGTTCTGACTGAATGATTACTTAGTTGTGTTTGTCTTACCGTAAGCCTACATGATCACACACTTAAGAGAGTGGAACCAGGCGGATGCTGACCCGACTATCATAAGCCGGCAAGTTGGAATATTTTGGACAGGGACACATGTCAATGGGTTGGACCCACTTCGAAGGGTTAGGGTTTAGGACCGAGGGACACATGTTTTGTATTTCCTCACCTACTCGCCTATATAAAGGAAGGTGGGTGGCGGTGGACATGAAAATCCAGTGCTGCTTCCTAGGATTTCACTAGACTTGGCAATTCCACATTCCTGTCCCGTGGCGGCAAGATCGAGGCTAGCACCTCACTTATTGTTGTTCCACCTTGTACGTGTGTGAGACAGCATAGGCACCACACCTACGGTGCTCATCGGCGGTGTTGGGAGGCGAAGTCGTAGGTGGAAGGAGGAGGAGCACCGGATCTGGTGACGGGGTGGTCCCAGGATTGAGCAGTTCGTCGGAGCCGGACGAGGCGAGGGGAACATACGGCACCACCGTGACGCGCTTCCTCAGCTTCCACACATGCGCGTCAAAAGGTATGAACTATTGCCTTTGACTTTGGCCGGATCTTGGGGCGGATCACCGGAGTGCTAGCCGGAGCAGAAAAGTTTTTGTTTTCGACCTGACTCTGCACGTTGCCCAACATGATAGAGCCACAATGCACACTGTAGCAGCATGGCTATAGTTTATAAGACCCAATAGTCAAGTCAGGAACAGTGTGACCATACCCTAGTGGTCATTTTGTGTATAGTACATGTACAATGTATGCGGGGCACCCCTTGTCCCCTAGGCTCCCTTTATAAGAAGCACCAGGGGAACCTTATGCCCCAGCACCCCTCAGGGGCTCATTCTCCTAACCTCACTTACGAGCTTCTTCTTCCTCTAGCTCTTTAGCACACAAAGAAGGCCTCTATATGCATAGCTGATACATCTCAAGGACCACCATTGTAGCCCACCTATACGGCTCCATATACAGCCAGACAGGCAGGACTAGGGGTTTTACCTCCATACAAGGACCGCGAACCTAGGTAGATCATTGTGTTTGTAGTGTTCTTCCATGTGCGGTCTTCACCGCATCATCCCTCCCGGATCCTCCAGTGTCCATCGACCCCAATATAAGCCTATCTCAGGTATCTACCGTGCAACCACCACGACATGCGTAACAATGTGACAAATACCCACCACTTTATCTTAACCCTCGTATTAAACATAATTATGATATGTTGGCCTCCTCTGTCAGTCCAACGTGGCAGCTGGCGGATGGTTCTGACTGGAAGGCAGTTAACGACGTTGTTTCTGACCGGATGGGCCCACTCTCAGGCTGACATGGCATGCGGTAGACATTCGAGGAAACAAATGTTAAAGTTTTAATATTTTCTAGGTCTTTTGGAAAATATTGAGGACCCCACTTATTAGTGCACTCTCCTCTCTTTTCTCTCCATGAGAAGCAGATCCCAGTTGTCATCCCTAACCTGGAGCCACCCACCCCATGGAAGGGCAAAGTTGGCCGATTGCGAGATAGGGGAACGACGTGGCATGAGATAGAGGAGAGGAAGCCTTGCTGGCATGAGAGAGACTACGCGGAGGCGTGGGAAGAGGCGTGAGAGAGACTAGGCGGCGGTGGCAGGAGAGATTAGGGATATTGACTCTGCAAATTTACAAAAAGAACCCCAAAGTTAGTGATGTTAACGGCCATCCAGTCTGAACCGTCTGCTAGCTGCTATGATTGGCCTAAAGTGGTGGGTATTTTTCATGATGTTATACTAGAGTTGTTGTTTTCTTTATCACGAACCGAAAGGTTGTAGTTTTTTAAAACCATAGCCCCAATTATGGTGGGTTTATGTAATTTTTTCCTTGTCTCTTGAGCTCAGGTGCAATGGCGCTGCACTGCGGCAAAACACACTAGCAGTGTACCCCATTTATATAGACATAGACAGACATGGTGATGCATTGACTCGTAGGGTTTGAAGTCATCTCACAAGCGATAGGTATTGGAGAATGGTACATGTTGAAAAGGAGAAGAATTCACACTGCAAATGATATATAGGCCATGCTCTAATAAGGCACATTCAAACTCCTGCATGCAGTCGCGGCGCAGGAGTACTTCCAGCAGCTGACGTAAGCAGGTCTGAAGTATATGCATCATGGTTTCTACGGATGGTTGAATTAGATTATATAAGTCGGTATGCAGTAGATGCTCTCATAACTTTTATGTTTCTTCTTCTGCTATGAGTAAAAAAAAACGTATTTTTTTTGCATACTCCCTTCCCTTCTATCCATATTACTTGCCGCAGATTTGTCTAAATATGAATATATCTAGCACTAAAAATTGACTAAATGCCTTCGTATCTAGATGAATTTAAGTCAACTAATATGTGTCAAAGGGAGTATTAAGTTTTTAGCATAAAAAAGTTCTTGGCAATTAAACATTGGTATTACTCCCTCCGTTTAGAAATAAGTGACTTGGGTTATCTAGATTCGTATGTATCTGTACACTAAAACATGTCTAAATTCATGTGAATTTGGACAAATTCAATTCACTCATTCACTTATTTCTAGACGAGTGAGTAGTTAAAATGCTATAAACAACTTTTGATGCATGGTAAGCGATTGTCACTATGTGTTGACAAGAAAATATTACAAGGTCCCTATGGTCCAACCGTAATTAAAGACAGGGACCTTTTACGGTACACCAATTTAATTTGGTGCGTTTATCCTTAGTGATCCGAAGGCCCACGTTCAATATACTATTACACTAGAATCGGCGAAGTATATCCAGGCATCAAGGACGTTTTGGACAGTTCACTATTAAAAATGTCCACCACGACAAAAAAGCCTATATCCAATTGGACCCATCGGTTGAGATAAGAAAAAAGACCTGGTCTTAAAGGATTTTTGACAGGCTAGCTAGACATGATATAGATAATTACATACTAGGATCCTTGGGCCGGACTCAGGGCCAAACCATGCATATTTACCATTGGATTAGCTTAATACTATACACTTAAATTATGTAGTAAAATGTACCGTAAAATCACTCAAAAGATATATGTTCTCACACATACGCGTGGTGGGATGCATGTAAACATCCTAGCTAGGAACATATATATATTCCCTCCCTCGGAGTCTAGATACATTTGCTTTACAAAATTAAGACATTATTTTATATATTTTGAAATGAAGGAAGGATTTGTTAGTTACCGGTCATGGCGGACGGGGGGGATATAGCGTGACGCCCTCCACGTAGTCACGGCTGGACTTGCATAGTTGCTGCTGTACTTGGCGCTGTTGTCGTGAATATCCTGGAGCCTCGCGTTCATGGACTTGATTTTCTGCGAGAGGGTGTAGCGGGAGTAGATCTGCGTGCCGAATTTGGATAAGAACAGCCGGGCCGCCCGACGCCAACTCTGGCCAAGGTCGACCTCGAGGACGAAATGGTCGACGGCGTCCTCGGCCTCGAAGGCGATGTCGCGCATCTGGCACGCGAGCACATGGACGAGCTGGTTGCCCTCGCTTCGGGTGCGCAGGTCCGTCTCGTGCAGCAGCGCGTGCAGCCACATGAGCCTTTCACGGAGGCGGCCGATCTCATCTCCCACCCCGGCGAGCGCCCTACCCTCCTTCAACGCCACCTCCTGCAGCTTGCTCAGCAGCGGCCCAACTATGGCTTCCGCCATCTCTCCCTCCCTCTTTGTGTTTTGCTCCTGGCCTCTCACCAGGAGGTAGAGGTAGTATCCAATTTATATATACAGACAGACAATGGACATAGACAGACATGGTCATGCCAATAATTATGAACTAATTAGCTGCTTTGACTGTGATGTGTCCTGACATTTTATGAAAAGGAGCGACGACCCAGTCTCTAGGTCTTGCGGTTTCACACCGAATTACCCAACGCAAACCTATATATATATTCCGAATAATTGCATATCAAATGAAGAGTTCCTGTCTGTCTGTCTTAAGTTTTCACAATTTATTACTAACTACTCCGATAAATACTTACTACCTGTACCGATCTATAGACTTGAGAGTGGGTGGAAATTTACATAGACGCAGGTGAGGACGAGGACATGGCTAGCTTCCGCGCCATATTCGTATAGGTTCTCTTCCGTTGGAGTAAATATGCATCCTCTTAGTTTGCCAAAAATATATACTATATTATATTACGAAAAAGAGGGGTATATCTCCCATATTCGTCACGACATTCAATTACATAGTACATAATATATGTTACCAGTGTTTTTTGACTTTTATCTTTTAACCACAATTATTGTACATACTTCTTTATCGATCGTGAAAAAATATTTTACATACTTGCACATGGGAAGCACGTGGGAAGGGATTCATCGTTGCCGTTTTGTGTTCGATCGCAATCATATGCACTAAACAACTAGCTACCTTGTGGGTCCTTTTTTTATTGCGCGTGCCCGTGGCAAGATTAAGAAACCTTATCGCAGACTCAGAAAGTCATAAGAGAACGTTCAAAAAACTAATCTTCTACCAGCTAAACTAGTTGTGCTGTGCATGCTAGAACCAATAAGAGAAATAAAGACTTGCGGGCTTAGTTTTTGGCCGACCAATATTATTTCCAACGTCTACCGGCAAAGAATTTGCTCATTGTACACACTTATATATGGAGCCACTATAGTAGGTACGTGTCGGCCGGGGTGCCACGTCCCAAAGGCCGGCAGGCCCGGCTTCTGGGCTGGCGCACCTTTAAGAGGCTGCACTACGGGAATAACTAAATAGGCCGACGGCCTTTTTATACGCCGACGGCAAAATGTCGGGTCCGTCGGCGTAGCTTGACGGGCCGTCGGCCCAGTTTTGCCGTCGGCGTAGAATAAATAGGCCGACGGCCGCCGTCGGCGTAAACATGACCGTCGGCGTAGCCTATTGGGCTAACGGCAGAGCAACGGCGTCAAGTCTACGTTTCAGACCTATGCCGACGGCTTTTCCGTCGGCGTAGCTATTTTTCTTTTTTTGCCATATTAATCTTAGAAAAATCATAACTAAATCATTTAAATTCAGAAAAATACATATAATATATCAAAATTTGCAGAAAAATAAGATATATCTATATAAACTCAAATATTATATATTTTTATTCAAAAAAACACAAATACTTTCGTATAACATATTTTTCATTTTTCAAGTGCAAAAAAAGGGTGTTTTGTGAAGCAACCACCAAATGAAAGTTTCAAAATGATAATACCACATTTTTCAAAAATACTAGACCATATTGAATGGACAATTTCCCAACCTAGGAATCTCAAACCTTTCCCTTCACCTCTCGTAAAAAAGACAAATTCCTGCTGAATCGCCAGGAAATGAGTTAGATTTGAACTACAGGTACATGATATATTGCTCATGATTTTTTGTAAAAATAATTTTTAGGTTCACAATATGCCATTTCATCAGAGATATAATGCAAGTTTAGTGAGACCCGTCCCCGAGCTAAGAATCATCATGCCTCTCGATTTAGGAAGTTTGACGATAGTTTGAAATGCGCATAAAAAATTAAAAAACGATCGAAACAGTCTCTAGGTCTTGCGGTTTCACACCGAACTACCCAACGCAAACCTATATATATATTCCGAATTGCATATCAAATGAAGAGTTCCTGTCTGTCTGTCTTAAGTTTTCACAATTTATTACTAACTACTCCGATAAATACTTACTACCTGTACCGATCTATAGACTTGAGAGTGGGTGGAAATTTACATAGACGCAGGTGAGGACGAGGACATGGCTTCCGCGCCATATTCGTATAGGTTCTCTTCCGTTGGAGTAAATATGCATCCTCTTAGTTTGCCAAAAATATATACTATATTATATTACGAAAAAGAGGGGTATATCTCCCATATTCTCGTCACGACATTCAATTACATAGTACATAATATATGTTACCAGTGTTTTTTGAATTTTATCTTTTAACCACAATTATTGTACATACTTCTTTATCGATCGTGAAAAAATATTTTACATACTTGCACATGGGAAGCACGTGGGAAGGGATTCATCGTTGTCGTTTTGTGTTCGTTCGCAATCATATGCACTAAACAACTAGCTACCTTGTGGGTCCTTTTTTTATTGCGCGTGCCCGTGGCAAGATTAAGAAACCTTATCGCAGACTCAGAAAGTCATAAGAGAACGTTCAAAAAACTAATCTTCTACCAGCTAAACTAGTTGTGCTGTGCATGCTAGAACCGATAAGAGAAATAAAGACTTGCGGGCTTAGTTTTTGGCCGACCAATATTATTTCCAACGTCTACCGGCAAAGAATTTGCTCATTATACACACTTATATATGGAGCCACTATAGTAGGTACGTGTCGGCCGGGGTGCCACGTCCCAAAGGCCGGCAGGCCCGGCTTCTGGGCTGGCGCACCTTTAAGAGGCTGCACTACGGGAATAACTAAATAGGCCGACGGCCTTTTTATACGCCGACGGCAAAATGTCGGGTCCGTCGGCGTAGCTTGACGGGCCGTCGGCCTAGTTTTGCCGTCGGCGTAGAATAAATAGGCCGACGGCCGCCGTCGGCGTAAACATGACCGTCGCCGTAGCCCATTGGGCTAACGGCAGAGCAACGGCGTCAAGTCTACGTTTCAGACCTATGCCGACGGCTTTGCCGTCGGCGTAGCTATTTTTCTTTTTTTGCCATATTAATATTAGAAAAATCATAACTAAATCATTTAAATTCAGAAAAATACATATAATATATCAAAATTTGCAGAAAAATAAGATATATCTATATAAACTCAAATATTATATATTTTTATTCAAAAAAATACAAATACTTTCGTATAACATATTTTTCATTTTTCAAGTGCAAAAAAAGGGTGTTTTGTGAAGCAACCACCAAATGAAAGTTTCAAAATGATAATACCACATTTTTCAAAAATACTAGACCATATTGAATGGACAATTTCCCAACCTAGGAATCTCAAACCGTTCCCTTCACCTCTCGTGAAAAAGACAAATTTCTACTGAATCGGCAGGAAATGAGTTAGATTTGAACTACAGGTACATGATATATTGCTCATGATTTTTTGTAAAAATAATTTTTAGGTTCACAATATGCCATTTCATCAGAGATATAATGCAAGTTTAGTGAGACTCGTCCCCGAGCTAAGAATCATCATGCCTCTCGATTTAGGAAGTTTGACGATAGTTTGAAATACGCATAAAAAATTAAAAAACGATCAAAACAGTCTCTAGGTCTTGCGGTTTCACACCGAACTACCCAACGCAAACCTATATATATATTCCGAATTGCATATCAAATGAAGAGTTCCTGTCTATCTGTCTTAAGTTTTCACAATTTATTACTAACTACTCCGATAAATACTTACTACATGTACCGATCTATAGACTTGAGAGTGGGTGGAAATTTACATAGACGCAGGTGAGGACGAGGACATGGCTTCCGCGCCATATTCGTATAGGTTCTCTTCCGTTGGAGTAAATATGCATCCTCTTAGTTTGCCAAAAATATATACTATATTATATTACGAAAAAGAGGGGTATATCTCCCATATTCTCGTCACGACATTCAATTACATAGTACATAATATATGTTACCAGTGTTTTTTGAATTTTATCTTTTAACCACAATTATTGTACATACTTCTTTATCGATCGTGAAAAAATATTTTACATACTTGCACATGGGAAGCACGTGGGAAGGGATTCATCGTTGCCGTTTTGTGTTCGATCGCAATCATATGCACTAAACAACTAGCTACCTTGTGGGTCCTTTTTTTATTGCGCGTGCCCGTGGCAAGATTAAGAAACCTTATCGCAGACTCAGAAAGTCATAAGAGAACGTTCAAAAAACTAATCTTCTACCAGCTAAACTAGTTGTGCTGTGCATGCTAGAACCGATAAGAGAAATAAAGACTTGCGGGCTTAGTTTTTGGCCGACCAATATTATTTCCAACGTCTACCGGCAAAGAATTTGCTCATTGTACACACTTATATATGGAGCCACTATAGTAGGTACGTGTCGGCCGGGGTCCCACGTCCCAAAGGCCGGCAGGCCCGGCTTCTGGGCTGGCGCACCTTTAAGAGGCTGCACTACGGGAATAACTAAATAGGCCGACGGCCTTTTTATACGCCGACGGCAAAATGTCGGGTCCGTCGGCGTAGCTTGACGGGCCGTCGGCTTAGTTTTGCCGTCGGCGTAGAATAAATAGGCCGACGGCCGCCGTCGGCGTAAACATGACCGTCGTCGTAGCCCATTGGGCTAACGGCAGAGCAACGGCGTCAAGTCTACGTTTCAGACCTATGCCGACGGCTTTGCCGTCGGCGTAGCTATTTTTCTTTTTTTGCCATATTAATCTTAGAAAAATCATAACTAAATCATTTAAATTCAGAAAAATACATATAATATATCAAAATTTGCAGAAAAATAAGATATATCTATATAAACTCAAATATTATATATTTTTATTCAAAGAAATACAAATACTTTCGTATAACATATTTTTCATTTTCAAGTGCAAAAAAAGGGTGTTTTGTGAAGCAACCACCAAATGAAAGTTTCAAAATGATAATACCACATTTTTCAAAAATACTAGACCATATTGAATGGACAATTTCCCAACCTAGGAATCTCAAACCTTTCCCTTCACCTCTCGTGAAAAAGACAAATTCCTGCTGAATCGGCAGGAAATGAGTTAGATTTGAACTACAGGTACATGATATATTGCTCATGATTTTTTGTAAAAATAATTTTTAGGTTCACAATATGCCATTTCATCAGAGATATAATGCAAGTTTAGTGAGACTCGTCCCCGAGCTAAGAATCATCATGCCTCTCGATTTAGGAAGTTTGACGATAGTTTGAAATGCGCATAAAAAATTAAAAAACGATCAAAACAGTCTCTAGGTCTTGCGGTTTCACACCGAACTACCCAACGCAAACCTATATATATATTCCGAATTGCATATCAAATGAAGAGTTCCTGTCTGTCTGTCTTAAGTTTTCACAATTTATTACTAACTACTCCGATAAATACTTACTACCTGTACCGATCTATAGACTTGAGAGTGGGTGGAAATTTACATAGACGCAGGTGAGGACGAGGACATGGCTTCCGCGCCATATTCGTATAGGTTCTCTTCCTTGGAGTAAATATGCATCCTCTTAGTTTGCCAAAAATATATACTATATTATATTACGAAAAAGAGGGGTATATCTCCCATATTCGTCACGACATTCAATTACATAGTACATAATATATGTTACCAGTGTTTTTTGACTTTTATCTTTTAACCACAATTATTGTACATACTTCTTTATCGATCGTGAAAAAATATTTTACATACTTGCACATGGGAAGCACGTGGGAAGGGATTCATCGTTGCCGTTTTGTGTTCGATCGCAATCATATGCACTAAACAACTAGCTACCTTGTGGGTCCTTTTTTTATTGCGCGTGCCCGTGGCAAGATTAAGAAACCTTATCGCAGACTCAGAAAGTCATAAGAGAACGTTCAAAAAACTAATCTTCTACCAGCTAAACTAGTTGTGCTGTGCATGCTAGAACCGATAAGAGAAATAAAGACTTGCGGGCTTAGTTTTTGGCCGACCAATATTATTTCCAACGTCTACCGGCAAAGAATTTGCTCATTGTACACACTTATATATGGAGCCACTATAGTAGGTACGTGTCGGCCGGGGTGCCACGTCCCAAAGGCCGGCAGGCCCGGCTTCTGGGCTGGCGCACCTTTAAGAGGCTGCACTACGGGAATAACTAAATAGGCCGACGGCCTTTTTATACGCCGACGGCAAAATGTCGGGTCCGTCGGCGTAGCTTGACGGGCCGTCGGCCCAGTTTTGCCGTTGGCGTAGGCCGACGGCCGCCGTCGGCGTAAACATGACCGTCGGCGTAGCTCATTGGGCTAACGGCAGAGCAATGGCTTCAAGTCTACGTTTCAGACCTATGCCGACGGCTTTGCCGTCGGCGTAGCTATTTTTCTTTTTTTGCCATATTAATCTTAGAAAAATCATAACTAAATCATTTAAATTCAGAAAAATACTTATAATATATCAAAATTTGCAGAAAAATAAGATATATCTATATAAACTCAAATATTATATATTTTTATTCAAAAAAATACAAATACTTTCGTATAACATATTTTTCATTTTTCAAGTGCAAAAAAAGGGTGTTTTGTGAAGCAACCACCAAATGAAAGTTTCAAAATGATAATACCACATTTTTCAAAAATACTAGACCTTAGGGTTTAGGGTTTACCACCTTGTGGGTCCTTTTTTATTGCGCGTGCCCGTGGCAAGATTAAGAAACCTTATCGCAGACTCAGAAAGTCATAAGAGAACGTTCAAAAAACTAATCTTCTACCAGCTAAACTAGTTGTGCTGTGCATGCTAGAACCGATAAGAGAAATAAAGACTTGCGGGCTTAGTTTTTGGCCGACCAATATTATTTCCAACGTCTACCGGCAAAGAATTTGCTCATTGTACACACTTATATATGGAGCCACTATAGTAGGTACGTGTCGGCCGGGGTGCCACGTCCCAAAGGCCGGCAGGCCCGGCGTCTGGGCTGGCGCACCTTTAAGAGGCTGGGTGATTCCCTCGTGAGTGTTAGAAATCAAGATGTAAACGAGAGAGACCGCGAGTAAATGATTCAACTCTTATTTATTCTATTGATGATCTTAGTGTCAGGAATATGCAACATGTATTTTTCTAGGGGCCAAAGGCCATAATATATAGTACAAGTACATGTGTGAATTTGCAGAAAGCCCCCTAACATATGGGGAAACTATAATATACAAATATATATACGTCTAACACCCTCCCTCAAACTCATGGTGGATCAACAACACTGAGTTTGGAGAGTAAGAAATCATGTTGCGCTCTTGTCTATGTCTTCGTAAAGAAATCCGCCAACTGTAAATCTGAAGGCACATACTGAAGCGCAACAACCTGAGCGTGCACGAGCACGTGTATAGAAAGCATCAACACAAATATGCTTGGTAAGCTCATGCTGACCGGATCACGTGCAACTCTAATAGCACATGTACTGTCAGACAAAACCAGAGTGGGTGTGGTAATAGAGACCCCAAAATCCGCAAGTAACCACCGTAACCAGGTCACCTCAGCAGTCAACAAGGCCATAGCACGCAACTCAGCCTCAACACTCGAACGGAAAACCGCTGTCTGTTTCTTAGTCTTCCAAGCAATGAGCGACCCACTAAGAAACACACAGTAAGCAGAAAGTGAACGGCGATCCAAATGATCACTTGCCCACGTAGCGTCCAAATAGCACTGAAGCTGGAGGGAGATGGAACGAGGAAAGAAAAGGCGACGAGTGATCGTACCACGAAGATAACGAAGAACACAGAGAAGATGACTATAGTGAATAGTGGTAGGAGCAGAAACAAACTGACTCAGAATATGAACAGGATAAGAGATGTCAGGACGAGTGACAGTAAGATACACAAGACTCCCAACAAGATAACGATAACGCGTCGGATCAGAAATAAGATCACCATCAGTAGGTTGAAGCTTAACATTAAGCTCCATAGGGGTCTCAACAGTGCGCTCATCCCCAAGAGCAGCACGAGCAAGAAGATCCTAAATATACTTTTCCTAGGAGATGTAAAAGCCATCAGAAGTAGAGGAAACCTCAATCCCAAGAAAGTATCAAAGAGAACCAAGATCAGTCATAAGGAACTGATCATGAAGACGAGCCTTAACAAAGGCGATATACTCATAATCATCTGTTGGAGATATGCCCAAGAGGCAATAATAAAGTGGTTATTATCATATCTTCACAATTATGATAAATGTTTACATACCATGCTATAATTGTATTAACCGGAAACATTAATACTTGTGTGATTTGTAAACTAAAATAAGAGTCCCTAGTAAAGCCTCTTGTTAAACTAGCTTGTTGGTTAATATATGATCATGGTTTCCTGATCATGAACATAGAGATGTTATTAAAAACAGGATCATATCATTAGGAGAATGATGTGATGGACATAATCCTATAGATAAGCGTAGCATAAAGATCAAGTCATTTAAATAGTTCAATTGCTATATGCTTTCTGATACATAGTAACCTAATTCCTTCGACCATGAGATCATGCATATCACCTTTACCGGATGGATGCTTTGATGACATCAAACACCACACCGTAACTGGGTGGCTATAAAGGTGGCATTGAGTGTTCGGAAAGTATTGGTTGAAACACATGGATCAAGAGTGGGATTTGTCCATCCATATGACGGATAGATATACTCTGGGCCCTCTCGGTGGAATGTCAGCCAATTATCTTGCAAGCATGTGACTGGGTCACAAGGGATCACATATCACGGGAACGAGAAAAGAGTACTTATCGGTAACGAGGTTGAACTAGGTATGCAGAGATACCGACGATCATAACCTCGGATAAGTAAACTATCGTGAGACAAAGGGAAATTGGTATCGTATGTAAGTGGTTCATTCGATCGCAAAGTAATCGTAGAAATATGTGGGAGCCATATGAATTTCCAGATTCCTCTATTGGTTATTGTTCGGAGAAGTGTCTCGATCATGTCCGCATAATTCACGAACCGTAGGGAGACACACTTAAGGATTCGACGTTGTTTGAGTAGTTATGGTATTATGAGAAAGAGACCGAATGTTGTTCGGAGTCTCGGATGGGATCCGGGATATCACGAGGTGATCTGGAATGGTCCGGAGAATAAGACTCATATAAGGAAAGTCCCGTTTCGGAGTTCGGGAATGATTCCGGTGTTTTCATCGAGAATGTTCTAGAAGGTTCCGGATTGTCCGGCACTCCGGGGGGGGGGGAGGGTACATGAATGTGTCATTACATATTGAATGATTGCATCATGTACTAAGTGTTCTTGGTGTTCCAAATAAAGGATTAAATTGAATCCTAAAACAGAAAAGTCAAATGGCCAGTTTAAAAGTCAAACGGCTAAAACAGGAAACTGTGGGAAACAAGCAAGAGGTGGTTGGAACCGACTTGGGGGAGGAGTCCCTCCAAGCCGGCGCGCCAACCAAGGCCGACTTGGGGAGGGACTCCCCTCCCCTTGGCCGCCCCTCCCACCTATAAAAGGAGGGGCAGGGCCTCCTCCTCTAGACACACAAGTTCCTATCCTCTAATCTCCGGTTTAGAGCCGTTTTGGTTTAGAGCTTCTAATTGCTCTAGCCTGCGGTTTAGAGCCTTCTAATTGGTGTGTCTAATCCCTAGACCACTAATATCTCTCTCTCATACTCCACCATACTCGCTCCGGCTTAAGGCGAAGCCCTGCGGGATCTCCCCTCTACTTCCGGTACCACGCCGTTGTGCTGCCGGAATCACGAGGAGAGTGCTACAACCTCCGCTGCCTGCTGGAACAAGGGAGAGGAAGGTCTTCGTCGAGTACCGAACGTATGACCGACTGCGGAAGCGCTGCCGGAACGCAGCGCCGGAAGGATCGTCTACGCGATCTTGAGATCGGAAAGAGTACGACTACATCACCCACGAGAATCTGCTCTCGTTAAACACTTTGGAATCTTCGAGGGTAAGTTATTCCATTGACTCGTTGCTACAATCTAGTAGATAGATCTTGGCTTGTTTGTTTCTATGCGATAGAAAATTTTTGTTTTCCATGCTACGAACCCCTACAGTGGTATCAGAGCCGTGTCTATATGTAGATCTGTTGCACGATTAGAACACAATGGTCATTGTGGGCATTGATGCTTTTATTGTCGATTGCTTCTTGTGTACTTTGCATCTTGCGGTATGTTGGGATGAAGCGGCCCGGGCTAACCTTACATGACATCGTTCATGAGACTTGCTCCACGCTTGACATGCAACTTGTATTGCATAAGTGGCTTTGCGGGTGCCTGTTTCTCCTAGCATAGTTAAGATTCAATTTACAACGGGTGATTGACAATACTAGTATCAATGTTGTGGTTCTTGTTCGTAAGTTAGAACGACACTTATTGAAAGCCCCAAACCACGTAAAACATGCAAAGAAAATTAGAGGCGTCTAACTTTGTTTTGCAGGGGTGTGCTGTGATGTGATATGGCCATGATTGTGATTATATATGATGTATGCAATGTTCCTTATTGTAAGTTGGCAACCGGCAGGAGCCATATGGTTGTCTTTAAATTCTTTAAGACTCGCGTGTCTATTCAAAGTAGTTGTAATAGTTGAAGCCGGTGGACGACAACCATGGAGAAGCATCATTGACCTTGATGCAATGTCGGTAATGATGGAGATCATGTTCGTGCTAGAAGATGGAGATCGGAAGCACAAAGAAGAAAGGCCATATCATATCACATATTATGAATTGCATGTGATGTTAATCCTTTTTGAATCTTGTATTGCTTAGTAGACGACGGTAGCATTATAAGATGATCCCTCATGCACATGAATTTCAAGTCATAAAGTGTTCACCCTTAGTTAGCACCGTTGCTAAAGCTTGTTGTTTCGAAGCACCATGTGATGATCGGGTGTGTTAGATTCTACAAGTGTATACAACGTGAGCAAGCCAGATTTGCTCATGCGGAAACTAAGGTTTGATCTTGACAAGCCTAGCATGTACAGACATGGCCTCAGGAACACGGATTACCGAAAGGTAGAGCATGAGTCATATAGTAGATATGATGAACATGTTGATTGTTCGCCATTGAAGCTATATCAACTCTCGTGATGATCGGTTTTGATGTGTTGGATTTGGTTCGTGTGATCACTAAAACAATGTGAGGGATATTGTTTTGAGTGGGAGTTCACCTAGATTAATTTAATTATTAATTAGAACTCAATTTATCATAAACTAAATCAAAGTGAAATTGCATAGTTGTTGTAGTCATTGGCATCCGTTTACCACCTTGCGCTTAGTTATAATTGAGATAATAGAACTATAGAATTCTGGTTAGTTACTTTACGAACTGGTATCGTATTGTTTTGAAGTGTTAATCTAAAGTTTAAAAGTCCTATTGCAAACTTTCAGTAAGTTCCGGTTACTCCATGAAGTTTAATAATTAGTATTAAATCAAGAGTAACAATTCCAAGTGTTAGTGTATAAGTATCATGTTTGTTTCCATGATTCTTGATATTCAAAGGATTGTCTTAATATCAAGGTTATCTAGGATCTGAAAGAGTTGTTTCAGAAACCATGATGTGTGGAAGATATTGTGATATCTGAAATGAAGTTTTGGTTGCAACATGATAGAGTATAATATGGCTAAAGTCATGTTCTCATATTTGATGAGAATTTGCAAAAGGTTGGAGACACTAGTTGTCCTAATCGTCCAAAAGGATTTGGAGAGCAACATTATACTCATGATTCACCGTTATAAGCTAAAAGTAGCTTGATCATGGATAATTCCATGATAAGGGTGAATATTTGATGTAGGTAAAATGTTTACTGCACCAAGAGATTACTAAAAAAAGGAATTTGAAAGAACACCAAACACTTGATAATGGTGATCTACTTCAAAGTGCAAGTCCAAAGACATTGGTATTTAACTATACACGCTTTGGACTATGTGTCATATGTATGACTCCACTATTGATGTTGATAGATTCTTTCAAATAGAAAAGGAAATACTGAAAGAGAATCTCATAAATATATGGCAGAAAAGAAAAGACTAGAATTGTTCAGCTTGAGTATATAGATGATATACATGTTATGGCTATATTGTTTGCTTATTAAACAATGTGGTTCTTAAGTATTTGATACTGAATTTGTTGGTGTGAATCGTCATACGAAACAACACAATTCATGAACTACAATGGCCTAAGTAACTAGCAAAAGAATATGTGATGATATTCATCGAGAACAAATAAAGGGTTATTGTGTTGCTCGTTAAAACATCGAAGCTTGCCTTCAAGATTTGTTTTATCAGGTATTATGAGAACAAAAGGGTTGTTCAAATAATTTCCGTAATCCATAAAAGATGGATGATTCACAAATCTCGTTGGAGAAATCACATCCATAAAACAAGTGCTAAAAATGTCGAAAGACAAATTGATTGAAAGATCACTTCGGAAGTGACATCGCCGTTTAAATTATATTGGAAAGAAAACATGAAGAAACTCCATGTGGATGGGATTTTGGAGTCTTTTGATTTTTGATCACATGACGCTTGTGAAACTTTCCTAGAGATAATTAAAACTTCGTTCATAGGCCAAAAGGGAACGGAAGACTAGCTTATTGGAAATTGTACATATTGTTGTACGAAATCCATTATGTGTAGTCAAGAGCGATGGATTTCAACTTCATATGCTTTCTCCGAAAATTTGAGTGAATATATGAATATTTACTTAATAAGGATGAAGTGTGAAATATTTGAAAAGTTCAAAGATTTTCAAGATGAAGTGCAAAATCATTGTAACAAGAATATAAATAGTTTATGATAAGATCATAAAGGAAGATATTTGAGTTACAAGTTTAGCATAATACCTAAGATTTAAGGAATCGTTCCGTGGATTTGCATTTTCCCGAAACACCATAAGAGTATGGAGCGTTCGAGATATGTAATTAAACCTTGTTTGACATGGTAAGATCGAAGGTGTAATTCATAAAAATGCCATTGTATTTTAAAGATTAAAAGCTTTAGAGATTACCGTTTTTCCACTGAAAAGAGCTCCATCATAATCCGTTGAAATGACACCATATAAAGTTATGGTTTGGGATAAAACCCAAGTTGTCCTTTCTTAAACATTGGTATGCTATGCATAAGAAAGATGTTTGCAACCAAAGTCGGATGAACCTGTCTTTGTATGTTATTTCGAATAACTGTTAAGTAATCCTCCATAACATCGGAGACAAAAGTGTTTGTCACTTAAAACGTCAAGTTTCTTTGAGAAGGAATTTTTCGTGAAAAGTTAAGTGGGAGGACAATAGAACTTTGATAAGGTTAAAAGAACCTTAGCTATATGTGCAAAGTTGCGCAGCACCGAAAAGTGTTCCGGAGGCAGCAACAATGCTCATGGCTCACGTGCCTCAAAGGTTGTGGTCACGGAGATCTAAGTTCCTATTGAAACAAGTAGATCGGGTAAACAATCAAATACCAAGATTTGAGGGTTGAATCATTATTTGAGAATAATGAACCGACTACATGCAAAGAAGCGATGATGGGCCCTGACTCCGTCAAATGGCTTGAAGCCATAAAATCCGTGATAGTTCCATACACGAGAAATCAAGTTTTGAACTTGAAGGACCCTCGAGAAAGGTGTAAGACCTTACAGTTGTGTCTGGATCTATAAAGAAATAGACATGGATGTTTTACATCTATGAAATAGTCGACATGTTGGGAAAGAGTTCACAAAATGTTCAAAGGTTGACTATGACAAGATTTGATCTTTCATAGTGATATTTAGTCTAGACGGATTAATGTAGCAACCACTACATATAATTTGTTACATGGTAGTTGAATAAACAAAACAAGTTCTTCTAATAGAATCGTTACCTAGGACATGTGCATAACACGGTCCATAGGGTTTTGTTAATTCAAAAGGATGCTAAAAGCATATGCAAACTTCAATGGTTAAAGTGAGCATCGCGGATTTGGAATCTTCACTGTGATGAAACTGTTAAAGGAGTTTAAAAGTTCATCAGAGACGATGGAGATGCTTGCATTTGCAAGAAATTAAGTGGGAGCGCTAAGACATGTTTCTAATACATTATGTGGAAGACATATTGTTGATTGGAAATAATGTATCTTTTATTAACACATATTAAGAATTTCATCCCGATGAAAGACTTAGGCAAAACCCAAATATTTGGCATCAATAGACGCTAATATGGTTGTGCCAGAAGTACATAGACGAGATATTGAATGAGTTCAATATAGAAACTACAAGAAAGGTTCTTGTCGCACAGAAAGGATTGAAAGAGTTCAAATGTTGATGATATATTCAAGTGTATTGACATTTGGTAAAGTGAAACAAATAATCAAGTATAGATTGATACTTGATGTATGAAATCACAAAGAGTATTTATATCAATCATACTATGATATGTACAAATCCAGATATGTCCTATGCTCTAAATGTTGTGAGCATATACCAGAATGATTCGTAAGATGATCATTGGACAATAGTAAGGATATTCTTATGATCTTTTGGAAGAACTAAGAGTATAATATTTGTAGAAGTGACAAATAGATGGTTAGTTCATTGTAAAAGTACTACATTGATACTAGTTTTGTCACAAAGTACAAATTAAGTTTATCTCAATCTAAACTAAGGGTTGCACAATATAGTGGAAAGTGAGTTCCATAATGGATTTGGATGATTTCCAAAGTTAAGACATTGTGATAGATACTACAACAAAAGGCTAAGTATATGACTGCTATTATAGCAGCAAAAGAGGGCATTTGTGTCAAGTAGTTTGTTATCAAACTAGGTGTAGTTCACAGAGGGATAATACTATGAAGATATATTGTGCGACAATATTATCAACATGTTTTAACCCCAAAGAACTAAAGGTCACACCGAAAGACCAAATTTATACAAAGCCATCTCATTAGAGAATGAGTGATGCGTAGAGACGCAAAGACATGCAATTACACACGGACCTGGAAGTGTCAGATCCGGAGATCAGTTGACCACTAGCAATCGTGTACATACAACACCGGAAAGCCATAGGTGTTATATACACAAAGGTTTGAAACTAGATTATTGACTCTAGTGCAAGTGGGAGACTGTTGGAGATATGCCCAAGAGGCAATAATAAAGTGGTTATTATCATATCTTCACACTTATGATAAATGTTTACATACCATGCTATAATTGTATTAACCGGAAACATTAATACTTGTGTGATTTGTAAACTAAAATAAGAGTCCCTAGTAAAGCCTCTTGTTAAACTAGCTTGTTGGTTAATATATGATCATGGTTTCCTGATCATGAACATAGAGATGTTATTAAAAACAGGATCATATCATTAGGAGAATGATGTGATGGACATAATCCTATAGATAAGCGTAGCATAAAGATCAAGTCATTTAAATAGTTCAATTGCTATATGCTTTCTGATACATAGTAACCTAATTCCTTCGACCATGAGATCATGCATATCACCTTTACCGGATGGATGCTTTGATGACATCAAACACCACACCGTAACTGGGTGGCTATAAAGGTGGCATTGAGTGTTCGGAAAGTATTGGTTGAAACACATGGATCAAGAGTGGGATTTGTCCATCCATATGACGGATAGATATACTCTGGGCCCTCTCGGTGGAATGTCAGCCAATTAGCTTGCAAGCATGTGACTGGGTCACAAGGGATCACATATCACGGGAACGAGAAAAGAGTACTTATCGGTAACGAGGTTGAACTAGGTATGCAGAGATACCGACGATCATAACCTCGGGTAAGTAAACTATCGTGAGACAAAGGGAAATTGGTATCGTATGTAAGTGGTTCATTCGATCGCAAAGTAATCGTAGAAATATGTGGGATCCATATGAATTTCCAGATTCCTCTATTGGTTATTGTTCGGAGAAGTGTCTCGATCATGTCCGCATAATTCACGAACCGTAGGGAGACACACTTAAGGATTCGACGTTGTTTGAGTAGTTATGGTATTATGAGAAAGAGACCGAATGTTGTTCGGAGTCTCGGATGGGATCCGGGATATCACGAGGTGATCTGGAATGGTCCGTAGAATAAGATTCATATAAGGAAAGTCCCGTTTCGGAGTTCGGGAATGATTCCGGTGTTTTCATCGGGAATGTTCTAGAAGGTTCCGGATTGTCCGGCACTCCGGGGGGGGAGGGTACATGAATGTGTCATTACATATTGAATGATTGCATCATGTACTAAGTGTTCTTGCTGTTCCAAATAAAGGATTAAATTGAATCCTAAAACAGAAAAGTCAAATGGCCAGTTTAAAAGTCAAACGGCTAAAACAGGAAACTGTGGGAAACAAGCAAGAGGTGGTTGGAACCGACTTGGGGGAGGAGTCCCTCCAAGCCGGTGCGCCAACCAAGGCCGACTTGGGGAGGGACTCCCCTCCCCTTGGCCGCCCCTCCCACCTATAAAAGGAGGGGCAGGGCCTCCTCCTCTAGACACACAAGTTCCTATCCTCTAATCTCCGGTTTAGAGCCGTTTTGGTTTAGAGCTTCTAATTGCTCTAGCCTGCGGTTTAGAGCCTTCTAATTGGTGTGTCTAATCCCTAGACCACTAATAGCTCTCTCTCATACTCCACCATACTCGCTCCGGCTTAAGGCGAAGCCCTGCGGGATCTCCCCTCTACTTCCGGTACCACGCCGTTGTGCTGCCGGAATCACGAGGAGAGTGCTACAACCTCCGCTGCCTGCTGGAACAAGGGAGAGGAAGGTCTTCGTCGAGTACCTAACGTGTGACCGACTGCGGAAGCGCTGCCGGAACGCAGCGCCGGAAGGATCGTCTATGCGATCTTGAGATCGGAAAGAGTACGACTACATCACCCACGAGAATCTGCTCTCGTTAAACTCTTTGGAATCTTCGAGGGTAAGTTATTCCATCGACTCGTTGCTACAATCTAGTAGATAGATCTTGGCTTGTTTGTTTGTATGCGATAGAAATTTTTTGTTTTCCATGCTACGAACCCCTACATCATCACCAGTAATGATCATATCATCAACATAGAGAAGAAGAAGAAGAGTGCGTCCACGAGGAGAAGTGTGAACAAACAGCGCTGGATCATGAGAACTAGGGGAGAAACCAGCAGCAGTCACTACAGAAGCAAAGCTCTCAAACCAGGCACGAGGAGCTTGTTTGAGGCCATAAAGAGAACGTCAAAGACGACAAACCATCTCCTCGGGAACAGAATACCCAGGAGGAGGCTGCATATAAACCTCCTCGCTCAACTCTCCATTGAGAAAGGCATTCTGAACATCAAGCTGGGACACAGACCAGTGACGAACAGAAGCAACATCAAGAAGAGTACGCACAGTGGTCATATGAGCTACAGGAGCAAAGGTCTCATCATAGTCACGACCATGCTCCTGCTGAAAACCACGAGCCACAAGGCGCGCTTTATAGCGCTCAAGAGATCCATCAGAGCGGGTCTTAATCTTATAGACCCACTTACACGTGATAGGACGAACACCGGGAGGGGGAGAAACAAGATCCCAGGTGCCAGTGCGCTTAATCGCAGCTATCTCCTCAGCCATGGCAGCTGCCATTCAGGATGATGCTCAGCATCCCGATAAGAAGTCGGCTCGGAGGCAACAGAAATACCATACTGACTAGGAGAATAACGGTTAGGGGCACGACGCTGACGAACAGGACGAGTAGAGGGAAGCTCATCAGAGTAAGACGACTCAGGAGACGACGATGAAGAAGAAGGAATAGCAGAGGAAGACTCCGGAGAACGAGGAGAACTAGGAGAACTAGACGGAGAAGAGGAGGACGATGTCGAAGAAGATACATTAGGGGAAGGAGATCCTGAAGAAGACACAATATGAGTAGAAGCAGGTGTGTCAGGAAAGAGAAGAAAAGAGATATCTTCCACCGGGTAGGTACCAGCGGTGGGACGAGGATAGAAAAGACGCGTCTCATCAAAAGTAACATCACGAGAGATACGCATCTAACGACCAACGGGGTCCCAACAGCGATAGCCCTTATGATCATTACTGTATCCAAGAAAAACACACTCAACAGACTGAGCGGTCAGTTTGGTGCGTTCGCGAGGAGCAATAAGAACATAGCAAACACAACCAAACAAGCGAAGCATGGAGTAGTCTGGAGACTGTCCAGATAGGCGCTCAAGAGGGATACCACCCTGCAGAGCGGCAGAAGGCTGAATATTGATAAGATAAGCAGATGTAGCAACAGCCTCAGCCCAGAAATACGGCGGAAGAGAAGAAGCAATCATCATGGCACGAGTGGTCTCAAGAAGATGACGATGCTTACGCTCAGCAACGCCATTCTGGGCATGGGAGCCAGGACAGGAGAACTGAGCAAGGGTGCCCTGCTCAGCAAGAACACCTCGCAACATCTGGGAGATATACTCACCAGCAGACGGAGACCAGATCTCGCCCAGATCCGATCGGGATGAAACCAGCGGACGGAGCGGCCGGTCAGATGATGGGGAGGAGGCGGCCGAAGAGATGGCCAGAGACAGCGTCAACCGGCGGCGGCGATGTCGGAAAAACGACGATGATAGGGACGGTGGCGGCTGTGCCAATATTGCAGAAAAACGGTCTAACCTAGATCTGATACCATGTCAGGAATATGCAACATGTATTCCTCTGGGGGCCAAAGGCCACAATATATAGTACAAGTACAGGTGTGAATATGCAGGAAGCCCCCTAACATATGGAGAAACTACAATATACAAATATATATACGTCTAACACTTAGTATATATACAAGGGAAAGGGACGCGAGTGAAGAGACGCGTCCGTACGAGGGGTGTGAGATAGTCGGTTCCATATTGCAACCGACATAGGAATATTACATGGGAGGATTATCCCTTTAATTAATCTAATCTATTAATTAAATCCTAACACTCACCCTAATCCTTCCATGTCCTTGTGACCGATCATCTTTAGAATTATCTCCTCCAAAAACCCTGTTTGGGACCTTCCAGGCCGGATAACCCCCCCCCCCCCCCCCCCCCGGATATTCCGGGTTCCCCGGGCCAAAAAAATGGCTAAGGACTTCGCGGCGCGACTCTCAGTATAGGGGCGGATAATCCGCCCCCGAAGGACCAGAATATCCGTCCCCATTACTAGGAGCCACGCCTCAAAGTCCTTAGCCGTTTTCCAAAAATTGGGCCGGATAATCCGCCCCCCCCCCCCCCCCTGAAAACTGGCAGGAACAGCAAAACTGAAACCATTATAACTTTTTCATTCGGACTGCGATTTTGATGATCTTGGGCTTGTTTTGAAGATAGTAACGAGCTCTACAAGATCATGCAGGGAACCATCATAGTACATCAAGGTAGGATAGAACCAAATGATGAAAGGTTTAACCTATCTATAAAAGACAAACCGGTAAAACCTCCAATATCGAAAACATAATAGAGAATGCATATGAAATCCGTTTTCGATGAACTTAAGCTTGTCATAGAGATTGACACAATATCTAAAACCTCTCATGGATAAGAACCAAATAAGAACCAAGAAATATGATGCCAAGTATGCAAAGGTTTGAGCTCTCACCGAGGGATATGATCAAGTTACTCACTTGAGAGCCCCTCTTGATAGTACGGTTATCTATCCTATAAACCGGTCTCTCCAACTAACACCACGAGACCAATTAGAAAGAAACCCTATCAATATCAAACCTTTGCCTTGTATATTCCACACCTCAGGATGGAGCACCTTTCTTGATTGCACTAGCTTGGTGAAGATTCTCCCCCATACTCCACTATGGAAGAGCCTCTCTTTTAGGCATATCTTCACATATCCATGATCACCATAAGGATGTCACGATACACTTGAGATCATCTTATGAAACCTTGATCAACACTTGATCTTCTTCACTCTATTCTTATTCCAACCTCGAAGCCACCATATGGTTCAAGCATTGTCTATGGACAAATCCTACAAGTAAAACTCAATGCAAACATAAGTCCATAAAACATTGTCATTAATTACCAAAACCACACATGGGGGCACACATGTTCTTTCACTTCTCCTACCTTAGAAGGGGCCGATTATTGAGATCTAAAACCCTAGACTTTCATCCTCCATTGTACCCTATCGAAGCATGCGAGCAATAAAACAAAGCAGGAGTAGGATCTTACCTCCTCACAAGGGTCCCGAACCTGGGTAAAATACCAATGTGTCACCTCTCTGTCATGTGCTTGTCCGCTGCCACCACCGTCGTCGAGGCTCCTTGGAACTGCGTGTTTAGCCCCCTCTCGAACCAAGGGATCGTCGGACCCTAGTTTCCTTCATGGGACAAATCTACGACATTTGGAGCGCCAGGTAGGGGGCTAAGGCACGCTTTCAATACTCATCAACCTCGACGACATGTCGGCTCACAACGAGACCTGTGGTGAGCGCTCCCTCCGCCGTGCGGCGAGTAAAGCCTAGACGGAGTCGGCTCCACTCCTCACCACTTCCGAGTAGGCCCCATGGACGGAGGACGAAGGAGGCTCCTCCTACCGCCCATCACGGGAGCATCCATCCTCCTCGCGTGGCGCCATGTCGCTCTCCCACATCGCGGCCATGCCGAGTGTCTTACGCCGGAAACTGGCAAGTGCATGGTGCACGAACTCCTGGACCACCCACCGGCCGAGCTGGGCAAAGGGAGATGGTGCGACCGGCTTGTCGTGGGAATGACCACGGCAGATGCTGCAATCGTCAGCGAGTAGTAGAACATGGGGCAAGGGCGGCCAGCCATCTGCGGTGCGAGATGAGGGCGGAGACACAAGGATTTACCCAGGTTCGCGCCCCCGGAGGGTAAAGACCTACTCCTGCTAGATTGTATTATGGTGAGAGTATAATGGGGCGAGCTCGATGACTAGGCGGCGAGTCGCTTGGGTGTATGATGGAACGTCTCCCCTATGCGTCCCCTAGGGAGGTTTATATAGGCTCACCTTGCTAGGGTTTACAGATTACAACCGAATTGGTTAAGGATTCATAGGTTCTATGACCTAGTACGACTGGGCCTGGCTACGCTTCTGGGCCTTCAGCTTCCAGTCGCCTGAGTCCACGCCAAGTCTTGATCCAGTCGCCGCCCTGCAGGCCCACTCGCTGACGGCTTGGGCCAGCAGGAAACGTCCTGTTGGGTATACCCCGGTAGGCATATCCCCATCAGTAGTCCTAGAGGCCGTCGTTGTTTTTTCGCAGGTGTTTGCTGGCAGTCGGAGTATGCGGGTCCAATGCGGACGCCTAGTCGAATCGGCGGCGGACTCCTGAACAAAGGAAAGAACTAGTCATTTTGGTCGCAATAACGGCGACCAATCGCGTCGCAGCTCGGCGAACGGGTCGGCGAATACTTAGTCTCTGTTATAGAGATCAGGTCGGCGAGTACTTAGTCGTTTTTATAGCGATCGGGTCGACGAGTACTTAGTCGCTATTATAGCGATCAGGTCGGCGAATCGTCGAGTCACCGGGAGTAACAAATCGAGTAGATGAAGTTGGACCGTCAATTGTGG
Organism: Avena atlantica; assembly: GCA_910589765.1. Lineage (NCBI taxonomy): Eukaryota > Viridiplantae > Streptophyta > Magnoliopsida > Poales > Poaceae > Avena > Avena atlantica. Next base: position 573,960,409 of record OU342739.1, read on the forward strand.
TCAAACTAGCCGTTGGGTAACCCCAACGGTAACTTCGGCGTAATCACCGCGTAATAATGGCTCCCGAAAATGGCGGGTAACAACTGCTATATAAAAGGAGTGAGGGGCGACCAGGGAAACGCTTCTTCCACTTCCTCCGATCTCGCGTATCTCTGTCTCCCCATTCCTCGCAGCGATCAGAACACTCCCGAGAGCCCCGACTTCCACGAACTACCATCCGATGGCCCCCTCCACCGAGCCATGGGGTAGATCCAAATGTACTAAAGCGCTGCTAGCATCTTTCGAGGAGGCAGGGATCCTCCGCGTCGGTAGATGGCGCATCCCCGCGGCCGGAGAAGTGATTCCGGATCCGCGCGAGAGGGAGTTCATCTGCTTCACCAGCCACCTAGAGCGGGGGATGGGCTTCCCAACTTCCCTCTTCTTCCGGCGTTTCTGCGCCTACTACGGAATCCAACCATCAGATCTAGGTCCGCATAGTATCGAGCAGCTCGCCATTTTCATGGCTTTCTGCGAGTGCTATCTGGGCTGCAGGCCCTATTTTCCCCTATGGCAAGACTTGTTCCACGGGAGAATCAACCGCGAGGATACAGGCGGACCGATGCTAGCCGCGGGCGGCCCGACGTTCCAGTTGAAGTCGAAGGCATTATTATTCTATCTGATGCTGCCCGCCAAGGCGGCGAATGAGTGGAAGAATTTTTGGTTCTACGTCACCGAGTCGACTCCAGGCGATGAAGTGGCGCTTCCAAGATACTCCGCCGACCGGCCCGAGCCGCGTCGGCTCCAGGTCACCAAACTCCCGCTGGATCAGCAGATGGTTGTTGACGAAATGTTTCAAACCATCCGCGACCTGAAGAAGAAAGGCCTCTAGACCATCAACCTCTACAACTGTTGGCTCGGGCGGCGGCTCGTCCCCCTGGCCAGCCGCGACCACTATATGTATGAGTATACGGGTAAGGACGACCCGGCGAAGTCCTGCCTCGTTGAGTGGAGACTCAACGATTATACGCAGGCCCTGAAGAAGATTACCCAGGCCGTGTACCTCGACGCAAAGGCCGGGGTCGCCCCTTATACTGCAAGGCGCCTAGCTCCAATGGTAAGCTGTCATTCCGTTAACACTCGCAGTCGCAGCTTATGCATTCGCGGTCGTGCTAAATTTGTTTGTTCTTGTTGCAGTTGTTCCACCCGCAGATGACGAGAACTTGAGCTCGTCCATCCAGGACGGAAGCGAGTCATCGCCCGCCAAAGATAACGCCGAGAGTGACGGAGGCGACAATGACGACGACGAAGAAGACGAGCCCGTGGAGGTTGCTGCCCTCACGGTTCGCAAAACTTGCGGGCAACACCAGCGCGAGCTCGAAGCGAGTAAGAGCCTCGAGCCCCACGATGATGACGACGACGAGCTTCCCGAGCACACCTCACATCGTGAGGCTACGCCGTCAAATAATAAGAAGAAAGATCCGCCGAAGAAGAAGACGAAGCCAGCGAAGCCGATATCTCCGCCCCAATCTGCGAGCAGCTCCGACACCACCAGCTCGGCTGAGAATGCAGCGGCACACGCGACCGTGGTGACAGGCGCTGCCGCCCCTAGGGACGAGGCGCCGCTGGAGTCATTACCACCTCCATTTGCCCCAGTCGTTAACTTGGGGGCTTCTCCAACCGTAGGGGCCTGTCCACCAAGGGGTGCTCCCACAGCTATTACCACGGAGGCTTCTGCCGCGGCTTCATCTTCGAAGAAGCCGTCAGTGTCTTGGGCACACAACGTGTTCGAGGCAGGCCTTACTCGGAGGCTAGGGCCCGAGCTGGAGAAGCCGGCCAGTATCCGCACCGGTCTATGGTTCTTGCCAGTCGCCAAGTGAGTGCTGCTTTGTCCCTTACTCATCTTCTTGTTCTGCGTTTTAATCAGACAGTCTTATTCATAAAACTATTTTACAGGACTGGTGTTAAAAAGATCGGCCATACTTCTGTGGCCAAGGTTCCGCCAGTCGCCTCCGAGGTGTCGGCCGATTCCTCACGAAAAAGGAAAGCCGACGAGGTCGCTGCTCCCGCCGAAGGCGTTAAGAGGACGAAGGAGGACGAAGTCGTCACGGTCTCTGATGATCAGGCGGTTGCTCCGAGCGATCCTCCGACTGCAGCGGAAGTGGCCTCGAAGACCAAGGAGGGTGTTGGGTCATAGCATATGGTGACTGCAGACTCACCCGACGTGGCCGAGCCGACTCCGAGTGGCGCAGCGGCATCTGCAGCGACCTTCCCTCGCTTCATGGCGAAGGCGGCCGCAGCGAGTGCCTCGGTGCTAGCGAGCCGGATGTCTGGGGTCGCCGAGGCAGAAGTTGAGCAACGTCGCGGCCATACTCCAGTCGTACTTGCGTTGGTGGATGCGCTGGAACTCCACGGCATGCTAGGCGCTGCCATCCAGGTATGTCCAGTCCCCGAGGATCGGGCCACTGAAATTCAGTGGTCGGATTCTTAATGTTTTTATATCATCCAGTCCCCGAGTGCTTAGTCGTTGAATCTCAGCGAGTGAGCACTTAGGAATTTCATTGTCCGTCCCCGAGTGCCTAGTCGCTGAATTTCAGCGGTTGGGCACTTAGTAATTTCATTGTCCAGTCCCCGATTGCCTAGTCGCTGAATTTCAGCGGGTAGGCACTTAGGAATTTCATTGATGCTGACGCTGCAGTTTGTGCGCAGGGCCTGCAGCACGAATCGGCCGAAAGGCTTGCTGCGAAGTGTCGCTTGGAGAAGGAGCTCGTTGCCATCCAGGAGACGAATAAGGAGCTTCAAGCGGTTCCGGCCGAGGTGAAGGAGTCCCACCGAGGCATTGTCCCGGTGGGTGACTTGACGGCGGCTCAGTCCGCTTTGAGCACGGCCAAAAAACGAGTCACTGACCTGGAGCGTGAGCTGAAGGAGGCGAGGGTGGAAGCAAGCTCAGCGAAAGGGCGAGCGAAAGCTGTTGTTACTTCTGCCGCTGAAGAGTGGAAAGTGTCTGACGCGCTCGTTGCTGGGCTGCAGAACGACTTTTCTTCTCTTCAAAGCTTCATCACGGACCTCTGCCGACCGCTAATTGGTAAACCTTCCTTCTTCTTCCATCTACCTGCAATAATTGTATTGTGATGTCGTTGGTTTGATCACTGCTTGCTTCTGTACCGCAGTTCGGATCACTGATAACGCGGAGGAAGCGCAGTCATACGACGCGTGTGTGACCACCCTGGTCGACTCAGCCGTGTTGTCCGTGACTTGCCTTCGAGCGTATCTTCAGGAGATATCGCCCACGGAGGTAATCCCCAGCGACCTTGTCGAGGTATGGCACTACCTGGAAAAGGCTCTGTCAGTCGTCGAGTTCATGACGCGGTCGGCCTTCCGGCACGGGGCGGCGACGGTGCTCAGCCTTGGGCTTGCCCACTTCCCGGAGGATTTCGTCCTCGACGATGTCACGAGCGGCTACCCCTCATCAACGGGCTCTGTGGAGATTGCCGAGGTGCTGAAGCTAACGGACCGGGCCGCGGTGTACTCCGATCGTGTTTGGGCGATGGCCGACCTCATCCCCTATCAGGAGACGATTGTCGCTCCCAATGATCCTGAACCAAAGCATCGGGACTTCAAGGTCGAGCAGCCGTTCCGTGCGGCGATGGCGGGCGAGCTGACGACGTACCCGTCGAACCCGTAAATGCCCTTCATCCGCAGTCGCAGGGACGGTGGCGCGTCTGCGTCAAAACCTGCGGAGTAGAAGTGTTGTGCCCTTGGGAATTAGTACAAAATAACTATTTAACTTTCCTTGTATGTGGAACAACTTTGTGCTGCTATAAAGGAAACTCGTGTTATTTTGTCATTCGTTTTGCGATTTTGGATTTTGATTGAGCGAGTCCCCGAGCGCGTCCGCCCTTTTTATGGGTTTTACCTCGTTGTTATATGTTTGTTAACTTTTAATGAGTTGAGGTCGACTCGCCATGGCTCGGAGAGCCAGTCGCATGGCGACTCCCAGGAGTGCTCTTTACTTGACCGTTTTCCCGGGCGTGAACGAGGTCGGGTTGCCGAGTCCCCGAACGTGGTACTTGGTGGTTCTAGTCGCATCCCCAAGGTAGGTGAGGACTAAGCGCATCGTTGTAAGCGCATCACTCCTGCCTGATCAGAGGATCAGTCGCGTGGCGAGTCCTGGGCGCGCTCTCATACTTGGCGTTTTTCCCTAGTCGCTCGTATTTGGCTGGGTGTCAGTCCCCGAGCGTGGTACTTGGCCGTTCGAGTCGCTGCACCAAGGATGCGAAGGACTTGGTCACTATGAGGAGCGAATGCAGTTGTCTTGGCTCGGTGAGCCAGTCGAGTTAGGCGACTCCAATGGGGCTCCGGGTTAGCGTTTTTCGTGGACGTTACGAGGCCTGGAGTTTCCCAGTGCCCTCGTACCGAACTACTTGGCCGTGCCGGTCGCTTTGCCAGAGGTTGACTTCTGCGAATAGCATAACACTGTTATTACGAGTGCGAGTGGCACAAGACACGGAGAGTAGACACAATTTTCGGTAACCGATCTGTTTTATTTCATAGCGGGTGGAGAGTACATATATGGAGTTCTAGGAGTAGAACTTCCGTAGCAGGTTTACATTCCATGGCCGCTTGACGTCGAGTTTTCCGTCTCCTCGGACGTCGGTGAGGTAGTAGGCGTCGTTGCCCAGGACTCGCCCGATGGCGAATGGTCCCTCCCAAGGGGGGAAGAGCTTGTGCATGCCCTTCTTGTCCTGGATTAGGCGCAGTACCAGGTCGCCTTCCTGGAAAGTGCGAGTCCTTACTCGCCGGCTATGGTAGCGGCGAAGCCGTTGCTGGTAGATGGCGGTGCGGGAACGAGCTAGGTCGTGTGCCTCGTTGAGCTGGTCGACTCCGACTTGTCGTGCGAGTTTATTTGCGGCCTCCGTATAGTTGACCACCCTTGGTGAATCGTGCTCGAGGTCGGTGGGCATGACTGCCTCGGCGCCGTACACCATGAAGAAGGGGGTGAATCCTATCGACCTGTTGACGGATGTGCGGATGCCTCATATGACGGAGGGTAGCTCCTCGACCCAGCACCCGGCAGTGCGCTCAAGTGGGAATTGGAGTTGTGGCATCAGGCCATGGAGGATGCTCTGATTGGCGCGTTCCGCCTGGCCATTGGACTCCGGGTGGGCGACTGAGGCGAGGTCGAGTCGAATGTGGTGTTCCTCGCAGAACTCGGCCATGGCTCCTTTGGCGAAGTTGGTGCCGTTGTCCGTGATGATATTGTTTGGGAACCCGTAGCGATAGATGAGCTCGCGTAGGAACTTGGTGGCGGTCTTCCCGTCGCATTTGCGGACTCCCATTTTGTGAATTTGTCGACTGTGACTAGGAGGTGGGTGAAGCCGGAGGGGGCCTTCTTGAAAGGGCCTACCATATCCATGCCCCATACGGCGAACGGCCAGGTGATGGGGATTGTCTTGAGCGCCGAGCTCGGCACGTGGGTCTGGTTGGCGTATTTTTGGCATCCGACGCACCGCTGGACGATGTCGACGGCGTCTGCGTGTGCGATGAGCCAGTAGAAGCCGTGTCGCATAGCCTTTGCGACTAGGGAGCGGGCGCCGGCGTGATGGCCGCAGTCGCCGGAGTGGATGTCTTGGAGGATTTTGCGTCCTTCAGCGGGTTGAACGCAGCGTTGAAACACGCCGGTCACGTTGCGCTTGTGGAGCTCGCCGTTGATGATGACGAAGGATTTGTAGCGGCGTGTTATCATCCAGGCCTCCGTTTCATTCGCGGGCAGGGTGCCCCCCTCCAGGTAGGCGACATATGGCGCGGTCCAGTCGCTTGGATCGGCGATTAGTGCGACCAGGGCTGCCTCTGGTTGCAGCGGGATTCCGATGTCGATCTCCCTTGGGGGAGAGACGGAAGGTTTGGTGATGGTGTCAAGGAAGACGCCGGCAGGTGGTGCGAATCGAGCCGAGCCGATGCGAGAGAGTGCATCGGCCTCCTCGTTCTTCCACCTGTCGATCCACTTGACAAAGTAGCCTGGTCCACTTGATCCAAGCAAAAAAAGGAACACTAATGCTTCTACTCTCTCCAACCCAAATTAGTTGATTCAAATTTGTCAAGATACAAATGAATCTAATACTAAATAATGTCTAGATACAAATGAATCTAGACAAATCTAAATCAACTAATTTGGGTCAGAGGGAGTATTAGAATGAAGAATGTAAATCGTTGCCCCAGAACAACAAACACACAGCAGGATTAATCATCACATCGTCTTTATTTATCTCTTTGCAAAGACACATGGAACACATCACAAGTTCTCAAGACTCCGGCGAGCTGGTTTACAAAACCCACTGCCGTCAGTATTACATATCAGTGTTTTACATTTTATTCATCAACTACACCCAGACAGACTGCACCGCTTCAGTTCATGCTGCACCCTCCTTGGCTCCATTGGGACCAACTGGGGCGTGTGTTACGAGGATGTTTCTCTCGTTCCTTGTCCATCTACATGTTTGGCTTCATCTTGAGCCGTGAGGCCAGCTTCTGCCCGAGGGACGCGTCGCACTGGAACAATATGGGTAAGAGCATGAGTTTCAGTGGCCTTAAACGATCCAGATCCAGATACAGATAATAATTGGAGGAGTGTTTGGCACTCCAAGAACAACAGAAGAATGTATGTACCTGCGACCAATATGAGACCCAGATGCCCTGGATCTCATGGGTAACTCGAGCATCCGTGAGGGCATCAACCCACCGCTGGATGAAACGGTCCTGCCTGTGAGTTCATACAAAACCAGTTTAGTTAGCGACATTGCTTAATTTCTTCCATTGGTCTGAAGAATCTGAACAAATGAAAATTGAGTTAGGACAAACCTGGCAGGATCAAAGGACCGGAATCTCTCGCCAGCCTGCTTGAAGTTGTTCTCCTTCTCGATAATACACTGCAGTACCAACAGTAGAAAATTATAAAAACTTTTGTCAAACACATGGCAAGTGGGTTCTAATTTGGTTAGTATTTTAGCTACCATTCTTAATAAATATCTGGGAACACTTCTAACAGAGACCCAAAATAACCATAAGAGGAAGGCTACACTTCAAAGACTGGCCACTGGTAGTAGTAACATTAGAATTCAAAAGTTCCAAATTGCATACCTTTTCCCGGCATCCATTTAGAACACGAGAAGGAATAGGGTACTTCTCAGCATGACGAACAGGGTCAAACCTCGAAGGGAAGTAGTTCACCTAAACAAACAAGACAAATAGGTGTAAATGACTGGAAGATTACTACATATAATTTCTGCCAATTGGAAAAATGGCTGCATCATCGACAGAGAAGGGGCTGAAAGCTCTAAAGAACAAAGTACCTCCTCATCTCTGTGCATGAAATTCATGAAGCCTTCGTGATGGTTGTTGTGGTGAGCACATTTTGGTGCATTCACTGGAAGCATCAAGTAGTTTGGGCCAAGACGGTGCCTTTGGGTATCAGCATAGGAGAAAATTCTGGTCTGGAGCAGCTTATCATCGGAGTAGTGGATTCCAGGGACAGTGATTGCTGGGCAGAAAGCAAGTTGTTCATTTTCCGCAAAGAAGTTGTCAATGTTCTTGTTCAGTACCATCCTTCCAACTGGTTGCAGCGGGATGATATCCTCTGGCCATGTCTTGGTAACATCAAGCGGGTCAAAGTCAAATCTATCTTCGTGATCAGCGTCGATCGTCTGGATGAAAAGCTTCCATTCTGGGTAATTCCCAGCTGCAATAGAATCAGTCAAGTCCTTTGTGGCATGGGTATGGCAGGTGCCACCGACTGTAACAGCTTCATCATCCAAGAGGCACTTCACACCACATGTAGGCTTCCAATGGAACTTAACAAGGTGAGCCTTTCCATCCCTGCTGATTAAGGTGTAAGTGTTGACACCGAAACCATCCATGTGTCTGTAGTTGAGTGGGATGCCAACATCGTCAAAGAGGAAGGTGAACATGTGCAGACTCTCAGGGTGGTGAGAAAAGAAGTCGACTATTCTCCAGTTCTCCTGCATGTTGGTCTTTGGACTTGGCTTGAAAGCATGAACCATGTCAGGGAATTTCATCCCATCTCGGATAAAGAACACAGGCATATTGTTCCCAACAAGGTCAAAGTTACCCTGAAAATGCATGATGACAGATATCAGGATTGACTGAAAAGGTCAACCATAACCATTCCAGTGTAGGTGAAACAAGGCAGGACGACTCTATCCTTACAGACAGCGGTAAATTCATGCTATAAAAGGGAATCTGTACTTACGGTTTAAACTTCCATCTTATAATAGCCCACACAGTGGACATTATTTATGAAGCTAAAAGACAATTAAAGCTGCCAGTATTAAACTGTACCAGCAGAAACAAGCTAACCAGTCTTTTAATGCAAAAATGGGTTGCACAAAAAGCATTATGGTGAATGGCACTCTAACAGAATATTAACTGCTGAAATGTGGCATTACACAGCATAAAGTAGTTTTATCAGAAATCTCATTTTCAAACATAAGAAAAAATACATCAGTATCAGTGATCACTAGTACCTCTCTGGTGTAGAACTTGACCGCAAAACCACGTGGATCCCTGAGGGTCTCGGGGCTTCCACGCTCATGCACAACAGTAGAGAAGCGAACAATAACCGGGGTCTGAACCCCAGGAGCCCGGAGAAAGTCAGCACACGTAAGCTGAGAAACATCGTGGGTGACCTCAAAGAACCCCTTTGCACTGGCTCCACGTGCATGGACAACGCGTTCAGGGATACGTTCCCGGTCAAACTGCGCAAGCTTCTCAATAAGATGATAGTCCTCAAGGAGAATAGGTCCTGTGAAATGAGGAATCGATCATGTTAAGCAAACAGCAAAACCACGAGAGAAGATACGAAGACAGAAGATCTGGACGTAGCTTACAAATACAGCACCATAAGATACTCCACGTACTCGAACAAACAATTATACTACTCCCTCCGTCCCAAAATAGATGTCTCAAATTTGTCAAAATTTGGATGAATCTAGACACTATTTAGTACCAAAATTTGAAAAATCTAAGACATCTATTCTTGGACGGAGGGAGTAGATGTTAATCATTGGCAGAAGTAGTAACATTGACCACGTTAGCCAGAATAAAGAAACTTGGATTCTGAATCACTCTGTATGTTTGGGCTATGTTGAACAGAACACAGTTAAATTAAAAAACATTCTTTGTGTGGATGTAAACTGTATCAGGTTACGGTTTCATGTAAACCTAGGAAAGGGCAAACAGTTGACGAGACGAGTCACACCAGTAATTATCTTGGAACTTCCCCCTTTATGACATCACATATCTGGATAATCACTATGACCAGACGGTGACTTGCCGAATGCAAAAAAGGTAGCGCTCGTTATCTTCTCCATTTAAGCAACCACGACAGTGACCGACGAAAATATCAAGCAATTTTTTCCATGAGTTTTGTTAGTCTGGACCATCCACAGATTACGGCCTGTGTTGAAAGCTTTTGTGCTGTTTGCAGCATGAGTTTTTTTTTGTTAGTTTGTACCACGGGATACAGCCTGATTAGAAAGCTAAGCGGTGCCAGAACATTCAAGTCTTACCGCTGTCTAACCACAGGCGAGGTTGAGTATATCAACATATTAAGACTTGAACACACTAGAGAAGGATATCAAATAGGTACGCAGAGGTTGAATTAGAGGGCAAGGCAATAACACGATGGTACTTGTACGGGCACCCGCGGACACCAGCGACAAGCACAGATTCAGAATTTTAAGGAGACAGTAAGTAAAAAAAGGGGGCCCTGATCAGGTAAAAGCTAGCGTAGACATGGATCAGCGCACCCTGGAGAGCTAGAGGCCACGCACTGCGCGATGGTACGAAGCGAGCAGGGAGTGTAGGAAGCTACAGGTAAGAGGAGCGAGCGAGCGAATCAGGGCCGGCAGTGGCGGTGTGTGGTGGGGGGTGTCCTGACCTCTGTTCCCGACGGTGAGTGCGCTGTTGTTGTTCCAGACGGGCGCGCCGTAGTTGGTTGTCCAGTGGCCCGAGTTTGCCCCGCTGGTCGGCCGGTGCTGCAGGGAAAAAAAAAGACGGTCAGATCGAGCCGGATCAAGGGGTGCGACGTTGACAGCCGGAACCGGGGATCTGCGGGGGCGGAGCCGAATCGGGCGGGGGCGGAGAGGGCGAAGAGGTACCTTGTACGGATCCATGGCCGGAGCCGGCGAGCTAGGCTTGCGTGTTGGGAAGGAGGGATCGGTGGGTGCGGGCGATGAGGACGAGAGGGGAACAGACAGAGAGACAGAGTTGGGGAAGACGAAGGAAGGAAGGAAGGTGAGGTGAGTCGTGGAGGAAGCGGCGGGTCGGGTCGGCCCTCTTTTTCTAATGGAGGTGGAGGAGGAGTAGTTTGGGCTTTCTTCTCGTCCCGTTTCGTGCTGACGCTGGCTCCCTTCGCGCCTACAGTATACTGTAGTACTCCGGCGGGTGGGGCCCACGCGCAGCGAAACGCGGCGTTAGGATTGGTGGTTGTGCCCGTCACGTACTTCACCATTTTTTTTATCCAAACCCAGTACAAAAGCGGATACTCATAAATACGTGCATATAACCATCTTTATAAAGCGCTTTTCCCGTAATAAAATATAAGTTGTTTTAAGTTGTGAAGAAAATATATCTAGAGCCTTGGATGGACTCCAAACATGAGTGAACTTACATAGTTGAAAGTACTTTAGATACATTTGCTTTATAGAACTAAAACATCTTATATTTATAAACGGAGGGAGTACATCCTATTTTTACGACGTTACCTTCCATCAAAGAATATTCTGTGAAACATCAAAGTACTAAACCTAGAGTTTGAATTCTGGTAGGCATTGGGTGCCACCGCCCCCCTAACTAACCATCCCACGTACTCCACCACTGCTCGCCTTCATCGTGTATGCTCACGTCACGTTGAGATATACATAGATAGATAGAGAGGATATGGTTTGTTGCATAGAGAGACGAAAAACAAATGACATAAATACTCTACTACTACTACTAGCTGATGATGACGATCGGCCCGAAACGAGGCCACGACGCCACGGCGGCGCCGATGCGTGATCGACTTGTAGGGTAGGAGTACCTTTTCTGATCAGATGAGATCAGGCGGCGTTTCCTAGTTCAAGGGATCAACCTGCGTTCACACCACGTTGCATTTTCCTACGTTATTAAGCTTCCTTGATGATTGATGATTAATGGTCGCGATCGCCCGTGATTACATTATTTTTCCGTGCCTACCAACCGATCGGATCAGTACCACTCACACTGCGCAGTAAGGTTGCAAGTCAGGCGGGACTGTCTGCAACGACCGCTGTTACGCTGTGCCCACTAAAATGGTCCGGGCGATGCCACCGGGCTGACCGCATCGTCCATAGCGGGCCGAAGGCGTCACACCGTATTCCCCGCCAGCAGACCCACATAGCCGCATAGCCCGCAACTTACTGACATCAGTCCTGGCCCATCGCCAGCTACAGCAAGCCCACCAAGGATGACAAAGACCTGGCACCGGCCTAGCCCACGCTACACCGGCCCTATGTGGATTGGGCCGAAACGCACATCGACCACCACTACTTCTTGAGGCGCAAGACATGGACGGAGAAGGCATCTAGTTGGATCATGGAAACGGTGGCTTCCTCCCCATCCCTAGCTCTCTTCTCGAATCCCCAGTTCTTGCTGTCCTCAGTTCTTGTAATTGGATCTTGCAACCCTTGTTCGGATCTGAGTAGCTACTATCAAACGATATCAGATTCCCTATCAATTTGGTATCAGAGCCATCCAACCACCCTTCCATCCAAAAAAATCCCAGATCGTCGAGCTAGCCCCAGTGGTCAAATCCATCATCCAGACTCGATCGGAAAAGTTGAAGCAAACCGCCATGGATGCCGATACGAAGGCCTATTTGAGCTCACTAATCGGAGACGTCAAGGTCTCCATCACGGATCTGACGAACAACTTCGATGGCATCACGGCCTGGAACCCGGAGCTCGAGTAGAAGGTTGCAGAGCTACAAAAGGCGGTGGGCGAACTACAGCGAACGGCTCTCGCCACGTAACCGCACATCACCATCGACATGCCTCCTACTCCGCTATCGTACCCGTCGACGCGGAAAAGGATCTTATGTGCTAGGCACGGCATAGTTGGGGGCGTCCCCACGGCAACTCGGCCACGGCGTCGCTGGGTTTCTTCGGATTCCCAGCTAAACCTCTAGTCACAGGTCCGTCGCCTCTAGCTTTGGCCGGTGGCCATGTTTTTCCAGTCTCAACTCAACTTGGCATGCTTGGTTCCAACGCCGGGGTTGGTGGGCAAGCGATTCCTGCCATGGGTTTTCCTCGATTTGATGGAGAGAATCCATGTTTGTGGCAAACACTTTGCAAACAGTATTTCCATATGTACTCTATTGATAGGGCCTTCTGGTTGTCGATGGCTACTCAGAATTTTAGCACGAACACCGCTATTTGGCTTCGGTCTGTGCATAAGAAGCTAGTAGGTTAAGATTGGGAGGGATTCTGCGATTTCCTTTGTGGTAAATTTGGTCATGATCAACACCAACAACTGATCCGCCGATTTTTTCACACTAATCAGACAAGCACTCTAGTATGTTGAGAGTTTTGATGCATTCATGAACCATCTACTGTATTTATTCTGAAGCAATTCATCCTCTGTATTTTTTACGAGATTTGTGGAGGGTCTTCGTGAGGACATCAGGGCAGTGGTGATCATTCAGCAGCCAGTGGACCTGGATGCGGCATGTTGCCTTTCTCTACTGCAAGAGGAGGTGGCCGACAGTCAGCGCCGGGAAAAATCACATCAATTCGAGCTATATACTGGACGGATTCCGTCGTGGACGGGTGTTCTGTTGGAGATATGCCCAAGAGGCAATAATAAAAGTAGTTATTATTATATCTTTGTGTTTATGATAAATGTTTACATTCATGCTATAATTGTTATTGACCGGAAACATTAATACTTGTGTGATTTGTAAACTAGTTAGAGTCCCTAGTAAAGCCTCTTTGTAATACTAGCTTGTTGGTTAATATATGATCACGGTTTCCTGATCATGAACATTGAGATGTTATTAACAACAAGATTATACCATTAGGAGAATGGTGTGATGGACATATTCCTATAGATAAGCATAGCATAAAGATCAAATTATTTAAATAGATCGTTTGCTATAAGCTTTCAGATACATAGTAACCTAAATCCTTCAACCATGATATCATGTTAATCACCATCACCAGATGGATGCTTTGATGATATTAAACACTACTTTGTAACTAGGTGGTTATAAAGGTAGCATTGAGTGTTCGAAAGTATGTGTTGAGGCACATGGATCAAGAGTGAGATTTCTCCATCCATATGACAGATAGATATACACTGGGCCCACTCGGTGGAATGTCATCCAATTAGCTTACAAGCATGTGACTGTTGTAATTATGCCCTAGAGGCAATAATAAAGATGTTATTGTTATAATTCTTGTTCATGATAAAGTTTATATTCCATGCTAGAATTGTATTAAGCGGAAACTTTGATACTTGTGTGGTTTATGAACAACGCCATGTCCCTAGTACGCCTCTATGGACTAGCTCATTGATTAATGATGGTTAAGGTTTCCTAACCATAGACATGAGTCGTCGATTAATAATGAGGTCATGTCATTGGGAGAATGATATGATATACAAACCCAAATTAAGCAGAGCAATTAGATCGTGTCATCGTGTTCATCTTTGCGAAGCTTTTTCTTATGTCAAATATTGTATTCCTTAGACCATGAGATAATGCAACTCCCTGGTATCGGAAGAAATCTTTGAGGTCATCAAGCGTCATCCTATGAGGGGGTGATCATAAAGGTGTCTCTCAGGTGATCGGAAAGTACTTGTTGGGTTGTATGTATCGAGATGGGATTTGTCCCTCCCAAATCGGAGAGATATACTTCGGGCCCACTCGGTAATCGATATCAACACCGCTTGCAAGCAAGTGGTTAAGGAGTTAATCACAAAGTGATATCGGATTACGAAACGAGTAAAGTACTTGCTGTGAACGAGATTGAACTAGGTATGCCGATGCCAACGATCGAATCTCGGGCAAGTAAAATATCGCGTGACGAAGGGAATATATATATATGGGATTAATTGAATCCTGGCATCGTGGTTCATCCGATATGATCATCGATGAATATGTGGGAGTCAATATGGGTTTCTAGATCCCGCTGTTGATTAATGATAGAAGATCATGTCTGCATATTCTCGAACCCGTAGGGTCACACACTTAACGTGTCTCGACGCTAGGATAGAATGGATAATTGGTTTATGAGATTTTGTTCGGAGTCTCGGATGAGATCTAGGAAATCACGAGAGGTTCCGGAATGGTCCGGAGAATAAGATTCATATAAAGGAAAGCAGTTTTTGGGTTTCAGAATCATTTCGGAATGTTCGGTATTGTACCAAAAGGTTCTAGAAGCTTCCGGAGTGGGACCAACGTGGCCCCACTTGTCGGAGGGGCGCGTGGGCCTACGAGGGGGTGCCCTGGGCACATTGGGCCAGGGGCACAAGGCCCCATAGGCCCAGCCGGCCAAACCCTAGGGGAAACCCTAGGGAAACCTTCTAGAAGGAGGGGGAAAACTTGCCCCCCCACTCCAGCCCTTGGGGCCACCGCCCTAGGGCTTGGAGGAGGGGCCAAGGGGGGCCGGCCAGCCCCCTATATAGAGAGGGCAGGGGCGCAACCCTCCTCCACCCCTCCTTGAACACTAGCCGCCTACCTGCTGCCCTCCAGATCTCTCTCTCTCTCTCCCGACTGCGCGTAGGCGAAGCCCTGTCGCAGAAACTCTCCACCTTTGCACCACGCCGTCGTGTTGTAGATCCAATCTATCTCTCCACCCCACTTGCTGGACCGAGAAAGGAGGAGACGTCGAGGTGCCGTACGTGTGCATCTCTCGGAGGCATCGCCACTTTCGGTGTTGGATCGGATCGGATCGCGAGGAGGAGAAGCTAGTATGACTACATCAACCACGTTCCGTTGAATGTTTCGCTGTGCGAATCTTCAAGGGTATGAAGATCTCATCTACCCCCCCTCGTTGTTTGCATCTCTTAGATTAGATCTTGGCTTTCCCGTTCGCATCCGTAGAATTTTTTTGATTTACTATGCTACGAAACCCTTTCAGTGACTGGTTCACAAGAGATCACATATCATAGGAACGAGTAAAGAGTACTTATCGGTAACGAGGTTAAACTAGGTATGCAGAGATACCGACGATCAGACCTCGGATAAGTAAAGTATCGCTAGATAAAAGGAAATTGGTATCCTATGTGAATGGTTCATTTGATCACGAAGTAAACGTAGAAATATGTGGGAGCCATATGAATTTCCAGATTCCTCTATTGGCTATTGATCGGAGAAGTGCTTTGGTCATGTCTGCATAATTCACGAACCGTAGGGAGACACACTTAAGGATTCGATGTTGTTCAGTAGTTATGGAATGTGAGTAAGAAGACCGAATGTTGTTCGGAGTCTTGAATGGGATCGGGGATATCACGAGGAGATCCGGAATGGTCCGGAGAATAAGATTCATATAAGGAAAGTCCAATTCCGGAGTTCAGGAATGATTCCGGTGCTTTTATCAGAATGTTCTAGAAGGGTCTAGAATGTTCACCGATACGGAAGGGGAAGGGTACATGATGTGTCAAGACAAAGTGAAATGGTTGCATCATGTCCTAGGTCACTAGGCTAGGCATTTAAAAGAGAGAAATCAAACTCCAAAATTAAAAGTCAAAAGACAAGTTTGAAAAGTCAAACTGGGACAATGGTTCCTGGTGGAGGGAGGAGAGGAAACCTCCTCTCCCTCCACCGTCGGCCCAAGGAGAGGGGGTTGGGGGAGGATTCGACCTCCCCTCACCTAGCCGCCCCTTCCTCCCATAAAAGGAGGGGAGAGGGCTGCCCCTCTCCACCACAAGCAAACCCTAACCCCCCAAGCCGTCGCCGTCGTCGCCCTAGCCGCTGCCGGCCACTACCTCCTCCCTCGGCCTATAAACCCTAGTTGTTGAGGAACATCTCTACTCCATCCTACTCGCACCGGCTTAGGCGAAGCCCTGCAGGATCTCCCCTCTAAACTCCGACACCACGCCATCGTGCTACCGGAATCGCGAGGAGAGAGCTACAACCTCCGCTGCCTGCTGGAACAAGGGAGAGGAAGGTCTTCATCGAGTACTGAACGTGTGACAGACCGCGGGAGCGCTACCGAAACGCAGCGCCGGAAGGATCGTCTACCCGATCTTGAGATCGGCAAGTAAACGATTACATCACCCACGAGAATCCGCTCTCGTTAACCTCTTTGGAATCTTTGAGGGTGAGTACTCCATCGACTCGTTGCTACAATCTAGTAGATAGATCTTGGCTTGTGTGTGTTCATGCGGTAGAATTGTTTTTCCATGCTATGAACCCCTACAGTGGTATCAGAGCCGTGTCTATATGTAGATCTGTTGCACGAGTAGAACTTAATGGTCATTGTGGGCGTTGATGTTTTTGTTGTCGGAGCCAGGTTCACTGGCTCGCTGCATCGCGATATCTCCCTGGATCAACTACTTATTGAGTTCGAATGCTTAGGAGAAAGGAGTAGCAGAGTGCTATTGTGGGTATGTCACAGTGTCATGTAGCGTTGTCAATTAACGTCCGCTCGTTCTCCCTTGTCCTTGACCTAGAGATGAAGGAGATGTGTAGGCAAGCATTGTATCCTTTCTCCACCAAATGGACATCACGCTTAACTCCTACCTCTGATCCCTAGTGTTTCATAGTTGATTCACTTACAGCCCAATCCGACAGGCGAAGCCCGAAGCGGTGGTAAGTTGTCTTCTCTCTTTCTAATAATTTTCATTATTGGTTGAAGGAAACTGGTGTGTTCCTTCCTGAAGGAAACTTGTGCGTTCCAAAATAGTGTCTCTACAGACCAGTTATACCATGTAGTGTTTGGGCGGTTGCTGTTGCTCTTGTAGAGAATGATTGGAGATTGCACAGCACCAATTGGGCCGGCTGCTCATGTATATATATAGACGGACACATGTACAGTTACAGGTACAACCCTGACAAAACACGGGAACCTATACGTAGTACAATATGTTACTCAACACCCCCCCCCCCCCCGCAGTCGAAGGGTCGGCACCGACACATAGACTGGAGCGAAACTCCGGAAAAGTCGTGGACGGTAATCCCTTTGTCATGATATCGGCAAATTGCTGAGACGTCGGTACGTGAAGAACTCGAACGTGACCGAGGGCAACTTGCTCACGAACAAAGTGGATGTCCAACTCAATATGCTTGGTGCGTCGATGATGAACGGGGTTGGCGGAGAGGTAGACAGCCGACACGTTGTCGCAGAAAACCACCGTGGCCTTGTCAACGGGACAAGAGAGCTCGGAGAGAAGCTGGCGAAGCCACGTACACTCGGCCACAGCATTGGCCACGGCGCGGTACTCGGCCTCGGCACTGGAGCGGGACACGGTGGGCTGTCTCTTGGAGGACCAAGAGACTAGCGACGAGCCAAGGTAGACGCAGTAGCCGCTGGTGGAGCGTCGTGTGTCCGGGCAGCCCGCCCAGTCCGCGTCCGAATAGGCGACGAGGTCAGTGGATGTCGATGGTGAGGCATGCAGCGACAGTCCGTAGCCCATCGTGCCACGGATGTAGCGGAGAATCCGCTTCACCGCAGCCCAATGAGCGTCCCGAGGAGCATGCATGTGCAAGCACACCTGCTGCACAGCGTACTGGAGCTCCGGACGTGTCAACGTCAAGTACTGTAGGGCGCCGACGATGGAGCGGTAGAACGGGGCATCGGAAGCCAGGGAGCCATCAGTAGCGGAGAGCTTGGCCTTCGTGTCGACAGGAGTAGGCGCAGGATTGCAATTAAGCATCCCTGCACGCTCGAGAAGCTCACGTGCGTACTTCTGCTGATGAAGAAAGAACCCGTCCGCGCGCCGGACAACCTCGATGCCGAGGAAGTAGTGGAGCGGGCCGAGATCCTTCAATGCGAACTCAGCACGAATACCGTCGGTGAGCTGTCGAAGAAGACCGGCGGTGGATGCCGTCAAGATGATGTCGTCTACGTACAGCAGCAGGTAGGCCATGTCGTTGCCGGTCCGAAAGACGAACAGCGACGCATCGGAGCGTGTGGAGCGGAAGCCGAGCTGATGCAGAAACGCGGCGATGCGCTGGTACCAGGCGCGGGGTGCCTGCTTCAGCCCGTACAAGGACCGAGAGAGCAAGCACACGTCGTCGGGGCGCTCGGCGTCAACAAAGCCAATAGGCTGCTGACAGTAGACCTGCTCCGACAGGTGGCCATGGAGGAAGGCTTTGGAGACGTCCATCTGATGCACCGGCCATGCGCGAGAAGCGGCGAGGTGCAGGACCGTGCGGATCGTGCCCGGTTTGACAACCGGGGCAAACGTATCCGTGAAGTCGACACCCGCACGCTGCCGAAAGCCGCGGACGACCCAACGCGCCTTGTAGCGCTCGAGAGTACCATCGGAGCCGAGCTTGTGCTTGAAGACCCACTTGCCGGTGATGACGTTGGCGCGAGGGGGCCGGGGAACCAGCTCCCAGGTCCGGTTGCGCAGCAGCGCGTCGTACTCCTCCTGCATGGCTGCGCGCCAGTGCGGGTCGCGCAGAGCGGCGCGAGCCGAGGTGGGCACCGGCGAGGGGGCGGAGGTGGATGGCGCGCTCGGCCGCGAGAGGGACGGCTCCTGTGCGTGGGATGATGGCGCCCCGCCGTCACGCGACGGGACACTGTGGTCACTGGCCCAGAAGGCCCACTGGTCGGCGGGGTAGCGCGTAGACGGCCGCCGCACGCCCGCACGTGCTCGGGTGAGTATGGGCGAAGGAGCCGCGGCGACGGTCGGCGAGGGAGAGCCAGAGATGCTCGAGCTGGGCGACGACGCCGGGGTCGCCGCAGGAGGGGGCGACGCGGGCGCGGTGGGCGACGAGGGTGTCGCGGTCGACGAGGGCGTCGCGGGCGACGAGGGCCCAGCGGGTGACGGGGGCGCCGCAGGCGTCGGTGGCGCCGAGGGTGACGGCGGCGCGGCGGGCGTCGCGGGCGCCGCGGGGGACGGCGGCGCCGTATGCCCAGCCGGGGCGGGCGCGGTGGTGCCCGCTGGGGCCACCGGGCGCGGTCGGCGGCGCGCGGGGCCGGCCGCAGGAGGGCCGATGGGCGCCGGAGGTGTCGTCGAAGGTGTCGCCAGGAGTCCCTGCTGAAACGGAAAAGACAACTCGTCAAAGTACACGTGCCGGGAGGTGAGGACGCGATGGGAGACCGGGTCGTAGCAGCGGTAGCCCTTGGTGTTGGCGGGGTAGCCTAGAAACACGCAAGGGAGAGAGCGAGGCGCAAGCTTGTGCGCGGCGGTAGCGGCAGTGTTGGGGTAGCACCTGCACCCGAAGACGCGGAGGTCATCGTAGGCAGGCGGCGCACCATAGAGAAGGTGGTGCGGCGTGTAAGACCAACGTACGCGACACGGGCGGATGTTGACGAGGAGAGTCGCCATGGCGAGAGCGTCCGGCCAGAAACGTGGGGGCATATGAGAGTGGAACAGAAGGGTGCGGACACAGTCGTTGAGAGTACGTAGCATCCGTTCAGCACGACCATTCTGTGGGGAAGTGTAGGGACACGTGAGGCGGAAGATGGCGCCATGAGCGGCGAGAAGTGAGCGAATGGTGATGTTGTCAAACTCTTTGCCGTTGTCAGTTTGTAGGGCGTGAATGGGGCGACCGAACTGAGTGGAAACGAAAGCGAAAAAGGCGGTGAGAGTGGCGGCAACGTCGGATTTGCGACGGAGAGGAAACGTCCATACAAAGTGAGAATAATCGTCCAGAATCACAAGGTAATAATTATAACCAGAATTACTGGGAACAGGCGAGGTCCAAACATCACTATGAATAAGTTGAAACGGAAAAGACGCGACTGTGGAGGATGAACTAAAGGGGAGGCGAACATGTTTGCCGAGACGACATGCGTCACAGGAGTGGGCATCTGTTTTATTACAGGTAAAAGAAAAACCATGCATTATTTGGCGGAGAACGGCGAAGCTGGGATGGCCGAGGCGAGCGTGCCAGAGGTCGACACCGGTGGAGAGAGCGACTGGGCTGCTGGCGGTAGTGGAGGCCGAACCAACAGGGTACAGATCGCTGGGACTGTCACATCGGTGGAGGAGCATCCGAGTACGACCATCCTTGACAGAAAAACCAAAAGCGTCAAATTCCACAGTCACAGGATTATCACGACAGAAGGATTTAACAGAAACCAGATTTTTAATCAAGGCAGGAGAAACAAGAACGTTGTTGAGAGAGAGAGGGGTGGAAGTGGAGGGAAAAGAGACGGAGCCGGTGTGGGTAATGGGAAGCGCATGACCGTTGCCAACGATGATGCGAGAGGAGGTGGAGGAGGGTGTGAAGGAGGAGAGGGTACCGGGGTGCGCAGCCATATGCGCGGAGGCGCCGGTGTCCATGAACCAGTCGGCGCCGCCACCGTGCGCCCCAGCGGTGGGGGCGCTCTGGAGGGCGGTCAGGAGCGCGGGATCCCACGGGGCCGAGCTCGTGGGGGCGACGTAGGGCGCGGCACGTAGCCTGGGACGGTGTCGTAGCTCGGCGTGACGGCGGGATGGGGCGCCGCGTAGAAGGCCTGATGAGTGGCCGGACGCGGCCCCATGATGCCCGGGTAGGGGGCGCGCGGCAGGGGCATGGAGTAGGCGTGGACGACCCCGGTCCACGGGTTGTGGCCCGCTAGCCACGGCGGAGTGGGAGCGGCGTGCGGGGTAGGGCGGGGCGCGGGGGCGGGGTTGCCACCGTGGCCGCCGCCGTGGCCGCCGCTGCCGCGGCGACGGCGCCCGCGACGACCACCGCCGGAACCAGTGCCCCTGGTGGACGGAGGCGGAGGCTGGTGCGTCGGGGCGTAGAAGCCCGGAGGCGGCCCCATCGAGCGAGGCGCGGGGGCGGGGGGGCGAGGCGCCGGTGTCGGGGCGCCGCGGGCGAGGCCTGTGACAAAGGCGGTGTGCGCCGCCCGAGCCCGGAGATGTTTGAGGCGGCGCTCCTCAAGGCGCAGGTAGGCGACAGCCTGCTCGAAGGAGGGCGTGGTGAGGAGCGTGAGGTTGGAGGCGGCGTTGCTGAGGTCCTCGCCGAGGCCGGCCGACAGGGTGGATAGCATGATCTTGTCATCGATCGGAAACTCCAAGTCACGAAGCTCGTCGGAAAGGCTCTTCAGCTTGAGGACGTACTCGTCGAGGGAGTGGTCGTTCTGGTGGGTGCCGAAGAACTCCTGCTGAAGGAAGGTGACCCGCTGGATCTTGTTGTCGGTGAAGAGGCCGATGATTTTCTCCCACACCGTGTGCGCGGTGTCGCCGTCCCGAACGACGGTGCGGAAGATGTCGGTGGAGACGGTCTGGTAGAACCAGCGGATGATGGTGGCGTCGATCGCGAGCCACTCGGGGTCGTGCGGCATGGCGAGGAGGTCGATGGTGCCGTCAACGTGGTCGAGGAGATCGTACTCGCGGAAGAGCAGCCCGAAGTACGTCTTCCACGGGAAGAAGTTGGCAGCGCCGATGGAGAGCTTGACTGGTACGCGCTCGGCGATGGGAACGTCGCGGATGACGGCGACGGAGGGCCCGGCGAAGGGGTTGGTGCTGCCGGAGCGGGAGGAGTTGAAGGGGTCGGATGGGCCGGAGGAGGAGAAACCGGCCATGGCGGAAGGTGGTGGGTGGTGGCTGGGGGCGGCGGCTAGAGATAGGAGCCGGCGGCGCCTAGGGAGAAAGAAAAGGGGGGGAGGGTAGGAGGCGGCGGCGGTTGGGAGGTGGAGGGCCGGCGGCGGGTGGGAGGTGGGGGGCCGGCGGCGGCGGGTGGGAGGTGGGGGCCGGCGGCGCCCTAGAGAGAGGAGGGGGGGGGGGGCGGCGGCTAGGTCAGGAACGGGAGGTGTCTGATACCATGTAGAGAATGATTGGAGATTGCACAGCACCAATTGGGCCGGCTGCTCATGTATATATATAGACGGACACATGTACAGTTACAGGTACAACCCTAACAAAACACGGGGACCTATACGTAGTACAATATGTTACTCAACAGCTCTACTCTTGGCCTGTTAGCTAGAGAGCCGACAATTTAACACATATAGTGGCCTGAAGCCTCAATGTTTGATCTACAACTTACTGAGGTTTGTCGAGTGTTTTCTACAGCTTTGCCGAGTGTTATCTGTTTACCTAGTGTATTTCTAGGATTTTGTCAAGTGCGGGTTGTTTTGCCGAGTACATCTTGTTTGACACCCGGCAAAGCAGACTCGGCAAAAATCTAGTTTCCCATAGTTTTCCATATGGATTCAGTCGGCGATGCATTGTGTTACTTGTGTGCGCTATGCTGTTCGTGTTAATGGCGAGCTCACTAAACCGGTTGTTACATCAAGAGGGATTCGCCAGGGAGATCCAATAAGTCCATTTTTTTTATGCACAGAGGGTTTGTCGAGCATGCTGCAACAACAGGAGGATCGAGGAGAGCTCTATGTAATTCGTAATGGTAGACTCGGTCCCCCTATATCTCACTTACTGTTTGCAGACGACGGTATCTTCTTTGCCAGAAGTGATAATAGGAGTATTGATGCTCTCAAAAAAACTCTCAAGTTGTACTGTGATGGCTCTGGTCAGCGAGTCAATCTTGAGAAGTCTTCTGTTTTCTTTGGTCAGCATTGTTTGGATCAAGTGAAGAGTAGTGCGAAGGAAAAGCTGGATGTACAAAGTGAAGTTCTGAATGACTTCTACCTTGGAATGCCTACTAATGTAGGTCGTTCTCCTACTACCACCTTCAATTTTTTTTTTATAAAATTTGGAGATACATAAACAGCTTGTCAGACAGACTGCTATCAAGGACGGGTAATGAGGCCCTACTCAAGTCTGTAGTTCAAGCTATACCAACTTTTGTCATAAGCTGTTTTCAACTCCCGGTTGGTACGTGTGATCAAATTAAATCGGTGATTGCCAATAGATGGTGGGGATTTGAAGACGGCAAGAATAAAATGCACTGGCGGTCGTGGTCATGGTTGTTAACACCAAAGGCTTTAAGGGGCATGGGCTCCCGTGATCTTATTATTTTCAATCAAGCTATGTTGGCAAAACAGGGGCGGCGACTTCTTACTATGCCGGACTCGTTATGTGCTCGCGTTTTAAAGGGAAGGTACTTCCCTAACACTGATTTTTGGCATGCTTCGAAACCTAGATCAGCTTCATACACATGGAGGAGTCTTCTGCATGGCAGGGAGCTACTCTATCAAGGAGTTCGTTGGGGAATCGGAGATGGAAAAGCCGTCAAGATTATGACGAATAACTGGGTACCTCGATTTCCTCCTGAGGTAATCCGGTCCGTATCTCCTATCCCTCCCTTAGCTACAGTGTATTGCCTCATGAATGAAGAGGAAGGGACTTGGAATCAGGAGAACGTACGTGCTTTTTTTAATCCAGCGACGGCAAAAGAAATACTCCAGATTCCTATCTCTCGTCGTTTTGGCAAGGATTATGTCAGCTGGCCTTATACACGGCATGGTACGTACACTGTGCGGTCTGGCTATTTTCTAGCTAGATCGGCAAAGTTCATTCAAGCAAGGAGCAGAACTAGTACGGGGATCAGCTCTAATTGGATGAATAGTGAAAAGGAGTGGAAATTAATTTGGAAGATCAAGGCACTGGGAAAAATGTTGATTCATCTTTGGCGCTTCGTGCATGATTGTCTTCCGAGTGGTCTCCAGCTTTGTCCTAGAGTCTGTTACGTACGTCTTTTGTGGCAGGGTCGAAGGAATTGAGCACTCCTTGCTCACTTGTCAGTTTGCCCGCACCGTGTGGAGAGAAGTTAAATTGCATGTGCCCCTCAAGCTAGATAGAAAAGCTTTTTCTACTCATAGGCAATGGCTCTTTGATTTCCTCTCTCGTTCAAGTGATCCACAGGCGACAGTTTTAGCTGTTGGTTTTTGGCATATGTGGGACGCACGGAATGATACTTGTAATGGAGGCCCCAATCCTGATCCAAAACAAACCTGTGATAAGATCTTAGCCTTTGTGGATCTCATCAGAGTGCACTTGGTTAAACCTACCCAGCAAGCTCTTAGGTGTGAGTCTCATGCTCCGGCGACTAGATGGACTCCACCGCCACTAGGTACTGTCTTGATCAATTCTGATGCGGCTCTTTTTGAGGACACCAAGCGTATGGGGGCAGGAGTGCTGATCCGTGACCATCGTGGTGTATGTGTTGGTGCTTGTCGTCAACACCTACAAGAGTTCTCTTCACCTAAGTATGCTGAAGTCCTGGCTCTACATCGAGCGGTGTCCCTCGCGCGGGAGAAGGGGTTGGACAAGGTAATTTTTGCCACCGATTGTCTATCTTTGGTCCAACGTCTTCAATCCTCGATTCTGGATCGCTCTGTGGTGGGCATCCTAGCTGACGAAATTAGATCCTTGGTGAGTGTCTTCACGGAGGTCTCTTTGGTCCATGTGAAGCGGCATCTTAATGAAGCGGCGCATTGTTTAGCGAAATCTTGTCGTAATTTTCCTCTTAGTGAGGTTTTTAACTCTGTTCCGGATTGCATCCGAGGAACTCTGTGTAATGATTTTATTTGATCAATAAAGCGTTTTGTTCTATCAAAAAAAAAGATATCTTCCGGGGGCCTTCCAAGTTAATAACCGTCCCGTACTTGGTTATACTTGTTGACACCAGCTAGCCCGTGATTCCGCTGACCCGATACGAGTGGGCCATCCCCCTGGTCGAATCCTAATCCAGTCCGGCGACCGACTGACCCTATATTACATACGTCGACGAGCCGCTGCCAAGCGCTTGACCGAGATCGAGATCGAGATGGAAACGTCAGCAGCAGCCAGCGCCAGAGACGCCGGCGCCACCACCGCAATAATAATGGACGGGTCGGGATCATCGTCATCGACATCGCAGCCGTCCGGTGCCACAACGAGGACGCCGGGAAGGTGGAGGCGGATCCAGCCTGAGGTTACCCCGGCAAAGAAGGCCAAACAGGTGCCGGGGAAGGACGACGTGCTAGACAGGGACTTTGAAGAGCGCAACTGGTGGTTCTTGCAGAAGGCCGGCGAGCGGGACACTAGTAGAAAAAGAGCCATACGTCCACCCTAGTTTGGAGCATTAGTTCCGGTTATGGTTGGACCCGGGACTAATGTGAACATTAGTCCCGGTTCCAACGGCTAGAACGCCATACATCTTTAGTCCCGGGACTAAAAGGGGTGCCCCAGTGCCAATACTTTTAGTCCCGGTTCGTATCACCAATCCGGATTAAAGGGATTGGCATCGGGGCACCCCTTTTAGTCCCGGTTGGTCCCGGTTGGTGATACGAACCGGGACTAAAAGTATTGATCGGGCTAAGCTTAGTGGAGCGTGTCAATAGGTAGTGCTTTCTTTTTCTAATTCAAGCTGGATGTCCATCGTGCTAAGTTGATTATAGCACGTTAATAGGCAATTTTTTTTTCTGATTTGAGTCGCTGCACCGATGGAACCTAATGGCGCAGACCAATAAAAGGAAAGAAAACTATATGTCGTGCGAGAACGTGACTTGGACGTAATTAGATGGACCTAGTTAAATCCTAGCCCTAAATTAAAAATCTAATAGTTAATAGTATAATTTTGAAGATGTGTATCAACCTAATGCCTTCGAAACAATCTTTTATATTGATTTTTCTTTATTTCTTTGTCTCTACTCGACGTGTTACAACTTGATGGCTGGACGTTATCTCGACTTGGCAAAAAGGCTCCTAGCCTAACACGGACACGCCTAAGCCTGTGCATCTACGGGTTTAATTTGAGCGGGTTTTGCTGGTTTATCAACCCGGTGAATTTTTTCTGGTTTATCAACGAGCGCCAGATTGAAGCTTGAACCTCCGCTAGCTCCATCCGCAGGAAAAAATCGAAAAGAAAAAAATTATTTTAGAAAAAAAATTATTTTAGTATTTTTTATGTTATATTTGAATTCCTCGCATTTTTCTGATAACAATGGATATATTATTTATTAAATTTCAATTTACAGATTTGAAGATATTGTTTATGTCATATTAAATGAATAAATGGTAAAAATGAATAAAATATTAATTTAATTAGTTTTTACTTTCATTAGAATAAAATGTTATTATTAATTATTTATTGTTAAAATTAGTTGTTCTTAATTTGAAAAAAACGTGTCACATATCGAGATGAGTTAATAAGATTGATATACTAGTCTTGATAACAAGATATATTGGTCCTTCGCGCAGGTGGGAGAGATGGAATGAAGAAGTTAAGCGTGCTGAGGGTGGAGTAGTGCTAGGATGGGTGACTGGATGGGAAGTTTGACTGTAAGTACGATTTGAACTAAGATTAACTATAATTAGTGTTAAAAATGAGAGATGTGGGAGATCAACGAGCCAAATAATTCAAAGGTTTAAGAAAAAATTGAAAAAAAATCAATTTTTTTTAAAAAAATAAAATAAAATAAAAACTTTTAGTCCCGGTTTGTATTACAAACCGGGACTAAAGGTCCTCCCCACATTGCACGGAGTAGCGGCCACGTGTGTCCCCATTTGTCCCGGTTAGTGGGGCAACCGGGACTAAAGGTTAGAGCTTTAGTCCCGATTGCCCCGTCCCGGTTGGGCAACCGGGACTAATGACCCTTACCAACCGGGACGCATGGGGCGTTTTCTACCAGTGGGAAGAAGCGATGGACGCCGACCACCGCGACTCAGAGGAAACCAAAGATCGCCTTCCTGCCCAGCAGCCTAGAGAAGTTGCCCTGTTAGGTCGTATCATCATCGCAGCACTTTGCCACCACATCTCTTCTTCTACCACGCCACCGGCAGTGCTAACGAAGAATAGGATACCGGAGTGGTTTAGGCGGATCCTGGAGGGCTGCCTTGGACATGAAGGGCAGGAAGGTGCTATGGACCATGGATTTTTAAAAGGAGAGACGGTGGTTCCTTCTGAAGGTATATGAGGTGGAGGCAATGGACAACAACGTCTTCAACTCATAGGAGGAACCGATCGCCTCTCGTGCCCCTTCTGGCCCTAGAGATCGCTTTGTTACGCAAAATCGCAAACTCAGGGACACACCATAATTAACATATGACAACTATTTCTTCCGTATCATCCCTAATAATAATAAATTAAAGATAGTAATATATACTACCTCCTACATCACTAGTTAATGAGAAGTTACTATCAATCAGGCCCGAGCAGACATGAGTGCGCTCAGTGCGGCCGCACATGGGCCCAAATATTTAGGGGGCCAAGTTTTTTTTGTATAGCCTTTTATCGGCATAAAGGCCTGGTAGCAAGAAAAATATTGCAGCGCATCGCTTTGAGTTGGCCGGGGGCCTGCTATTTCCCGCCGCATGTGCGCGATAATACGCTCTGCACGCATGACCGCTCATATGTGGGCCAGGCTCAAAATCACTTCCTTCTGTATTTCGGTCATGGCTGTTTCTTTTTTTCTAGGTAGTTCACGGCTGTTTTTTGCTGTATTCAAATTGTTTGCACAGCTATCTGAAAAGTGCTTAGTTTTGAAAATTGTTCGAATTCAAAAACTGTTCAAACTCGAAAAATGTTCACATTTGAAATTGTTTAAATTCGAAACTTGTTCAAATTCGAAAATTGTTCAAATCTATAAATTGTTCGTATTTTATAAATGTTCATAAAAACAGAAAATAAAAGGAAAACAACCAGAAAATAAAAGAGAAACAGAAACACTGAAAAAGAAACTGAAAAAACTAAAGGGCCGGCTCAACGCGCGCGCCCGTGTGAGCGGAACTTATAAATAGCATTTACGAGTTGGCTGCCTCCCTAGAAAATGAATAAACTAGCGTTGAGCGGACGTGATCGATCGAGATGGGCCGGCCTTGTGTGGTCTCCGATGGGAGATGTGAGTAGCCAGCTATGCCAGGATCGATCAATCGAGTTAGGCCGACCCTGACCCAGGTTGTGGTTCTGCTGGTGTGTGCATCACTCCTCTGGTCCTCTTTTTATTTTCTTCTCTGTTGCTGGAATACTTTAATTCCCATCAATTTGGGTCATCGTCTACTTCGCTGGCACTTCATTCATCTTTTTCGTCATCCGATAATCAGTCGGTTGATCTCCCTAGCCTTGCAATTGATATAATCAAAGAATCACAAAGAGGTATGCTTCATCATATACTGAATTTCTATGTAAGACATATCCATTATAATTGTTGAATAATTAAAATTTTCTAATATCATAGGGGCCTATTTTAGAGTTCCGCATAGAGCCTGGAATTTGTCGGCTCGACCCTCTGCTATCAATAATCACTACCTTGATCAAGTATGCAGAAGAAAAACTGAATAAAGTCACACATTTTATAGATAAAAAAGTAGTGCTAGATGTCCTTATCAGGTACGCGTACCTTCGGAAAGTTCTTAATATTAGATTGTCAACTTTGTTTTAAGGAATTTCAGGTTGTCAACTTGTTTTTTACTCCACTACAAAAATAGTTAAAAAAGTCAGATTTAGTTTCCACACTCAATTAGGTTTAAGGATTGATATGACTCGGTTGCAATTCAATTAATTAATGAGTGTATTTTGTTTCCAATCGAGAGGAGCAACACCTGACAGGTGAGGATGTGGATGCATGATTCGCTCAAGACAATGTCTCTAATACGGCACAAGTGCACCAAATCTGACATGAATACGTGTCAATGACAGAGTGGTAATAATATGTATAAAAGAAAACATATCCACTCACAGTTTGTTATCCTATGCCAAACATAAGTCCGTTGAGTTCGACATGCTACTCTATGCCAACCGACAAACATTGAGTGTGTTTCCGTTTATACTAATTTTCTTTACATCTCGTTGTCATTAGTTTATAGTCAATTTTATTTTAAAGTTCTATTTAGCATCAAATTTATTTGCAAAAAATATTTTAGTAACTCTTGCAAAATAAATTCTTTTTAGTTAGCACCAGCTTCAGTAGCGAACAAGATTTTGATTAGTCTTGCAAAACAATTCCCTTGAATGAACATATGACTTTTTTATTGCATTATATCACGTGAAACATTATTTAACTACATTTTTTGTTCGTTCCTTACTTGTTTTATTTGGGAACCAAAAACAATGCAATATAATTACTTTCGATGTCGAATTGTCTTTTATATAATTAGAAATGGCATGTTGATAATATTTAAGCATACATTGTGCACCATTGTCAAGATATTTATTTGGTAAGATTTAGTGTTGTGGAAGTAAATAAATGCCCTACATGTACAGATTGTGTTAGTAATGGTATGGTTTATTAACAAGACAATGGCTGTATATTGCTTGCGAACCTTGTTCACATTAGGCCTTCCATGAGGCCGTAGAGTCTATTTGGTTCAACTCTCTAGAAGGTGTAAGAGTATCTCTTTTAGAACAAAGTAACATCTCACCGGACGATGGTAATGCACACACTATTATAGGAACTTTGAGCACCCCTTGTGGCACACAGTACGTAAGGGCCAAACTCTGTGATTACGCTAGAAAACCCACGTGTGTTTAATTATTTCATGGCAAGCATTCATCCATATATGACCGTGTGTTCTTTTTTTTTGCGTTGAAATCCAGAGCTTTATTTCAACTTAATAGTGATTCTCTTACAATCAGCGTCCAGGCTGTTTACAAGAAATGCAGGGCTCTCACATAGCCAGCTACTCGTCACCTCTAAGGGCATGTTTGATTCAAAGGATTTGTATAGGAAATTTGTAGGATTAAATCCTATAGAAAATTTTTCTATGGTGGTTGTTTGATTTGTAGGATTGATTCCTATAGGAGACTTTCCTAGGAAATTCTTTGCACTAGATTGCATAAGAAATCTAACATCCACCCAAAGCTCTTTCTTAGAATCCTTTGATGGATCAAACAAACTTTGTTGCATGTGGGTTCCTATAGGATTGAAGTGGACATGACATTGCAATCCTATGGTTTTCCTATTCCTTTATTTTTCCTATCCTATGAATCAAACAAGCCCTAAAGTGCTAGCAAGTTTTGCACACAAATGTGCTGAATTACTTTCCTCCATCCTGACATGCTTGATTGACCGTGTGTTGTGTGCAGTGCCAGAAAGGCTTGCTAGCGGGAAATACCGGAAGAGGGTGTACAGTTTCATCACGGTGAAATTGAACTTTCTCTCACTCACAATGTCCCTTCCCTTTCTCAGCTAAGCGATGCTAACCATGCGTCAACAGGGGCAATGGACAATCTCAGCAAAGCGATGCTAACCATGTTTCTCACATAAGATTATTTGTGCCCATAGATTTTGGTTGCCAACATTGTATGAGAGAAGAATCAAAGCACAATCGTTTGGTGTCTACATTGGGCTCGCCAGTTGCAACACTCACATGTGGTCACCTCTTATTGGAATGTGAACTGACCACATTTTTCTGTATACCATAACACTTGAAAGAACCTGTAACATCGAGACAAAGCAGATGCTACTAATCAGGGACCAAAGTGTTGACGCAAACAGAAGACGACCAAGTGAGAGTAAGGTGAGAGGGATCCATGAAGCTGAACCATCGCCGGTGTAGGTTTTCATGGGCTTCGTAGGTGTGGTGCTTAAAACATGAACTTACAAGATGAAGATTTTGCTGGACGATGAGGCCAGGCTACTACTACAAGTAATTTTAAAATGCATTGGAGGCAGTGAAGATCCAAACGCGTCTTATATTATTGCACGGGCAGAGTACCTCAAATTTGAAAACATCTTCATATAAATAACTAAAATCCAAGAAAACAACTATGAGATATATACTAAACAACTCGAATCTCAAACTGAAACGCAACTCTAGAATAAAAAAAAGACAAATCTGACTATGAACAGTAGCAAGTTCAATTTGGACCCTGAAATTGGCATGTTAGCACTTTCAAAGATGAACTTCTCCTTTTGATTTCTCGAGATATATATTGAGCAGAATTCGTAGCCCCCATGTAGCAGGAACGAATGAGATAGCTCCAGGATCACAAAGGTAGTTGGGACAACCCAATAGCATGCTTGTTTTTCCTTTACTTTTCATATTTTTTTTATTTTTCTCATTTTACTTTACTTTTTCTTGCAACATTTAATTTCATTTTTTCCAGGAAAATACATGAAAAAATACAGGAAAATATGCGTGGGAACATTTTTAAAACATCATGAACATTTTTTTTGAACACACAAACTCCTTTTTCGAAACTAGCTTCATGTTCGTGAAGTGCAGCACCAACTAGAGTGGCAAGACAAACAATGAGATACAGATGGAGCCATTCGCGCGTGTGTCTACAGGTACAACATGTCGGTGCTTGATATCTTGAGTAGAAATATGAAGACAGATACAAAGAGTTAGCAAACGAAATGATTATCAATATTACTCTTCCAAAAACAGATTCATGAGACAACAGTCATTGGCAAGAACAAGGGTGTTCACCAGGGTAACTAGCACTGGTTTGAAGCTACTTGGTTTCAAACTACTCATGACCCTCTAAACTGAAAGCATGTTTACAACACAGTACATGACAATAACTTACCTCATCACATCACGCATGCCGATAATATTCAATTTGGCACCAATTCAGATTTAAGTTGCAGAGTAGTAAGGCCTCCTGGTACTATTATGTCCTCCAACGAAACTATCTCCTTTTGGATGCTTGAGAATGTTGTGACATGCATGGCAGCGCTCGTAATCCATAACCCCCCTCATCTTGTGATCAATCCTCCGACGTATCTCGTGGCATCCACCTGCAGAGCAACACAAGTAAGAACACATGATATTTCAAAATATAATACGTACAAAGTACTAAGTTCAAGTACAAACACACAAGTATATGCTTCCACTATGGATGGTACATAAGATCTCTGTATGAAAAAAGTGGTCGTCATATATCACTACAAACATGCAGCAGACTTAGACTAGCAAATTGCATATATAGCACTACAAGAAAAATACATAGCTATCTACCATTTGTTACATGGTACTCCTGCCGATATTTTTCTTTTGCATTCATTCTCGCCTTAGACATTTTGTATGTGCATCCATTCTCACCTTACAATATTCTGCAATTCCATGCAAACACCATACCCTGAAATTACATGTTTAACACACTTATACGTTATATCTGCAATTCTGCAATATCGTGCTCATTCATAGTCACCAGGAAGGATATTGTTGGTTGCTAAACAGTATACACCTCTACCGACAGGTCTAATGGTTGCAATACATAACTATATTTATTAGCTTATCGGGCAACGCGTTAACAACAGCGAAATACATAGCAAGAGATTCAAACAACATACCAAAACAAGGAGCCTCGTCAATAGTGGAGACTTGCAGCACGCGCATAGGCTCGACATCCTCACATAACCGGAGTTCTGGAACGAGCATAAGCTCGGCGAAGAAGAGCCTCTTCATTGGTTGGTCATTCTGATTGCTCTGGGGAGCAGCCGTGAAATTCACATGTGCATAGGTCGTTCCACAATCCTCGGTGAAGCAGTTGGAAGTCAGGGCTTGAGCTAATTCAAACTTGTTGTGCTGCAATATTTGAGAAACAAGATCTTGTTAGTGAACCAAGTAATAATCATAGTTTTAAAGGCCCCCCTCCGCCTTGGAAAATCGACCGCTTTGGACGCCTAGGCTAAAACCATGGTAATGTTAGCCCCCTACAGTAGCTACACACTCTCAACACACACACACACTAAACTGAGACCAAGGCTCACTTGGTAATGTTAGCCCCCTACGCTTGATCACTTGGTAATGTTAGCCCCCTACGCTTGATCACTTGGACACAACTCAAACTCAAAGAGAATGGGCAAGAACACACGCACTCTAGAGAGGATGGAAACTCTCACGAGAGGACACAAGAAGCTGGGGAAGTTTTCTGTTTATTCCTCTACTACTTGGTGTTGTGAGCTGATACAATGAAGCCTTATTTATACTACTAGTGAGCTGAACAAACCAGCTCACGTACTACTCTCTAAGTGTGAACCATTGACCTTGGAGGCCAAGAAGTCCAAGCCGCCCTAGCAAATTGACCTGCAACTAACTGCAGTCCTGCAGGTTATCCTGACATGTAGCTTATCACCTGACATTCTGAATGCTATCCTGACATTGTAGAATATTTGCTAGTGGACTAGTGGTATACTCAGAGTTCACACTCCATGCACATGGAGTCTCAGGGTGCATGTGCATGCACCGCATGTGCTTAGGTCAACACTAATTAGCAATGTAAATTAAAGGCAACAATTCTCCCCCCTAATTTAGTTGATCTAGATTTTGACGATCCCGATTCTCTCTCGCAGACTCTGGAACTGAGTGCGACCGAGAGCCTTGGTCAGGATGTCTGCCTTCTGCTCACTGGTCCCGATGAACTCCACGACAATGGAGCCGTTTTCCACGCAATCGCGGATGAAGTGGTAACGCAGATCAATATGCTTGTTGCGATCGTGGAGAACAGGGTTCTTGCACAACGAGATAGCAGATTTGTTGTCGATGAACAATTTGACCGGCACAGCTTCTTGGTTCAGTAGCTCGCCGAAGAGACGAGCAAGCCAAATCCCTTGGCACGCCGCCGTTGCTGCCGCTATGTACTCCGCCTCGCACGAAGAAGTGGTGACAACCTTCTGCTTCTGAGATTGCCAGCTTATTTTTGACACCGAGGAAGAACAACACGCCAGATGTGCTCTTTCTGGAGTCCATGTCGCCGGCGTGATCAGAGTCGCTGAAATCGATCAGTGTCTCGCTGTCACCGCGGCGGTACACACACCCGTGGTTTAGTGTACCGGCGATGTATCGAAGAAGATGCTTCACCGCCGCAAGGTGATCGCCCGCCGACGCCTCCATGAACCTGCTTAGGAAGCCCACGGCGAACGCAATGTCCGGGCGGGTATGAACCAGGTACCTGAGGCTGCCGATGACGCTGCGGTAGAACGTTGCGTCCACCAGCGTCTCCTTGCTATCCTTGCTCAGCTGACATCATGCTTCCATGGGCGTGTGCACGGCGTTGCAGCCCGCCATGCGCGCCTTGTCGAGCAGTTTGCTCGCGATACGCAGCCTGTGTGATCGTGGTGCGCCCACACTCTTGCTTCACCTCTAGGCCGAGGTAGTATCGGAGTAAGCCGAGGTCACTCATGGAGAACAACCGTTTAATCTCCTCCTTGAAACGGTGCACTTCTCGCTGCTCAGCACCGGTGATCACCAGGTCGTCGACATAGACCCCGACAATCAACAGTGCGTTCCCAGTTCCTCGTGCGTACACGCCGTGTTCCGTGACACTGCGCGTGAAGCCGAGCGAAGCTAGACTTGCATCCAGTTTGGCGTTCCACGCCCTTGGTGCTTGTCGTAACCCATACAGGGCCTTATGGAGCTTGTAGACGCTGTGTTCGTGTCCATTAGCGATGAACCCTGGTGGCTGGGACACATAGACCTCCTCCTCGAGATCTCCATTTAGGAATGCAGATTTAACATCCATGTGATGAACCTCCCATCCATGGTGTGCCGCCAGAGCAAGGATGAGCCGCACAGACTCGAGCCTTGCCACTGGCGCGAATACCTCCTCGAAGTCCACACCTTGACGCTGCACATAGCCCTTTGCGACAAGCCAGGCCTTGTGCTTGACGATGTGTCCATGCTCATTTTTCTTCACCTTAAACACCCATTTGAGGCCGATCGCACGGTGGCCTGGAGGTAGAGAGGTGAGAGTCCATGTGTTGTTGTCGTCGATGGACTGAAGCTCGTCTAACATTGCGCGGCGCCAATAGTCCTCGCATTCTGCCTCACCAAACGATGTCGGTTCTTCTCCAGCCACGAGATGCAACACCTCGTCGTCGAAGAACTGCTCCGCTAGTTGCGGTGTACCGGCAGGAGCTCCAAGCAGGTCATCGATGAGCCGGAACCGGTGTGGTGCAGTGGCGCTGTCTTGGGCATCGAAGAGAGCCGATTGCGCTGACGGGGGCGTCACGAACCGCACCTAAGTGGAACCAGATGGGGGAATCTCAACATCCTTGCTAGGCGTCATTGTCGGGAGCTTTTGCCGTGCTGGAGACGGTGTGCCTGAAGGCGTGACGGCGACACGACTGCTTGCGGGAGTTGTGTCCCGGGAACGAGTCGTGGTCGATGTGGCCGCATGCGTGACGTAGACGAGGTACTCAACTGTGAAGGAGCTGCTTGCCGGGGCCTCACCGGGCGCCTCCCAGTTCCACCGTGCCTCTTCGTCGAAGATGACGTCGCGTGACACATGTAGGCGCTTGGAGACAGGATCATAAATCCTGTACGCCTTAGAACCTGTCTCTTAGCCGATGAAGACCATGGGGGTGCTCCTGTCATCAAGTTTCTGCAGGTGCGGGCACGCCACCTTGACGTGTCCAACACAGCCAAAGACACGGAGGAAGCGCACGTCCGGCTTCTTGCCGTGCCATGCTTCATAGGGCGTCATGCCATCGACGCTCCTCGTGAAGCACCGGTTGAGGATGAACATTGCCGTGAGTACCGCCTCTCCCCAAAATAGGTTAGGCACCCGTTTAGCCTTGAGCATGCTGCGTGCCATGCCCAACACTGTCTGGTTCCGCCGCTCGACGATGCCGTTCTGTTGCGGCGTGTATGGCGCGGTGAGGTGACTTTTCACGCCGCTCTCGGCGCAGTGCTCGTAGAAGGTGGCCGACATGAACTCGCCGCCACGATCGGTGCGCAGCACACGCAGCCTGTGCCCGCACTCCACCTCAGCTGCCGCCTGGAACTTGACAATGGCGCGTGCAGCCTTGTCTTTGGAAGCCAGAAGCTCCACCCACATGTACCTGCTACGATCGTTGATCAACAGCAAGATGTAACGTCGGCCTCCTGGCGTCGGCGGCGTGATCGGGCCGCACAAGTACCCGTGTACGAGCTCAAGCGGCTTCTGGGCCCTGTAGTGCGCCTTCTGCGGGAACGGCAGGCGCCGCTGCTTCCCGGCAAGGCACGCCTCGCACAGCTCGTCTGCATGCTCGATGTGTGGAAGACCACGCACCAAGCCTCCACGAGCCATCTTCTGCAGGCCATCAAAGTGTAGGTGCCCAAGCCGCGCATGCCAGCGCCAGGCATCGGACACGTGACCCATGGCGAGGCACACTGGACGTACGGGTGTGAACCGAAGTTTGTACAAGCGATTGGGCGACCGTTGTACCTTCATCAGCAAGCGATTTCGCTGGTCTCGCACGCTGAGGATTCCACGACGTATGTGGATGTCATACCAACTCTCGTCGAGCTGGCCGAGGCTCACGACGCTGCTCTTGAGCACCGGGATGAAGAAGACCTCGGTGAAAGCACGGTGATCTCCCCCGTCGATGGCAAACACGACGGTGCCGCGTCCATGGATATCCACCACTAAGCTGTCCGCGAAACGCACCTTGCCGGTGACCGAACGGTCCAGCTCAGCAAAGGCATCAATGGAGCCTGTCATGTGGTTCGTCGCGCCAGTGTCGAGGTACCATACTTCGCCGCCTTGGTCGTCATCGTGGGCAGGGGTGACAATGGCCCTTTCCTCGTTGAGGAACACTTGACCACTAGTGCGTGTCATGGTGTTCTCAGGGCATTCGAGCACCTCCTCGACGCACGCCATCATCAGTCCAGGGCCTTCATCTTCCTCGGCCTAGACAAGATTGGCAGCGGCCGACGGTGCCGTCGCCGCCGCCTCATTCCGCTGCTTCTTGCGGCATTCACGGGCCCAATGGCCCTTTTTCCCGCAGTACCGACAGTTATTCCTGCCGATGTTGTTGCCGGAACCTTGCGTCGGCGCAGTCTGCTGCTGAGGCTGACCGTCCTTTCGCCCATTTCCAAGACGGCCATTGTTGGGGCCACCCCCTTTGCCGCTTGTTCCGCCTCCCCGTGGCTGTCTCTTTCGCGCCTCCCACTGTTCCTCAGTGAGTAGGAGCTGGCCGCTGGAGCTGCCTCCTTGATCATCGTCCAGTCGTTCCTCAACGGCTCGGAGATGGCCAACAACCTCCTCGACAGTGAGTGTTGCTGGGTCGAGGAGTGTCTCGATGGAGAAGGCAATTTGAACGAAGCGCGTAGGGACAACAGAGAGATATTTTTTGACAACCTTCTCTTCGTCGACCGAGTCGCCGAGAGAGCACAGAGCGGACGCGATGTTGGAGATGCGCATCGCGAACTCGTCGATCCGCTCGTTGGCCTTGAACGTGACGGTTTCGAACTCAGTTCGAAGCCGGCGCACACGCGAGTCGCGCACACGATCGTTCCCCTGGTACTGGAGGCGGATTGCCTCCCAGGACGCCTTGGCGCTCCCCTTCCCCACGAGCATGCAGTGCATCTCCGATGGGGTAGAGCGGAGCAGCGCCGCCAACGCCTGCTTGTCCTCCCTACGAGGTAGGGTCTCGTCCTCGATCGCTTCCCAGAGCGACGCCGCCTGGAGGTTCACCTCCATCACCATTGCCCAGTTGGTGTAGTTGGAGCGCGTCAACATCGGGAAGGAGAGGTTGGTGCCGCTGCCGCCTCCGGTCTCGTGCACCACTTGTTGCACGACAATCTCACCGCCATTGCGCCGCACCCTGCTGCGCCCACGGCTCGGCGATCGTCGTCGCTGCCCGGGCGAAGGTGTAGCGGATTGGCGTGGCGGTGGTGTGCCGTTATTGCCTCTCCCATTGCCTTGCGACATGGCTACTAACTTGGCTCTGATACCAATTGTTAGCCCCTAGCCCTATTCCAGCTACACACGCTTGATCACTTGGACACAACTCAAACTCAAAGAGAATGGGCAAGAACACACGCACTCTAGAGAGGATGGAAACTCTCACGAGAGGACACAAGAAGCTAGGGAAATTTTCTGTTTATTCCTCTACTACTTGGTGTTGTGAGCTGATACAATGAAGCCTTATTTATACTACTAGTGAGCTGAACAAACCAGCTCACGTACTACTCTCTAAGTGTGAACCATTGACCTTGGAGGCCAAGAAGTCCAAGCGTGTGTAGCTGGAATAGGGCTAGGGGCTAACAGGTAATAATATAATTATTATATGGGTATAAGTTTTAGATGCATACCTCGGCCTTTCTGGCATTGTAATGCTCCAACGAAAGTTGAGCAAAGTGTTTTAGTTGTGCCACATGACAGCCCTTGCGTTCAACGAAGCGTGCTTCCATCTCCTCAGCAGTCAGGAGCTCTTCCCTGTAGGTAAAGTAAGCTGATTAGCATGGTCTGTATGATTGACAAGGCACAATATTATGCGACGAACAAACTGATGAAAGGAACCGTAGTAGTGTCGTCGTTAATTACTTGGTGTCGCTGAGCACGATGGGGCGTAAGACCAAATCCTGCGGCCTGATTCTGGCGATTCTGCGGTACCGGGCGGCTTCTTCGGCTTGGAAGGCAATGAAGGCAATCTTGGCTTCCTCCGAGTCGCAGCCGTTGGGGTCGATGGCCTCCAGCTCCTCGGCGTTCTTCAGGAGCCGCCGACTCCTGTCCTCGAAATCCAGGCCCCCCAGCAGCATCCTGGCCTGCATGTCAGGTGTCAGGACGCGCGGGATCCTCTTCCATCTCCCTGGAGTCCTCTTCCTCGCCACCGGCGCCGGAGACGGAGCAGGAGGCGTGGAGGAGGAGGAAGACGTGGGGGTGGCGCCCGGCTGGGATGCCGACGGCGCTTCCGTGGCTGTGGCGAGGGCTTCTGGGGTTTCCATCTCGGTCGAGGGCTAGGCGGAGGCTGGACGATCCTAATGTTGGTCCGTCGGTTGCCGAACTGCTTTAGGCTTCATCAATGGTAACGTATGTAGGTTGGTATGTCAACAAATAGTCCGGCCGGTTCTTAGTTTGGATGGCACGACACAAACTCATACTACTTCCACCGATTTTTAAATATAAGATGTTTTATTATTTTTCTAAAACTCATGTACCAACACACTAAATGGCATTTAAATATATATATTTCAAAAAAAAAGCTAAAACATTTTATAATTAAAAATGAAGAGAGTATGCATGATATTTGAGTGTAAGCCTTCAATTTCCTATTAATTATTGTGTTGTGTTGCATTTTGCACTTCATAACGTGATGACTATTGGCTTGCTACTACATGTCGGTTTTGTATTGTGGCCGTGTGATATGCAGGTGCCGAGTATGAATTATTTTTCGTTTGTATCACCTTGATGCAAGCGCGGTAATTGAATAAAACCGCACTTTACCAATAAAGTAAACTCTATGTATCAGATAAATGGCCAAATTGTTGTCAAACTTTGTTGTGGATTGTCCTACTTTTTTCTACTAGATCGTTACATACTTCTACTTTATAATATATAAGATAGCTTATCATTTCCTTGTAGCTGAGACCCAAAGAAGGCACGCATGCATGTCACATATATTGATTCATCACCACACGATTACATTTTTTAGTTGTTGATAGGCCCTACCCCTTATTACACTTCACCAACACAAGTACAATAAGACATACATCATAGAAAATGACTTTTGATCTCCGGGTCGACTGCTTGTAACATTATTACTCATATGTTTCTCGCTTCTTTACTTTCACCATGAGTCCTTTCTTCATTTGCAGAAGGGCCGAATTTTTATGCTCGACTGCAAGTCCTTCTAACACCTCCACATCAAAGTTCCATAACATTGTAGTCACCACAGTCTTCATGTGCATCATTGCGATGTCCTTTCCAAGACACATCCTTGGCCCAGAGTTAAAAGCCAAGAACTTGTGAGATGGCACATACCGTAGCTTGACGCCGTCCTCTGAGAGCCACCTCTCTGGTCTAAACTCTAGGCAGTCCTCACCCCATACATCCTTCATCCTCCCCATGGCGTATAAGGAGATGATGACAATTTCACCATCATGTACCTCATGGCCACTCGGCATCACATCGGTCGATGCAACTGTCTTCCGCTCCCATGGAACCGGCGGGTATAGCCTTAGGTTCTCAAACAACGTAGCATGTAGGTAAACAAAAGCTTTAATCTCATCAGCGTTAAATATAATATGTGTGTCTTTATTGCCAGCAGTGGATGCCTTGCTGGACGCGATCGGTGATAGTTCGTTACGGATGATGGATATGACATTGGGGTTTCTAGCGAGGTTGTAGAAGAGCCAAGACAGGGTCGTGCTCATAGTGTCTCTCCCAGCCACCATGTACATGATGATCTCTGCACGAAGCAAGTCATCATTGTAGTATGGATCATTGAGGTAGTGAGACAGTATGTCCACTTGTCCATCGACACAACAAATTTTACTTCTTTCTATCATCTCTGTAATGAACCTGTGAAGCACCATATGTGCCGTCACAAGCTTACTCTCTAGGCCAGCTTTTAATCGTCTCATCAGCTTCCAGCAGGACGCGGGCATGGCATGCCGGAAGAAAGCAACCTCCATGACAGTGTCCATGGCGGCGGACGCGTCACCTGGCGGCATGTCATATGATAGCTGGCCAGGGTCCACACTGAAGATTGGCATTGCAGTGACGTCAAATGCAAATCTTGACATCAAATCATTCATGTCGAATGGAGTGCCTGCACTAGCCATACGGGTAAGGAAAGGAACGAGGTCCTGCTGGATCTTATCACGACAACCGTTGGCAGTCAAGGAAAGCATTTGAGGGCTTCTCAATATGCTCTGGATTTTTGCTCACTGCAGACGCCATGACTCACCATCAACGGTGAAGAAGCTCCCCCTCACCCCGTCGAAGATTTCGGCAAACTCTGGGCCCTTCGGATAGTTTGCATGGTTTGAGGTGAAGATATGTCGAACATTAACAGGGTCACATGTGAAGAAGAATGGCATGCTGATTGTCGAAGCCTTGTAGCTATGCCCCGAAGACAAGAGGACAAAAGTGACAAACTCATGAAAGTTTTGGATATTGAATAAAAGAGATGGGAGCATGCCAACGATTGGCCAATCTATTGGGAGTAGCGGACTATTTGATCTCTTGGACCTAATGTAGAAGACTACAAGTACAAATAGAACAAGTGTGGAGGTCAAGAATTCTGAAAAATATGAGAGCGCCATTGCTACGAAGAGTCTTGATATGCGACTTAGAGATAGTAGGTTGTGTGGATATATGAAGGGAGATATGGTCTCATTTATATAGAGATAGAAATCCTCAACTTAGATGCCACATATACTTTTCCCCGATTTGTATGAAAAGTAGTTTCCTGATTTATATGGTCCATTGGATGGTGTCCCGTGGCAATTAGTTATGATGTCATTAACATACCCATGCTCATCCTCAACTAAGATACCACATATGCATTTTTCCTGATTTATATAAAAAAATGGTTTCCTGATTTACGTGGTTCCTTGGTTGTTGGCTGGTGTAATAGCTATGATGTCTCATTCATATAGAGATGCTAATCCTTAACTTAGAAGGATATGTTGTTTGCCTGATTTATGTGGTTAGTTGGTTGTTGGTCGGTGAAGATAAATATGATGTCTCATTTATATAGAGATGCTCATTATCAACTTAGATGCGATATATACTTTTTACCGAATTATACGAAAAAACAGTTTCTTTTTTATGATAGTAAAACAGTAAGCCATTCTGCCCTACTTTTTAATTTT
This sequence comes from Avena atlantica, assembly GCA_910589765.1. NCBI lineage: Eukaryota > Viridiplantae > Streptophyta > Magnoliopsida > Poales > Poaceae > Avena > Avena atlantica. The sequence continues at coordinate 574,001,944 of OU342739.1, forward strand.
ATATAGTGGTAAAAAATATTCACATAATTACAAAGAATGAAATGAAGAAATTAAAGGAAGGGTCGCATACAGTCTTCATTGACAGAAGATTTCTTTGTTTGCCCTATGGATAACCATGGACATCTCATCCTTGAAGTTCCTTTTCCAATTCTGAATGTTGAGTTTATCATTTTGAAGAATTTTCCATTTATTTGGAGCGAAATGTTCTAGCAGCCGAAGAATATTCTACAGGTGCAAGTTGATGGTGCACAAGAGAAATACCTTGGTCTCCCCACTCCCCAAGGTCGCATGCATAAGGGAAGATTTCAGAATTTGCAGGAACAATTGACTAAACGTATTCTGGGAGATGGCTACCCATCTCAGGGACGCAGGGAGATTTTAATCAAAGCAATTGCACAATCAATTCCTATATATTTGATGGGTGTCTTCAAACTTCCCTTTTCGGTCTGTGATGATTTAACCAGGATAGTTCGTAATTTTTGGTGGGGTTCTCGTGATGGCAAAAGAAGAACGCATTGGAAGGCGTGGGATCACCTCTTGAGACCCAAAGCTTGTGGGGGTATGGGTTTCCGTGACTTCAGAGTTTTCAACCAAGCCTTGCTCGCTCGACAGGCTTGGAGGCTTATTGTAAATCCGGACTGTCTTTATGCTCGTGTTCTCAAGGCAAAATATTACCCAAGGGGTCAGCTGCAAGACACCGCTTTATCTGGAAATGCGTCTTCTACCTGGCAGGCAATTCAATACGGTCTGGACCTGCTGAAAAAGGGCATTGTGTGGAGAATTGGAAATGGCAGCCAAGTACGTGTATGGAGAGATCCTTGGATTCCGAGGCCTGATTCTTACCGTCCAATTACAAGACAGGGAGAGTGTCGCATTCGGCGTGTCTCGGAATTACTTGATGATCATGGCGCCTGGAACCTGGGCCTTCTTCGACAGCATTTTACACAGGCTGATATTCAGGAGATTGTCAAGATCAGGACCTCCCCAGCGCACCACGATGATGTACTTGCTTGGGCTCCAACGAAGAACGGCATCTTCACTGTCAAGAGCGCGTACTGGTTGGCGATGGATGAACGTCAACAACCCTCTATGGGCGCCACGAGCAGGGCACCGGATGGCCGTCGCGCCATCTGGACGACAATTTGGGGGTGCCCTACCCCCCAAAAGGTACGCATCTTCGCATGGAAGCTTGCAACAAATGGTCTTGCCACATGGGATAATAAACACAAAAGGAAACTGGAGATCACTGGCTTATGTATGTTATGTGGTGTTGAATGCGAGGACAACTTCCACGCTTTTTGCAGGTGTCCGTTGGCGCTAAATCTTTGGCGGGCGATGATGGAGGTCTGGCCCCTGTCGGACCCGACTACGGTGAACAATACCGGAGAGGAGTGGGTGCTCCACCTGTTGGACAACCGCTCGGAGATGGACCGTGCTAGGATCATCATGCTTTTATGGCGGATCTGGCATGTCAGAAATGAGGTGGTTCACTTCAAACCAGCTCCTCCGGTGGAGGCGTCACGGCGCTTCCTCTGCAGCTATTTAGAATCGATCACAACGATCAAGTTCTATCCTCAAGAGGACCACATCAAGGGGAAGGCGCCGTCCATTGAGTGCATGGTGATGCACAAGAAGGAGAATGATGTAGCATCGTCGAGATTTCCAAAACGGCGTTGGTCTCCTCCTGCGAAGGATTGGGTGAAGCTAAATGTTGATGGTTCTTTCCATTCTGAATCAGGCAGGGCGGGCATTGGGATGGTGCTGAGAGATGACTTGGGAGAGATTATTTTCTCTTCCTGTCGTGCTTTGTTCTCATGCTCATCGCCCTTGGAGGCGGAGCTCGCTGCTTGCATGGAAGGGTGTGCTCTTGCTCTTCAATGGAGTAACCTTCCATGCATAATTGAGATGGATAGTGTGGAAGCGGTGGCGATGATCAATGCGGAGGTGGAGAACAGATCACCTAATATTTTCTTGCTACATGAGATAAAACGCCTGTTGGGGGAGATGAGAGGGTTTAAGGTAGAGAATATTCGGAGAGAGCAAAACTTGGTTAGTGATGCTCTCGCCAACCTGGGTCGAACGGAGACAAGGACTGCTGTTTGGCTCCGCTCGGGCCCCCTAGATATACCTAAACTCTGCAGGAAGGATTGTAATATTGGTGTTTAATTAATATAAATGCCAGTTTCGCAAAAAAAAAAAAACAACCGCATCCATCAATAAGGATTTGTGCAAGATCTTTCTGATGTTATTTAAGAAAAATAGTCTCCTGATTATGTGGATGTGGATGGTTGGTTGTTGGGCGGTGGAATAGATAACGCTACAAGTCACCATAAAAGGAACAGTCAGATGTACGTACACAACATGGGCCGAGCAGAATAATTCATGGGTATGCAATCAATACCTAATAGTATCTGCAAAACAAAATCTGCTAATAAGCTCACAATTAGTAGATTTTTACGTGTAGAAGACAGCAAAATGTGAAGTAGACAGGATTCCCCAGCACTTCCACGGACCTGGTAGTCCCTACCTGGGCCTAACTTCAGTTCGGCCTGCTTTCCCACGTAGCACACTTCAGGGATGATTTGGAACATAGGAAAATTATAGGAATTTCACTGCAGGACGTGCTACGCCGATGGCGAAAAGCCGCCCCTAACTGGTGCTTGCTTTATAAAACTGTCCGTTTTTTATGTTCGGAAAATGAAAAATAAATTTTTAGTGCGACGAAAAGGAAAACTTCCTCCTGTAACATTGTTCGTCATCCCATGCTGCACATGTATGTACAATATGAGCATATAATCACAAGCTATGCCTTGATTCTAGCTGTAACATTGGTCATTTGACCCGAAATCCAAGAAACCTCGAATGAGATAGGTCATTTGGTGAAGGTTTTTTCAGACATAATTAATATACCAAGTTTTATATTTTTCATTATAACTATGTCATAAAATATGACACCACGCGAAGGTATCGCATTGTTTCAATCTTTTTGAATTTTTATGCCCATTTTAAACTATGTATACTATTTTATGTTTCACTTAATTTTTATTTACAAATGTATAATATTTGAGTGTAGATAGATAGGTCTTATTTTTCTGCAAATTTTTATTTATTATTTGTATTTTTCTGAATTGGAATGATTTAGTTATGATTTTTCAAAGTTTAATGAGGTAAAAGAAAAAATAGCTACGTCGAGGGCAGCCGTCAGCGTACCATAGGATACGCCGAGAGCAATTATACGCCGACGGCTTCTTGGCGGGACTGGTCTGGACGATGGCTACACCTACGGCCCCGACGTTTGGCCGTCGGCGTAGCGACTGGCCGTCGGCGTAGCTTCCCGTTCTTGTAGTGTTCTGCTCGCAAGCTTTTGTCCCGTTTATAAATAAATTCGCATAATTTGGTGAAAGTATAGACGTTTACAAACTTAAAACTTAACTTATTTTGGAACGATGCATACATGATCAACATATGCTCAACAAAATATTGGACACTTAGAAAGTAATCATTTTAATTGTATCGATATTATGGTCAGGTGTTGACATATCAGAAGTATTCTCGGTAGAGCAAGTATAATAGAGCCATGTCAGCTGGCTATAAGAAGTAAACTATTATGTTTGTATTGAGTTGGAAAAGAAAGGAGAGGAGAGAGAAGGTAAGCCGGCTGTAAGTTAAGAGCCCACTCTAGCACGCGATTCTAGGTGGTTTATGAGGGTGAAAGGTGGGCCACATATTTCATTTCTTTGTCTAACTATTATACATGTTAGCTAAATAATTGACTATAAATGATGTAGCGATAACTTATAGCCACTAACCGACTACACTATTAAACTTGCTCTTATAACATATATGCATGCCAATCATTTCATTTTAAATACTAGTACAATTGGTAACTTATCATTATTAGGACACGTACAACACGGTCGCTAAAGAGGAGCGCTAGGATTAGATTCCCGGCGGTTTTGCCATATTCCCAATCGATCCGAGGAAAAAGTCTAGAGTCGACGAAAGAAGAAACGCTAGGCGCTACGCCTCTATCTCGTGCAGCAAACGGTTTTGATCAACATCAAACACACTACGACGCTGAAAAAAAATCCTATGTAGCGCCTTCGTTAGCGGCTTCCGTTGGAGGATGGGGTGCTTGGCTACGTTCGTACATATTGTTTTTATAGCTTAAGCATCTATCTAAACGGCTTGCGTTATACATGCCCTTAGTTTATCAAAGACATAACCGATCTTTGTGATAGCTTCAATGTTATACGTGCTGTGCACACTGTCCGGGCCGCGGCCAGCTATTTCATTCAGATCGCATCAGTTTGCTGGCTCCTTAATTCATTCGGTGAACACAACTTGCTACAAACTATTCATGGATTTTGCAGTTATTTTAATTTTGGTGTTGGTTGGGCTATGCTTATATATATGCAGATACAGAAGCAGCACATGCACGTCAAATTCGGCCCTCTGCAGGACCAACTCACACTACAGGACTGGGAAGCTACGCCGACGGCCGGTCGCTACGCCGACGGCTAGCCATCGTTTAGGCCAGCCCCGCCAAGCAGCCGTCGGCGTAAAATTGCCCTCGGCATATTCTATGCTGCCCTCGACGTAGCATACGCCGACGGCTGCCCTCGGCGTAGCTATTTTTTATTTTATCTCATTAAACTTTGAAAAATCATAACTAAATCATTCTAATTCGGAAAAATACAAATAATATATCAAAATTTGCAGAAAAATAAGACCTATCTATCTACACTTAAATATTACACATTTATAAATAAAAATTAAGTAAAATATAAAACATTATATATAGTTTAAAACGGGCATAAAAAATTCAAAAACGATCGAAACAATGCGAAACCTTCGCGTGGTGTTATATTATGTGACATAGTTAGAAGGAAAAATATTAAACTTGGTATATTAATTATGTCTCAAAGAAACCTTCACAAAATGAACTATCTCATTCGAGGTTTCTTGGCTTTCGGGTCAAATGACCAATGTTATGGCTAGAATCAAGACATAGTTTGTGATAATGTGCCCATACTGTGCATACACATGCATCATGGGATGGCGAACAATGTTGCAGGAGGAAGTTTTCCTTTTCGTCGCACCAAAAAGCCATTTCCCATTTTCCGAGCATAAAAAACGGACGGTTTTGTGAAGCAACCACCAAATGGCTAATTCAAAATACTACCACCACATTTTACAAAAATACTATACCACCTTATATAGACAATGTCCCAACGGAGGGATCCGAAACCTTTCCGTCCATCTTTGGTGAAAAAGACAAATTCCTGCCGAATCGGCAGGAAGTGGGTCAGATATGAACTACAGGTACATGATCCGATGCTCATGTTTTTTTACAAAAATCATTTTTAGGTTCACAATATGTTATTTTATCAAAGATCTAATGAAATTTTAGCGAGGCTCGGCCCCGAGCTAAGAATCTTTATGTCCGTCGTTCGACAAAGTTTAACGATAGTTTAAAACGGGCATAAAAAATTGAAAAATGATCGAAACAATGCGAAACCTTCGCGCGGTGTCATATTATGTGACATATTTATAAGGAAAAATAGCAAACTTGATATATTGATTATGTCTCAAAAAACCCTTCACAAAATGACCTATCTCATTCGAGGTTTCTTGGCTTTCGGGTCAAATGACCAATGTTATGGCTAGAATTAATGCATAGTTTGTGATAATGTGCCCATATTGTGCATACACATGCATCATGGGACGGCGAACAATGTTGCAGGAGGAAGTTTTCCTTTTCGTCGCACCAAAAAGCCATTTCCCATTTTCCGAGCATAAAAAACGGACGGTTTTGTGAAGCAACCACCAAATGGCTAATTCAAAATACTACCACCACATTTTACAAAAATACTATACCACCTTATATGGACAATGTCCCAACAGGGGGATCCGAAACCTTTCCGTCCACCTTTGGTGAAAAAGACAAATTCCTGCCGAATCGGCAGGAAGTGGGTCAGATATGAACTACAGGTACATGATCCGATGCTCATGTTTTTTTACAAAAATCATTTTTAGGTTCACAATATGTTATTTTATCAAAGATCTAATGAAAGTTTAGCGAGGCTCGGCCCCGAGCTAAGAATCTTTATGTCCGCCGTTCGACAAAGTTTAACGATAGTTTAAAACGGGCATAAAAAATTTAAAAATGATCGAAACAATGCGAAACCTTCGCGTGGTGTCATATTATGTGACATATTTATAAGAAAAAATAGCAAACTTGATATATTGATTATGTCTCAAAAACCCCTTCACAAAATGACCTATCTCATTCGAGGTTTCTTGGCTTTCGGGTCAAATGACCAATGTTATGGCTAGAATCAAGGTATAGTTTGTGATAATGTGCCCATATTATGCATACACATGCATCATGGGATGACGAACAATGTTGCAGGAGGAAGTTTTCCTTTTCGTCGCACCAAAAGGCCATTTTCTATTTTCCGAGTATAAAAAACGGACGGTTTTGTGAAGCAACCACCGAATGGCTAATTCAAAATACTACCACCACATTTTACAAAAATACTATACCACTTTATATGGACAATGTCCCAACAGGGGGATCGAAAACCTTTCTGTCCACCTTTGGTGAAAAAGACAAATTCCTGCCGAATCGGCAGGAAGTGGGTCAGATATGAACTACAGGTACATGATCCGATGCTCATGTTTTTTTACAAAAATCATTTTTAGGTTCACAATATGCTATTTTATCAAAGATCCAATGCAAGTTTTCCTTTTCATCGCACCAAAAAGGCATTTTTCATTATCCGAGCGCAAAAAGGGAATTTTCTAAAGCAACCACCAAATAGCTAATTCAAAAATGGAGGGTTTGTGATTAGTTGATATGGATATCATATTTGGATTCCTCTCATTTTTCTGATCAATTTAAATATATTATTTGTTGAATTTCGATTTACAGATTTAAAGATATTAATTATTCTATATTAAATAGAAAAATACAAATAAAATAAAATTATTATATTTTTATTTGAATTCAATAATATTTTTACTTATTCATTAGTACTTACTTAAATAATTGTTTGTAATTTCAAAAAATACAAACATGTGACATGATGATATAAGAGTTAATAGGATTGATATCATAGTATTGACACCAATGTATGAATTACTTTGCGGAAACGGATTCTGAAGGAACGAGGATGTTAAGCGTGCTGAAGCTGGAGTAGTATTAGGATGGATGACCTGCTCGGAAGTTTGACTAAAACTGGAATTTAATCTAATAGTAAGTATAATTAGTGTTAAAAATGTTCAAAGTAGGAGATTAACAAGTGAAACAATTCAAAGAATAAAAAAATTGAGAAAAAAAATAAAAAAATATTATTTTTCAAAAAAAATAAAAAAAAATATTTTTGCAACCAGTCGACAGGCTATGCCGACGGCCGCTACGCCGACGGCAAAGCCCTCGGCGTAGCATACGCCGACGGCATTTTGATACGCCGACGGCTTGAGTGTGCTCCGCCGAGGGAGATTTTTGCCGAGGAGGCTACGCCGAGGGCAGCCCTCGGCGTACCATACGCCGAGGGCATTTTGGCCTACGCCGACGGCCTTTTGCCCTCGGCGTAGCGCGCGTGTCCCGTAGTGTCAGGGCAGATTCAGAAGCAGCACAGAGACGTCAAATTCCAGTAATTCAGAGCCATGTTACATATTAACATAACAATTCTGATTTTTTTCATTGGAAATTCCAGTAATTCAGAGCTAACATAACAGTTCTGATTTTTTTTCATTGGAAATTCCAGTAATTCAGGGCCACGTTACATATTCACAACACCGTTCTGAATCTTTCGGATGATTCGGTCTTTACCGATCCCAGCTGAAATGGTGCCTCTTGATCAATGTAGTTTTGGAGTCACTCTCGGTGCCAGGTCTGAACTTTCAGAAACAGCATCAGTACCAAATAATAATGACAGTAATACCAGAAGCCGCTGAGAGGTTACCGCCGGGCATGGTGGTGGATTAAGTGTAGGCGTGGAATATAGGAGGTGTTAGATATGCAGAATGGAGCCTGAAGATACCTTTCATGCGATGGCGAGTTGCTAGCTCCCCTGCTAAGGAAGGATCTTTTGCAAGAATGGATCATTTCCCGCCAGATATTGCCGAAGCAATCATGCCTGATTGTAACTCTATTGCAAGTAATATGTTATCTTGTATCCCTAAAAAGATGACCAAAAAAAGAGAAAAAAAAAGAGAGACGGGATGGAACCAGTGGGATGTCTGCAGGTCCAACGTGTAGCTACTGGATCGGTTGAGTAGAAATACGGAGCTGGATACAATGATCAGCAAAATACATGATTATCAATAATATTACTCGTTCCAAAGCGGATTCATGAGACAGTAGTCATAGGCAAGAACAAGGGTTCACCAGGATAACCATCACTGGCTTCAAGCATACTTGGTTTCATACTATTCATATAACCCTCTAAACTGAAATCATATAACCCTCTAAACTGAAAGCATGTCCAGAGCACACATGCCAATAACTTATCTCATCACACCACACATGACAATAGTTTTCAATCTGCCACTAGTTAAATTGCAGAGAAGTAAGGCATCCTGGTGCTATCATGCCCTCCGTCGAAGCTCTCTCCTCTTGGATGCTTCAGAATGTCACGACATGCATGGCAGCGCTCGTAATCCATGACCCCCCTCATCTTGTGATCGATCTTCCGATATATCTCGTGGCATCCGCCTGCAGAGTAACACAAGTAAGCCACACACATGATATTTCATCAAAATATAATACAATGTACTAAGATCAAATACAAAACAGCAAGAGATTCAAACAGCATATACCAAAACAAGGAGCATCATCAATAGCGGAGACTTGCAGCACGCGCATGGGCTCGGCATCCTCGCGTGACTGGAGTTCTGGAATGAGCATAAGCTCGGCGAAGAAGAGCCTCTTCGTTGGGCAATCACTCTGATGATTGTTCCGGGGAATAATGGCTGTGAAGTTGACGTGAGCATATGTGGTCCCGCAAGCCTCGGTGAAGCAGTTGGATGTCAGGGCTTGAGCTAGATCCAACTTGTTGTGCTGCGATTTTTGTAACAACAAGAACCTGTTAGTGAAGCAAGTTGTAACACGATTATATGGGGAAGTTTTGATGTATACATACCTCGGCCTTCCTGCCATTGTAATGCGCCAGGGCAAGTTTAGCGAAGTGGTGTAGCTGAGATACATGGGAGACCTTGCGCTCAGCGAAGCGTGATTCCATCTCCTCGGCGGTGAGCAGCTCCTCCCTGAAGTTGAAGTAAGGAACTACTTAGCACTTTCTTCTTCCAGATTATGAGAACATGGAATTTTTGGCAGGTGGTGTCCTTAATTATTACTTGGTGTCGCTGAACTCGATGGGGCGGAAGACCATGTCCTCGGGCCTGGTTCTGGCGATCTTGCGGTACAGGGCGACTTCCTTGGCCCGTTCGACCAGGAAGATGGTCTTGGCTTCCTCGGAGTCGCAGTCGTTGGCGTCGATCGCCTCCATCTCGTCGGCCTTCTGCAGATACCACCGGTTCCGCTCCTCGAAGTCCACGATCCCCAGCACATCTATGGCATCCAGGTCCGCTCTGAAGGCCTTCATGGCCGCGGTGCGGACGCGCGGGATCCTCCTCCATCTCCCCGGAATCCTCTTCCTCGGCGCCGGAGGCGTAGCAGCAGTAGGCGTGGTGGCGCCCGTCGGCTGCGACGCCGACGCGTGTGTGTCTCCGGCGAAGGCTGCTGCTGGGTTTTCCATGTTTGTCAAGCGCTAGGAGGCGGCTCGACGCTCCTAATATAATGTACTAGTAGTTTGATCGGTGGCTGAACTGGTTTCGGATTCGGTGAATTTTCCGTTCCGCACATGAGCAACGGGATTACGGGACACGTACGTTTGGTTGGTGTCGACAAATACTCTCTCGGATCCAAAGATACGTGTACTTCTACCTTTTATTCAAATCAAAGTTTATCCCAAATGCTAAAAAGTGTACGGTGGCTGGTTTGCTGAATGGAGCCACCGTTTACTCGCGAGGTAGGGGCGAAGGAGGATGCGGTGCGTGGTGCTCGGGCGGACGGGACTCCTGCCGTCGGTGATCCTGGCCATGCACCTCTCCACCACCACCACCAGGACCCGCTATTGCCGTCCTTCCTCCGTCCCTTTATGCAGAAAGGGAAACAATTTGGTGCATGTACACTGTTTTTTATCTCATCAATTTCTCTAGCTACTCCGTCAGCACCCAGATGTAAGTGAAGAAGATGTAGAGGCAGGAGTAGGGCCTTGTGGCAGCGGGGAAATCGGATCTAGTTTGCTTGCCGAGACAGAAGAGGAAGCTCAAAGCATCCTCTATTGCATCGACAACTTCAGGTCCACTGCTTCCTCTCTCTTCATATAATCAAGATGCTAATTTTTGGTGAAAAAATGAAGGATTACTGACGTTGTGCACTGGCTGGGTATACTCGTGGGGCAGAATGTTGGTACCTAACATTTCTATTTATCGGAGCCTTGTGCCAGAATGTTGGTTGTTTCTTCGGTTTCTGGGGGATCCTTTAGGAGCTGGAGGCACTTCAGTGTACTACTAAATCGACTTTTCATTGCTATTCGATACCTAGATGGCTGTCATGTAAAGTGTTTTTTTCTAGATAAATTCAGGTGAATCATGTGGATAGTTAATATTAATCAGTATTTGTACCGTCTGTTCTCTACAAATAATGGACAAGTAGGTTCTAAAATATTAAGCACCGGCAAAATACAGATACTTGCAGGTTATTGATCAAATTCCAAAAGGTCTAAATATGTTTAGCCTGAATTCTTTTTTGGGAAAAACCATGAAGTGTAGCACTGGATCATAACTAACTAAACGTTGACCAAGATTAGAAGGATCATAAATTAATTAAGTGTCTTCCATTCGGTTCTCTTGCATGTTCACGGAAAGTAACAACTACTATAATGTCAATTTGTTTGATGCAGTTTTGTACCAAGCCACTGCAGTTTTTGTTTCTGCTCGGCATAAGAAAAGAGAAGAAAGAGAGTTTCATGGATAGAGTATTTTGGTGCGTAAATAATGCTGAAACAAAGATTAGTAATACATACTACTAGCATTTGTTAAGTTTCCTTTACACTTCTGTAAAAATAGCCCGACAATACTGATAAATTGCCTTTACACTTATGTAGAGTTGTATGATAGTGTCTTATTAGTTGTTTTTTGAATCTCTACAAGCCATTTGTTTACGTGATTTTTATCCAGTTGTTCTTACTCTATCCTAAGTTGTAGTAGGGATCGTGTAGAGTTGTTTTTGGAATCGCTGCAACCAAGTTTATTACATGATTTTATCCAGTTGTTTTTACTCTAGTCTAAGTTGCAGTAGGGACCATGCATAGTTGTATGACAGTGTCTGATTAATTGCTTGTTGAATCCCTGAAACTAAGTTGTTTACATGATTTTTATCTAGTTGTTCTTACTCTAGCCTAAGTTGTATTTACATAAGTAGCGGTTCTATACTTAAGAATCATAGTTGATGTTAATTAAGTAGTTAATACAACATAGTAAAGTTGTTTTTCTCTCTGCATACTAAGTTTCTTTTGTAGGATCTTATAAGTTGGATTGGTATCATCTCTAAGTAGCTTTCCAATAGAGTCAAGTTGTTTTTCTTTCTATATACTATGTTTCTTTTGTACCTTCTTATAAGTTGGATAGGTTCTTCTCTAAGTTGCTTTTCCAACATGGTTAAGTTATTTTCTACTCCTACATACTAAGTTGCTTTTGTCATCCTAGTTAACTTAATTTTGGCGGCATCTAATAAAGTTGTTCTTGTAGATTTTATTCTATTTGATTTTGCCGATGTTAATTAAGTTGTTAATCCAACATAGTAAAGTCGTATTTCTCTATGCATACTAATTTGCTTTTGTAGCATCTTATGAGTTGGTTAGGTATCATCACTAAGTTGCTTTCCAATATAGTCAAGTTGTTTTTTCTACATACTAAGTTACTTTTGTACCTTCTTATAAGTTGGATAGTTCTTCTCTAAGTTGCTTTTCCAGCATAGTTATGTTATTTTTTATATACATACTACGTTGAGTTTTTCATCCTAGTTAACTTAATTTGTGCATCATATAATAAAGTTGCTCTTGTAGATTTTATTCTATTTGATTTAGTTCATGGCAACTTGTTAAATAAGTTAGTTTTCCAAGTAGCCAAATTGTTTCTATCTGTATACTAAGTTGGTTTTGTCATCCTAGTTAACTTACTTTTGCAAGATTTAATTAAGTTGCTACTCCAAACTAGTCAAGTTGTTTCTATCTTCGTACTAAGTTGGTTTTGTCATCCTAGTTAACTTACTTTTGCACGATTTAATTAAGTGTTCCCTCTTATAGAATTTATTACTCCCTCGGGTCCATGTTAATGGCCTCAAGTTTGTCTAGATACAGATGAATATAGTCTAAATAATTAACTAGATACATATGAATCTAGATAAATTGAGGCCATTAATATGGACCGGAAGAAGTATATTTTTTACCTGGTTCATTTGCTGCATATTAAAGAAGTTTCTTTTCCAACTTAGTCAAGTTGTTCCTATCTAGGTGCTAAGTTGGTATTGTCATATTAAAGCAGATGTTTGATTTCTTTGGCATTTTAGAAAAAGTTGTCCGCGGGGATCTAGAGGAAGAAAATCAGTAATATTTTAGCTTGCAGAAAGATTTGGTTGTTACAGAGGAAGCAGAAGGAAGGGATGTGTTATTTTTTGCTTATCATGTGAAAAGTCTGAAGGTTATGTGATTCAATATCTATTAGATTTGTCATAAGAGTAATTAGTAGGTATCCATCATGATCTGAAGGAGGAAGAAACTTGTACTGGTTTTGGCTTTGGCTTGTAGAAGAAGCTGGCAAATGGTTTTGTTATACCGAGCGAGGGTTTGATAGCAGTTTTCCTGTTTGGTGTCGGAAGTTTTCACGCGCGTTGCCGGAGCCTTCTCCGCGCGTTGCCGAAGGCTTTCCGAAAATAACGTATACGGTCGGTTGTCCCTTTCCTTATTTGGTCGAGGGCTCGATTACACAAACGAGCCACCGATTGTTGCCTAGATGCATCCAACTTTATTAAATTCGCATCAATTTTGTAGGTAAATGTGGTACTCCCTACAACCCATATTACTTGACTTGGATTTGCCTAGATTTGGATAAATCTAGACACTATTTATATAGGTTCATTCAAATTTTGACAAATCCAAATCAACTAATATGGGTCAACGGGAGTAACATATCTGACACCAAATTGATATATTATGCTATATTTCAACGGATCTAGTGGTACCAATTTAATGTTATTAAGTTATTCAAACTTTAGTAAGTTTAACTTAGGACAAGACTTTTGCTGGACAGCTCGTGTCTGGCTCGCCTCGAGCCAGAGAAAAGCTCGAGCTTATTCGGCCAAGCCAGAGCTAGCTCGAAGCTGCCGGCGAGTGTTCAAATGGAGCTCGGTGCACCTCGCGATCCTGACGGCGACGAGTCACTGACGGCGCGGCGGTGTGGGGCTTAGCTGGAGTAGGGAGCTGGGCGGCGGAGAGGGTGTTGGCAGAGAGGAGCATGGTCGGACGAGAGGACGGGGCTCAGCGGCCGGCCAGCGACATCGGCAGGACGGCGGCGGCTCGACCTGGAGCTCTGGACGCTGGAACACGACCTGAAACCTAGGAACACGACCTAGTAGGCCCAGTTTTTTTTAGCCCATCTCGCTATGCCCTCACTCAAATCGGTCATAATCAATTCGAAAAAATAAGGCCAGGCCAAACAAGCCGGACCGGGCCGAGCCCGAGCCAGCGTGAGCTCGATGGGGTGCAGCAGCGGAGGCTCGACTCGATCCTACAACGCCAGCGGGCCGAGCCCAGCTTGCCTCGAGACACGAAAACTCAGGCCAAGCCCACAATAGACTATAAACAAGACTAGAAGTACACTTATTTGTGGATGAAGAGAGTAGTCAGAAGACACTTAGTTGGTGGCACTTATACCTGTTTCAGATCCAATTTTCTCAAATTAGCTAGCAAAAACTTATGTGGTGGTGTCGCCATGGAAACACCGACTGAAACAGTGTCCCCCCTAAAGATAATTTTATTTTGCCGAATGTCCTTGCATCAAGAAAAGGCTCCTAGACCACTCGATAGAGAAGAAGGCGCCTGTGAAGAAGAACTTCCTTCCGTCCTATGGATTTTATGCACAAATCTAAATACCGCCACACAAGAAACACCCTTCTTTCTGGTCCGTGGAGCCTAAGTCATGCTTATAGTAGAAATAACTCATGAAGCTCCTCGAGTCGTCCCGTATGAAAAAATAAACCTCTACAGAGGCACTCGAAGATGACGTCGACGCACTCGACCAAGCTCAAGATGTTGCACTCCAAAGAGCAACCACGTACCAGCAGAACCTGCGCAATTACTGGGGTGTGGTGGTCCGAGAGGCGGGCAGTGAAGTTTTTAGATCCACGCTGAGTGGGGACGAAGCCCATATGCTAGTGGCACAAAATGGCTAGGAGGCGAGCGGTCAACATATTCTATGCCACTATCACATGTGGTGGCCCACCTGCCAGTGACACACATTGTCGGGGGGGGGGGTGTCAGCTTATCTACTCATTTTTTCAAACCTTCTACGCCCTCGTGGTGAGTGTCAGGGCGACATCCAACGAGCCACGCCATTGTTTATGCAGGATACTCAATCCCCTCCTGCATCCTCTAGCCGATCCATTCCATCTTCCCGCTGCTCCACCTCAAAATCACATGGCACACAACCACGAATTTGGTAGCGGTGGTGGCGGCAACCACGCGGTGCGTGGAGACTGACCATGCAGCCTGAACAAGGAGCTGGCGGAAGCCGTCGGGAAACCGATCTCCCAGTGGGTGGAACAAAATGAAGGTGGCATGCCATATGGCGCTGCTAATCCATGAGAGGCCCGACGCTCTCCGCGATGACCTGCGAGCCTACCCCGACTAGGCTACGACAAGCCAGAACTGGCAGGATCTGCTTGCCACCCTGGATTTCATGGTACTGTCAGCATGTACCCCTATGCATGTGATAATGCTATTGAGGTGGACATGGTGGCATTATGCACAAATGGTACAATCTAACCTTGTGAGACATTATTGTTGTGTATGGATGCACGAGTTAAATACATTAACAGTCCCTGTAATTG
Organism: Avena atlantica; assembly: GCA_910589765.1. Lineage (NCBI taxonomy): Eukaryota > Viridiplantae > Streptophyta > Magnoliopsida > Poales > Poaceae > Avena > Avena atlantica. Next base: position 574,017,125 of record OU342739.1, read on the forward strand.
TTGGACTGGCTCGATTTAGTCCTCTTACTCGAAATTTGATGAATTTTGCCCGTGTACCACTACTAGGAAAAAGCTCATTAGTGGCGCACCTTTTTTCAACTTCTGTGGCGCATATGGGATGCGCCACTGTTATCACGCCACTAAAGTGCAGTTCTGTGGCGCATATTGAAATGTGATAAAGAAGTTGAAAAAACTTCTGTGGCGCATATCGCAATATGCGCCACAGAAGTCCCCAACCAGATCTCAAACTTCTGTGGCTCATATTGCCAATATGCGCCACTGATTTTTTTAAAAAAATTCAAAAAAATAGCCAGATCTGGCTGGAGGTGGGGGTCACTGGGGGAGGAGAACGAGGCCGATGATAGTCGTAGGAGGAGGAGGAGGAGGTCGTCGGTGGAGGAGAGGAGGAGGCCGCCGGTGGAGGAGGGGATCACCGGAGGAGGAGGTGGAGGTCGCCGGTGGAGGAAGTCACCAGAGGAGGAGCTCATCGGGGTGGTGGAGGTGGGAGGAGGGAGGATGGAGGATGGAGGAGGAAGGAGGAAAGGAGGGAGGAGGGATATGGGAGGAGGAGGATCTCACCGGGGTGGAGGAGCTCACTGGGATGAAAGAGGGAGGAGGAGGATCTCACCGGGGTGGAGGAGGAGGGAGGAGGACAAGGTGAGGAAGAAGGGGAGGAGAAGGAGCTCACCGTGGTGGAGGAGGAGGGAGGAGAAGGTGAGGAAGAAGGGAAGGAGAAGGAGAGAAGAATTGGAGGAGGAGAAGGATGGAGTGGAAGAGGATAAGAGAGGGAGAAGGGGCGGCGGGATTCAAAATTCGAATCCCGCCCAAGACTTCTGTGGGGCATATGGGAGAAATGCGCCACAGAAGTTTCTCCCCCCTTTTTATGTTTTTGCAGGAAAAAACTTCTTTCTGCCATAACTTTTTACGCTTTTCGAATTTGGGAAAGCTGTAGAACTTCAACGGCCAGTAGGAAATTTCTAGACGATCATTTTGATATATTAAACTTTTTTCCGACATCGTATGCAAATGTTATGGCCGTTTTAATGTCCCATTACCTTTTTTTTGCAAAATACATCGAAATTCATGTTTTTCAATTTTCCCTACAACTATACCCCAAAATACAACTACATCTCTAAGAATTTTTTTTTTTGAATTTTTTATCATTTTCGTTTATTTTTTACAAAAGTTAAAAGGCATTCCACCAGGGGATCTGGTTTTCCATATTCTGTGGCGCATATATAGGTATGCACCACAGAACATTGGTCAATTGAATTTTGTGGTGGGGCCTACCCTTACTTTCAAAAAGTTGGAACTTCTGTGGCGCATATGAACATATGCGCCACAGAAAGTGAGGGAGCCCAACCCCGGTGGCGGGTCCATCAAACTTCTGTGGCGCATTGTTTCCCTATATGCGCTACAAAAGTGTGAAGACTTCTATGGCGCAGTGCCTGAAATACGTCACTGGAGTTTATCTGTGGCGCATGATCACACATATGCGCCACATAAGATTTGTCTATCTATAGATGGTTTTCTAGTAGTGTACCCATGAATTGAGCTTGATTTTGCCCTAATCCATGTTTGGCATCAAAATTTGCCGACTCGAATGCCACCTCAAGGTCGTGTCCCACTTGCAAGAGTGAAGATGGACTAGAAATTTGCAGTTAGCCCCTTCCGTGTTACTCCGTTACCGTTAGTTAACCTCCCATTGTAAATATGTCGTTCCACCTTCTAGCACTACTAGGAAACGACAAGTTGGTGGCGCACCAGTTAACATCATCCGTGGTGCACTAGGTGTGCGCCACTAGCCGCGCGCTACGGCTAACACTTACCCGTAGCGCACTGCCTGGTGCGCTACGGGTATCTAGAGATAGTAGTAGCGCACCTGCCAGTGCGCCACAGCTAGGAAGGAAGGTGCGCTTCCACTATGTTGCATGTGGCGCACATGGCAGTGCGGCACTGAGGAAATGCATGTGCGCTTTAGTTATAGTGCGCCACTAAAGCCATGCCATGTGCGCCACGACAATTTTTTTTGTTTTTTTAATTCTAAGCCAGATGATATACAATACAAATGATATAAAATATTCAAGGCAGATATACACACAAATATAAGATATACAGTTATATATATGAATACACAATTTCCAAAACAAGATTAAAAAATACATATAGATAAGTCCCATATATGAATACATAGTATAAGTTACATTGTTTCGATCAAGTTATAAAATAGGTCGTGACATGTGAATACATGTGTCTTGAATAAGTTAGAGCTCGAAAGCTCGCCTAGACATCTTAACTAGAAACAAGCGCGGGATAAACAACCAAGGACGATAAGCATCACCGCGACGAAGGTGTAGGTCTTCATCCGGTACCTCGTCCTAACTCCCGCTAGATAGCGCGTGTATCTAGCTTCCGCCCCCGTCCTAGTGTTGTACCCTTTGTAGCTATTGCCTCTGAAACGGTGCACCTCTCTCCGATAGTCTTTCCAATCATCATAGACTACGGAAACCCATCGCTGAAACTTCCTATAGTTACCCTGCATCTCTAGGCGATCTTCTAAGTCACGGTTATTCGGGAGTTTTCCTCCGTAGAAGATCCCCCCGAAGTCATGACATCACGAAAGATAATTGCCCCAAACTGCTGCTGGATGCAATACATCTCTTGTCTAATATCTGAATCAGTGATCTTGGCCTTGGCTTCGACCCACTGTTTGAGATGATCTGGTAGCATAGAATTCTGCTGGTCTAGTAGGAACGCCCTCATGTGATGGAGTGCGTAGTAGGCTTCCTTATGACTGCCTCTCGATTGCTTCACGTAGGGGAACTCCGTTACGTGGTTGAAGACGTGCCTACCGAACTTGACCTTCTTACGCACGAAGGTGGTGCCTTCCATCGAGGCATAGCCAGTGAGAGCATCATCCAGAACTTCCTTGATCTTGTCGTAGCTTTTCTTCTTTTCTATACTCCCCGAGTCGAAATATGTGGCGTGCGAATTTTTCGGCGATAAAGGAGATGAGTGTGCAGTGTTCATCTCTGCGCAAAAAAAATCGAATGGAATGTGTTGGAAAAAGAATGATGACAATCTAATAAAGCCAATCGATGGTGGCGTGTGAATAATGACTTACTCGTGAAAGTAAGGCATGATAATGTATTCCTTTGTCTTGTTCGCCACGAAGATTCCTTTTAGGTACGAGGCCATGAATCGTCGTTCAACGGCGCTTCTCAAACAACCGTCACACATGTAGTAGGGGTCCACTACCGCGATGCCCGTGGTGTTCTCTCTAATGATCTGCATGGTCAGGCTGAGAGAAAACAGGCGGACCATGGTATAGTGCAGCGGGTAAAGGTGAAACATACTGAAGATGTCGTCAAACCGCAGGAAGAACAGATCTGCGGGGACATTGTCGATGAAGCCCAAGCCTCGTGGCACCTTAAGCACGAATACCGGGTGCGAGGGATCTTTCTCTGCTAGAAGGTGTCTCTCTACTGTTAGCACACCATCATGCACACTCTTCATTTCCGAACTGGCGAGCCTCCGCAAATTCTTAGTTAGCATGGACTCACCCGCCACATGATTCCTCCACATAATACCCTCAGGTCTTGGTGGCCCTTCCCAAACCTAATCGTATTCGTAGTTGATGCCACCGGCTGGCTCGAGCTGCTAGATTTTCTTTTCCTGGCCTTTTTGCCTTTTGGAGAGCGGACATGCACCACAATCTAAGCACCGGCCGCAATCTGAGCAAGCAATTGATAGCAAGGAACCGACAGCAAGCAAATGACATCAAAGTTCCATTTTAAACAGATATTCAACTTGACAGCAAGCAAATGGCAGCAAATAGAATTCATTTTATGAACAACAAATAATTACCTGAACAAATAAAACCTACAAAATCTACAAGCTAGCCTACTGCAGCCTAAACAAAACCCAAAGCCTACAAACTTGACAACAAGCAAATGACAGCGGAAATAATTACCTGAACAAATAAAACCTACAAGCTAACCTAATGCATGTAGAGGGAGTGTCCCAACCTTTATACAACATAAGGTGGAGTCCCCTGTGTTTACAATGCTAGTCCCTGGATCAATAGCTAGCATCCACAGTTAAGATGTAATATCAAGAAACAAAGGTCATAATATAACTTTATAACCAGGAATATCATAATTTTATTACATCTTACATAGCTCATTTGGCTATTACATTACATTGCAGCGGAATAACTATAGTCCTGGGGTCCTTCATCTTCAAAGTGCCACAGGCAGATGTTGGTTGTAGACTTTGTAATCCTAATCAATCAATCCTCACTAAAATCAATCAACCCTGCAACATTACAAGTTACAGCCACAAGGGTCAATACTTTGGAATAGTATTGGCAAGTATCACTACTAAGTATAATATGAGTGGATCCTATCATTACATGCATATTTGGCTAAGTAGAGTTTTAGGCTTATTTGCATAAAGCAATAATTTATCCTATCTTTTCATAAATGGTTTTGATCCTTTGTTAAATCTCCTTTTCCAAGTTCCTTGAACTCCTTGGTAGAAACTCAAGTGTTCAAGTCCTTGTCAAAATCTCTTGAGCTACTTGGAAACCCCAAGTGCAACAAGTTTTATCAAAATCTCATGAGTTCCTTGGTAACCCCAAGTGTTCATGTTTTCAACAAAATCTCTTGAGTTCCTTGGTAACCCCAAGTACATCAAGTTTTGTCAAAGTCTCTTGAGCTCCTTGGTAGCCCCAAGTGCATCAAGTCCTTAAAAAGTTTTCTTTTAGAAATTAGAGTGTCGAGATCTTCCATAGCTTCAAACTTTAGTTGCTCAGTATTGTCCATAACCGGGGACACGGCTAAGTACTTAGATTTTATTATCTTCTGCAGAAGGAGTACACTTTACCCACATGTCACAATCCCATCCTTTTGCCACCCGTGGCCACTGGATTAGCACTCACCAAGATGGAGTACTGGCAGATTGAGAATGTGACGAAGTCTTTCCAAAGGGTCCTCCCATACACCATTGCTAGCTTGTCTTCAGCACCCATGAAGCATTCCAGATCCCCATGTCCAGTAAACTGAAGACAATGTATGGGTCTTCCCAATGTAGTTGACTAAGCCAGAGCCATAATAACATGTGGTTGCACACGAAAGCCACAATTGGAGAAACATGTTCAATCTCTAAGTTTCCTGGGTGGTTTCCTTTGGAGCACAACACAAGTGATTTCCATAGACATGGTTCCCTTTGTTGCCACCTTCTCCAAAACTTAAAGTATCCTTGGCCACCCAGGTGATTCATTGAGTCCTTGTTTTATTATACAAAACACAAGTCCTTTTCTCAACTTTTGTAAAATCTCAACATGTATCTCTTTTCTAAATATAGCATGGCTAAGCATGTTTCAACTACAATATTTTCACTAAGGAGTCTATAGGGAATCCTATTAGGATTTAGCATAGCATATGTATAGAATATCTTTTCATGCATGTTTTTCAAAATCCACTAAGTATAATGAGTATAGTAGGACTTTAGATGATAGTGTAACTTGCCTTTTTGGTAGGTAATGATGGTTCACTCCTTGATCTTGATAGTCTCACACTTTGCTAATTTCACTACAATCAATCAAGCAAACTCTATATCAACTAGCATTCCAAACCAATAAATCAAACAAACAACTTCACACACACAAAACAATGGGATCTAAGATGCATGTATTCATACAAGGGATGGTTCTATTTGCAAAGATGGTCTCCACTAGGCTTCTAAACTTTGTAAAGTCCAAAGTGGTCATTTACCAAAATGGCAAAGTCATTTGCAAAAGGGTTTTGTCCATAAACCATTTTTTTAAATCCAATCAACATATTATGTGGTGGAAAAACATTTTTATCAAGCAACAACTTTAAGTGGTTCACCAAATAAGTTGAGGTTTCTCAAAACTTGGTGTTTTAGGTCAATAGGTCTGATCCAAACCATTTTCTCCAAGTTTTCTTTCCATAAACATTTTCATAACAAAAACCATTCTTTTATTTGGCTAGAAATGGGCTAAATCAATTAATCCATTCTAGACATTATCAAAATCATTTTCCAAACTATGGGTTGGTTCCTAGGGGCAGTAAGTTCACCAGAAACTATTTTGCCAAGGTTTCAAACTCAAAAGCATTTTTGAATCATTTTTCTAGTCTTAACAAGCATTCAAAAGTTTCTGCAAAAACCAACAAGCTAACAGATACTATTTGCTAAACCAAAGGCATGGTTGGCTAGGGTTTGCTCCACTGATTCCAACGGTATCAATTTTGTAAATTTTGGACGTGTGGATCGAAAGTTACAAAGGTTTGAAAATGCAGCTTAAATCTGATTTCCAAATTCTGTTTTAAACAGACTTGGCCACGCGTCGCAATCTCATTGGACGGTACCGGTTCGGCCGGATCGGTAACGCGGTGCGTTGGATCTAAGCATATCGTGTGGTTCAGAAAACGTACCCCTTCGCGGCTTAAGTGATCTATCGCAGGCGTTGGATTGAGATCCTACGGTGCTAGCGTGCTCGACCATTTGCGAGCGGCGCCGACGGTGGCTAGCGACGGCGACGGTCAGATAGTGGCGGCGCTGGCGAAACCGGAAGCGAGAGAGAGAGGGAGTAGGCTCACCGAGATCGCAGGAGGCTGGGGAAGCTCAACGTGTGGTCGACGAGGCAGGGGGCACACGGTCGTAGGAGTAATCGCTCGCCGGAGTTCGTTCTGGCGACGGCGTGCTCTTGTCGCGGTCGGAGACGATGCTGTGGTTCACCCCGAGACAAAACGGAGACGCGGTTAGATGCACAGGATCCAGGCAAAGTTGTGTGCGTGAACTAGAGGGTGTGGGGCGGTCTGAAACTACCTAGGTGCTTGCCAGAGTTGAAGACAGACGCGGCGGCGAGGTCGGAGCTTGTCGAAGACGGCTCCCTGGGGCGCCCGCGGTCGAACTGAGGGCACAGGAAGACGCATCCGGAGGTGGGGAATCTCCTAGTGTGCTCAGGGAGGCAGGAGGTGGCTGTGGTTTGTCGGATTTCACCGGAGGAGCTCGCCGGAACAGCGGCGGTGCAGGGCCAATTCGAGGCAGCCTGGTGGCGATGTGGCATTGGAGTTTGAGGGAAAAGACCGAGGAAGGAGAGGTGCTTATGTACGCATGGTCGGGGGCGAGATTAACGCAGCCATCAAGAGGAATTAAGCGCACAGGTTGAATGACAGTGAACGGCAGCGAGGATTGGGGGGAGGTGGTCGCGCGGGTGAGGAGGATGAACATGGAGGTGGGGTCCAGTCGTCAGTGGAAAAAGAAGTGAGAGGGAGGTCCACCATTCAGTGTCACTGCGGGTTAACAAATTGGTGCGAACCGTTTTTCTTCGGGGGAGGGGAGTTGGGCTGTTTCTGGGCTGTTGGGCTGGCCGGCTGGGCTGGCTCCTTTGCACTATTTTTTTTCTGTCTGAATGATTTAACCTTTTCTATTTCCATTTACTGATTTGAAATTCCAAACAACCTTCAAACATTCAAACAATTCAAACAATCACCAAACTTTGCAACTATGAATTTGGTTCTTTTCAGTAACATAAGCCAAATTCCAAAACCAAAAATAATATTTTAAATCTGTTTAGGTTCCATTTATTAATTAAATAAAATGGACCAAGGTTTATTAATCAAATATGGTTTGATTTATTTATTAAAATCCTCCTTTGAAATCCAAATATTTTCAAAACCTAATCAGTAGGTTTTATTTGGAAATAAAAGATATTTGAGAATCTTGTTTAAAACAAAATAACATTTTTATTTTATGGTCCATTAACAATTAAATAATATGGGTCTTAGTTATTAAATCAAATAGGATTTGTTTTATTAAAATCTTTATTTTGAAATCTAAAATAAAACCAAAACACTTCAGTAGGTTTTATTTGAGAATATAAAATATTTGGAAAACTTATTTAAAATAAATAAATAAGTTTTAGTGTTTATTTAAAATGGGAAAAGCCATTATTTAAATAAAATTGGATATTAAATCCTTATTATTTTATTTAAATAAACCTTTACTGTTTTTAATCAAAACAAAACATTTTATTTCAAATATTGGCCAAGGTTTAATTTGGCTTTTTAAATAATCCTTTATTTATGAAACTTCTATTTCTTTTGTAAACCAAATCCTTTTATTTAAAAGATCAAAATAGCAATTCCAAAATATTTTATTTTCCTGTTATTAAATGTTTAACTCTTTAAATACCTTTAGGATTTTATTTAATTCAAATGGGTTTGAAGTTCCAATTGAATTCAAGAAGTTTCTTCTGGCTCTGAAAATCAAATAAAGTTTTATTTTTATTCATTTATTTTTTTCACATTACAAGATTTGGAAAATCTTGGGATGTGACAGGCTACCACCCTTAAAATAAATCTCGTCCCGAGATTTGGGATGGCTAGGGTTACAAGTCGGCTCAAAACAACTAGGGTACTACCACCCTTGAAAATTTTCAAACAAAAATTACATATTGTCCTTCTTGGGATCCTGGGAAAACTTCTCTAAGCAAACATTTGCATTGAGTCCTTTGTTTCCATACTTGACTCATGGGCCAAGGTTGAGTTGATCCATAGGCTTGTTCAGCTTGTTCTTCATCTTTTCTGGACAGTTGCTTGCATAATGTCCTGGGTTCTTGCAGTTGAAGTAGTGGATGTCCTTGAGTTCTTTACGTGGCTCTTGTGGACAAGTTGCTACATAGTGGCCTAGTTCTTTGTAGTTGTTGCACACTACTTGGCCAATCTCTTTATTCTTTGGGTTCTCTGGGCATTCACCAGAATAGTGTCCCATTTCCTTACATTTATAACATTGCACATGGATTTTGTCTATCTTTTGCTTCTTGGGTTTCTTTGATCCTTTGAATTGGGTTGTTTTGTTTGGAGGTATATGTGGCCCTTTTACTTTGCCAACAACATTCTTGGTAAACTTGGATCCTTCTTGTTTCCTTTGTTCCACCATGGCATAGATGGGGCATTGGATAGGGACATGATTGTTTCCTTCACACAAATAACAAGTGGCTTGAGAGGTGGGACATTGTCCAACAGGATGTTTCTCTTCACAGTTGGAGCATTGATCTCCATGCTCCTTGTAAGTATGATCATTGTCTCCACAAATAATGCAAGCTGGGGCTCCATCTAGAATAACATTTCTGTCATCCTTGTTGTCAAAGACTCTTTTGGGATAGCTTTCTTCCATTTTGATCATTTGATCAGTCACCTTAAGCATCAATTGGCCTTGAGTTTCCAAAAATCCTTGTAGCTTTGGATCTTCTCCACTAGAGTTGGCTATGAATTGAGCTGTCACTTGGTTCAACTGGTTCTGGGTTGCTATGAGCTCTTTCATGCTGTCCTCTTGGTTGGTGTTGGTATCATCAACCTTGATGTTGGAGTCTTTTGGAGTAGTCATCTGTTTGGGTTGAAGGGAGATTAGAATAGGCAGAATATTTCTAAGAAAATAATTCTAACCACTCACATCACAATTCACACAAGCAATGTGCACGCAATCACAAACAACTTTTCACTCAAACAACAAGTTCAAGCACATATTTAGGCACAAACTATTTTTGTTACACCACATAAGTTGGTGGTTTTGTCTTAACTAAAATATGGTGGTCCATCTATAGGGTTCACTTGTGATCTTTCCTTCCTTCATGATTCTTCTTGTATGAGATCATGGTTTCCTTGAGATAAACTCTTGGTTGCAATACTTCAATTGATGTAGGCTCCTTCTAACTTTTGCATTCCCTTAGTCTCTAAATCTTGAGCAAGATTTCCTTGTCTCACTTGTAGTCCTTAGTGTCATCCAAGTTGAAAGTCCTTGGTGAATATGCTGAAGATGTTGAAGTCATTAGAGTTGAAGAAGTTGAGGTCATTAGAGTTGAAGAAGTTGAAGTCATTAGAGTTGAAGAAGTTGAAGAAGTCCTTTTGCACATGGTGTAGTGTTTGGCAATGGGTAGGTTCTCCATCAAGTTGAAGTAGAAGAGAAGTAGAGTTGAAACCAAAATGGTTGAGGAAAGAGTTTACAAGTGTTTTTGTAAATAAGTTTTTGGAACATGTACAACTCCTATTTTTCTAAGGGGTTTTGTTCAATCCTAGGGTTACAATCCTACAGGCAACACAATGCTCTGATACCATCTGTAGAGGGAGTGTCCCAACCTTTATACAACATCAGGTGGAGTCCCCTGTGTTTACAATGCTAGTCCCTGGATCAATAGCTAGCATCCACAGTTAAGATTTAATATCAAGAAACAAAGGTCATAATATAACTTTATAACCAGGAATATCATAATTTTATTACATCTTACATAGCTCATTTGGCTATTACATTACATTGCAGCGGAATAACTATAGTCCTGGGGTCCTTCATCTTCAAAGTGCCACAGGCAGATGTTGGTTGTAGACTTTGTAATCCTAATCAATCAATCCTCACTAAAATCAATCAACCCTGCAACATTACAAGTTACAGCCACAAGGGTCAATACTTTGGAATAGTATTGGCAAGTATCACTACTAAGTATAATATGAGTGGATCCTATCATTACATGCATATTTGGCTAAGTAGAGTTTTAGGCTTATTTGCATAAAGCAATAATTTATCCTATCTTTTCATAAATGGTTTTGATCCTTTGTTAAATCTCCTTTTCCAAGTTCCTTGAACTCCTTGGTAGAAACTCAAGTGTTCAAGTCCTTGTCAAAATCTCTTGAGCTACTTGGAAACCCCAAGTGCAACAAGTTTTATCAAAATCTCATGAGTTCCTTGGTAACCCCAAGTGTTCATGTTTTCAACAAAATCTCTTGAGTTCCTTGGTAACCCCAAGTACATCAAGTTTTGTCAAAGTCTCTTGAGCTCCTTGGTAGCCCCAAGTGCATCAAGTCCTTAAAAAGTTTTCTTTTAGAAATTAGAGTGTCGAGATCTTCCATAGCTTCAAACTTTAGTTGCTCAGTATTGTCCATAACCGGGGACATGGCTAAGTACTTAGATTTTATTATATTCTGCAGAAGGAGTACACTTTACCCACATGTCACAATCCCATCCTTTTTCCACCAGTGGCCACTGGATTAGCACTCACCAAGATGGAGTACTGGCAGATTGAGAATGTGACGAAGTCTTTCCAAAGGGTCCTCCCATACACCATTGCTAGCTTGTCTTCAGCACCCATGAAGCATTCCAGATCCCCATGTCCAGTAAACTGAAGACAATGTATGGGTCTTCCCAATGTAGTTGACTAAGCCAGAGCCATAATAACATGTGGTTGCACACGAAAGCCACAATTGGAGAAACATGTTCAATCTCTAAGTTTCCTGGGTGGTTTCCTTTGGAGCACAACACAAGTGATTTCCATAGACATGGTTCCCTTTGTTGCCACCTTCTCCAAAACTTAAAGTATCCTTGGCCACCCAGGTGATTCATTGAGTCCTTGTTTTATTATACAAAACACAAGTCCTTTTCTCAACTTTTGTAAAATCTCAACATGTATCTCTTTTCTAAATATAGCATGGCTAAGCATGTTTCAACTACAATATTTTCACTAAGGAGTGTATAGGGAATCCTATTAGGATTTAGCATAGCATATGTATAGAATATCTTTTCATGCATGTTTTTCAAAATCCACTAAGTATAATGAGAATAGTAGGACTTTAGATGATAGTGTAACTTGCCTTTTTGGTAGGGAATGATGGTTCACTCCTTGATCTTGCTAGTCTCACACTTTGCTAATTTCACTAAAATCAATCAAGCAAACTCTATATCAACTAGCATTCCAAACCAATAAATCAATCAAACAACTTCACACACATAAAACAATGGGATCTAAGATGCATGTAATCATACAAGGGATGGTTCTATTTGCAAAGATGGTCTCCACTAGGCTTATAAACTTTGTAAAGTCCAAAGTGGTCATTTACCAAAATGGCAAAGTCATTTGCAAAAGGGTTTTGTCCATAAACCATTTTTTTAAATCCAATCAACATTTTATGTGGTGGAAAAACATTTTTATCAAGCAACAACTTTAAGTGGTTCATCAAATAAGTTGAGGTTTCTCAAAACTTGGTGTTTTAGGTCAGTAGGTCTGATCCAAACCATTTTCTCCAAGTTTTCTTTCCATAAACATTTTCATAACAAAGACCATTCTTTTATTTGGCTAGAAATGGGCTAAATCAATTAATCCATTCTAGACATTATCAAATTCATTTTCCAAACTATGGGTTGGTTCCTAGGGGCAGTAAGTTCACCATAAACTATTTTGCCAAGGTTTCAAACTCAAAAGCATTTTTGAATCATTTTTCTAGTCTTAACAAGCATTCAAAAGTTTCTGCAAAAACCAACAAGCTAACAGATACTATTTGCTAAACCAAAGGCATGGTTGGCTAGGGTTTGCTCCACTGATTCCAACGGTATCAATTTTGTAAATTTTGGACGTGTGGATCGAAAGTTACAAAGGTTTGAAAATGCAGCTTAAATCTGATTTCCAAATTCTGTTTTAAACAGACTTGGCCACGCGTCGCAATCTCACTGGATGGTACCGGTTCGGCCGGATCGGTAACGCGGTGCGTTGGATCTAAGCATATCGTGTGGTTCAGAAAACGTACCCCTTCGCGGCTTAAGTGATCTATCGCAGGCGTTGGATCGAGATCCTACGGTGCTAGCGTGCTCGACCATTTGCGAGCGGCGCCGGCGGTGGCTAGCAGCGGCGACGGTCAGATAGTGGCGGCGCTGGCGAAACCGGAAGCGAGAGAGAGAGGGAGTAGGCTCACCGAGATCGCAGGAGGCTGGGGAAGCTCAACGTGTGGTCGACGAGGCAGGGGGTGCACGGTCGTAGGAGTAATCGCTCGCCGAAGTTCGTTCTGGCGACGGCGTGCTCTGGTCGCGGTCGGAGACGATGCTGTGGTTCACCCCGAGACAAAACGGAGACGCGGTTAGATGCACAGGATCCAGGCAAAGCTGTGTGCATGAACTAGAGGGTGCGGGGCGGTCTGAAACTACCTAGGTGCTTGCCGGAGTTGAAGACAGACGCGGCGGCAAGGTCAGAGCTTGTCGAAGACGGCTCCCTGGGGCGCTCGCAGTCGAACTAAGGGCACAGGAAGACGCGTCCGGAGGTGGGGAATCTCCTAGTGTGCTCAGGGAGGTAGGAGGTGGCTGTGGTTTGTCGGATTTCACCGGAGGAGCTCGCCGGAACAGCGGCGGTGCAGGGCCAATTCGAGGCAGCCTGGTGGCGATGTGGCGTTGGAGTTTGAGGGAAAAGACCGAGGGATGAGAGGTGCTTATGTACGCATGGTCGGGGGCGAGATTAACGCAACCATTAAGAGGAATTAAGCGCGCAGGTTGAATGACAGTGAACGGCAGCGAGGTTTGGGGGGAGGTGGTCGCGCAGGTGAGGAGGATGAACATGGAGGTGGGGTCCAGTCGTCAGTGGGAAAAGAAGTGAGAGGGATGTCCACCAGTCAGTGTCACTGCGGGTTAACAAATTGGTGTGAACCGTTTTTCTTCGGGGGAGGGGAGTTGGGCTGTTTCTGGGCTATTGGGCTGGCTCCTTTGCACTATTTTTTTTCTGTCTGAATGATTTAACCTTTTCTATTTCCATTTACTGATTTGAAATTCCAAACAACCTTCAAACATTCAAATAATTCAAACAATCACCAAACTTTGCAACTATGAATTTGGTTCTGTTCAGTAACATAAGCCAAATTCCAAAACCAAAAATAATATTTTAAATCTGTTTAGGTTCCTTTCATTAATTAAATAAAATGGACCAAGGTTTATTAATCATATATGGTTTGATTTAATTATTAAAATCCTCCTTTGAAATCCAAATATTTTCAAAACCTAATCAGTAGGTTTTATTTGGAAATAAAAGATATTTGAGAATCTTGTTTAAAACAAAATAACATTTTTATTTTATGGTCCATTAACAATTAAATAATATGGGTCTTAGTTATTAAATCAAATAGGATTTGTTTTATTAAAATCTTTATTTTGAAATCTAAAATAAAACCAAAACACTTCAGTAGGTTTTATTTGAGAATATAAAATATTTGGAAAACTTATTTAAAATAAATAAATAAGTTTTAGTGTTTATTTAAAATGGGAAAAGCCATTATTTAAATAAAATTGGATATTAAATCCTTATTATTTTATTTAAATAAACCTTTACTATTTTTAATCAAAACAAAACATTTTATTTCAAATATTGGCCAAGGTTTAATTTGGCTTTTTAAATAATCCTTTATTTATGAAACTTCTATTTCTTTTGTAAACCAAATCCTTTTATTTAAAAGATCAAAATAGCAATTCCAAAATATTTTATTTTCCTTTTATTAAATGTTTAACTCTTTAAATCCCTTTAGGATTTTATTTAATTCAAATGGGTTTGAAGTTCCAATTGAATTCAAAAAGTTTCTTCTGGCTCTGAAAATCAAACAAAGTTTTATTTTTATTCATTTATTTTTTTCACAATACAAGATTTGGAAAATCTTGGGATGTGACAATGCATCCTAAACAAAATCCAAATTCTATCTCTTTATATATCTCATCATTTAAAGAAATGATGATTTCATCAAACACCACCATATTTTCCTAGTTTAAATGGCTAACCTACTACTTACCTACAGATGGACAACAACTAACTAAATTGTGTTGGAATTTGGTGTATATTGGGTTGTTGGCCTATTAGACAAATTTTGAAATTCTCTTTGGCCCACTTGTGTATGGCAGCTTATGGTTGTGCTAGTGGTGCTGAAGTTTAGTCCCACATTGCTAGTTGAAGGGGAGTTGGACTACCATATATAGTAGAGTGTTACACCACTCACTAAAGTGTGACAAGAAAAGTAGCCCTAGCGCACTCCTCCTCCGACGCCGCCCGCCTCGCCTCGCCACGCCTCGTCACGACGCGCGCACGCGCTACGGGTTTCAGGAATCTCACCGAGCCGAGCTTTATTTTGCTGGTTGGGAAAACTGATTATGAGTCATTAACGGACGTATTAATTACAGCCGTTTCCAGTTTTTATGGATGTGGATGTTACCGACTCGGACGTGGGCTGAGCCAACGATCTTCCTAACCTGCACTATATAAGCGTCTGGGCTAATTCTAATCGGCACTGAATCAATCCACACACACGCCTACCTCCAGAACCTTGCATCGCCACTTTCGTCTTCCCCATCCCGGCTTGTGGTGTGCACCGCAGATCGGGACAGTAGGCCTCCGGAACCCCGCCTCTCGTGAACCTGTACGGGTGAGGGGTGATCAGGTTTTTGGGGAGCGCTCAAGCGCGACTATTGGCAACCACGACGTCGTCCGACAACGAGTTCCCGAACGACTTCTTCCCGGACGTGAGCGACCTCTTCGACAACCTCAACATGGGTGACGCAGCTGCGGCTGCTATTCAGCTTACACTGTATGTGATTCTCAACTGTCTTTTTCGGATTATGCTAGAGTTCTTTGTTCTAGCGTTTGGTGTAGATGTGATAGGTTTATCTCTTATAGATGTAATCTGTTCATCTACTTTGTTGTTCTGCATAATTGGTTTTAGTACCGTTTGTATGATCATGCTTTATCAATTTATTATTCGTATTAAATCATATGGATTATTGCTTATATTTCCAATAATCCAAAAACCTGATTATAGCCAACTGAATTCCACTGGTGTAGCCGCGGCTACTAGGCCGCCTCCTTTTGATGGCATGCACTATAAGAGATGGCGCAAGAGAGCAATTCTTTGGTTTGAAAACCTAAAATGTTATAGCGCCACTCTTGGCAATCCTGAAGGAGATCTTTCTGTTGAGCAGGAAGCGAACTTTAAGAAAGCCGATACCATGTTTATGGAGGCTTTGTTCAGTGTTCTTGGGGACAACATTGTTGACCCGTATATGTCATTTGATAATGGCAAGGACGCGTGGGAAGCGCTCGAGGCCAAGTTTGGGGTCTCGGACGCAGGCACTGAGTTGTATGTCATGGAGCAATTCTATGACTACAAGATGGTTGATGAGCGCTCCGTCGTTGAGCAAGCTCATGAGATACAATCACTTGCCAAAGAACTTGAGCAGTTCAAGTGTTCCTTACCGGACAAATTTGTGGCTGGTGGCATTATTGCCAATCATCCTCCCTCGTGGAGGAACTTTGCTACTTCTCTGAAACATAAGAGACAAGAGTTTTCCGTTACGGATCTCATTGGGTCTCTTCATGTGGAAGAGAAAGCGAGAGCAAAGGACAAAACTGCTCGAGGGTTTCAGGGAGGTTCTACTGCTAATTTGGTGCAGAGGAAAAACTTCCAATCCCACAAGTTTAAGAATAAGAACAAAACTGAAGGAAAGGGGAAGTTTGATGGCAAGAACAAGGCCACACACTCAACCAACTTCAAGAAGAAAAATTATAAGAGGAAAGGCTCTTGCCACGTTTGTGGTGATCCTGATCATTGGGCTCCTAGCTGTCCTAATCGCTTTGACAAGCGTCAACATGGAAACAGCGGCAAGGCGCTAATGTTGTTATTAGCGATACCGAGATGAAGGATGCTGGGTACGGTATTTTACCTACTATCCTTTTAGTATGTCATTCTCCTGATTGGTGGATAGACACGGGTGCTAATACACATGTATGTTCTGATATTTCCAAGTTTTCCTCTTATCAGGTCTCAAGGACCTCTTCCGTGATGATGGGAAACGGCTCACGTGCTTCTGTTCATGGTGTTGGTACGGTAAATCTGAAGTTTACTTGGGGAAGACCGTACAGTTGAAGAATGTGCAGCACGTTCCCTCCATCAATAAGAATCTCGTCAGCGGATCGCTTTTATGTCGAGATGGCTTTAAGTTAGTTTTTGAGTCCAATAAAGTTGTAATTTCTAAGTATGTACAATTTGTTGGAAAGGGTTATGAGTGCGGAGGTCTGTTCCGCTTGTCTTTGTCAGACTCATGTACTAAAATTATTAATCATGTTTGCAATGATAATGAGTCCAATATTTTTCATTCACGACTCTGTCATATTAACTTTGGTTGCATGACCCGGCTAGCCAATATGAGTTTAATTCCGAAATTTACCACTGTCAAAAGTTCTAAGTGCCAAGTTTGTGTGCAAGCAAAGCAACCCCGCAAGTCTCATACGGCCGCGGAACCGAGAAACTTAGCACCGCTAGAACTTATACATTCAGATCTTTGTGAGATGAATGGTGTGTTGACAAAAGGTGGAAAAATATACTTTATGACGTTGATTGATGACTCCACTAGATACTGCTATGTTTATCTTCTGAAATCTAAAGATGAAGCTTTGAACTACTTCAAAATCTATAAAGCTAAGGCATAAAACCAACTTGATCTTAAAATCAAGCGGCTAAGGTCGGATCGTGGTGGAGAGTACTTTTCAAACGAATTTATTTATTCTGTATGGAACATGGTATTATACATGGGAGGACGCCTCCCTACTCACCTCAGTCAAATGGGGTTGCCGAAAGAAAGAACCGCACTCTAACGGATTTGGTTAACGCCATGTGAGATACATCGGGTCTTTCGAAGGAATGGTGGGGGGAGGCGCTAATGACCGCGTTGAAGGGAATATGCCCAGAGAGGCAATAATAAAGTGTTTATTATGTGTATTCCAAGTATATGATAGATGTTTATTTTGCATGCTATAATTGTATTAATACGGAAACGTTAATACATGTGTGTTTAATAAACAAACAGAAAGTTCCTAGTTATGCCTCTCTCATAAACTAGCTCGTTGATTAACAAGATGATCAAGGTTTCCTGATCATGGACATTGGATGTTGTTAATAACGGGATCACAACATTAGTGTAATGGTGTGATGAACATTCATCCGAAGTATAGCATTACGATCTAAGTCATTGAGTTTATATTGCTATAACAACTTACGAAGTGATCCTAATCCTTAGACCATGAGATCATGTCAATCACTAACACCGGAAGAGTTTCTTGATAACATCAAACGTCACACCGTAACAGGGTGATTATAAAGATGGATTCAGAACTAATAAAGTGTTATGTTGAGGCTCATGGATCGAGAGTGGAATTTGTTCATCCCGGTGACGGATAGATATACTCTGGGCCCTCTCGGTGATATCACATTGATTAGCTTGCAAGCAAGTGATTTGATCACTAGAATGTTATATCACAGGAACGAGAAAAGAGTGCATGTCGGTAACGAGATAAAACTAGGTATGGAGATACCAATGATCGAATCTCGGACATGTAATATATCGTGAAACAAAGGGATTAAGATACTAGCGTAAAAGGTTCCGACGATCACAAGAAAGTCATCGTTGAATGTGTGGGAGTCAGTATGGGTCTCCAGATCCCGCTTCTGATTATTGATCCGAGAGGGGTCTCGATCATGTCCGCATTATTCACGAACCGTAGGGTGACACACTTAAGAGACACTGACATCCAATTGGAGCAAATGTTTCATGCCGAAAGAATGAACAAGCGCAGGAATTTATTTCACTAGATACCAAAACAGGTTTTCGGGTGAAATTGCATAAAGTGGTTATGCATGTGAAATAGAATTCTAGCAAGGGGTTATTTGTGAATGTTTGTCATTAAAGTAATTGACAAAATTCTGAATAAAATAAAAGAGTTTTATTTAATGAGAGTTTGCATTAAATTTGGTGGAAATTTAATGGGAATTTGAGTGGACTTTTGAGTGGAGGGATTTTAAAGGGCATTTTGTGAGCGGAGTGTCCACCCACATGAATGAAGGAGGGGAGGGGGAAGCCCCCATGGCCAGCGGCCACCCCCTTGGGTGCCCCCCTCCTCCTATAAAAGGAGCCCCCCTCCTCACTTGTCTCTCACACCTCCTCGTGAAGGATCTCTCTCCCCCTCTAGAATTTATCCCCCATGGTCTCGGACTAGCGAGATACATGTTCCCGGTGGCTATTCGGCAAGAAAGAGTTGTGCTTCTGCTGCATCGCTGGAGCGAGGAGGCGGAGGTTGCTCGGTGCCTCGAACGTGTGTGCGAGCACGGATGCGCTGTTGATTTGCGGCGCTAGGACTTCCTCTCGATCTTGAGATCGGCAAGAGATCGTCTACATCAACCATGAGTTGAACTCGTTAAGCTTTGTCGGTCTTCAAGGGTATGTTCTCTACGGATATACATCCACCCGTTGTTTGTATCTAGTAGATAGATCTTGGTATATAGTTCACATCGTAGGAATTTTTTTGTTTTCTATGCTGCGAACCCTACATGCGTGTCATGCCCTAAACCGTGTTCCTGTAAAGGATAAAACCATGACTCCATTTGAGGAATGGGAAAAGAAAAGGCTTAAACTCTCTTACTTACGAACTTGGGGTTGTTTGGCGAAAGTCAATATTCCAATACCCAAGAAGCGAAAGCTTGGACCAAAAACCGTTGATTGTGTTTTTCTGGGATATGCTTTTCATAGCATTGGCTATAGATTTTTGATAGTAAAATATGAGGTATCTGACATGCATGTTGGTACAATTATGGAGTCGAATGATGCGACTTTCTTTGAGGACATCTTTCTTATGAAAGGCATGTCTAGCTCATCAAATCAGGAGATGACTAGTTCATCTAGTCAGGAATTTTCTATAATTCCTGAACCCACTATGCCGATAGAACACTCTGATGATCCTATGGAGGATGACAATGAAGCTCCCAAGAGGAGCAAGAGAAAAAGGACCGCAAAGTCATTTGGTGATGATTTCATTGTGTACCTTGTGGATGATACTCCCACTTCTATTTCAGAAGCCTATGCATCTCAAGATGCTGACTACTGGAAGGAAGTTGTCCGAAGCGAGATGGACTCCATCTTAGCTAATGGTACTTGGGAAGTCACTAATCATCCTTATGGGTGTAAACCTGTAGGATGTAAATGGGTGTTCAAGAAAAAGCTTAGACCTGATGGTACTATTGAAAAGTACAAGGCACGTCTTGGGGATAAGGGTTATACCCAAAAGGAAGGTGAAGACTTCTTCGATACCTACTCACATGTAGTCAGATTGACCACTATTCGAGTACTACTTTCCTTGGCTGCCTCACATGGTCTTCTCGTTCATCAAATGGACGTTAAGACATCTTTTCTAAATGGAGAGCTAGATGAGGAAATTTATATGGAGCAGCCTGACGGATTTGTAGTAGATGGTCAAGAAGGAAAGGTGTGTAAGTTAGTGAAGTCTGTGTATGGTCTTAAGCAAGCTCCTAAACAGTGGCACGAGAAGTTTGAAAGAACTTTAACTGCTGAAGGATTTGTTGTAAATGAAGCTGACAAATGTGTATACTATCGCCATGGTGGGGGCGAGGGAGTTATTATGTGTCTCTATGTTGATGACATATTGATATTCGGGACCAACCTCGCTGTTATCGAGGAGGTCAAACAGTTCCTATCTCGCTGCTTTGAGATGAAGGACTTCGGAGTGGCTGATGTAATACTAAACATCAAGCTACTAAAGGATGACAATGGTGGGATTACACTGCTTCAGTCTCACTATGTGGAAAAGATATTGAGTCGCTTCGGGTATAGCAACTGCAATTCTTCTCCAACGCCTTATGATCCGAGTGTGCTACTTCGAAAGAATCGAAGGACTGCTAAAGATTAATTGAGATATTCTCAAATTATTGGCTCGCTCATGTATTTAGCCAGCGCTACTAGACCTGAGATCTCCTTTGCTGTAAGCAAACTGAGTCGATTTGTGTCAAATCCTGGAGATGATCATTGGCATGCTCTTGAAAGAGTTTTGTGCTATTTGAAAGGCACTACGAGTTATGGTATTCACTATACTGGGTATCCACGGGTACTTGAGGGTTATAGTGATTCAAACTGGATATCTGATGTTGATGAGATTAAGGCCACAAGTGGTTATTTGTTTACACTTGGTGGTGGAGCTGTTTCCTGGAAGTCTTGCAAGCAGACCATCTTAACGAGGTCAACAATGGAAACAGAACTCACAGCATTAGACACAACCACTATTGAAGCAGAGTGGCTTCGTGAGCTCTTGATGGACTTACCTGTGGTTGAAAAACCAATACCCGCCATCCCGATGAACTGTGATAATCAAACTGTGATCGTCAAAGTAAACAGTTCAAAGGATAATATGAAGTCATCAAGGCATGTGAAGAGGAGATTGAAATCTGTCAGGAAACTGAGAAACTCCAGAGTTATTGCGTTGGATTATATACAAACATCTAAGAATCTGGCAGATCCCTTCACAAAGGGTTTATCACGCAATGTGATAGATAATGCATCGAGGGAGATGGGTTTGAGACCCACGCTATGAGTTGATCCAGTGGCAACCCACTCTATGTGATCGGAGATCCCATGAATTAGAGCTGGGAGACAAGTTGTCTGTCAGCTGAGAGGAGAGTATCCCCATATTATATTTAGATCTCCATAAAGATGCAATACTCTCTTAATCTGCATGGCAGGTTGATATTTATCTTAATGTGTTCCAAGTGGCTTTTTATAAGCGGAGATGTTGTCCTGCAGAACATCTCTTGAGGAACACACCTATGTGAGTCTGACTGCCAAACATCGCAGTCCTTGAGAGTTGAGTTCTCTCTAATAAACTCATGAAAGGCCCTGGAGTATGACACATAAGCTCCAAACCGCGGGGAAGCCGACGGTAGCCCTGTACCGGTCTAGATTTTGTGTGAAACTAGCGCGCAGAAAACTTGTAGTTCAAGGCATAGTCCACTATTCAAGTTTCTAGCTAGTGTAGCATGAAGTTTAATGTGTAAGTTCAACTTAACAGTCTCCACTACACACCGGTATATAAAACAATGTTCTGGAAGAAAAGTGTTGTGATGTGCCAATGAGACTTTGTGGGGGATTGTTGGAATTTGGTGTATATTGGGTTGCTGGCCCATTAGACAAATTCTGAAATTCTCTTTGGCCCACTTGTGTATGGCAGCTTATGGTTGTGCTAGTGGTGCTAAAGTTTAGTCCCACATTGCTAGTTGAAGGGGAGTTGGACCACCTTATATAGTAGAGTGTTACACCACTCACTAAGGTGTGACAAGAAGAGTAGCCCTCGCGCACTACTCCTCCGACGCCGCCCGCCTCGCCTCGCCACGCCTCGTCACGACGCGCGCGCGCCGCGGCTTGCGGGAATCTCGTCGAGCCGAGCTTTATTTTGCTGGTTGGGAAAACTAATTATGAGTCATTAACGGACGCGTTAATTACAGCCGTTTCTAATTTTTATGGACGTGGTTGTTACCGAATTGGACGTGGGATGAGCCCACGATCTTCCTAACCTGCACTATATAAGCGTCCGGGTTAAACCTAATCGGCACCGAATCAATCCACACACGCGCCTACCTCTAGAACCTTGCGCCGCCGCTTTCGTCTTCCCCATCCCGGCTTGTGGCGTGCACCGCATATCAGGACAGTAGGCCTCCAGAACCACGCCTCTCGTGAACCTGTACGGGTGAGGGGCAATCAGGTTTTTGGGGAGCGCTCAAGCGCGACTACTGGCAACTACGACGACGTCCGAAGATGAGTTCCCGAACGACGAATTCTTTCCGGACGTGAGCGACCTCTTTGACAACCTCAACATGGGTGACGCTGCTGCGGCTGGTATTTAGCCTACACTGTATGTGATTCTCAACTGTCTTTTTGGGATTATGCTAGAGTTCTTTGTTCTACCGTTTGGTGTAGATGTGATAGGTTTATCTCTTATAGATGTAATTTGTTCATCTACTTTGTTGATCTGCATAATTGGTTTTAGTACCGTTAGTATGATCATGCTTTATCAATTTATTATTCGGATTAAATCATATGGATTATTGCTTATATTTCCAACAAATTGGCCTACTTCTAACTACTTACCATAAATTAAAATGGCCTACTGCTAACTACTAACCTACTATTTACCTACAACATCTAACTTGACAGTAACTAACTAAACCTAAAACATCTATGGGGCATTCAGCAAGAACAAGATGTGCACTAGCATGTATACTACCAGTACTAACTGCTAACTAGCATATATACCTTAAATAACAACAGAAAAAAGATGTGGGCAATTCCACTGGAATAACAACAGTACTGGAATTGAGAAATTCTAGTATACTTCTAGTACCGGTGCCTCATCTTGTTATTAATGAAGATGACGAATAGCAATTCCAGTAAATAGACTAACAAGTGTACTTCTTGTAACACCCTGGCCTCTCTAGACCACCGGCTGTCACTTCTGGCAACTTAATAGGATCTCTAGACTAACCCCACAGACCAACACTAGTCTTTTCTACGCACTTTGTCCTCACTCGTGCGCACCTGGTACCCACTTCCCGGTCGGTCACCCATCCTGGAATTGCTCTAGGACAAGCACGCTTAACCTTAGAGTTCTTTTCAGATGAGCTTCCAGAAAAGAAGTTGCAACTTGTTGGTATGGATTTCCTACCAATCCTATTAAGCCATGCGCCAGTGTCTCATATACACCCACCCTTAGAAGATCGACGCCCTCGCCGATCAACCACAAGCCAGGAACATCCCCTCTTGGCATATGTCTATGCGACCAGTGCCGACACATGTGCCATGCCGTGTCCACTCCGGGCCACACACTCCATGCACCACATGTCCGCCACCGACCCGCACACGCCCGTGTAACCACGAGGGTCGGCTCTGATACCACTTTGTAACACCCTCGCCTCTCCAGACCAGCGGCTGATACTTCTGGCAGCTTAATAGGATCTCTATACTAACCCCCATAGACCAACACTAGTCTTTTTTGCGCACTTTATCCTCACTCGTGCACACCCGGTACCCATTTCCCGGTCGTTCACCCATCCTAGAATTGCTGTAGGCCAAGCGCCAGGGTCTCACACTTCTGGAAAAGTTGCAACTTATTGGTATGGGTTTCCTATCAATCCTATTAAGCCATGCGCTAGGGTCTCACACTTTCTTTGAAAGAATTTGTACTAACAATTTCCTTTGCAAGATAGACTAACCTACTACAGCAACTACTACTACATTTCTTATTAACCTACTTCTAACCTACTACTGCTAACCTACTAAAGCAACTACATGCTAACCTACTGCTAACTACAAGCTACTACTAACTACAAGATAACCTACTGCCAGGTATATTGCAAGCAACTGCTAACTACAAGAAGAACAAAAAAAACCTACAAGCTAACCTACTACAGCCTAAACAAATCAACTACAATGAATTTAGCAGCATGTTCTACAATGATCAACAAATCAAGTATGAATTAACTACAACATGTTCTACAAATCAACAAGCTACAATGAATTTAGCAGCATGTTCTAACTACAAGCATGTTTTCATCGATTCATCAGTGCGGACCATCAAGCACAAAGCTAGGTGTTTTCATCAAGCACAAAGTTGTCTCTGTTTTCTCTGTATTCCTAGGGCAGTGGTAGTCAGAGATAGGGGAGAGAGGTAGAGAGGTAGAGAGGGAGAGAGGGGAGGGGCGACGCTAGCTCACCTTTGAAACGAGGACGACGATGGCGGGCAGGCGACGACAGGCGGATGACAGCGGCCTCCTTATCCTCGGACGTGCGCGGGCCTCCTCCTCCACGACCTCCTCCTCCTCCACGACCTCCTCCTCGAGCGGTGGCTGCTAGCGGGGCTGGCGAGGCGGCGGATCTAGAACAGCGGCGGCGGTGGGGCTCAGGCTCGGGCTGAGATGGGGATGAGAGAGAGACGTGCCCATGCGCACGTGTGGATAATGTTGGAGATATGTGCTAGAGGAAATAATAAATGTAGTTATTATATCTTTGTGTTTATGATAAATGTTTACATTCATGCTATAACAGTATTAACAAGGAAACATTGATACTTGTGTGATTTGTAAACTAAATTAGAGTCCCTAGTAAAACCTCTTCATAATACTAGCTTGTTGGTTAATAAATGATTGTGGTTTCCCTATCATGAACATTGAGATGTTATTAACAACAAGATCATATCGTTAGGAGAATGGTATGATGGACATACTCCTATAGATAAGCGTAGCATAAAGATCTAGTCATTTTAATAGTTCAATTGCTATAATGTTTCTGATACATAGTAACCTAATTCCTTCGACCATGAGATCATGCTTATCACCATCACCGGGAGGATGCTTTGATGACATCAAACACCACACCGTAACTGGGTGGTTATAAAGGTGGCATTGAGTGTTCAGAAAGTATGGGTTGAGACACATGGATCAAGAATGGGATTTGTCCATCCATATGACGGATAGATATACTCTGGGCCCTCTCGGTGGAATGTCATCCAATTAGCTTGCAAGCATGTGACTGGCTCACAAGGGGTCACATATCACGGGAACGAGAAAAGAGTACTTATCAGTAACGAGGTTGAACTAGGTATGCAGAGATACCGACGATCAAAACCTCGGATAAAGTAAACTATCGTGAGACAAAGGGAAATTGGTATCGTATGTAAGTGGTTCATTCGATCGCAGAGTAATCGTAGAAATATGTGGGAGCCATATGAATTTCCAGATTCCTCTATTGGTTATTGTTCGGAGAAGTGTCTTGATCATGTCCGCATAATTCACGAACCGTAGGGAGACACACTTAAGGATTCGATATTGTTGAGTAGTTATGGAATGATGAGTAAGAGACCGAATGTTGTTCGGAGTCTCGGATGGGATCCGGGATATCACGAGGAGATCCGGAATGGTCCGGAGAATAAGATTCATATAAGGAAAGTCCTGTTTCGGAGTTTCATCGGGAATGTTTTAGAAGGGTCCGGAAGGTCCGACACTCTGGAGGGGAAGGGTACATGAATGTGTCATAACAAGTTGGAATGGTTGCATCATGTACTAGGTGTCATCGCTGAGCAAAATAAAGGGATAAATCAAATCCTAGTTTGAAAAGTCAAACGCCAATTTGAAAAGTCAAACGACAAGTTTGCTTGGTGGAGGGAGAGTAGGAAACCTACTTGGGGAGGAAGTCCTCCTCCCTCCACCGCCGGCCAAGGAGGCCGAGTTGGGGGAGGACTCCCTCCTCCCAACCGGCGCCCTCCAACCTATATAAGGAGGGGCAAGGGTGCCCCTCTAGACACACACCTTGCCCCACCAAACCCTAACCCTAGCCACCGGCCACCAAGTCGCCGCCGCCCTAGGGTTTCCTCCTAGCCGCCGAGTTGGGGCCCTCCCCTTGCCCTAGCCACCGGCCTAGCCCTCTATCCTTGGTGCCTCTAAACCCTAGACTTCTCTCATAGTCCACCATACTCGCTCCGGCTTAAGGCGAAGCCCTGCGAGATCTCACCTCTACTTCTGGTACCACGCCGTCGTGCTGCTGGAATCGCGAGGAGAGTGCTACAACCTCCGCTGCCTGCTGGAACAAGGGAGAGGAAGGTCTTCATCGAGTACCGAACGTGTGACCGACTGCGGGAGCGCTGCCGGAACGCAGCGCCGGAAGGATCGTCTACATGATCTTGAGATCAGCAAGAGTACGACTACATCACCCACGAGAATCCGCTCTCGTTAAACACTTTGGAATCTTCAAGGGTGAGTTATTCCATCGACTCGTTGCTACAGTCTAGTAGATAGATCTTGGCTTGTTTGTTTGTATGCGGTAGAAATTTTTTGTTTTCCATGCTACGAACCCCTACAGATAAAGCCCAGATAGGCGTAGCGCACTCAGGCATAGTGCGCTACAGATATATGTAGCGCACTCCGGGCTTGTGCGCTACGCCTATCGGCTTCTAACAACAGTGTAAGATTACTGCAGCCCCACTCTCTAATAGATACACTACCTTATCCCACTGGTTTTTCTCACTGCTCTATTTCAACTTGTGAGCACCTAGGTTCAAATCCTGGTGCCCACCTTTTCTGTTTTTATTTCAAAAATACTTTTAAAAATTCCAAAAATGCCCAGAAGTGGTGATATATGAAATAAAAGTTTTTTTTTATTTTAAAAATACTTTTAAATATTCCAAAAATGCCCCAAAGTGATAATATATGTCATAAAAGTGGTACAAATATGATTCAAAGTATAACTAAATTAAATAATAATTTATCCATGAATATTACAATCTTTTTTGATCACGCGTTTTACAATATTTTTTGAGCTAGCGTTTTACAATCTTTTTTCCTTCTTTGTCGCGGTTGAATAATTTAGCTTTAATGTTTCTTCTTTCGAACGGGCTACTTTTTTGGGTAGGGTTGTCATTTTCTTGTGATGTATGTTGATACATCATAGTCGTTGTCATCTTCAATCTTTGGATCGCTGTACCGGTCGAAGTCTTGCTCGTTGGTGACTCCATCCATTCCGATGATGTTTCTTTTTCCTCTCCTCACGACAACACGTCTAGGATTTGTCGGGTCGGTAATAAAAAACATTGGTCCACTTTGCTAGCCAGTACCCGCGGTTCATTTTCCGCAGCCACGTTTGCACCGGCGGCTTTGGATTTGGCTACTTCAGATATAACCATGATTGTAAAATACCGGTCTTCTCTTTCGACGCTCTTGGACCATCTGACACGGAACATCGACACCTTTTTGCCACATTAGTCGAGCTTACAGATCTCCTCGGTCCTTCCTTAGAATCTTTCATTCACGTTGTCATGGGTGTAGAATTCCAACATTACGCCTGAGATCTGATAATCACGCTTGTTGTCCTTTTCCTCCGTATAGAATGTGTAGTCGTTGATATCATACGCCTGATAGGTCACCATGTTTTGCTTGGGTCCCACCAGGTTTTGCATGGGTCCCTCGATCCTCATGTCAGAAGAATGCGATCGCGGGGGATTATCAAGGAGAGTCTGCCTAAACCAACGCGTGAAATTTGAGTTGTGATCTGCGTCCTCTGTATGCCCCGGTCACTGTACTTCTTCTCGATTAACCTTTTATGCGTCTGTACCCAAGGATCGACCAATTCTAAATGTTGTAGCGCGACGAGGTTTGCTCTATCACATGTGCAAAGTGGAGCTGAAAGTGGTCGGCACATGACCTAGTGCACCACAGAACTTAACCACAACCGTGGCGCACTATGTCCACGTGCGTCACGGATGTGTTTGCGTAGTTCGGCAGCAGACCTGCGGTGGGTTAGGCGGAGCGCACGGGCAGCAAGTGCGCCACGGTTACCCCTCACAATCGTAGCGCACGTACCACATGTGCGCTAAGGTTATATGGCATGCGGCCAGTAGGCCGCTGGCCCACACGTATCTGTGACGCACTACCCTATGTGCGCCATGGTTATTCTAGTTACCAGTAGGGAACTACCCAGAGGTGCACCACGCCTGTTTTATCCGTGAGACACTTCAACCACGTGAGCCACGGATGTGCGGATTACCTATAGCCCTTTTACTAGTAGTGTAGTCCAGTGATCACCACCTTCGTTGCATGCCCGTCGCCTCCGCCTCCGTCGAGTCCTTTGTTTTTTCCTCCTTCGAACATAACTCTCTAGGCTGAAAGGATCTGTAACAGCGTAGGATTCTCTACATAATGGATCTAATGGAGAGGGGTACATGGAAATATCTGGCAGTGGAAAAAAGTTTTAGATGTAGGAGGGTGTTCCTGCAAGATTCCAGTCCACGTGCGAATCAGCGCACCGACGCCATACATGGATTAGGACTAAATTAATCCTAATTCACAAGTACAGAGATAAAATTCAGCAAATTCTAAGTAAAGGGACAAATTTGAATCAGCCCAACAAGTATAAGGACCGTTAGTGTATTTAACTCATGGATGCAGCATCTGATATCGTGGGAAGCATAGAGAAAACTAATATCTTTGAAATAAATTCAAATTTTGATTGGAAGCAATGATGGTAGAAACGAATAGTTGTTTCACCGGAAGTAAATATTTGTTGCATTGGAAGCAAACTATATTTTTCTTTCGTTCACAAGGAAGCAAATTATAGATATAACTATTAGTTTGCTTAACGGAAAAGCGTTACTACTAACAACCATGGAAAAGTTAATGGCAAATCGCGCTTAATGAGCATTAAGTGGTCGCGATTCTGGAAAATCTCCAGGGGAGGAAAGACTCACGCCGCGGGATCTGGTTTTTAGTATCATCGGTGTTATTTAGGAGTATCTACAATTAATTAATACATTGATTGAATTCCGTTTTGTTGATTTTCTCACCTATATAAACAGCCGCAAGGGCGAGATCTTACCGCAACCCCAAGCATAGAACAAAAATACAAGTGATTTCCCACCATGGCATTCAAGAACAATGCGACGAGCAAGGCTGATGTTTTTCTGGCTCTTGTGATCATGTCTTCCCTCATGTTGTCATCGTCGTCCTGCTATGCACACACAAGTAATAACATCTCTCCCTATATTGTTCATGTGTTTTCAAATATTATAACCCCAATGGTCGAGTTATTTGCTTCTGTAGCTTTTTGTAGCAAAAATAGCTACATGTTTCCAAATAGAAAGTCGGCACTATTTTCTCTCTACATACATCAAACGTCTTATAAAATATTTGTTCTAGTAATTGATTTTTACTCACGTTGGGTTGTACATGAATTTCCAGTCGACCTTGCAGCTGATGATGGAGGGAATCCTACAACTTGCTTCCATTTGGAAAGCTGTGAAGCCCGTTGCGGGACCGTATGCGGCCTCAGCGGCCACGGTTCGTCTAGGGCCTCCTGCAAGCAAGATCAGTGTTGTTGTGCCTAGTATAATGCTTCTTCTCTTGCTTAATCAGCAGTATTGTAACAATTTTGCTCAAATGTGGTATTGGTCACCGAAAAAATAAAATAATCTAGCCATTGATTTCTTAGTGGTCCATCTGTTAATGTGGTGAATCTTGGCATGCGAATGTAACACCCTAATAATTTGAACTTTGATTACATAACTCTAATAAGCTAAAAATAATAATTTGGATCCTTTAATCCTACACTAGTAGAAACGAGGTCTTTTGTTGATCCCGAAAAGGGGCTTTAACACCGGTTCTTCTACGAACCGGTGTTAAAGGAGGAACCGCTGTTAGAGGGCCCTCCCAACCGGAGTTAAAGGGGGGGGGGGGGCTCTGCACTAGTGCTATCTTATTGGTTTCACTTGGAGTTTTACTCTCCTTGACTTGTTTCAAACCAATATAATTTGAATCCAACTAATATTATAATCTCGATCTACAAGAAACCAACCAAGTTGCTTTGTAAAACTTTAATTGATCAAACTCTCAAATAAGAAAGTAGAAGACAATGAATGGCCCGTATTAAAGTCCTTGGCCTCGTCATAGGACAAAAACGTACACACGAGTCATAGGACAAAAGCGTACACACGCGTGCGCACACACACGTACGGACTCATGTGCAAATTCAGAACGGAATAGCATTCACAAAACGAGTACATTGGCAGGATGCAAAACAATACAAAGCATCGGCACACCCCTCTCTTCTGATTAACAAAACGAGTAAACTAGCTAGATTCTCATCTTGGAATAAAAAACGAAATAAGAATAAAACTAAAGAAGGAACTGAGCCGGAAATTCTTCGGGTAATATTGGGCATCGTGGGCATCGACCCGCATCTCGTTCAATATTATCAGTATAAATTTAGGCGATTGCTATGCTTAAAACCCACCAGAGATGGTCCAGTTCCTAACCAGTGGCGGGCCCACATTCAGAGCCGTGTGGTCAATTGTCTATACAAGTTTGGCAAATTCATTATCTACAAGTGTAAGTTACGCAAAAATATATAAAACATAGTAAAAATATGTGTATTTCATATCATACATTTGAAACGATAAACGCAAACTTGAAGTTCTTGCTCCGCCAATGTTCCCACCACTAGTATACCAGGGCGCTCGATCTCTCCCCGAGCATGTCGCCATCCTTGCTCCATCGCTTTCTGCCCCAATGACTCATCTCACCTACGCTCGCACATGAGAAGCGCACGCAGACATGCTGCTTCCCTCGCTTGCGCCTCACCCATGCCACTCTCTTGCCCTCACTTCTCTCACCGGATCGCCGACCCGGACCTTGCCCCGTTCCCTCACCTAGGCGGCGCCTCTCATCTAGGGTTGCAGATGCGGGGCCCGCTTAGGCCCCCAAACTACATGATTAGTGTAAATTGTACTGCATGCACATACTGTAACTGATCTACAAATTGTACTGCACCTGCATGAGCTAAGCCTAAACCTTTGCCCGCAAACCCGCCTAGCTTGCAACCCTACTCTCATCTGCCAGCCTCATAGCCAGGGGTGGGTAGATAGGGTTAAGGGGTATAATGCAAATGTGAGATATTTGGGACTGCAGGTTCCATTCCTACTTTCCAAAGGGGTTATATGCAACATAACATAATACTGTAATATTGATTTACCACGGATCTAGTCTAGATCTAACAGTAGCACTATACATTACCTTTGTAGATCGAGAACGGAGAGAGAGAGAGAAAGAGAGAGAATGGAGACGCGCTCTACCTGCTCCCTGGTTTGACAGACAAGAGCCTGAGGGAATGCCCGAACCGGCGCCGGAGCTAGAGCCTCCGTCGTTGGCCATGGGTGAAGGGGAATGAGTGTGGTGAGCGTGTGGCTAGGGTGGCGGCGGTGGAGCTTCCCGTCGGCGCAGCGCTAGCCTAGATCGGATTGGCTTGTAGGTGGGGCGGCTAGGGCACGGCTAACCTCGTAGGTCGTGCTGCCGGCTCCCCACCACTTTATATAGCGCTGGCGACAGGGGCCCACCGTCCTAGATAAGGATGGGCGCCCCCGATCAGGGCGCAGTTAGGGGGCGTGCTGGGCCGTTGGGCCCAGTCACGTTGAGATCTATCCAACATTCTCCCCCTAGATCTCGACTTTACTTTTAACCTTGTTCTTTACTTATTTCATCACAGAATGATACATAGAGCATGTTTCATCGTCTCAGCACAATTGCCGATAGAATCAGACAGCCACTATATACCTTCATGTTCTGAAACAAATTCTGTTACTTTTGGGCCTCTATGGTCCAGGAATCATAGGCTTTCCGTTAAACCCATGCCGGCTATGTGTTCCTTGAACACATTGGGTGGTAAGCCTTTCGTTAGCGGATCCGCAAGCATATCCTTTGTCCTTATATGCTCGAGACTTATAGTTTGATCCTGGACCTTGTCCTTCACAACATAGTACTTTATATCTATAGACTTTGAAGCATTACTCGACTTGTTGTTGTGAGCATAGAATACTGCGGGCTCGTTGTCACAGTACATCTTTAGTGGCCTGCTGATGCAGTCAACCACTTTCAAGTCGGGTAAGAATTTCTTTAACCATAACGCCTGTCCCATGGCCTCATAACATGCTATAAATTCTGCATACATCGTAGATGATGCAACTATCGACTGTTTGGCGCTTCTCCACGAAATAGCACCTCCTGCGAGAGTAAAGACATACCCTGTCGTGGACTTTCGGTCGTCTTTATCTCCCGCAAAATCTGCATCTGAATACCCTTTTATCTCTAGGGAATTAGATCTTCTGTATGTTAGCATGAGGCCTTTTGTGCCTTGCACATAGCGCAAAGCTTTCTTTACCATCTTCCAGTGCTCTATGCCTGGATTCTCTTGATATCTACCGAGTACCCGGTGATAAATGCTAAGTCAGGGCGAGTGCACACTTGTGCATACTGTAAGCTTCCAACAGCCGAAGCATATGGTACTGACTTCATTTGATCGATCTCATATTGATTCTTTGGACATTGGGATTTCCCAAAACTGTCGCCCTTGACTATGGGAGCAGGTGTTGAATTACTCGCATGCATATTGTATTTCTTTAAAATCTTTTCACAATACGCTTTCTGCGACAGTCCTAACACTCCATTCTTTCTGTCTCGGTGAATTTCTATGCCCAAAACATAAGATGCTTCACCAAGGTCTTTCATGTCAAAGTTTGATGACAAGAACTTCTTCGTTTCTAGTAGTAGACTAACATCACTGCTAGCAAGCAGAATGTCATCCACATATAGAATTAGGAAAATATATTTCCCACTTTTGAACTTTGCATAAATGCAATTGTCCTCAACATTTTCTTTGAATCCAAATCTTTTAATGGTATCGTTAAACTTTAAATACCACTGCCTAGAGGCTTGCTTTAACCCATAAATGGATTTATTTAGGCGGCATCCCATATGTTCCTTCCCCTCCATGAAAAAACCCTTGGGTTGTTTCATGTAAACATTCTCTTCTAAATCTCCATTTAGAAATGTCGTCTTGACATCCATTTGATGTAACTCTAAATCAAAATGTGCAACTAGTGCCATGATGATTCTGAAGGAGTCCTTACATGAGACTGGAGAAAAAGTCTCATTGTAATCTACACCTTCTCTTTGCGTAAAGCCTTTTGCCAC
The DNA here is from genome assembly GCA_910589765.1 of Avena atlantica. NCBI lineage: Eukaryota > Viridiplantae > Streptophyta > Magnoliopsida > Poales > Poaceae > Avena > Avena atlantica. The sequence goes on from OU342739.1 coordinate 574,050,334, forward strand.
GAGTCTAGCTTTGTACTTTTCTACATTCCCATTGGAGTCATACTTTGTTTTGTAGACCCACTTGCATCCTACTGTTTTGGCTCCTTTGGGAATTTCCTCTAAGTCCCAAACATTGTTGGAACTCATCGATTTCATTTCATCTTCCATTGCCTCCACCCACTTGGCTGAGTGAGGGCTACTCATGGCTTCTTCATATGTGGTAGGATCGCCCTCCATATGAACTACATTGTAAACTTTGTAGATTTCTTTGGAAATGGCTGGTCTTCGTTCTCTTTTAGACCGTTTGAGTTCATCAGACTCTTGCTCATTTCTTGCCTCGGGTTCAGGCACATTTACACTAGGTGGCTGTTCTGGCTCCCTTTCGTGCTCAACAGTGGGTTCAGGTGGCTCCTGTTGGACAGGTTCCGAACTTTCGCCCATTGTTGTCACGTGTGGAGTCACAACAGGTGCCGGCACCACAACCTCAGGGGTTGTAGATGGTGGCACGACAGGTAGCGAGAAAAATGGCTCCTGAATCATCGGATTAGGTGCATGCACCCTCTTCTCCTCAAGATCAATTTTCCTAGCTACCGTGCTCCCCCTCATTAATTCGTCCTCCAAGAAGACTGCATGTCTCGTTTCTACAAACTTTGTGTATCTGTCGTGGCAGTAGAAACGATAGCCTTTGGACTTATCTGGATAGCCAATAAAGTGGCAAGATACTGTTTTGGGGTCTAACTTTGCAATGTTTGGATTGAAAACTTTTGCCTCAGCTGGGCTCCCCCAGACCCTCAAGTGGTGCAGAGAGGGGACTCTGCCTGTCCACAATTCGTACGGTATTTTGGGCACCGACTTACTTGGTACTCTGTTGAGAATATGAATGTCGGTTTTAAGCGCCTCCATCCACAAACCCAATGGGAGGGTGGAATAGCTCATCATGCTGCGCACCATATCCATAAGGGTACGGTTGCGCCTTTCAGCTACTCCGTTTTGCTGAGGTTCGCCCGGCATTGAATACTGGGCGACTATTCCATTTTCTTGCAGGAACCGTGCAAAGGGCCCTGGTACTTGACCATATGGAGTATGCCGACCGTAGTACTCCCCCCCACGATCGGACCGAACTATTTTGATTCTTTTATCGTGCTGATTTTCTACTTCAGCTTTGAAAATTTTAAATTTATCCAACGCTTCAGATCTTTCTTTGATTGGATAAATATAACCATACCGGGAGTGATCATCCGTGAATGTTATGAATGAATCATAACCATCCACACTTTTCACTGGAAACGGTCCACAAATATCCGTGTGGATTATTTCTAGTGTAGCTTTGCTTCGGTTTGCACCCTTTTTAATCTGTTTGACATACTTTCCTTTAATGCAATCTATGCATTGTTCTATGTCGGAGAACTCTAACGGAGGAAGAATGTCATTTTTAACGAGGTTTTCAATTCTTCCCCTCGAAATATGGCCTAGTCTGCAGTGCCATAGTCTCGAGGAGTCAAGAGTTCGCTTTCTTTTCTTTTGTTCTTTGTTCGACAAGGGAACTTTTCCATTCACATCACACACAGAAAAAACTTTCTCATGCAGGGATAACAAATATAACTTATCAAATAATGTAGCGACACCCACACATTTGTCTTTCAACCAGATGGCACACTTGCCATTACCAAAATAACATTCGTAAGAGTCTTTATCCAAACAGGAAACACTTATTAAATTCCTATGTAATGAAGGAACGAAAAGCACATCTTTCAGCAAAAGCAAAGAGCCATCAGCCAGCTCCAGGGGGACGTCACCAATGGCCTCCACTTCTGCTTCTATTCCATTCGCCACTTCAATGTGTCTTTCTCTTCTTGGCGTGGTCCTTGTCGAATGGAACCCCTGTAAAGAGTTGGCAACGTGAACAGTTGCTCCAGAATCAATCCACCAAGTGGATCTAGTAAACTTTTCATACAAAGATTCATTAACAAAAGAAACAATATCTTTACCATTTTTGGCCATGATGTACTTTAGCCAAATCGGGCAGTCTTTCTTGTAGTGGCCCGGCTTTTTGCAGTGATGGCACTGATCCTTCTCCCCAGGTGTGGACTGGTGGTGCTGGTACTGGTGCTGCATGGGACCCTTGCCATGGGGCTTGGAGGGTGAGCCACCATGGTTGCCTCCTGTGAAGCCTCTCTTCCTGTTGTCCTTCACGAAGTTCAGAGAACCGCCGTGAAGGGCTTTCAGCCTTTCTTCTTCCTGGGAGCACATCTCAATAGTCTTTTCTATGTCCCACTTTTCAGGGGACATATTATAGTTTATCACGAAGTTTTCAAAAGGGCTGTGGAAGTGAGGCCATCACAAGATGCACCAAAAGTGCTGGCTTTAACTCGAGGTCCTCGTCCATTGGCTTGAGCTTTGCAGCCATGTTCGACATCCTCAAGATGTGCGCTCTGATACCAATGTAATATTGCTTTACCACGGATCTAGTCTAGATCTAACAGTAGCACTATACATTACCTTTGTAGATCGAGAACGGAGAGAGAGAGAGAAAGAGAGAGAATGGAGACGCGCTCTACCTGCTCCCTGGTTTGACAGACAAGAGCCTGAGGGAATGCCCGAACCGGCGCCGGAGCTAGAGCCTCCGTCGTTGGCCATGGGTGAAGGGGAATGAGTGTGGTGAGCGTGTGGCTAGGGTGGCGGCGGTGGAGCTTCCCGTCGGCGCAGCGCTAGCCTAGATCGGTTTGGCTTGTAGGTGGGGCGGCTAGGGCACGGCTAACCTCGTAGGTCGTGCTGCCGGCTCCCCACCACTTTATATAGCGCTGGCGACAGGGGCCCACCATCCTAGATAAGGATGGGCGCCCCCGATCAGGGCGCAGTTAGGGGGCGTGCTGGGCCGTTGGGCCCAGTCACGTTGAGATCTATCCAACAAATACCCCTATTCATATCCCTCCTTTTCACAATGAACGCGTTAATTAAGCACCAAATCAAAATTTAATCACGGGTCTTCCGCACAGTGAAATTCTTTGCAACTAGATATATATATATACATACATATATACATACATACACACATACATAAATAGTGACTGATTCTCGTGCTGTTAGCGATCCATGTCGTCCTCGTTACTGTAGGGTTTACATACTTGTATTGTAGACTCTGGTGTGTCTCCAATCACCGCCCGCCGCGTTACCCTTCCATCCCGTAGATGGGATATTCCGTGCAATAGTCGATCGTCGTTTCTTTTGAGTGGTCATGCAGGGGAGAGCAAAGCCTCCACCTGAATTTTTCATTACTTCAAAATAAAGGGTGACATCCCTTGGGAGCAAACAACATAGCGGGAGACCACCTCCAATGAAGAGGAAGGGGCTCATAGAACCATACACCCCACACACACAGAGAGATCAGATCAGTCGAACGGGAAGCAGGTAGGTGAGCCAGAGATCCACATCAACCTATTGCTTTATTGGAAGGCGTGAGCGCCACATGATGGTCTAGTCACAGAAATTCTTCCTGGCGAGGGCAAGCGAGGGAGCCAGGTGTTGGAACACCACACCGTTGCGATGCGTCCAAAGGTTCTAGAGGCATAGGAGCCGCAGAGTTGATAAGGTGCACAGTGGAGGGCAGGGGGGAATGGACAGCAAACAACATCACTGACCTAGCACGCAACATCCACCGCTGAGCCAAGTTTAGCCCAAAACAGTCGAGCAAAGGGGCAGTCGAAGAGGATGTGGGCACCAGTCTCGAGGGGAGAAGAACGGATGGGGAAGACGCTCTCAACTTCCTCGATGATGTGCTTGTGCAGTAAATTTGAATGGGCATGGATGCAATCTTGAACCATAAGCCAGGCGAAGAACATGACTTTGGAGGGAAGTCGATTGCCCTAGAAAAACTTGCGGTGTAGGGAGAGCTCAACACGGAATAGATGGAGCTTGTACAAGGCATAGTTGCTCAATCTCCTTCGAGATTTCCCTTAGAGAACCAGCAAGCTCCAATCCAAATCAACATCCACGAGGATCACGTTGGCCAGGGAGCGCAACAGCTCCGCACGCTGTGTCGTCGCGGTGGCAGAGAGGGGAGGCACCATGAAGGATCCAACATGCAAACCAGCACACGCTGTACCATGGGAAGGGGTCGATGAAGTGCAAGAAAAGTTTTGGCATGAACATGGCGAGTACTGAGCGACCAAGCCAGCAATCCATCCAGAAAGAAGCACGGTGCCCGTTGCCGAGATGCACCTGAGAGATGTCACGGTAGTGGGGCAGCAGCCGAAGCAGAGCACTCCAATGGGTTTCGCGGAGCGTCGTAGCCCGGCCAGCAGAGTCGACGAGTAGGGATGCAAGTGGACGTCCGTCAGACTATCCACACGTGTCCGCCATCTAATTCCCCTTCTAATCAAGCATACACATTAATACTCAGCAATTTGTTTCCTAAACTTTGCATGGCATCTAGCGGACTGTCCGCCCTGTCCGCTGGACAGTCCACTTGCATGCCTATCGACGAGGGTGCCTCCAAGACTATCCCATACCCAACCGGACTAGGACATGCTAGCAGCGGTGTGCAGGCAATGAAGGAGCTTGACTTGGAGGCACCCATTTTGGTCACTAAGGGAGCGAACTCCTGATCATGCTTTGTACTTAGGATGGAAAACACACTCCTAGGGCACCAGGCATTTGGCGCGAGTCACATGGTCACCGACCTGCCAAAAGAATGTGTGGCGCAGCCGATCCAGTGCGGCGATGACACCGGAGAGCAAGGGCCCCATGGTGATGGCAGGGAGGGCATCGAGGATGGACTTGAGGAAAATGAGGCGCCCGCCCATCAATAATAGCATCAACAAACAAAGTAGAAGTAGGTCATTTCCTCCACCGTGAGGGGCCAAACCTGGAAACATCATGTTCCAAACCCGTCCTTTAAGTCCTCCGTTACGCACCGCTCCAGCCTTCATAAGTCGCCCCCAACGGCTAATGGTGTGTCTTTCTAATGGAACCAGATTTACTTGTGTATCAATTGAGAGTCCAGGGACAAAGTGATGTTGCAATGGTGTTTTACCCACAAGGGTGACTAGAAAGTATATCGAGCTATTGGAGAAATAAGAAAAACCACTTATCTTTTTCTTTTATAGCAACCTACAAAATAAGATAACTTACCTTGCGTCCCCTACTCCACCAAGTGGTTGTCAAGCATAAGGTTTGATATTTTAATTGAAAGCAAAACAAAATAAAATAAAGTAAATATGCAATTAATAAAATATATAAACTAATCGATATGCAAAAGCTAAACTAAATGCAAAAGTTAATGGTAGTGATGTTTTTGGTTTTTTTATAGTGAATGCAACAAAAAACATATTTTCTATTTTTGTAATAAATAATTCCAAAAAATAGAAGAGCAAGTAAATGATAGTAATAGTGTGTTTCTTATAATTAAAAACGGACTGGAGTTTATAGATTCACTTCTCTACTCTCTCAAAAACATGGCGGGGTCAAAATAACCTCAAAGGTAATCATAAACATTAGTAGAAAACTGAAGTTCATATATGGGCATCACATCGTATAGTGAAGATGACGCAGCACATCCTAAAGTTATAGTAAGGCCCTCTCCGTCATATCGTGCTGGCGAAGGGCGTGCGGAGTCATGACTCCAGCGGATCTCCTAGAGTCCGGTCAGTTTCCATGTCCATTCGTGTGGTTTTTGGTCAGTATCTTATGACCTATAGTTGTCATCATTGGTAATTGTTGCTGATGTGTTACATTGTTCATTTGTGTTCTTAGTACGATGATTTATGTTTTTCAACTATAATAAGAACTAAGATGATAAGTTTTGCCAAACTCCAATGATGGCGGGGCGAGAACGGCGGTGCACCATTGGCTCGCGCTAGTGTCTGTCTTTGTTGCTAGGTGCTCAAGAGACGTATCTGTAAATTTTATTACTTTTAGGTCTCTTTGTAGTGTTCCTGATGATTATTAAATGGATTTTTTTGCAAAAAGGTAAGTTTATGTATAATGCTAGAGAAGAGAAATATTCCCTTATGCCTCCACGTCATCGAGAGTAGGCAAAATATAGAATTTCTACAATGCATTATCTCTTTTCAAGCAATTAATGAGAGTTACTTAATTTTCTAGTAGGCAATTATATTGCTAAGGGAAGACAAGCTAGGGAGAAATGTTCTTCTATTATATTTTAAGAGACCATCTCTTAACTAATAGAATACAACATTCTCTTTCTCCATTTTCTCTCCTCCAAGCCAAGTAAGCAAAATTGCGATGTGCCAACTCTCCAAGTATGCACAAACATGCTCTAAATGTTTGTGATTTTGGGAAGATTGCATCCTACATGTGTATGCACAACACTTCTGGACTAGAACATATATGGACAATATCATTATTCAGTGTTTATAGAATTCCTTATTAAACTTTTGATTTTATTACATTTATTTCCTTCCTTTCCGCACGTAGTAGAACATATATGGACAACACCATGGATCTAATCTAAGTCACGGCTCTTATTTATTCGGAGTGCATCTTAGAATTTCTCGTAACCGGTTTACACTATATGAAAAATATATTGATTCTCTGAAAAACAGTTTGGCAACAAAGTTTTCACAAAACTGAAGTATTACAAGACTATAGTATTTACTTGCCTAGGCTAGCAACACTTCAGTTTTACAAAAAGAGGTCCGGAGTTGTTTTTCCAATACTTTAAAAATAGCACGTTTTGAGAGATAATGAAGTATTAATGCCATGGTATTTAATCATATCCAAACACATCAAAGTATTTTAAATTGTAGTATTTTAAAAAACTAAAGTATTGCTGAAATACTTCAAAAATAGTTTGCTACCAAACACACAGCCTTAGTTTTTGTGTGTGAGCATGCTTGTATAAGCCGGCTTTGGTGTTTGAAAATGTTTAGCCGATCCATCTGGAATCATTCACGGGTCATATTATTTGTTCCATTGTTCGCGCACGGACTACACCTTGATGGCCAACGCCTACCTGGGAGGGGGTCAGCGTCGGTTATTATTCAGCTATATTATGTTGTGATAATCGTACTGTTAGTTGGTTGTTGTCCGGTGGCAATGGAGTTGAGATTAGACTAACACATTTCATATTTACAGAAAAAACGAGCGAGAATATTTTTTGTCGGTTCAAACGGTGTAAGTACAAGATTCCTTCTCAAAGGACGTCAATCTCGTGCAGCATGTTCATGACAAACACAATTATTCCTTGTCCTGAAGCTCATCTCTTAACTACTTCACCTCAGCCAATTAGATACTCTGATTGAAATGCCTCCATATCCATCAACAGGGAATCACCATAAAATGGAATAGTCGGATGTATGCTACCTTCTGTCAAACTAATACCCATACACTCATCACCAGTCTCGGCCAGTCACCATCGCAAGGACCAAGTACAGAACCATCTTGGCACGCCAAAAGCAAAATAAATAAACAGATCGCCGGGGGCGTCCGATGAGTAGGCTTTGCCAGCAATTGTTTCCTCGAAGCATTGATAACTCATACATAGCCCCAAAGAGATAAATGTCATGGTCGTTTCTGTAGAATAGATCACTGGGAGCTTGTTAACTAGTATAAATATCGTTCCCACACGGCCAAAAGCTGATACAATAAACAATCGAGTAGACATGCCACCCATGGATATATCATTGAACATGGATAGTGGTTGTTCCTCGATAGATATGCCGCAAAGCTGGCCCCTCTCTGTCCGTGTGCCCTCGGAAACTAAGTGGACGGGCAATTCCATGGTGGAGGAGCCCATGAGCCCTGTTGGAAGTGTAATGGAAGACATGAGTGTCTACATCGTCGTCGTCATGGGGCTTGGCGAACCAATAAACTTACCTGTCTTCCGTGCCGGCATCGAAACGGAGCTACTTGGACGGTACCCGCGCTTCCGTAGCATTCAGGTAATCCATTCCTTTTTATTCAGATATGATTTAGTTTTGTGAGTTTCTCATCTGAATTCCTTGTTACATATGTTTCTCATCAGTCAACTTATTGTGGCTTCCACGAGCCGGTTTCTTACCCTCGCTGGGACAATTTTCCAAACTAAACTCGATAAAGCCAAATCTTATCAGAAACTTTGCTTCATGGAACAGCCCCCACCCCCCCTACCCCAATTGGGGAGGAATCGAAATCTTCGCGGAGAGTAGCATGCTTCCATACCAAACAATCCTTTTGAGGACGATCCGTCACCAGCAGTTCAGTAATGGCGACATGGTCGTGCTCTTTGCAATACTAAGAAAATTAATAGTTTTCACAACTTAATGGCCCGACATCAAAGAGGATGTGTGCCAATCAACCTTTTAGCTTAGCCTTCAACAAATTGGCCCTCTAGCCTTAAAATCAAGAGTAAATTCCAATTTTTACTCTCTACTTATACTTTCGTGACACAAATTGCCCCATTTAGTTAAAAAAAATCTGTATTACCCATTTAGTGAAACTCGTGTAAAATTTTACCCTTCTTAAATATTTAGCCCATCTTAGGAGGTTGAATCTGTTCATCAGGTTGATGTGGCGCGTAACTAGATGTACAACTCGGAGACATAATTAGCTAGATCCCTGCTCTACCCAGCATTGTTGCAAAAACATGTTGTTCATATACTGCAAACGCAACGGTAGCAGTGAGCTCTCCTGAAACATGCTAGATTGTACGGTCTTCACGGCGTCCTCGTTGCTACTGGCATTCCAACCTTTAAACCTGTCTGAGGAACACATCAGGCACCATGTGTTCTTGTTGCACCTCTTGGACGGACCGAGCAAATTCTTTATGATGCAGCTCTTGATTTTCTTTATGATGCAACTCTTAATGTTTTTTCATTGTACACGGCTCAAGGCCAACATCATGCCATGGGGCTTCTTCCTCGTTGTGTTGAGTTCAAGCTGTTGTTAGCACTTAGCACATTCATTTATCATATGCGAGATCATGTGCGGTGAGTTCAAACTGAAATCTATCACTATCACTTCCTCATGGTTATGTAGCCTGAGCAATTCTGCATTCATACGGCTGTGTTCAGCGTCATGGACAAACCCCGGCTAAGGAAAATTGACTGAGTGAGTGTGTTGAATCTGCTAGAAAAGGCTATTTATTTAAAAGGGGTAAAATGTGGGACAAGTTTTATTAAATGGGGTAATCCGGAGAAATTTTTACTAGATGGGATAATTGTTGTCACAAACATACAATTAGGGGATAAAAAGAGGAATTTACTCTAAAATCAAATACATGAATACAAACTATTTAACTATTTTCTCGGTTTACCCATGTCAGGAAAAGCATGGCACACCGCGATGGGTGGAGATGAAAGTGAATGTTGACGACCACATTATTTTTCCGAGGTTGGATCCCTCTCTTGTGGCATCACACCCGGAAAAGGCAGTGGAGGATTATGTGGCATCGCTATCAATCCTCCCGATGGAGAGGTGTCGCCCTCCGTGGGAGTTTCACTTTCTCAATTTTCAAACCTCCGAGGCAGCATCCACAATAGTGCTCCGTTTTCACCACTCCATTGGAGATGGAACTTCCATTATGACGCTCCTCATGGCGTCTTCGCACAGTACAAGTGATCCGTCAAGGCTGCCGGCTATGCCCCCACCGCCTAGACGCACCGGAGCAATCTACGAACGGGTGCGGCCTCCACTATCTAATGGTATTTTAGCGTGGCTTGCTTGGGTTTGGTCATATTTTGTGCTGGCGTGGCACACTTTGGTGGACATTGTGTTGCTTAGTGCCACACTATTGTTCCTGAGAGATCCAACCACGTTGCTGAAGAGTATGGACGGTGGTGAGTGCTACCACAAGCGTATTGTGCATCGGAGCATTAGCCTTGACGACGTCAAGGTTCTGAAGACTACCATGAACTGTGTAAGTGAAGGCTTTCAACATTAACTTTGTTTGGATATTTGAATAAATGGGGATCAGGTGAGGGGATTCACCAACATTCTATATTCCTACCGGAAGATAAGCCACGTGAGTTCGAGGGGATAATGGTCTTGCGCGGCTAGATCTTATGACCTAGAGGTCGAGTTGCACATCAGTGACTACCACCGATTGAGCATGTATCCCCATGGTGACGAACTGTGACGTGCACTACGGGAGACGCACGCTACGCCTCGGTGTAGGCCAAAATGCCCTCGGCGTAGCGGCCGTCGGCATAGCCTGTCGACCGGTTGCAAAAATATATTTTTTTAATATTTTTTTATTTTTGAAAAATAATAATTATTTTTTCTCAATTTTTTTATTCTTTGAATTGTTTCACTTGTTAATCTCCTACTTTGAACATTTTTAACACTAATTATACTTACTATTTGATTAAATTTCAGTCTTAGTCAAACTTCCCAGCAGGTCACCCATCCTAATACTACTCCAGCTTCAGCACGCTTAACTTCCTCGTTTCTTCAGAATCCGTTTCCGCAAAGTAATTCATAAATTGGTGTCAATACTATGATATCAATCTTATTAACTCTTATATCATCATGTCACATGTTTGTATTTTTTGAAATTACAAACAATTATTTAAGTAAATATTAATGAATAAGTAAAAATATTATTGAATTCAAATAAAAATATAATAATTTTATTTTTTCTGTATTTTTCTATTTAATATAAAATAATTAATATATTTAAATCTGTAAATCGAAATTCAACAAATAATATGTTTAAATTGATCAGAAAAATGAGAGGAATCCAAATATGATATCCATATCAACTAATCACAAACCCTCCGTTTTTAAATTAGCTATTTGGTGGTTGTTTTAGAAAATCCCCTTTTTGCGCACGGATAATGAAAAATGCCTTTTTGGTGCGATGAAAAGGAAAACTTGCATTGGATATTTGATAAAATAGCATATTGTGAACCCAAAAATGATTTTTATAAAAAAACATGAGCATCAGATCATGTACCTGTAGTTCATATCTGACCCACTTCCTGCCGATTCGGCAGATATTTGTCTTTTTCACCAAAGGTGGACGGAAAGGTTTCGGATCCCCTGTTGGGACATTGTCCATATAATTTGGTATAATATTTTTGTAAAATGTGGTGGTAGTATTTTGAATTAGCCATTTGGTGATTGCTTCACAAAACCGTCCATTTTTTATGCTCGAAAAATAGAAAATGGTTTTTTGGTGCGACGAAAAGGAAAACTTCCTCCTGCAACATTGTTCGTCATCCCATGATGCATGTGTATGCATAATATGGGCACAATATCACAAACTATGCCTTGATTCTAGCCATAACATTGGTCGTTTGACCCGAAAGCCAAGAAACCTCAAATGAGATAGGTCATTTTGTAAAGGATTTTTTGAGACATAATCAATATATCAAGTTTGCTATTTTCCTTATAAATATGTCACATAATATGACACCACGCGAAGGTTTCACATTGTTTCGATCGTTTTTTATTTTTTTATGCCCGTTTTAAACTATCGTCAAAACTTTGTCGAACGACGGACATAAAGATTCTTAGCTCGGGGCAGAGTCTCACTAAACTTTCATTAGATCTTTGATAAAATAGCATATTGTGAACCTAAAAATGATTTTTATAAAAAAACATGAGCATCGGATCATGTACCTTCGGCAGGAATTTGTCTTTTTCACCAAAGGTGGACGGTAAGGTTTCAGATCCCCCTGTTGGGACATTGTCCATATAAGGTGGTATAGTATTTTTGTAAAATGTGATGGTAGTATTTTGAATTAGCCATTTGGTGGTTGCTTCACAAAACCGTCCGTTTTTTATGCTCGAAAAATAGAAAATGGCTTTTTGGTGCGACGAAAAGGAAAACTTCATCCTGCAACATTGTTCGCCATCCCATGATGCATGTGTATGCATAATATGGGCACATTATCACAAACTATGCCTTAATTCTAGCCATAACATTGGTCATTTGACCCGAAAGCCAAGAAATCTCGAATGAGATAGGTCATTTTGTGAAGGGTTTTTTGAGACATAATCAATATATCAACTTTGCTATTTTCCCTTATAACTATGTCACATAATATGACACCACGCGAAGGTTTCGCATTGTTTCGATCGTTTTTGAATTTTTTATGCCCGTTTTAAACTATCGTCAAACTTTGTCAAACGGCGGACTAAAGATTCTTAGCTCGGGGCCAAGACTCGCTAAACTTTCATTAGATCTTTGATAAAATAGCATATTGTGAACCTAAAAATGATTTTTGTAAAAAAACATGAGCATCGGATCATGTACCTGTAGTTCATATCTGACCCACTTCCTGTCGATTCGGCAGGAATTTGTCTTTTTCACCAAAGGTGGACGGAAAGGTTTCGGATCCCCCTGTTGGGACATTGTCCATATAAGGTGGTATAGTATTTTTGTAAAATGTGGTGATAGTATTTTGAATTATCCATTTGGTGGTTGCTTCACAAAACCGTCCGTTTTTTATACTCGGAAAATAGAAAATGGCTTTTTGGTGCGACGAAAAGGAAAACTTCCTCCTACAACATTGTTCGTCATCCCATGATGCATGTGTATGCATAATATGGACACATTATCACAAACTATGCCTTGATTCTAGCCATAACATTGGTCATTTGACCCGAAAGCCAAGAAACCTCAAATGAGATAGGTCATTTTGTGAAGGGTTTTTTGAGACATAATCAATATATCAACTTTGCTATTTTCCTTATAAATATGTCATATAATATGACACCACGCGAAGGTTTCGCATTGTTTCGATCGTTTTTGATTTTTTTATGCCCGTTTTAAACTATCGTCAAACTTTGTCGAACGGCGGACATAAAGATTCTTAGCTCGGGGCAGAACCTCGCTAAACTTTCATTAGATCTTTGATAAAATAGCATATTGTGAACCTAAAAATGATTTTTGTAAAAAAACATGAGCATCAGATCATGTACCTGTAGTTCATATCTGACCCACTTCCTGCCGATTCGGCAGGAATTTGTCTTTTTCACTAAAGGTGGACGGAAAGGTTTCGGATTCCCCTGTTGGTACATTGTCCGTATAAGGTGGTATAGTATTTTTGTAAAATGTGGTGGTAGTATTTTGAATTAGCCATTTGGTGGTTGCTTCACAAAACCGGCTGTTTTTTATGCTCGGAAAATGGGAAATGGCTTTTTGGTGCGACGAAAAGGAAAACTTCCTCCTGCAACATTGTTCGCCATCCCATGATGCATGTGTATGCACAATATAGGCACATTATCACAAACTATGTCTTGATTCTAGTCATAACATTGGTCATTTGACCCGAAAGTCAAGAAACCTCGAATGAGATAGGTCATTTTGTGAAGGTTTCTTTGAGACATAATCAATATACCAAGTTTGATATTTTTCCTTCTAACTATGTCACATAATATAACACCACGCGAAGGTTTCGCATTGTTTCGATCGTTTTTGAATTTTTTATGCCCGTTTTAAACTATATATAATGTTTTATGTTTTACTTAATTTTTATTTATAAATGTGTAATATTTGAGTGTAGATAGATAGGTCTTATTTTTCTGCAAATTTTGATATATTATTTGTATTTTTCCAATTAGAATGATTTAGTTATGATTTTTCAAAGTTTAATGAGATAAAATAAAAAATAGCTACGCCGAGGGCAGCCGTCGGCGTAGCATAGAATATGCCGAGGGCAATTTTACGCCGACGGCTGCTTGGCGGGGCTGGCCTGGACGATGGCTACGCCGACGGCCCCGACGTTTGGCCGTCGGCGTAGCGACCGGCCGTCGGCGTAGCTTCCCATTCCTGTAGTGGTGGGGGAGGGGCGGATATCGGACGCATATGCACAACAAGCAGGGCGATGGGTTCTTGTGGGAATTGTTGATGTGTGTGTGTGGGATTTGGCGAAGTACATCATGGCTGCCTTTTATGGTACTTAATGGGACTATCTATATTTATACTCCCTCTTATTCAGTTTACAAGGCCCACACGTAGGTTTAAAAATGCCTTGACAACCAATCTTGTCTAAAACATATATGCATTATATGTAAATAATATACCATTAGATTCATATTTTTAAAGAAGTTTTCAATGGTATAATTTCCATGGCATATAATTCATGTTTATTGACCAAAGTAATAATTAAAAAAATTCTTAAACTACGTGCATGCCCGTTAAACTAAACTAGAGAGAATATCATTATTTTTCCAGACTGTCAACGATGTGCTGCTTGGTGTGACTTCAGCAGCTCTATCACGATATTGCTACCGCAAGCCTGGTAAGTCGTTTTTTTTAAGCAACTGTGTTCTCTATAGACAATACTGTAATTATTACACACTAATTTGTTTTCTCAAATATTAGGTGACACCAAGAAAGAGAGGTCAATTAGTTTGCGTTCAATTATCCCCGTAAATACAAGGCCAGTCTCTAGCCGACAAGTAAGAACTTATTTTAGTGCATATGAACATTATTCCAAGGCCTAATCACAATTTCGTTGAACATACAAGTATTTCTGTTCTCATAACTATGAACAGACATATGTTACCAAGGTAGAGACCGGGAATCGTGTTAGCTTGCTCATATGTCCATTCCACATTATCTTGTATGATGATCCCCTTGAATATATTCGAGAGGCAAAACGGGCAATGCATAGGAAAAAGAGCTCTTTGGAAGTGATATTTACAGAAGCGGTTCTTGAATTTTGGGTAAAGTACTTTGGTGCAAAGGTATATCTCCTACTCTTTTGTACTTTGTATGCTCTTCTACGGATTTTATAGCAGAAACCTTGAACACAAACTATGTCCATCTATTAAGTCATTTGCTCCAGTACAACCCTTCCCCAAACTAGTACAAAACTAAGGCAAACTCGAAGACATCAACGGGTTAGATCGCCCGATACCCTACCGTGTATATGTAACCCTATACAACACCCATATATCCCAATTAAATTATACGCCTTTATAGCATACATATGTATACTAGTACATATGTTCGCCGGCTCATCGCCAGTGATGGTCTTGGCCGGCGGATTGGTGGCGGTGGCGTTTGTGTCTGGCTAATTGTCAGGCGACTTGTGAGTAGAGATCTTTGCAAAATATCTTGTCCGATGACTTGTCCGACTACTTGTGGTTGCCACGACGGCCGCCGATGGTGGCGGTTGTGCTGATTGCCGGACAAGGTGGTCATGGGCACGAACGAGGTTGGACAAGTCTAAGTTGAGGTCGTGTGCGGGATGTCTGCAGTATGACTACATGCAATGATTTGTATGCCTATATATGGATTATACCTGATTTTGGATATGGGTTTCCATATGTACATGGACGGGCTTCTACGAGTTTAGGGGGGGGGGGGGGGGGGGGGGTTGTACTGGAGTAAGCCTTATCTATTAATGTTGATAACTACATTGCAATTTCTCAATCAAAGCAGGCAGCAACTTTTATCTTCCGTCGCCTTCTCACTGGTACAACCCTAATCTTATCAAATATCGTTGGACCAGCAGAGAAGATAACATTATGTGGGCACCCAGTTGAATTCATGGCAATTAGCGTCTACGGGAATCCACAAGTAAGTCCGCCATGCATGTTCTTGCATCCACTAAATACTTCTGAACATAAAAAATAAGAATACTTCCCCGTCCTTTCATATCGTAAGATGGACACGAACCAATTTATACTAATAATATTTGTGGGTTTGATATGATGTTCATTTTGGTTTTTGTACAGCAAAGAAAATCTACAATTATTAAAGGTCATACTAATGAATAAAGCACTGTTATACTTGTGAGAATTTCTGTCCGATACACGTATGATAGTCTGTAGCAGCGAGTTTGCTTCACGCGGGCAACTGTTGGTATTTTCCTTTCCTCTTACGGACCTACTCAAAATTCAAGCTCAAACCCATCCAAACTACAAATCCCAAAACCAAATCGTCTCCTGGGAGATCATCCTTTCTTCTTTTCTTCGCTAAAAATATGCTACTCCGCCCTTCCCAGCATTCAGGTTAGCTAGATGCGTTTATGCAAAAGAAGCCAAGAAAAACATGCTTTGATATGATTTTGGGCTGGGGCTTGAGACGTGGCTGGGCACGGGGAACTCGGCAAAGGATTAATTGACACTATAAAAATTCTCATCAACTTTATCTCAAAAATAATGATCTTAGATAGTATGATGGATATGACTGTTCGGGTGGAACTCAACTAGGTTTTGCCACAATATGCTACTCCCTCCGTTTCACAATATAAGCATTTTTAGCAAGATAGGGGGCAGTACATAAAGTACCACATAAGTTGTGTGATTTGTTTATGAAGTTCAAACCTTGCTATTATGTGATTTACTTATTTAATTAGTTTACATGTGATCAGCATGCAACATCAAGTTTTAGTTTTGAAAAGAATCATATGAGCATATTGAGTGGATCTAACTGCATATGAATAATCTCTAATCCCGCATGGCACCCTAGGCATTTTTATGGCCTATCCATATATATAACATGTTTATATAGGAGAGGTGATGCCCAGCTTTCGGTGGCGTGGCATGTGCATTTCCTGGTTTTATTGGAGAAACGATTTTAAAAAGTGAACGCGGAGGTTGCATTTAGTGATTTACATTATTTCGTACTACCTCCATCCAAAAATACATGCATACGAATTTAGCTAAAAGTCAAAGCTAACTAAGTTTTACCAAATATATATTTACATAAGGGAATAGCAAAATACACTATAAATAGATATCTTAGGTAGATCTATTGATATTGATGATTTAATATTATAGATCATATATAATTGTTAAAACATAAAAAGCTTTGACTTTTGAATAAAATCATATGCCCTGGATTTGTGGAAGGAGGGAGTACTTAATTGTCTAATTCTTTTTGCAGGCTCTCACTGTGCACTATCTAAATTACGATAGCACTATCAAGATAAGTCTAGCTGTTGACAGCGCACAATTTCCAGACTATCATTTACTATTAGATGACTTCACTGAGTCCATTAGACTCATGAAGGACGCCGCCGGCCACTTCTAGAAGCATTGATGCATGTTATATATGAGTCATGATGACTACTTATATCAATTTATACCTCATATTTGTATGTTCGGAATCATAAGAAAGAAGTGGAGGTTCAGTGCATAATCAAAATAAGGCTTCGTTTGGAAAAAAGTTAACCAAAATATCAGTGAAGAAGATTCACTAGTACATTGCATAATGCGATGTAGCAGTTTGGAGCAAAGGAATATGCAAAAAAATGAGATAGCAGACCAGATAACCACGGTCTGGTCTGGTCGCACTGAAATAACCTTTCTAAATTGGCTAAAGATGGGCACCCTTGTAGCCAGTTCTCTTCCCCCAAAGGTGTACTACAACGTGCTGCTGGTCGCACTATCTCCCTGGAAGAGAGCTCACGGGTTTCAGAAATGCAACATTGTTTTTTGCACCGAATCTGTAAAAACTTGCGATGTGTAGCAAAAACTTCTGCAACATTTCAAGCATGCCCATGTAGCAAAAAAATATCATATGTAGAAAACCCAATTTGTTTGTAGTAGAATATAAGAATCACATTGCAGTCTACTAAATCGCATCTTCGCCTTGTTCTATGGTGAAAAACCAGAAAAAAAATCCAGGCCTTGTTCTAAGGAGGGATATATACATGCAGCACGCTCATTATGTTTGTGTGCGAATCATTAATTTCATTGGCGACTCAGATAATGCTCCCATGATCGCCATGCTCTTTTTCTTGATATCGGTGGTGAAGTTGACATATACGTGTAGAATGTCCCACACGCATTCGGAGTAGTTGGACGTCAAGGCAGTGGCGTCTTCAAACTTGTGCTTATATTGGCTGCGGTTTTTCATCGATTTTAGAGCAAGAAATAATAAGCTAATAATTAATTAATAAATTTGTATATGGTAGAAAGCTAAGAATTAATGGAGAAAATGTCGCATATATATGTACATACCATTGTCATGCATCCTTTGTAGCACACCAACACAAGCTTGGCAGCAAGGTGTTGAGCGAATCGTCGTGCTTCCGTCGCCTTGGCTGTGAGGTGCTCCTCCCTGCAGGGTAATTAAAGGTACATCCACGAATCAATTCAGTTGCAACAAAAGCGTATTGAGACCCTAAAATTAAATCTGATTGTGCTATTAGTATTGTCTATAATTAATTGATGGAAAAATTTGCTAGAGGACACCGTTATTTTTCGTCGTTTGCTAAAACACACTGTTGGAATATGGTTTTGCCCAGTACCATTATTATTTCGTGACAATTTGCTAGAACACACTGTACTGCCCAAAACGGAAAGTTTGACGTTTTAGATTACTTTTTTACCTTGTTGCAAATATGTCTAGAATTTTAATTGAAATACAAGATGTTTCAGATAGAAAAAACTATCCAGCTTTTTCCCAATTCCCTTGTTGATTTTTTTCTTAACCACGATGCTACATGCTGCAATGGATGGCGACTTGGCCTGGATGTTCCAAATTGATGTGAACTTACGTATAGTTTCTAATTCATGTTCGGTATATGCATATGCTGGATTTGGTGAATTTGAATTAGAGAAAAAAGTGTTCAGACCGGACATATGATGGTCATCCCAATAAAATTAGTCAAACTTTCTATTTGCGGCATGTAGTGGTGTCCTGGCAAATGTGCCACGAAATTATAATGGTACTCAGCAAAGTCACATTCCAGCGATGTGTTTTGGCAAACGCCAAAAAATAACGGTGTCCTCTTAATTGATTATATCGTTCAAAGTTAATTACCTGAGCAGGATGGATGGGCCTGGTTCTGGCGATTTTGCGGTACAAGGCGACTTCCCTAGCTTGAAGGCCAGGAAGGCGATCTTGGCCTCCTCCGAGTCGCAGTCGTTGGCGTCCATCGCCTCCAGCTCGTCGGCGTACTGCAGGAGCCGCCGACTCCTCCCCTCGGGATCCGAGATCCCCAGCACCTTTATGGCATTCATGGCCTCCTGTCTGGACTTCATGGCCGGGGTCAGCTCGCGCGGGATCCTCCTCCACCTCCCCGGCGTCCTCTTCCTCGGCACAGGCGCCGGAGCCGGAGCAGAAGGCGTGGAGGAGGACAACAATGATGCCGACGCGTCGTCCGTGGCGGTCGCGAGGGGGCCTCCGGCGAGGGCTGCTGCTGTGGTTTCCATCTCGGTCAAGCGCTCGGCCTAGGCGGCGGCTCGACGGACGTACTATTATAGGTACTAGGTCGATCGGTAGCCCAACTGGTTTTGGATTCCGTGACGGTTTTTGCTCAATGCATAGATGTCATGGCCCACAAGTCAGCAGGTACCCACACGTCATTGATACATCATCAAAAAATACTAGTCAGCTTCCCCATCCAATTCGCCACAGTTTGTTGCGTGCTTTGCCGTGTGGCGTCCGCGGAGCCCCACGAATATAAATAGTGGCCGGCCGTCGGCACCAACTCCTTGCCGTTCTCTTCCTCCCTTTCTCACCATGGATAACCTTCCTGTAACCTGGGCCGACCTCAGCAAGTTTGCCCTCGCCGCGTATCCCCCTTCCCTTACCCCGCCGGGAGCCGGTGAATTGTTGGAGGGGAACAGGGACATGGGAGAGTTGGTGCCGAGCGAGGCGGAGTTGGTGGCGTAGGCCGAGGCGGAGGGCGAAGTCGTCAGTGCCGACGTCGTGCACTACGTCCTGGAGAAGTATGTCCGTGAGTTGTACACGACCTTCAAGGCCAGGGAGAACGTCGGTCGGCAACCTGACAAGTGGCTTCGGCTGGAGGCTGAGGAGGTGGCGAGAGAGGCGGAGGCGGCCATCGAGGACCGCGACGAGCGGGAAGCTCGACAATCGCTGGTGTCCGAGAAGACTGCCCGGCTTGCAGCTGAAGCCATGATGGAGGGGGAGCGACAGCGGCCGGACGCGCAGGAGATGGCGGAGGCCGCGACCTCGAGCAGTGTCTTGTCCAAGGCCGCCGCCGAACGGTGCGAGCTGGCCGAGGCGATCAAGCGGGAGGTGGTGGCGGAGGCCGCGGCCTTGGCCAAGAACGCCGCCGCCCAACGGAAGGATCTGACGGATATGCGTGCGGCGGTGCGGCGGGAGGTGCTAGAGGACACGGCCACCTTACGTGCTGCGTGCGCCGAATCAGACCCCGTCGCACAGTCTGGTCCGTTTGCGAAGTGCGTTGGGCCTTGGACTCGGTCCAGGAGGACGAGATCAGACGCACGGCATCTGTTTGCCGGAGGAGGGGAGGGCGTTTGGGATGGCAACGTCTCGAACGGATAGAAAGGACTTTTTTGCGGATAGAAAGGACTGAGTATCCTCACGAGGTTGCAAAACTTTTCAGTGAGCTCTGCTGCTCACACGTCTGCTAGTTAGATCCCACCCTAGTTGGGCCCCATTGCGTTTTTACTATTGTGTATAAAAAAACCCAAATATTTACAGCATGTAGGAAAAAAAAAGGTCACCACCAATCAAAAGAAGCAGACTGACCTCACAAGCGAACTCGTCAGAGTTATTGCCGGATACCCCTAGCAAAAAAAATTGTCCCGTTATAGCAAAAAAAAATCTTAATGTAGCAAAAACCGACATCGCATGAGAACTTGTAGATTTTTTTTTACTATTATAGCAAAACCAAATTCACCGTAGATTCTTAACAGTAGACATTGTAGGAAAACATTTGTGCTATAATAGCAAACCGTATAAGGCCGTACTTTCTCCGTTTAGAAATATAAAACATTTTAACTTTGTGAAATAAATGTATCTAGACGTCTTTACTGTATAGGTTCACTTCGAGCTTTTACGAATTCATAAAGCTAAAATGTCTTATATTTATAAACGAAGGGAGTAGCATAAAAATTCTACATATGATCCAAATCCAAAAAATCGCATGGTGCAAAAACCATAGAAATGATTGTAGCAAATAAATTATTGCTGTAATGGAAAACTGCAAGAAATTTGTAGCAAAAACGTCGAACAAATGCCTTAGACGGAGTTGTCGCCGTCCTTAGCAACTGCACCGTCGCCGGTTGTAGCAAAGATTGGTGTCCGTCGCAGCAACCGTCATCGCTGTTCGCAGCAATCGTCATCACCAGTCATAGCAACCACCGCTGCCAGCCTGCCACACGTCGCAGCAGCCGTGTCACGGCCGAAGCAGTCACCATCGGCGTTTGCAGCACACACACCATCACCATTAAGGGTGAACACGAGCCAGCTCGGGCTGGGCTCGGTGCGAGCCGTGTTTCAGCCCGTGAAAAACTGGCCTTCTGTCCAGGAAAATGGGCTCGGCCCGAGCTTGCTAAAAACTCGGTGCTAAAATGGGCTGGGCTCGGTGCGAGCGTTGTTTTTTCGAGGTGGGCAAAAAAAATCAGAAGCAGAGGTCGATCATGGCGATTGGATCAGTCGATCTCGGGCAGAGGTCGGCAACGCACGTCTTCAGGCCCATCACGAAATCGCTCAAACAACGCACGCAGCCTGGCCCAGCTACGAATCGGTATCAACCACGCAACACTCCAGCTGGACTCAAATCCTCGTCCGACCCAACTGCCAACAGCACTGACCGCCGTCGACTATCTCGCCGTTGTCCCTGCCGACGAGCTCCCTAACTCCTTTCACCGCCGATCCTGGAGTTGCATCGTCAAGACAAGCACAAGGGGTACACCCACCATGTTGCCAGATCATGTCATCGTGATTCGAAATTGTGCCTCAATTGCAGGAGGCGGAGATGTCACCGGCGATTCTGATGTTCCACTCCACGCTCGTACCTAACATGTACTAGTTGAATGCCCGTGCGTTGCCACGGGACAACAATACAACATATAAGTTAAATCAATAATTCTAAATGGTATTTTTCGATCACATATCTAGCTATCTTCCTCCCCAACCAGTTATCGACTCTCTTAGCGGTTACCTGGCTATTGTGTTTTTTACTTCGGACCAGCAACATAGCACTCTAAGGCGCTTCTTCATCGTGTGTATACTTTATGCTAATCTAGGAATCTTCTTGCTTGATGTCATCTTTAATGCATTCTAGCCCTCTGCTTTGTGTTTAGCTAAGTTGGTGTTACCTCGCTTCAGCATATTGTTGTTCGAAAATGTTTCGACATGTACCCTACTATAGAGAATCTTTGACAAGTTTCATGTCGCCGTCCTTTTTTTCCACCTACTATACCTCTGTCTTTGTCGTTGTGACGTCGCTCGACTCGAACAACATCATCTCGATCCACCTTGCTCTGTAGTGACATGAAAATGTTTACCTGTGATCTCTAATTTTTAGCTTTCATGTCTCCTCTTTTTTCCTTTTTGCCGACCTCTTGTCTTTCCCTCCAGCTTCGACACTATTCTGTGTTGGTTCATCCTACTCTGTATTGCTTCCATTGACACCCATTCACCCTTACCTAGTCCGACAAATCTCCACCATGGCTCCTTTAGTAGTATTGTAATGGATCAACAAGTATTAGAGATTTAGTTACCGGCATATCTTTATGTATAGTATTTATATCATCTATTTCTTTTGTTATGCACAAGAAAATAAAATCTTTAAGTACAATATGGATCATTCAACATTGTTACTTTTTATATCATATAATTCATTTGTTACTTTTTCCTTCGATCCATTTGGGCTAGGAGTTATGCATAATCTTGATGGTTCCTAATTATCCATTCAATGGGTCATTCAGTATGCAAAATTGCGAAGGGACAAAATAGGAGGCGTCAAAAGTTCAGATCCAAGAAAACAACCAGATAAACTACGAGTCCCACTGTCATACATCCACAAGCACAACATGCAAATCTTCAAAACATGTTGAGAGAATATATAACAGATATGTGCATGTACAATACATCCATCCACATACAACTTTCATGAAAATAAAGAGTACATCTGACATTTACGATAATCACAACTCACAAATATGTAAAAAATTGATAGATAGCAGCCTGTAGTAATTATAAACTTGTAAACTTCACTTGGGACAGGTTTCCGCTGCACTCCAAGGAACAATATAGATAACTGGAAGGGTTGTACGATGAGTTATATATATCAAGAACCCGTGAAAGGGTGCCATTTGTACGAACCCTTTCCTTCTCCCCTATCTCTGCAAACTACAAATGTTTACAGAATAATATTAAAGCTAGATGCATCATGTAAAAAATATCACTTTCACAATTAAAGTTGAAAGGCAGAAAATAAATTCACAAACAAATAAAGGTTGAAAACTAACATAAAAGTGAATGTGCATAAGTATACTAACAAGTTCATGACGACAAATCTAAACGATCGAATGATTCCATGTATTGGATAAAAAGAAAACTTAGTACTTGAGTACCATCGATTTCATGAACTCAAAATAAAATGCCTAGTGATACAAAATTAACATGTCTCTGTTCAAACCATAATACCTATACTTTATAAACCAATGTCTCTCACAGGGTTATGAAGCCTCCATGGCTCCTTGCACCTTCAAAAGACAGCCCCATAAGAATTAAACTTCACGAGTTCACGACTTAGGGAGGGGATTAGACTCATGAACTAAACCACTTCTTGTACATGACAACAAAATATTAGAACCAGATAAACATTCACCTTGCAAGAAAACTGAAAAAGGAAACAAGCTTGCAATGCCCTAATTTATTTGCGCAATTAGTATAAACCATTAGTAATATAAGATTTATTTTCACAGTTCATGGTGCAAATTTTCACATCAAGTTACTTCAGACATACATATCATTCTGAATCTTAAACTCTATACCATATCCAAGTGAAATGATTATTACTGTTACGAATAATCCTTATATAAAGTAGCACCCATGTTTGCATTTAGAAAACACTGTTGCCAGTCAATTTAAGATTTAGTTTGAATACCTCACAAAGAACCCATATAGTTGAATTGAACAACAGAAAAGTAGAAGGATACCAAACCTTCTGACCAGAGATGTGCCTTGTTTCATGCTTACGAAAGCTCTTGAACCAGCCCCTAACATCATGCATACTGCATGAGTCAATACAACCTAAAACTATTATATTTGGCTAGGTTCCATGGCATTAGAACCGATATGGGGATGAATGAGATGTGTTCAAGAGGGGCTTCCTTCCACCTACAAAATCCACTTCATTTCTGAACTCTAAAATTAGAATAAACTATTTAGAACATGATTGGCTTCATCTTCATAATGCGGAGAAGTTCCTGTGGGACAACAAAAATAACTCACTGTCCAGGTTGATGTGTACTTTGATTTATCAGCAACAAACCAATGCATGTAACCTCCTCAACAAAGAAAATCTTTCTCAGCCAAAATTTCCTATGACCCAACATATCTGAATAAGCTAGAAGATGTAATTTTCTGCAAGTTGTCTCAAATGAACCGCAATAAGCTAAAACCACAGAAAATCTACTTCGAAATAGGTCTAAATTGTTCCAAATATGCAATACACATATCAAGTCAAGATTGGACATCATGAGCACTAATCAAATAGAGACGAACAGAAACCCCAAGCAAGGTAAGTGTAGTACATTTCTTGGACAATGCTGGTGCGAATTTAACTATTACCTTCTAGCTAGACTCGTAGACCGAGAACTGCAGATTAATGTTTTCTGATCAACAAACAAACACTTTGAGAAGTTAATATCTCTAAGAAAATCAGCATGTAAAATAAATTAATGTTTCTTGCATATTGTACCTGAAACTCATTGAATAATTTATATTTTTGTTAGATAGTAGCATCATATTTTTTGAATATTTTGTAGTTAACTAACAATTTCTTCTATCTCTTTTACCAAGTTTATTGTCTTGTCAATCAATAATTTAGCAATTTCTTATCTCTGTAATATAGATAGATCTTCCTTGTCCTCGTCGACTTTGTCAGATCTCCCTCAATTACTTTCTTTTTTGTCTACAAATTTGTCTTCCTCCATCTGCAAAATTAAACATATTATCTGAAACAGAACATGAATTCTAACAATTCATTTTCTGATTTTATAAGCATTAAGAAGCCTCTATTCTCCGTGGTAATAAGTTCCAATGCACAAAAAGATTTTATGTCTTAATTCCTACAAAAAATGTTCATCTTTTTAGGACCTAGAGAGCAATGTAGAACTTACATCAAATGAAAGCTAATCTTGTGAGGATTGAAATAGGCGATGTACTATCCAAGTTGATGTTCATCTCGAGATAAAATATATTAAGTCTTGAAACAACATACAAATAGTTACTTCAGAATATCATTTATTTGTTCTCTTTCTGCAAAAGAGTGACGGCAAACGTTAGAAAACTCAACTAAAATCAGCAGACGGTAATAGCTCAGTTTATTTATTTTTTGTACATAATGCTTAATGGAATGTTGCTCGGTTTATATATAGCCAAGGACATCTGAGAGAAGAAAAGGTAGTCAAATTGCTCACTATGATACCCCAGGTTGGATTACACTATAGAACATCCAAGATCGTGGAATACAACTGAAGGTAGGTAAACATGAAATCTCTAAACTAATTGTAAGTATCTGAATACGGTACTGAGAATTAACCTACATAGATATACCGAGGCTGCAAGAGTGATCCACGTCTTCAAAATGTAAATAAGTTATGACCAGGGACTAAAGATAAAAAAGTATTCTTGAGTTCATTAAACATTGGAGTAGAGGAAGACAAACATATTTGCAAATCAGATGAATAGATTGCACAAGCATATAGGTAACAAAATACGAGGAGCAGTTTTGACTACGCGTTTTTGGGGGCGAGGCGCGGTCTACGGGATAGAATAAATGACAGGCGGGGGAGTCAGTAAACAACCGTGTAGCACCGTGGTCTCAAGACTTATACGGATAGCTAGGACGTCAAAGAATAAGCACCTAACCTGCATGAACCAACAATCTATTCTCGAGGTCCTGATTGTTGGAGAAAAAAGGGAGCTGCAGCTAGAAATGATGCAGCTGAAACGATGTTTTCTACATATAAAAAGTTCAGTTATAGATTGAGCATGGTGTGCACTGTTGAGCAAAGACCAGATACAGCGTGACAAAAAATTCCACTCGCCAAATCTCGAAGTACAGGGCATCATCTTCATTATTTAAAAACTACAAGAAGAGGAGGATCACGTACCATGTTGAAGGCAATGACCCGTCTTTCCTAGAGAGGATCCCGATGCACCTCCCCTCGTCATCGAGCAGGAGCATAAAAACCGGTGGCAGCGTCGATCTCGGCCAGCTTCTGGTCCGCCATGGACACCTCTACCTGGTGTGTGACCGTGGCGGCGGCCTCCGTGGCGAGCGCCCAGGTTAGCAGATCCTTCGTGGCCACTCGATGAGCAAGAGGGAAAGCGAATCTTGTCCATCCTCAACCCGTCGGCACCGTCAATATGGGACAACAAAAGGGGATTAGGTAGCGACAGAGACCATCACGGAGTCCGCTCCTATCGGAGACGTCGATGCGCGCACGGCAGAACCATCCATTGAGCCCTCGCCCTCAAGGCGACACGCAGCCCTCCGTCGCTGCGGTGACGAGCCCTGGGGGAGGAGGCAGGGGGTGCGGTGCGTCCACATGAATATGCTCGTCCGCCTCTTCCGCATCAGGGAGGTCCTCTGCCCGCATGCACATCCGCACCCTTGGCTCTGGTGTGGGTTAGCCCCATCGGAGATTCCCCATCACACAGAAGGCTAGCCTGGGGACATGCGGAGAGGGAAATGCACTGGGAGGTGGAACTGAAGACTCTGATAGCGGTAGCTCGGCACGGAGTGGACGGACGATGAGAAGGGCTAGCAGCCGGCGGTGTGCGTTAGTGGATCTGAGAGGGAGAGCGAGGAGAAAGGGCGTGGTATGCGGTGGCTTAGTTTTGACGATGCGTTTTTGGCGACGCGCGGTCTGCGGGAGGAATAAATGACGGGCGGGGAATCGAACGAAGGAAACGACGTATTGACGACGACGGAACACCAAGTCTTTAAAGTAGTGAAGTAGAGAAGTAGAGAAGTAGAGATAAGTAGAGATAAGTAGAGATACCACTCCACTAGTTGAATATCCGTGCGTTGCCACGGCCGGTGCCGGCCCTGGGGAGGGGCAGGGTGTGCGGCCGCCCAGGGCCCCAAAAATCCAGGGGCCCATTCCAGGTACTCTACTACTTGTATGCATACGTAATATGTATTGACAGGCTAGATGCAGGAAAAAAAGGGCTTAATGGGCTATGTAGCGATCGTCCCTAAGTAAAAAGACCCGCAAAGCTGAACGTAGCAGGAAAATATCCGATCAATCTCGCCTCCAATCTGCTCGACTGCCTTGTGCGCCCACCGGCCCAGGTCGTCACCGATAGAGACTGACAATTCGCGAGCTGTGTGCGGGCAGAGAAGGCCAGTGCGTTTTTCTGTTTTTCATTGACACGGCCATGGGTCGTCCGTCAATCTTCTAGCTGCACGGTGACAGACTAACAATTCACTGCGATTTAGGATTCTCGTCGATTTCGATATCTAGACCCTCGATCACGATAATACGTCACACCCGCACATCGTGATTTGACCAATATGCGGTATATTGAATATTGTATTACAATTCTCTCGACCTACCTTCACATACATGATGCATAGTTGGTATATCATCTTATTTCTAAATTAAATATGACAAGATTCACCTTGCTAAATGTTGCGATGGAAATTTTCGAGCATGTCAGAGAAGTTGATTGTTATCTATCTCTATTGTTTATCGCATCTTATTTATTGTGTGTGTGATTGTCACATTGTTTGGAAGAAACTTTTCAATGTTAAAATTATTGAAGAACTATTTGAGGTCAACAATGACTTAGCAGCGTTAAAATGGTTTGGCAACATTATGCACCGAGAAGAAATTATTTGATAACATCGACATCGACACCATCATAAGTGACTTTCAGCAAGAAATGGTAGATTTTTTAAGGTAATATGCATAAATTGTTTGAAATGTGTCCTGCTTTTGGATGCATTTAAATGTTATTGACAACATATAATTCATGTGATTCGTTATTATTATTGTGATGTCTGTATTAAGGGGCGCAAGTTTTAGTCTCGCCCCGGGCCCCCTAAATCACAGGACCGGCCCTGGCCACGGCCTATTATTTTAAAACGGAGAGAATACATATATCTAAATTCAGACAAATTTATGACATCTTTTTAAGAGGGATGAAGTACTTAGGCCGTTTTCAATGGTCGTTCCTTAGCGCGAATTCATAGGAAAAAAGCTCAGCCTCATTAAGGAGGAAAGAGATTGCTGCCGTATACATAGAGAGAACCGGCTCTTAGCGTGAAGCTCGAGGGAAAATAAATGTTAAATCAATCCGGTGCATCCAACCACTCCGTGTGACCCCTTGAATTGGAGTTTTCTATCAGCTAGGATTCAATAGGGGCAGGCCACACAGCAGAGCGCATTTAGTTATGCCACAAACTGATCTAAGGTTATGTTCTGTAGATACAATGCTTAGAAACGATTCATTAAGAGGGTCGTTTCTTAGATGGTTGTTTTTTAGCAAGAAATGGCATTTAGAACCGGCCCGTTGGAAAAGGCCTTATTTTGCAATTGTTGGTCAAAGGTTGATCCACCGACTGTCCCCACAACATGCCCTGATGGCTAAGCGTTTTCTTTAGTTAAGCATAACCGTTGTCACTAATTGATCATACTCAAAAGTATGATCTAAACAAAAAAATGTAATAACATATGCGCCTAATTTTCTTGTTCGCACATATAAACAGAAAATGCATGAAATATACACATATTTCTAAGAGACATATTAGAAAAAAACAATTTCTTATTTTGTTGTGTAGATTCGCATCCTATTGAAGTGTCGATAGAATTCCTCTTATTCGTCCATTATCAGAAAAGGTGAAACATAGGAAAATGCGATCCAAACAAACCACCGATGCGCTTTTTTTTTACATTTTAAAACTTAACCACTTGTGCGCTTAGTGCATATACAGAAGCACAATGTTCTTTTCTTTCTTCAGTACTGTCTTATTGGTCACGTGGACGACTAAGCAGATCTAAAGGATGCACATATAGAAAATCGAACGGTGGAAAAGATTAAGCGGGTTCGTGGGACGCACCCTGCTGGGTCTTAGCGGGTTTGTGGGAAAGATTAAGCCCTCGGTTGAACCGGACATGCATACATGGGCTTTAGACACATAGACTCACTGTGCAAGTTGTCGGTCTCGCCCTGTCTCCACTAAAACCCCTGTCTAGCCCTCTTACTCCTCTTCCCCTGACATCATGTCTCGCACTCGCAGCACAACAGCCACGGCTTTGCCATGCCGCCTCCTCTTCCACAGGCCACATCCACGGCCTTGCCTCGCACCGTTGTCTCATCTTCCACGTCTAGACATAAGCATGCGGCATCCCCAGAAGGATGTTGTCGCCTTCATACACATGTCCTGGCGTAGATCAAGATGATAGTCTTCGGCTTGGATTGGTTAGGAGACACGCCTCTAGCGCAGCAATATACATCTCTTTATAATATTGTGCAACGGAAACAAGTTACCGTGGCTGATGTGCTCTCCTTGAATCCTCTCAATGTGAATTTTAGGAGACACTTAACAGGAAATAAGTGGGATGCATGGTTGCATCTTCTATCTATACTCATACAAATTAATCTTACAAAGGGATGTGACAATTTTTGTTGGCAACTTACATAATCCGGTAGTTTTACCATCAAATATGTACCTTAACCTTTTGAACGAAAATACAAGGTTTCTTAGAAAGTACATTTGGAAAATTAAAGCCCCTCTAAAAATCAGGATTTTTATGTGGTTTGTTCAAAGAAAGGTAATCCTAACTAAAGACAACTTGAGAAAACGTCATTGGCAGGGAGACGCCAAGTGCTGCTTCTGCGATAAAGATGAGACTATTCAACATCTCTTTATTGAGTGCCCTTTCGCGGATATTATTTGGCGCATTATCCACATGACCTTTAACATATCACCACCAACGAGTATTAACAATCTTTTTGGTAATTGGCTCAAGGGCACCACAAAAAAGAAAAAAAAATCCAAATTCGGGTGGAAGCGTGCGCTATTCTTTAGGCTATTTGGAATGTACGCAATGACGTTATCTTTAACAAAGCATAAAATATCACTTTTTTGCAGGTTATTCACTTAGCTTTCCACTGGATCAGTATGTGGTCCTATCTCCAACCAGCTGCGGATCGACGAGCAATGGCTACTGGGTGCAACCTTTTGGAGATGGCCGCACAGGAATTATTCAGCCGGTGTGGCTGGCAATCTGATCTTAGAATCATATGTTGATGACTTCGTGCTCTTTTGTGTTTGGCTGTTCTAGATCAATAATTTATGATCCTTGAATTTGTACTTGTGGTGGAGACTACAGACAGTTTTTTTAATAAAGAAATAAATAAGTCGTATGCATCATTCTGATGCAGAGGCTGGGGCGATGCCTCCTTTTCGGAAAAAAAGTCTTCGGCTTGGATCATAGTCAAGCAGCTCGCGTGCGTACGTGTATTACATGTCTTATAATTTATAATTAAAATATCTATCTAAATCTTATATTTATTTTTTGCATGTTTTTCTAATCTCATGCATAACGATGTGAGCACGGGTCACACGATTCACACGTCTTCACATAAAATTCAAAATCACATAAATGTATTAAAAAATACTCCGCTATCTCTTGTCGCAATAAATTTGTGATATTTATTTTGAGATGGAGTGAGTACTTACGGACAATAACTAAGCAACCGTCCTCTACAATTAATTCTTTGATTGATCTCACTACAATTATCCTACTATATTTTTTCTTTGATTATTCTCCCATAAAGGTTCAGCGATTTATGCAATCAATGATACTGTACTTCCTTTATCGAGCGTACAAAGAATCGCACCCATGAAGCTGAATTGGACACACACGATCAAAAAAAAATGTAAGAGAAAAGAAGTGGACAACGGACACTCTAGTCTCAGTTCAGTTCTTCACTCTCTGAGTCTCTGCTCTGTATCCCTCTCGTCACCTACCTCCCCACCGCCCTCCAGGTTCTCTCACCTTCTCATGTCTCCTCGCCGGTCCCCATTCGCTTGGTCTCCAGCTCCTTCTCTCAACCTCCCCCTCCCCCTTCTTCCTCACTGGTGGCGCGAGGACTCGCACGCCCCTGCTCCTCTCCGCCCATCCTCGTCGAGTCCAACCACCGAAGTGCCCGAGGAGGCGCTCGAGCTCGGCATGTTCGCGGGCGACCCAACGCTAGGAGCCGACGGAGGTGGACGTGAGTCGTCTCCACTGGACCGGTGACCAGTGCCATCGCGCATCGAAGACCTCAGTGCCAGCCAGAAAAAACAAGGTCAAATCTTGAATTGCGATTTGTTTGTTGCTTTGGTGAGAAATTCGAATCGTCTCCTTGCTGACACACGCATCAATTGCAGTGTTCCTTTCTCGGCAGTGTTGCTCTTGATTGGCATTGGAGTGAGGATCTAAATTGGTCTCTAAGGAACGGAATCCCCATACACAATGCCGTGTCCTTTTTGTTATTGCTGTTGAGAGAAGATAGTCAATATTGCCCGTATATTATTAGTATTGTGACATCACCTATTTTATTTATCATTCTAGCTAGATATATTATCAATATTGTGACAGCACCTATTTAATAAATATCAATGCATTTTATGTGCAATTTAAGTAGTACATGCCACATACTCTTGTCATTTCTCGGACTTAATGATCTTCTGGTTACTACTGGTTGCACACTGTTTTCTCTCACAAAAAAAATTCAGCATAGAACCTGAGTACCGTGCACATGTTCTCTTCCACCTCTAACTTATATCTCTGCTAGTACATAACGTATTGTTTGCTCTGACAGACACTTCTCAAGCACATAGAGAAACAAATAAGAAAATATATAGCTTGGACATCATATAGCATGTACGTCTCGCTGAATTTATACAGGGAAGTGAGGCAATGTTGGGTGCTTATCATTGATGTGTTTTGTGATATAGACCATTGAAATTATAATAATTGCATGTGTCTGCTATATCTTAGCCCTGACCCATGACCTCAAGATTTATCTGAATCAGGATAATGTGAAAAGGTTATGTTCTACCTTTCTAGTAAACCAGAATAATTCCTTGATATGTTTTTAGCCAGACCCATAAGTGCAAAATTTATACACAGATCCAAAAGCATCATAAGTAAGAGTTCTAGATGTAAATGTGCTACCATTAAAATATATTTAGCATATAAACCTGGCATGTCCTATGCTCCAAGCAATGAAATAAATGCACAAGTAATAGGACATTGTCAACCATTTTGTAGAAATAAAATTTCCTAAACAAATAATAAGATAACAGGAACAATCTGGAATACACAACAGTACATCACATGTTGATAATCAACCTAGCTACTCAAGTATGCGATGGAGATGAGCCTCACGCTTTCACGGTGGACACCTTGTCAACGTGCACAATGTACTCCTTGATATGGTTCTAGACAAACCTCCATACTTCACTTATACCCTAACTATAGTAGGTTACCAATTCCGGGAAGTGGATGGATGCAAAGTAGCTGCATATGGGCACATCATTGCGATGGATTCAGCGCACAGGGTGTTTCGCTTTTCTGCGAGTCTTGCGTTGCGCAGAGCTAGCAGAGCCTGCCTTTCCTCCGGTGGTGTGTTCTTCCTATGCTCTCTTCGACGGGCGTTCATCTCTTGTCTCTCCATGGCTGGTATATTTTGCCTTGCTTGCCTTTGGCGGGCATTCCTCTCATCTATTGTTTTCTTTTGCCTGGCTGCTCTTCTTCGGGCATTCATCTCCTCCTTTTGTTTATCTGTTAAGCTATTTCGTCGTGCTCTGTCATGTTCTCGTCTAGCTTGATTTCTGTCTTTTCTCATGTTAGCAATTATCTCTTGTTGACGATCAGTTGGGGTTGTCACAGTAAGTTCACCATTGCTTGGTGCTCCCTGGAGCAGTGCAAGTTCACGGGAGCAAGCAGCTTCAAGCCCTTCAACTTGGGAGAAAAATATCATTAGTATATGTACAACAGTTAGCATAGCTATATTCAGATGAATGTAATGTTTAAAACGCAATGGTGTAGGATGGTACCATTGCAAGTTTCACCATGATCTGGTAGACGAGATGACGTGAGGGTAGAACATGGTTGAGTTGACATGCCGTTATAGTCATCTGCATGTTGTAGTGGCGGTGACATCTGCATGAAAATGGTATATATGTGCAAAGTTATTCAGTAATCAATCAAATATTTAATTGGAATATATGGAAACAGAAACAACAACATTAGTTGTGCATATGTTAATCTATGAAGATCAATTGTTGACAACAAGCCCTTATGTATTATGTTAGAACCGCATCATATCTAACAGCAGGTCGCTATAGAAACAGCTAACCAGAATGGAACTCATTTGTGAAGTACATTCAGCTAATAAAGAATGGGTGCGTGTGAGTCTGAGTAGGTCAACAAGTTTGGAGAGAAACAACAGATGTGAAAACCTAGGATAAAACAATTAGATGGCGTTAGAATTAGAAGTCAAAAGACACCTGATTACACCTGTGCTAATCTGATGATTTTGATTGCTCTGCAGTTTCACCTAAGTTTTGTGACCCCTAATCAGCAAGATGGGAAGATGAGAGG
Source organism: Avena atlantica (assembly GCA_910589765.1). Classification (NCBI taxonomy): domain Eukaryota; kingdom Viridiplantae; phylum Streptophyta; class Magnoliopsida; order Poales; family Poaceae; genus Avena; species Avena atlantica. The sequence continues at coordinate 574,083,781 of OU342739.1, forward strand.
GAAGAAGACGATGATGGAGATGCGTATATCAAGGGGATGAAGGCGAGAAATCAGCCAAAAGGACCCATACATCAGCGCAGTAATTTTTATCAGGGGGTGAACTGAAGAGGGAAGCGATGTATGACAAACTCCTGGAGTGTTGGGACTTGGGCGACCTCCATGAGCTTGTTGGCGACGTTCGCCAGTGCAATGTAGTCCTCCACCGGACGCCGCTTCGCCTAAACCTGTGGCTCAAAAAGTCACAATCAGTCTTCATTAGAATATTGCAATCCATATCTTCATGGATGGGAGGTAGAAGCAGATGTCAGAGGCGTACGGAGGAAGCGCGAGGTCTTCTTTGGCTTGGATATGATCTGGAGCTTGCCGTGTACAACAACCAGCTAAAAATAGGAGAGCGCATTATGGGATTAGGCTGTTACGTTGTGAGGTGATTGAACGCGTGGCATTCTTTATTGTATAGTTTGTTTTAGTTATTGCGATAACAAACAGATGTTTGTTTTGTTAGGAGGTGCAAGCGGGCTGCTAGTTGTGGCCACCAGAGTTTCTCTTTGTATGTGCGGTGGCATACTGTTTGTAAATTGTTTGAAGTGTGACACCACCCTACGTACCATCACCGCAGCTTCTCTTTTAATAGTAAAGATAAACAACAATGTATAATATGTTGGTAATAAATAATTGGTGTCATGCATTTATGCCTGGCTTGTGCCTTTTTTTGTGTTTTTTCTCGGACATCCGATCCTGCTGTGTGCCAGTACCTTTGCCAGTGTCTTCGCAGCAAACAGAAAATCAATACAATGCCAGACAAACTAATTGTTGATGTGTTCGACCATGTTTCATTCTCTTGTGATTGTTGTTGTAAAAAGATTATGTTTTGCACTTTGTTCGCTCACATGCTCCCACCCACCTTAGACTTTCACATAGTCGGCTCTCTAGCTTCTTTGCGGAGGAGATCGTACCATAAGACCACCCGAGGGACGCACTGGAAGGAGGATGTCTCCTGCTTAGGCTTCCTTGGCGGCAAGGAGCATGCGTCTGTGGTCTATCATGTCACGGCACCATGGTGATGACCAACAAATATATCCTCACTTGGTGTGGAGGGTGACCAACAGTGGGATAATAAAGGCTAACGAATAGTGGGACAATCAATCTGGACCTTGTCAAGGGCGGTACCCAAGTTCCTGAAGTCCATTCGGGGAGGGGTTTCCTAGCAAGGTGATGTGGCACGAGGCGGTGAGCATGTTCCTGGCAAAATCAGGTAGAACACCACAATGGAAAGCTGACGGGATGACAAAATATTGTGCTGGGACCTTTTCGGCAAAGTCCATAGCAATGCACGGGCATTCAGCTAGTAATTAATAAACTCTCTGGTTCAAATTTGTGCAACAAGATCAAGCAAGTAAACATTCAATTTTTTCATGTCATTCAAGTCACTATGGGAACCCTTAATATAACTTCTTTTCTTATGTCGTGGAGTCTCAATGTAAATTACTAAATGCACACCAGACAACGATTAGATTAATGCTAGTTGTCAGATCATGTTTTGTGAGCCTAATCATGTGGTGGTAATTGGTCATGTACGTTTTATGGGGTACATTTACAGAGAATAATGTTTACTCTTTTATTACTATAGTATAGTGCATAGATAGAAATATGGGCCTTTCGTCTTAAGATTTCCTCAAATTTTACTCGTGGATGGGCCATACATAGACCACGTGGCACGTCGCATTTTACACATACAATGGGCGTAGAACATAGAATTGGGTCAGGTTTATCAGTAAGTATTAATCTTCCCTTGGTGGGACTTATTAGTACGAGGGTTTCTTGGCCTCTGACAGGACAGAACAATATTGAGCTAAAAATTTGACCAATTTCTCACAGGCCTCATACAGGACGGAAGAGTACTGAGCCTGAAATGTTTTTGGGCCACTGACTGGCCTGCTAAAGAATGAAGAATGGGCCCTGACAATACCGGAGTCAAACAGTAAATGACCGGTGTCATATTGGTCACGTACGATGGGTAGGCCCGTTTATAACTTCATTGAGCACTATAGTTTTATTTTGCACGGAAGTTGAAAGTGAGTTCAGCTACATATACCAAATCCAAATCACTCATTTCAAGACAGATCGGACAAAGTATTTTTTTTTGTAGGGGTTCGTAGCATGGAAAACAAAAATTTCTACCGCATGCAAACAAACAAGCCAAGATCTATCTACTAGATTGTAGCAACGAGTCGATAGAGGAACTCACCCTCGAAGATTCCAAAGCGGTTAACAAGAGCAGATTCTCGTGGGTGATGTAGTCGTACTCTTGCCGATCTCAAGATCGCGTAGACGATCTTTCCGGCGCTGTGTTTCGGCAGCGCTTCCGCAGTCGGTCACACGTTCGGTACTCGATGAAGACCTTCCTCTCCCTTATTCCAGCAGGCAGCAAGGGTTGTAGCACTCTCCTCGCGATTCCGGCAGCACGACGGCGTGGTACCGGAAGTAGGGGGAGATCTCGCAGGGCTTCGCCTTAAGCCGGAGCGAGTATGGTGGACTATGAGAGAGGCCTTGTCAATCTAGGGTTTAGAGGGCACCAAGGGGCGGAGCTTGGCCGGCGGCTAGGGCTTGGAGAAGCCCCAACTCGGCGGCTAGGAGAAACCCTAGGGGCGGCGGCGACTTGGAGGTGGCTGGCGGCTAGGGTTAGGGTTTTGGGGTGTGTTGGGTGTAGGGAAGGGGGGCACCCTTGCCCCTCCTTATATAGGTAAGAGGGCGCCGTTTGGGAGGAGGAGTCCTCCCCCAACTCGGCCTCCTTGGCCGGCGGGTGGAGGGAGAGGAACTCCTCCCCAAGTAGGTTTCCTACTCTCCCTCCACCAAGCAAACTTGCCGTTTGACTTTTTCAAATTGGCGTTTGACTTTCAAACTAGGATTTGATTTCTCCCTTTATTTTGCTCAGCCATGTTACCTAGTACATGGTGCAACCATTCCATATTGTATGACACATTCATGTACCCTTCCCCTCCGGAGTGTCGGACCTTCCGGAACCTTCTAGAACATTACCGATGAAAACACCGGAATTATTCCCCAACTCGGAAACAGGACTTTCCTTATATGAATGTTATTCGACCATTCCGGATCTCCTCGTGATATCCCGGATCCTATCCGAGACTCCGAACAACATTCGGTCTCTTTCTCATCATTCCATAACTATTCAACAACATTGAATCCTTAAGTGTGTCTCCCTACGGTTCGTGAATTATGCAAACATGATCGAGACACTTCTCCGATCAATAACCAATAGAGGAATCTGAAAATTCATATGGCTCCCACATATTTCTACGATTACTTTGCGATCGAATGAACCACTTACATACGATACCAATTTCCCTTTGTCTCACGATAGTTTACTTATCCGAGGTTTTGATCGTCGGTATCTCTGCATACCTAGTTCAACCTTGTTACCGATAAGTACTCTTTTCTCGTTCCCGTGATATGTGATCCCTTGTGAGCCAGTCACATGCTTGCAAGCCAATTGGATGACATTCCACCGAGAGGGCCCAGAGTATATCTATCAGTCATATGGATAGACAAATCCTACTCTTGATCCATGTGTCTCAACCCATACTTTCCGAACACTCAATGTCACCTTTATAGCCACCCAGTTACGGTGTGGTATTTGATGTCATCAAAGCATCCTTCCGGTGATGGTGATAAGCATGATCTCATGGTCGAAGGAATTAGGTTACTATGTATCAGAAAGCTTATAGCAATTGAACTATTTAAAATGACTTGATCTTTATGCTATGCTTATCTATAGGAGTATGTCCATCATACCATTCTCCTAAAGATATGATCTTGTTGTTAATAATATCTCAATGTTCATGATAGGGAAACCACAATCATCTATTAACCAACAAGCTAGTATTATGAAGAGGCTTTACTAGGGACTCTAATTTAGTTTACAAATCACACAAGTATTAATGTTTCCTGGTTAATATTGTTATAGCATGAATGTAAACATTTATCATAAACACAAAGATATAATAATAACTACATTTATTATTGCCTCTAGGGCATATCTCCAACAGTCTCCCACTTGCACTAGAGTCAACTAATATAGATTACATGGTAATATACCGAACACCCATGGCAGTTTGGTGTTGGTCATGTTTTTCCCTCGGGACTTTAGTCAACGGATCCGCCACATTCAGATCTGTGTGTACTTTGCAAATCTTTATGTCACCATCTTGGACATGTTCTCGAATAGCGTGAAAACGCAGCTTGATGTGCTTCAGCTTCTTGTGTGACCTTGGTTCTTGCGCATTGGCTATGGCGCCCATGTTATCACAGTAGATAGACATTGGGTCCAGCGCACTTGGAAGAAAGGTATATCTGATATACATGTTATTGATGTGTATCTCACTAGTACTCGCAGTAGTGCCTGGGTATTTGATACTGGTTCGGTTGCTCATATTTGTAACTCGAAACAAGTGTTGCAGAATAAACGGAAGCTAGCGAAGAACGAGGTGACAATGCGTGTTGGAAATGGATCAAAGGTTGATGTGATCGCGGTCGGCACGGTACCTCTTCATCTACCATCGGGATTAGTTTTATACTTAAATAATTGTTATTTGGTGCCTGCGTTGAGCATGAACATTATATCGGATCATGTTTATTGCGAGACGGTTACTTGTTTAAGTCCGAGAATAATGGTTGTTCGATTTATATGAGTAATATGTTTTATGCACATGCACCTTTGATAGATGGTCTATTCTTATTGAATCTCGATAGTAGAAATACACATATTAATAACATTGAAGCTAAATGTTTGAAATTGAGCGATAACTCGACCTATATGTGGCACTGTCGTCTTGGTCACATTGGAGTGAAACGTATGAAGAAACTCCATTCCGATGGACTTTTTGAATCACTTGATTTCGAATCACTTGATTTCGAATCACTTGAAAGATGCGAAGCATGTCTGATGGGTAAAATGCCTAAGCCACCATTTTCTGGTATGATGGAGCGAGCTATGGACTTATTGGAAATCATACATACCGATGTGTGTGGTCCAATGAGTGTAGCATCGCGCGGTGGTTATCGTTATGTTCTTACCTTCACGGATGACTTGAGTAGATATGGGTATATCTATTTCATGAAACATAAGTCCAAAACTTTCGAGAAGTTTAAGGAATTTCAAAGTGAGGTAGAGAATCAACGTAACAAGAAGATTAAATTTCTACGTTCTGATCGTGGAGGTGAATATCTAAGTTACGAGTTTGGCGAGCATTTGAAGAAATGCGGAATACTTTCATAATTGACACCGCCGGGAACACCACAGCGTAATGGTGTATCCGAACGTCGTAATCGAACTCTCTTAGATATGGTTCGTTCTATAATGTCACTTACAGATTTACCGCTATCATTTTGGGTTATGCATTAGAAACAGCCGCATTCACTTTAAATAGGGCACCATCTAAATCTGTTGAAATGACACCGTATGAATTATGGTTTGGGAAGAAACCTAAATTGTCGTTCCTTAAAGTTTGGGGTTGCGAAGCCTATGTAAAAAAGTTACAGCCGGACAAGCTTGAACCCAAAGCGGAAAAATGCGTCTTCATAGGATACCCGAAGGAAACTATTGGGTATACCTTCTATCATAGATCCGAGGGTAAAATCTTCGTTGCCAATAATGGATCCTTTCTAGAGAAGGAATTTCTCTCGAAAGAAGTGGCTGGAAGGAAAGTAGAACTCAACGAGGTTGTTGAACCTTCTCTCGAACTTGCGAGTAGCGCAGCACCGGAAGTAGTTCCTGTGGCGCCTACACCAATTAGGGAGGAAGCTAATGATGATGATCACGAAACTTCGGTTGAAGTTGCTACAGAACCTCGCAGGTCAACGAGAACTCGTACCACTCCTGATTGGTATGATCCTGTTATGAGTGTCATGTTGGTGGACAACACCGATGACCCTGCGACATATGAGGAAGCGATGATGAGCCCAGATTCCAATAAATGGCAAGACGCCATGAAATCCGAAATTGGATCCATGTACGAAAACCAAGTATGGACTTTGGTGGACTTACCGGATGGCCGGAAGGCTGTCGAGAATAAATGGATTTTCAAGAAGAAAACAGATGCTGATGGTAATGTTACTGTCTATAAAGCTTGACTTGTCGCAAAAGGTTTCGACAAATTCAAGGAGTTGACTACGATGAGACTTTCTCACCAGTAGCGAAGCTAAAGTCTGTGAGGATTATGTTAGCAATCGCTGCATATTATGATTATGAGGTATGGCAGATGGATGTCAAAACAGCGTTCCTCAATGGAGACATTAATGAAGAGTTGTATATGATGCAACCCAAAGGTTTTGTCGATCCTAAAGATGCTAACAAGGTATGGAAACTTCAACGGTCCATATATGGGTTGAAGCAAGCATCCCGAAGTTGGAATCAACGTTTTGATAAGGTAATCAAAAGTTTTGGTTTTATACAAACTTATGGAGAAGCTTGTATTTACAAGAAAGTGAGTGGGAGCTCTGTAGCATTATTAATACTGTATGTAGATGACATATTGTTGATTGGAAATGATGTAGACCTTCTTAATAGTGTCAAGAAATATTTGAATAATAGTTTTTTGATGAAAGATCTTGGCGAAGCAGCTTACATATTAGGCATAAAGATTTATAGAGATAGATCGAGACGCCTAATATCATTGTCACAAAGTACATATTTGGACAAAGTTCTAAAGAGGTTTGGAATGGAAGATAGCAAGAAAGGGTTCTTGCCCATGTTGCCCAATACGACCTTGAGTAAAACTCAAAGTCCTGCAACGGCAGAAGATAGAGAAAGGATGAGTAAGACTCCCTATGCCTCAGCCATAGGATCTCTAATGTATGCCATGCTATATACTAGACCCGACATTGCATATGTTGTTAGTTTAACTAGCAGATATCAAAGTGATCCAGGATTGGATCATTGGACAGCGGTCAAAAACATCCTTAAGTGCTTGAGAAGAACTAAGGATATGGTTCTTTCTTATGGAGGTGATGAACAACTCGTTGTTAATGGTTACACCGATGCTAGCTGGAACACCGATCCGGATGATTCTAAATCTCAATCTAGATACGTATTTACTTTGAATGGTGCAGCAGTTAGCTATACTCTGGGCCCTCTCGGTGGAATTTCATCCAATTAGCTTGCAAGCATGTGACTGGATCACAAGGGATCGCGTATCACGGGAACGAGAAAAGAGTACTTATCGGTAACGAGGTTGAACTAGGTATGCAGAGATACCGACGATCAAAACTTCGGATAAGTAAACTATCGTGAGACAAAGGGAAATTGGTATCGTATATAAGTGGTTCATTCGATCGCAAAGTAATCGTAGAAATATGTGGGAGCCATATGAATTATCCAAATTCCTCTATTGGTTATTGATCGGTGGACTTGGCGCCTTACGAAACAAGGAGATGTCAAGCGCAACATCATTCTATGGAAGAAGAAGTACATCAAGTTTCCAGGCTCGGCGCCAAGTCCACTGACTCCGAGGAATCCAAGTCCACCCCTCATCGAATATCGTCAACCTCCAAGTCCACCCCAACCCGATTATCATGAACCTCCAAGTCCATCCCGCCCCGCTGACGATCGCCGCAACAGGAGTACATTAACTCGATCTCCGCCTCTGCGCAATACTCGTTCTACGCCTCCGCCTTCGTGCAATACTACTACCTCGTCGAAGAAACGAAAGTTCGACGCTCCCCCGCGCCCCACATCGAAGAAAGGTCAAACGGCGATGATAGTCGACATCCCGCCGGCTCTTCCAAAGATACCTTATGACAATACTGATGAGGAAACTAACGCATATGTGGCTGCCCAAGTTAAGGCACATTTTGCACCTAAAAAGCCTAAGCCAAAGACAGTATATGATGAAAAAACCAAAAAATGGGATAAGTCCTTTCTTGAGCAACCATCCTAGATATCGATGAATCTGGAATTAGACTATGACCAGGAGATTATTAAGCAAGCACAGAAGAAAAAAACCACAAGTGCAAAAAACGGGAAGCAAGTTGCCTAGCTCAGAGCACAGAAGAATCAATCGGTCGCCCCGCTCAAAGTCATTTCAGACCTCGACAAGGCCTTCAGAGCTGAAATGGATATGGACATGAAAATAATGGACCCCAGAGCCCGTAATAATGTTGCACTAATGGGCATCACTGTATCGCAGGCCAAAGCACTTGCTACTGAAGCAAATATGTCTCTTGGTCAATATTTAGGCTATGAAGATATGCCAGCGGGTCAGATAGTACGGAAGTATGTCCAAGGGGAGCCTCTAGTCAGTAATGAGGAGCTCGCGCGTCTATCCACACATATGCGAAATCTGCACGAATGGTAGATGTCGCAAGCAGAAAAAAGCATCAGAAAGATTGGTTTCCGATGGACGTTAGAAAGGAGCATCACTTCAAACCATACTCGATACAGGTTCAAATGACCGAACTGTTTCAATTATACAACTAGCGCGCCCTCGACAAATATATCATTGGTTGCTACTGTCTGTAAGTGACTTATTTCTATAATTAAGTTTGTAGCTCAGCTCGTTCATTGCATTTAATATATAATCCTAACTATATATCCTTTTGTATGATATTATATTCTACAGAATGAAGATGCCTGAATGCAAAAGAGCTAGAAGATATGACGTTGGGTTCATTGACCCATATACATTAAAGAATCACCCCAAGGACGTGGAGGAAGACCTGTGCAGGTTCTTAACCGAGAATAATTTTGTTAAGGAAATACTATTTCCTTACAACTTCAAGTGAGTGTTTCTATCTTGACACATTTTATTTTTGCTTACTCGATGAGCTATACATGTATGCTTACGTAAACGTCCGCAGATTCTACTGGATCTTGCTAAACATTCAAGTTGACAAGTCCCTAATTGAAGTTCCACAACTCATTAAGTTGGAGCCAAGAGTAGTGGAGCGACATGAAAGTAATGATCCATAAGTAATTTCAATCATTATCGCATTATATCGGCCTCTTTCGTTCATTTCCTGATATCAAGTAACTAATAACTCCTTTGTTCATTTTGTTTGCCAAGCAGGTGTCGGATACGGTTCAGATAGAAAATACTAGGTCCATTCAAAGAGGATCTAACTTATAAAATGGGGAAGAGTTTACAACAGCCACCAGGAACTCATTTATGTGGATACTACGTCTACGATTACATCCGCGAGTTGACCAGTGAGCGAAAAGTTGACTCACATTATATTTATGGTTTGCGGGAGAAACTAGAGCCAGACCAGCGCATAAGAGCAATTCAAGAGGAGCTGGCAGGATTTATGATAAAGGAGGTCCTTGATGTACATGAAGAGCATTATGCGGATGACGTGGAACTCGATTTGCCTTAGTGATCTCCATGTAGTTGATATGATATATATATTCATCAATGACCATGTAATTTCAAAACATTTCTTCCTTTTGATATATATATATATATCATCAATGTATACTTGCAAGGGATCAATTAATTATATAGATGCATCAACATGTACTGTGTATGTACTAGCATAGAATATGTGTACTTAAATATATATTTGAAATTATAGTGAAACACAAAACGGAAAACGAACGAAATGGCATAAAAAAGGAAATGCACAATCTCTACCGCGGTAGAGAAACACACAATTCTCTGCCGCGGCAGGAAACCTTATAGTCCCGGTGGTATTACGGCCCGGGACTAGAGTGTTTCCGCCCCCCGCGGCGCTGAAACAGCCACGTGGCTGTTATCAGTCACGGGTCGTACCGAGCCAGGACTAGAGGGGGGCCTCTAGTCCCATTTTGGCAGTCCCGGGCCCAAAACCGGGACTAGAGCCAGTTGCAGCCCGGGACTGGAGGCCCTTTTTCCACCAGCGAAACAATGACTTTATTAGACTCTAAGACAACCTTAAACCCATCTCTGCATAGAAGGGAGCCACTAACGAGATTCTTGTTCATAGTAAGGACATGTTGCACGTTCCTCAGCTGCACGATATTTTTCGGAAGTAAACTTCAGATCCACCGTGCCAACACCACGAACATAAACATGTGATCCATTCCCCGTTAGGACTGATGAATCCTGGGCGACCTGATAAGAAGTGAACATAGAGATGTCAGCACACACATAAACATTAGCACCCGTATCAAGCCGCCAACACGGTGATTAAAATACTGAAAGAATAGTAAATAAATTACCATACCCATCAGTATTGCTAGCGGTCACGATGTTGACAGTCTTGGCCTTTTTCCCTCTGCGGTCTGCGCGTTCTGTATAGTCCTTGGAAAAGTGGACGGGCTCTCCACAAGTGAACAAGACAGATCACTCTTGTCCCTGTTCGTCTTCTTCTTCTTAAAGGTTGTAGTCTTTATAAGCTTGTTAAAGGAGGGTTTGAAGTTTCCTTTGTTCTTGCCTACGGATTTGTCTTTCTGCACAAAGTTAGCAGTAGCATGACTCTCTCTCCTTTCTCAGTAGTGTCCTTAGCCCGAGCCTTCTCCTCAACATCAAGGGACGCTATCAGATTTTCAACTGATATCTCCTTTCTCTTGTGTTTGAGAGCTGTGGCAAAGTTTCTCCATGAAGGGGCAACTTAGCAATAATTCAACCCGCCACAAACTTGTCGGGTAAGGTTGACTTAAGGAGTTCGAGCTATTTGGCAATGCACTGTATCTCATGAGCTTGTTGAACCACAGAAAGGTCCTTTGTCATCTTAAAATCATGAAAGCTCTCCATGATATACAGTTCACTGCCAGCATCTGCAGCACTAAACTTTGCATCCAGTGCGTCCCAGAGCTCCTTCCTGTCCTTTATGTTCATAAAAACATCACACAGACGGCTAGCAAGAATGCTCAGAACACATCCCACAAAGACAGTATTGGCATCCTCGAACTTCTTCTGATCCTCGTTAGATATAGTTCCTTTAGGTTTGCCTTTACTGATATGGAACACTTTCATCGTGGTCAGCCAAAGCTCGGCCTTGTACTTCCACCTCTTAAAGTGCACAGCGATAAACTTATCCGGCCGCAGTGCATCGGTAAAACCAGCCATTGTTAATTCAGGAAATTGCCTACAATAAGGTTTTTGGATTGTTGGAATATTAGGCATAATTTCCACAATTAATTTCAGAATATAAATAATGACAACAATAACTACAATCACGTGAACCTCTAAAATACTAGATGTATTGATAAACATGAACAGTAGCAGAGTATACGCACTAACAACCATAGTAAAGCAAGAGATCTGATCACGGCATACGTACTGATCGATTGCCGATGAAGTCGATGTTGGTGCAGCGTTTGCAGTAGTCTGTCGAAGAAGTCGGCATTAAAGACGACGTGCACGAGGTTCGGTTTGATGACCGGGAAGACGCACCGTGATGACGAACTTGAGCAGTCGCGCGGAGCGCTTCCCAAAAACCTTATTCGCCCTCTCCCGTAAAGGATCACAAAGGCGAGTGGTTCCGGAGACCTACTCTTCCGACCGCCGGTGCACGCCGGCAAGCGGGATGGAGTAGACTACGGTGGTGGCGCAAGCAGAAAGGATGGCAAAACCCTAGATTAGTTTTTTGGTGTATTGTGGCGGTAACCATGCAGGATTTTATATAGAGTGGCTCAGGAAACCTAACGGAGGCGAACGTGGGCCGAGTCCACACAATTTTCCTGAGCAGCAAAATAAAGCTCGGCTCGGCGAGATTCCCGCATCCCGCAACCCGCGTCGAGACGTGTGGGCGTGCGAGCGGCGTCGGAGGAGGAGCGCGCGTGTATCTCTATTATTGCCACTCATTTACAAAGTGGTACAACATTCCACCTTATAAGGTGGTGCAACACTCCTTCAACTTCACATGTGGGACTAAACTTTAGTACCCACTCCACTCCCATGTGAGCTGCCACAAACATGGGCCCAAACACATATGGTCTGCCACAAATCTGGGCTTTGAGATTTAGGAAAAATCTAAAATATACATGGGCCTAAATGGAATAGCCCATTATTTCTATTCCCTCCCGCCCATATTAGTTGACTTGGATTTGTCTAGATTTGAATAAATCTAGACATTATTTAGTATATAGGTTCATCCAAATTTAAAAAAATCCAACTCAACTAATATGGGTCGGAGGGAGTAACAATTTTGTGCTAAATTTTTACAAATAGGTTAATTTTGTTGTTTTTTGTTCCCGCACCTATCTTTACTCCAAAACTTCTCTCTACATGAACTACAATCATCCAATATGGGTTCTCTCGGCAGGTTTCAGAAGAAGTGAAGTATGGACTTGGTTTTGACTAAATTTTACCACAAGTCAGTGATATTTTTTCCGATGTCTCATCCTATGGAAGCATGACGATCGCTCTGTCCATCCTTGGGTCGTTGAGGCGCTCTATTGTGCCTCCTCGTTGTACCAGAAAGTCAACCCAAAATGTGGATCCATGCAAAAGATGTGGCATGTGGACCCAGCCTACAAGGCCGAGGAGCTAGCACGATTGCATTTCTGCATAATTACATCGATTAGCCGCTGCGTGCTCCGCTATAGACGTACTACATATACATCGATATATATGTGACATCGGTGTCAAGGCCGGTGCTGTGTCACCTCCCGTTGTCGTCGTACGGCCACACCGAAAGATAGGTATGGTCCACAAGAGGGGAGGGGAATAGGAGACTATGTGGAAAATCCTATATGCAAGCAAGTAAACAACAACTAATAAATTGTAAGGGAACGGGGTAGATGAAAAGAAGACATGGAGATGATTCCCGTAGTTTTTTTCTTTTTAGAGGTTGTATGTCTATGTTGGAGGGGTGTGGTGATACAAATACTTTACCATATTCTCCCGTGGACGTGCCACGCCACCAAGGCGGGCACACGACCCACTAAGAACTGTCCTTGAAGGCAGTGACTAAAATCTTTACAAACTTGTTAGGGGCAACCTCCACAACCACTTGGAGTCTTCCAACACCACCACAAAGCTTTACAGCACTAAGTCTAAGCTCTGAAGCCGAGCACTTCTGCCTAAGGATTCAAGAACCCAAAATTAACAAGTTCCACACTAAAATAAAGAGGGAAACCATGATGATCTTTTCACCATTTTGGTGGGGTCACATGCTTCAAGAATACTACCGGAGGCTTTAAGAATATTACCTAATAAACATGGTAACGATCACATGTGTTGACAAGAAACACCCAAAACCACTCAAGTAAGGATATGCTCTTCCAATCTCCTTCTTTTTAGTGTTTGATGACAACAAATGAATTTTCATAGGATATATACGATAATTTTAAAACAGTACCAATTCATGATGATTAGTAAAGATTACTCTGCATTTCTGTTAGATTTTATGGTGGATTATTATTTTTTTCTACTAGATCGTCACATACTTTTATTTGTAATGTATAAAATAAATTATCATATCTTTGTAGCTGAGACTCAAGGCATGCACACATGTCACATATATTGATTCATCATCGACACACACGATTACATTTTTTTTTACTATTGAAAGACCCTAATCATGTACTACTTTTGACAAACACAAGTACAATAAGACATTACCCACAAAAAAAGTACAATAAGACATAAATCACATAGAAAATGAGTTTCGATCTCTGGTCGTCTGCCTCTAACCTTACTAGACATATATTTCTCGCTCCTTTACTTTCACCATGAGTCCATTCTTCATTTGCAGAAGGGCCGAATTTTTTTGCTTGACTGCATGTCCTTCTAACACCTCCACATCAAAGTTCCACAATATTGTAGCCATGATTGTCTTCATTTGCATGATTGCTATGTCCTTTCCAAGACACATTCTTGGCCCCGAGTTAAAAGCCAAGAACTTGTGAGACGGCACATAGCGTAGCTTGCTGCCGTCCTCTAAGAGCCACCTCTCCGGTCTAAAGTCTTGGCAATCCTCCCCCCAGATACCCTTCATCCTTCCCATGGCGTATAGGGAGATGATGACAATTTCACCCTCATGTACCTTATGGCCACTCGGCATCACGTCGGATGATGCAACTGTCTTCCGCTCCAAGGGAGTCGGCGGGTACAACCTTAGGGTCTCAAGCAACACAGCATTTAGGTAAACCAATGCTTTAGTCTCATCAGGATTAAATATGATAATGGTGCCTTGATTGCAAGAGGATGATGTCTTGCTGGACACTATCGGTAATAGTTCGTTACGGATGACAGACATTACATGTGGGTTTCTGGAAAGGTTGTAGAAGATCCAAGAAAGTGTGGTACTGATTGTGTCTCTCCCAGCGACGATGTAAGTTATGAGCTTCGCGCAGAGCAAATCCTCGTTGTAATATGGGTCGTTCAGGTATTGAGACAGGATGTCCACTTGTTCATTAGTCGCTTGTTTCTCCAAGCGACCATGTAAGTTATGAGCTTCACACGGAGAAAGTCCATCGACGCAGCCGGATTTCCTTCTTTCTACCATCTCTTTAATGAACTTACGAAGCACCGTGTGTGCGGTGACAAGTTTACCCTCTCGGCCAACCTTTAGTTGTCTCATCACCTTCCAACAGCACTCAGGCACAATTTGCCGGAAGAAAGCAACCTCCATGACCGTGTCCATGGCGACCGACACCTCAACAGACGGCATGTGAGAGGATAGTTGGCAAGGATCCGTGCCAAAGATTGGCATTGCTGTCACATCAAACGCAACCCTTGACATCAAATCATTCATGTCGAACAGAGTGGTTGTACAAGCCATATGGATCAAGAAAGGGACGAGGTCTTGCTCAATCTTGTTGCGGCAGCAGTTGGCGGTGAAGGATAGTATCTGAGGGTTGCTCAATATGCTCTTGATTTTCTCTCTCTGTCGACGCCATAACTCACCATCAACGGTGAAGAAGCTCCCCCGCATAACGTCAAATGCTTCAGCAAACCCTTGGCCCTTGGGGTAGTTTGCATGGTTTGATGTAAAGATATGTCGAACATTCGCGGGGTCACAGGTGAAGAAGAAGCTCAAGCTGATTGTCGACACCTTGTAGCTGTGCCCAAAAGACAAGAGGACAGAAGTGATATACTCATGGATGTTTTGGAGATTGAAGACAATGGCGGGAAGAACGCCAACGATCGGCCAGTCTATTGGGCGTAGCGGACTATTTGATCTCTTAGACCTGAAGTACAAGGCTAGAACTACACATACAATAAGGGTGGAGGTCAACAATTCTGGTAAGAATGAGAACGCCATTGCTTTGAAGAGTGTGGACATGCGACTCAGAAATAATATGTTGTGGGGATATGGAGAAGGTATGATGTCTCATTTATATAGAGATGCTCATCCCTCAACTTAGGTGTTTTTGTACGAAGCAGTCCGGTACTGCCACATACTACTTTTTCCAGAGTTATATGGGAAAAAAAAATGAGCTTGCAGCGGTAGTTAAGAATGCTTAAGAATTTATTTGTCAAGTACAGTTAACAGGTTGAAGGACCTGTCGGTAACGTCATATTGACGTCTATCCACTATCCTCCCAACGCTTAACAGGTTGAAGGACCTGACAGTAACGTTGTAGCGCAAGCTCTAGGCCCTATAAACCTTGTCCAGTCTCCCTCGGACATGCACCTCCTGCTCCCTATGGGACGCCGGTCCTTCGTCTAATTCCTAGCTACCGTAACCTCCATCTGCCATAGGTGGCGTTGGACGGTGATAGAGGCTCCGTTCGTTCGTCCTTCCGTCCAACTTTTGTCGCACACTCACGTAACTTTGATCCCCGCACGGAAAAAACGCCCTCCACCTTCCACGCGCACAGAGGCCTCCACCTTCCTCGAAATAGGCTTTCGCCCAGCTATATTAATATAGCAACCGATTGAGACCGCTGTTGGGCCAGACAGCACAACGCCCAAAGAAAAAACAGAGAGAACGAAAAAGAAAAAGAAGAGAAAACAAAGCCGACAACAGTGGCTCGACGAAAACAAGGATGACCCTCCACCGTTGCGCCCTCCGGATAATTCCACCATGCTCCTAGCGCTCCGAAGCGTCGCGTACCAAGCAAGCACCCCCAAGAGGGAAGGCGACGACAACGACGCTGCTGGCCGGACTAATCCTAGGGTTTCCCCCGATAAGCTCCGAGATGTGGGGAAGAGATACACCCGACGCCCTTCAAGAAGGACGATGACACCCATAGGCGTCACCGCGCCGGTGTAAAGACGACAAGGATTTCTCCCGACCCCTCAAAAAACCACGCTCTCGGATGCTTCAAATTGCTCCGCCAAGCTCGCCACCCACCAGCACACGCCCCCCGGTCTTGAGTCACCATCGTCGTCTCACCGTGATCCATGATGTGAGGCTGATACGACCGACAAGCAGACACTTCGGCAGGTTCGACGGTACAGTAGCACGCGGGAGGGAACTACCTCCACCGCCGGAGGGCGATTGCCGACCGGATGTAACAACAGGGCAAACCAGGCCCTCTCTAGCCTGGCCGAGCCAAGATAGGCTCGTGAAGCCCCGCGGCCACACTGCAGCAGGGGTGTCACCGTCGCCACCAACCCTAACCTTAGTCCCTACTCCTCCGTCCACCAGTGGATCCGCCGCCACCGCAGATCCCCGCCACCAAGCAGCAGCGCCAACGCCACCAAGGTCACCCGGGACAACCGGACCGCTGGCGGTCTGAGGAGAGACCAGACCCCCGTGGAGCAGATTAGGATTTTTCCAGCTCGGGCTCACTAGAACAGAGGCCTCCGGCGCCAAATCCAAGCCCACCCGGCTCAGCTTCAGGCCACACGGTCGAGGCAGAGGGTCGGACCTTTCAACAGGTACAAAACAGTCACCGCACCCGGCCCGCAGACCCACCTGGCCTGCAAGGCACGCGCCCGACCTAGGCCCGCCTGGCCCAGGTCATGCCGCAACTGTCGTGTCACCCTAGGAAGACCAACCGGCCCAGATCTGGCCCTCGCAGGCCCAGATCTAGCCCGCACAGGCCCAGATCAGGCCAGCCCCTCCACCACCGCGGCGTCCCGGGTCGCCGCCACCGACCCCGTAGACCACCGTCGTCCTCTCCGCTAGCCGTAGCTCTCCCTGCCGCCTCCTGCCGCTCCCCACCATGCGAAGCTGCCAAGGTGCCCCCGCTGCCAATCACTGCAGGGGAGGCCAACCCTGGCTCACGCCGCACGCGGCCCGCGCCGCCCGAAGAGGAAAGAAGACGCCACCTCCCAAGCACGCCACCGCCGACCCGTCGTACGCCGCGCCGCCGCAGTGAGGCCCGTCCGCGCGGCATCGCGCCATGGCACCCGACGTCGTGCCACACTCCGGCCCGGAGGGGATTCGCCGCGGCCACCCCCAAGCGCAGGAGGGCGAGGAGACCCGCCGCCGCCGGCCCCAACCGAGCTTCGCTCAGCCGTGCCCTTCTGGCGGCGGCGGGGGGAGAGGAGAAGGGGTGGGGGACGCGAGCGGGGGAGGAGGAGGGGAGCCCCCCGGCCGCCGCGCGGGGGCGGCGCGGGAGGGGGAGGCTCCACCACTAGCAGCCTCCACCTTTCACGCGCGCGGATGCCGCTGCCGGACTCCACCACTTCATCTCACGCGCTAGCGTCTCCTTTCTCCTCACGCGCGATCCCGCGCAAAGAGCTAGCTCCAGCTTGGTCCTTACCATCGAGATCCGCCTCCAACTTGGGCCCTGCGCCGCCTCCTAGCGAGCTCCCGATCTCCACTTCATGGTTGAGATCTCATCGCCTAGGCCGCACCAAACTATCCATCTCGATCCTCTGAACTTCTTCGCCGCCGGCTACAAACCTCCCTGCCCCGCCAGATCCACTCTCGTCTGATGCAGCAACGCATGAGGGGACCTCGTGGTCCAGCGCCATTACCGGCGGTGGCGCCGGGGAGGTCGTCAGCACAGCGCCATTACTGAATTAATTCTCACAACTGCGTGCGTATCTCAGTTGGTACTACACCACATTTTCTTGGCTGATGACTGAAGGTAAGCACGAATAACTTCTTCACATTTACTAGGACCAAGCCTGGGATGTCATTTTTTTCTGTACCGGGGAGCAGCACAGAACTCCCTTCTCAAGCAGTCACTGTCGGTTAGGAATGTATGAACTAGGTCGTGGTGAGCTTGTGACTTACACTCAGTTTTTGTAGATATACTACTGAATCTAGAGCATATGTTTGTAGATATATTGAATCCTTCTGCTTGCCCCTTTGGTAAATTGTATAGTATCCTTTGTAAGTACTAGAGATTAATCGTTGCTATCTTTATATATCTTGGAGATGCTATGACGCATTCGTGTGATTCTGTGACAAGGTGAAGGGCTATATTATTTACATGGACTTATGGAACATACATAGTATTACGAAAAAAAAACATAGATAGTAATTCTCAGATGTCAAATTTTAAGTCCAGGCCACGGATAATGCTATAAAGATGGTACTATGTGATGAGAAGGACAAGGTTCTTGTATGACCAAATACGATATTGGAGTATTATTATATTATTATTCAATCCTTGACCTGCTGTAGGGTCCTAAGAGTTGATTATGTTGTGATTATTTTTTTGGAAAAGAATATATATTAATATCACGGAGATACCAATTACACCCAGCCTCTGCAATAATGATTATGTTGTGATTATGGCTTGTGATGTATCCAAATAAGCAACTAGATTTATGGCTCACGGTGAAGATGAAGATTCCTCTCAAGATCCTGATCCCTGGTTTCTTTTGTAAGTCTTTCGAGATGAGCTAATTGAATCTTTACTTCAGACGCTTGTTCAAAGTAACTAATGAAATTCTTTTGCAGGCCTCTCTGGAAAATCCGTGAGAAGAAGCCCTAGACGGAGTAGGAGCTTGTCCGAATCTACATCTGCTGTAATACATAGCACCCATTTACCTATTTTCATGAAATCGCGTATTATTAACTTTGCTAATACGGTGTCCATGACTTCTCGTGAGCTATGAATCTTTTTTTCTTGTAGATGAAAAGAGGCTTGAAGGACGTGCCACTTGCCAGGTATGGTTTTGAACGTTTCTCGTAGTTTTCTTGTTTTAGCCACTAGCAACATTTATTTCTCCATTGCTTTGCAGGCAAGAGAAGGACTTTGATTCCTCCTTGAGTAACCTTCATCAACACGAGCTTGCATTCAGGTACCTAAGGAGGTAAGGCCTAGCTAGCGATGCATGTCAGCTGTGCACATGACTATGATCAGCACGAAGTGCAGCTGAAGTGTGTATCGTTACTCTGCCTGGAGGTGCAGATACTGAACCATGAAGGGACAATCACCGCCCATTTACTTGCTTATCCAGGTAGAACCCAAGAAACTCACGTGGCCAGTGCCATCTGTCTCTCACCCCACACAGTACACACAACACATGTCCGATCAGATTGTGATTGAATTTCTGGTTATAGGTATTGCACTGTACATGTTTGTTGATTTGCCTAGAAGAACTGAACTTATTCTCTATTGTTCATTCATATATGAGAGCAGATGCCTTTGTTTTCTTGCATTACTTTTCTAGCTTTTGATCTCTGTTCTTCTCATTTAGTTGCCCTAATAATTGGTAAAATTCCATATATTATACATCATGTTTTTTTGAAGCTATTGCTACTTATGTTCTTTTCTCCTTATGCAAGGCACTTTGCTGGTTAGTTGGTGGGCTGGATCCGTTCATCTTTTTTTTATGTTCTACATTCAGATAGGTGCTCAGATCCAAATTTTCATGTCAGAGAATGTCCTAAATGAATTCCTTCGCTTTTGTTAAATTGTTCCTCTATGCGTCCAGGCTTAGGAAATAAAGTTGAGACACTAGGGCACTATAGCAGGCCGCTGCGAGCGAGGTCTCATCCTACCCATGCCCTTACTTCAATGTAGCATATGCAGCTTGAAGTCGAGTGAGGAGGTGAATGCACGTTCTTACCTAATCATAGTTGGGTGTTGGACTCTTGTGTATACTACACTTAGACAATGTTTCTTCTACAACAGTCTAAAGGATTTATTGACTAGCCAATTATCCTAAAAGACCGATCTAATGGAAAGGGTTAGGCGGTGTATTTATATTCAACACTCCCCCTCACGTCTAGGCTATTTTAGTCCTTAGCGTGGGATAGGAGTAGGCCAAAGAATCTTTTTTTTTCATTTTTTTTAATTCTGCGTGAGCAGGGTCTTGAGCTCAGGACCTCTTGGCTCTGATACCATAAAGGATTTATGCTCTAGCCAATTATCCTAAATGACTGATCTAATGGAAAGGGTTAGGCGGTGTATTTATATTCAACACAGTCAACATGACTCTTTATGTATACCAACTTGTGGTTGGATGGTTAGGAGGGTGGTTGTACCCCTAGCCCACCAGAGTTCAAACCCCAGGTTTAACACTGTGTGTTGCATAAAAGGCAGAATATTCTTTCAGTGGGAGGCGGCGTTCCCGTCGACAGCGAGGCGCCCGTGGTGACTTCGTCAATCTCAAGACCCAATCTGCTGGCTCAGTTTCTCGGAGGTGCTCATAGGGGTAGGGTGTGCGTGTGTGCGTTCATAAGGGTGGATGCATTACGTATTGTGAGCGTCTTCGATTGTACCGTGTTTCTCAAAAAAAAACATGACTCTTTACATATATGCCAGACATGGCCATTCTAATACAATCAAGTATCAATATGCATTCATATGGCGACAACTGGTGATAAAAACAGAAGTGTTGCTGATTCAGGTATTAAAACTAGGGCATTTCTCAGTTCTCTCTTCATTATTGTTGGTGGCATGTTTTATTTTATAAATTGCCTATGTTGTGAAGAAATTGGTTTGGAAATCATTTCAGTTTTTATATTCAAAGCACAGCTATGTACATATTGTTCAATAAGTGGTTACCACAACGGTCTCATAGAGTATATGCTTAAGCATGTTAGCTTAATTTACTGCAGTTAGACAATATTTTAGCACACCTTCTAATTTAATTGTGAATTAGGTGTCTCTCCATATGCAAACCTCTATCACGATGACCTTCCATGCATAACATCATTGGTATCTAGCTACCCTGGCCAGGTCCAAAGGTTTCATAAGCACTTCACACAATGGGGAGTTTGCTTTGTGAAATTAGAACCTTTTGAAAAACCATCGCAAGGATGATATTATATTACTACAAGCTACTTATGAACTACGAGTTAGATATTATTGTATTATATTTGATGATCATGGATTTATTTGGTTCATATCAGCATCATATGTTCAATTATAAGGTAGTGCTGAGAAAGAGTGGAGCTGAGCATGCCACACACACGGGCACTGATGATCTCCCCTCTGTTCTTGTAATCTACTTTAATCACTTTGTGCAATCGTTGGTTCAACGGCTCTATTTGTGGATTCAGTTCTTCATGGCAAAAATATTTTCTGCCCAGCAGGTGCATATGCAAGGCGACAAGAACATAGAGAACATGTACATATGCAATATGACAAGGACAAAGAGAACACAAAAGCTGGTATTGGGTGAGCTAAGAACTGGTATTCATTTAATGCGTTTATATTCTCCTTCTTGGTAGCTTCTTGTCACTGCTAAACATCTTTTTTGTGTGGATGGTGGTGAGAAGATGCACCTGGAGAAAGGTAAATGTTTGATCAAGAGCATGTATTTATTTTTATTAATTGGGTTAGTAGGAAGAGTTCGCAGGGTTATAGGAGTAACACACTTATGTATTTTTTTTCTATCTATAAGGTAAGAGTAGAAAGAAAATAATAATGCGGGCCTCTCATTTGAGAGCAGACGAAGAATAATATTGCTATTCTCTCAAAGTGACATTGAAGCAGACGGGACGAACTAAGGAGTGACCAGATTTCGAGGAATGGAAAAGAGCTGAGCCTTGGAGGAAGGATGAAACATATAATGACTTGAGAGATAGTGTTGTCGTACTTCCTTTCTATGCATATTTATTTGTGTTTTATGACACAAATGTAACAATGCATCAACTCTTCATAGACATTTTATCTATGCAAATTATGTGGCAGACGTTCATTACATGTGTTTTTAAATTTTAGTTATCAGTTTTCATGATTTCAATATATTTTATATTTCGTAGCAATGCATGGCCACATGTAGCGGGGAAAGAAATTTCAGAGCCCGTGACAACGCACGGGCATTTTACTAGTTCACAATAATGATCTAGCTTGTTAGTATGTTTTTATACGAGAAATTAAAATTTTAAAAACAAATACCCAAGTCATCTAGTCTATTACTCCCTCCATACATTCTCTTCACAAACATAAAACATCTTATATTTTGAAACGGAGGGGATATTAAAAGCAATATAAGTGTATTTTTCGAGGCATATAGTTGATCCACATCATCCAAATTATATTAACAATTAGATATATAATTTATGATTACGATTTAAAGATAAAAAAGAGTTACGTACAAAAAAGGTGGTTGGTACATGTCATGTATGAGTAAATAAATAAAACAGACGTATAAATCGTCAATGATCTGGACACGTCCCCTTAGGCACCCCCTTAGGCACGGGCATACCTGTTACCGCTGGAACACCGAGATGCCATGTCTTCCGGATGCGGACGGCTATTGATGGTCGCTCAGGAGTTCTTCAGTCAGGCTACCTGGCAGCATACTAGTCATCTTCATGATGTTTAGTCCTTTTTTAAATACCGTTTTTCGCTGGTTGATCTATGCAGCAACTCTAGCTGTATCTTGAATTGATGACTTGTTACTTTTCACGTTGGCTTAATAAATGGCTGTATGTATCAATTGATGCAGAGGCCGGAGAGTTTTACCCCCATTTCGAAAAAAAATAAAAATTAAATTTATTATTACTTTCTATTAAACATTATTTATAACTTTGGTCAACTCATTGTTAAAAAAATAACTTTGTTAGTCAACGTAGTAAAAATTCATGTTAACATTGAAAATTATAATTATACTCAGCCGTGACTAATGCTACTTACTATGAGATTTATAATTTACAAGGAACTATAAGCTGGAAAAATAGCGTACTACATCAGTTTATCGATATATTTATTTAAACTCAGGTTTAGAAAAGGAAAAGTATATGTTTATGCAGAGCACATGCATCTGTTATTGATAATATAAAAAGAGTATTTTTTAGGAATTTGGGTAAAAGGATTCTTCCGTTTTATTCATTTGTAGAGACTTACTTAGGTACTCAATCTATTCCTACAAATAAGATATTTTTATAAGCCACATTTACTCGCTAAAATGTCTTAAACAAAGTACTTCCTCCGCCCTGGATTAGATATCACAGACTTATGTAGATTTACATGTATGTATATATTAAAATATGTTTAGATACATATGAATCTAAAAAAATCTGCAAAATCTAGTCTGGGAGAAAGATGACTGACATGAAAGAAAACCGGAGAATCGTAAACATAGACGATCCTAACCCTGACCTGACACACACGAACGCATATATGCAAAACCTGCGCTGTCACACGGACAGCACACTGTCACACGGACTAATTAACCAAGTTAATGTGTTCGGCTCTAATTTTGTGTGTGTTTCTCAAACGATCTATAAACTTTGCTTCGTTGCTAGGGATACTTTTGCTCCTATCGGAGGGCAGCGGAGTATATTCCTACCGTATAACTCATGCATGCCCAGGCGGTTGTTCACTAACGAAATGAGAATACATCTACAGTATGTAATTTTTGCTTGGCTACGAGAGTACAGAACAAGCTTGATTAATTATGAACTTTTGTTAGAGTAGCTAGCTAGTTTGCGCTTAATTAGCTAGCTGAATTTAATTTGCCATCGTCGTTTCCATCCAACCCACCACCGTATCTCGCACGGAGATCGGCGTTCTTGGATGCCATGGCTAGTATATAATCCCTCTGTTTAGAAATATAAGATGTTTTAGGTTTGTGAAAGAGATGTATCTAGACACATTTTAGTGTATAGGTTCAAATGAATCTAGACACTAAAATGTGTCTAGATACATCTCTTTCACAAACCTAAAACATCTTATATTTCTAAACGGAGAGAGTATACACGATGCTTAACAAATGATAACTAATGAAGATTATGTATTTGTGCCGGTGTGCATAACATAGGCATCTCTGCATCCAACGGTTGCTTGGCACCCAAACAGATCAAAATATGCATATTTCTCAAGTCTATAAATACAATTTTTGAAAACATAGTGCTTTCTCCGATTTATATTACTTGTCGTTAAAATAGATGTATCTAAAACTAAAACATGTCTAGATGCATCCATTTTAGCGACAAATAATATGGATCGAAGGGAGTGGTATTTTTTGTTGGTGGGCCACGTCTAGCACTTGTGTGTGTCCCTATTGGCAGCTGAGTTGTGTTCAGCATCTCGAGCCATTCGGAAAATTCGCCACTTGGCCATGTCGACAACGCCGGATTGAACATGACCCGACGTGTTTCTAGTCTCTTCTACTCCGTATGTCAGATAATAATCTTACAAAACCGATGTCAAGATCCAAATATATATACGAGACCCGTGATGTGCTGGTCCCTTTTAAAGCAAAAGCAAATATGATAATTATACTGTAGTTTTCATGGCATAAAACCCAAACATATATACCTAGACAGGTGTGTGGCTATACATACATAACTATTATATGTGCACCCGTTGCTTTCGGTCGGTGTCCACGATTTTAATCTATTTTGTCTGTCCATGTACGCATCGCTTTAGCTACAGGAAGCAAGCGGCACACGGTACGTCGATCGACCATGGACCTGCGATGCAACTAGGTCCATGTATATAGCTTAGCTCTCTAGCTTTGACCGTTCCGCCCCGACGAATGAAAAAAAAAAGGAAAAAGTCCCCCTTTATTTCCGCGTGCATTATCACTCGATGCATGTGTGTGTGCATGCACAGACTGGATGGAACTCAAACAGTCAACACATTATCAAGGCAGCGGGGACGCTGAGATTTTTTTTCCACAAATCTATTAATAATCATCAACATCAGTATAAAGAATCTTAAAAGCAATAGAAACTAATAAATAAATTATTGGACCCCCTAGCGATCACTCTATAAACTAGCACGAGCCGAAGGCATGGCAGGACGTGTTTAGTGCTGTTGAAACAAATAAGATCCACTTGCTTTTTTTTTACTTAAAAATGTAATTATCTTCCACAAAGTTTGGTCATTTTTTGAACATGATTTAAACATGGAAGGATCCGCGTCATCAAGGAAGCTAGGGTTTTGGGGTACCGGCATCATCGAAGGATCCGCGTACTCGAGGTGAGGCTCGGCTTGCGAGCTGCATATAGTGATATATGTTGTGCTTATTTTATATTTTGCTGCCAAAAAAATAGAAATAAAAGTAGCCACAGGCTTCCTAGCTAAACAAGCGCAAAAATATATGAAGAAACAGTGGGAAAACAATCACAATCACTGCTATGCAAATTTAGCTTATGAGAATTTGCAATGTGCAGGCGTGCAGCAAGGTTGTCATAAATAGTTGGGTGATCACCCCAATTTATGTTCTTGTGGCGGCATTAGAGACGAGACTACAAATTCGAGTGGATTTTTTAAGGAAAAAAAGATCTAGCGTGTTTTGTTGCTACAATTACGGTACTGCCAGGAGGAGGCTTTCCGTATTAATAACAAACCTGACCGGAATCGATTCCAACTCTTCCGCGAGTCTACGCGTATAAAACTACAACAGCGAGCGCCCTCTGACCCCCCCGAAACACGTTAGGTGTCGTTCCCATCGACGCCGCCGCCGCCCATGCAGTTGCACGCGCGCCGGCGGCACGCCCTGGCGCGGTGCCGCGCGCTGATCGCCGTCGCGGCCGTCGCCCTCGCCCTCGTGGCGCTCCTCTGCTTCAGCCGCGTTCCGCCCGGCGCCCTGCTCGCCGCCCCCGCGCAGGCCCTGCAGCTCACGCCGGCACGCCGGCTGCACGTCCGCCTCGGGGCCATCAAGAGCTCCGTGGACACAGCCACGCCAGTCGCCGGTGGCAGCCGTCACCGGTCCAGGACGTGGGTGGATGCCGCCGTGCTGCTCCCGGACTGGGAGGTGCTCGTCCTGCTCCGGCCCGACGCCCCTGCCTTAGATGCCACCGGGAACGCGACGTGCAGGTTCCGCGGCGGGGCGTCGTCCCCGGCGCGAGCACTCGGGAGGCTTCCGGCTCCCGCAACTTCCGGGCGCCGCGCCTACTCCTGCGTCGTGCCGGTCCCGGCGCGCGGGCACAAGACGCTCCCTGCGCCGCAGCTCGTGGTCACCTCCTCGTCGTCCTCGTGGACGTCAAAGAGGAAGATTCCTACCACCAGCACTGGCGGTGACCGGTCTCCCGAGATGCTGAGGTGGAGCGGGCGGCTGGTGTACGAGTCCGCGGTGGTGGACGGCGGCGACGTGCTGGTGTTCGCCAAGGGCGTCAATCCGCGGCAAGGCGTCAACCGCCCTGCTTCCGATATCCAGTGCGTGTACTACCGCCGCGGAGACAACAACAACAACGCCGACCACGTCGTGGCCACGCTCCCCGCGGCCACCTCGGCGCAGCAGGTCTTCCGGTGCCCGCCTCCTCCGACGCCGGTGGAGCAGGAACCCCAGGAGCTCCGCGTCACGCTCGGCGTGACAGGCCAGGAGCCCCTCCCGTCCCTGGCCCTGTACAATCCGCCTCGGTCTGGCTCGTCATCAACGCCGGCGCCGGAAAAGAAGCTCATCTGCGCCTGCACCATGGTCCGCGACGTGGCCAAATTCCTGCCAGAGTGGGTGGTCTACCACGCGGCCGTGGGCGTTGACAAGTTCTACCTCTACGACAACGGGAGTGAGGATGACCTGGCAGACCAGCTCCACCAGCTCAGCTCGGCCGGGTATGACATCTCGACCGTGGCATGGCCCTGGACCAAGGCCCAAGAGGCTGGGTTCTCCCACAGCGCCGCGGTGCACCAAGATTCGTGCGAGTGGATGGCGTTCATCGACGTCGACGAGTTCATCTTCTCCCCGCGGTGGAACCAATCGGAGATCCCAGACGCGTCCTCCATGCTACGGTCGGTGGTATCGTCGCTTGAACCGGATGTCGGTCAGGTGTCATTGGGCTGCGCCGATTTCGGTCCCTCTGGACAAACTGGCAACCCGAAGGAAGGGGTCACACAAGGCTACACATGCCGGCGGCGAACCCACGAGCGACACAAGTCACTACTTCGGCTCGACGCGGTGGACGACTCGCTCGTCAACTCGATCCACCACTTCGCGCTCCGTCCCGGCTTCCGAGGTGAGTGGAACAAACAAGTCCGTGTAAACCATTACAAGTACCAAGCATGGGAAGAGTTCAAGGTGAAGTTCCGGCGTCGGGTGTCGACCTATGTGGCGGACTGGACCGACCCGGTGAACCTAAAGTCCAAGGACCGCACCCCGGGCTTAGGGTTCGAAGCCGTCGAGCCGGTCGATTGGAAGAACAAGTTCTGCGAGGTGAACGACACCATGCTCCGGGATGCGACACGGAGATGGTTCGGCGTCGGGTTCGGTAACGGACCGGCTCGGCAAAGAACTGGGACAAGCTCATCATAGGGATACGTGTACAAACAAGGATGACTAGGAGAACAGACACCGATTCTTTCAACATAACTGTACAAACATTACTGGGTAGGACTAAGGACACGGTCTCTTTCTTGTTCCAGCGGACTAGAGAATGTACAAAAGGCATCTTGATTTTGAACATATATTATTAGTTTAATGATTGATGTGTTGCTTGATAGTATGATCTGAGCAAGGCAGGTGCATTAATTTTTTGTCCAGGGAGATTGCTTGAGAGGACAAACTGGACAGCTACTAGTCATAGGTTGCTCCACCAAGCAACTGTGTTTAACGGTATATTTAATTTCTTCAAGATACCAAATGTTCAACATGGTTTTCCTCGCACCACAACTTCTTAATGTGTTTGCTTTATTTCCTCGAGAGAAAAAAAATGGGTCGCTTTCCCTGGCAATTTTGTGGTCACATTGATGAGTTGGATGTGAAGTTTAGTTGGTTATATATGCACATCCAAAAAGTTCTGAAAAGGGATTAGAAAACCTCAACAATTTCTATTCTAGAGATCTCGATTCAGAAAATGATGCTTTTGAGAAACCCATACAAAAAATATATAGGAACAAAAAGGCTTTGATGGTTTTTTTCATCAGATTCGAAATTATCCAGATTAGCTTGTCCTAATAGAGAAGCTTGGCATATCACAGGCGTCTGGTCACTGTCTCAAAAGTTATGAAAATGACACGGTTATCATCTGATTAGCTATACATAGAAGAGACCGGAAACGCATCCAGTCATGTTCAGTTTTTCGTTGTCGACATGCCCAACAAGTGGCTTCGCATCAGAGGCTGCTCTGATGAGGCAGATGTTATGTTTCCAGGACCCAATTCGTGCGTGTCCAGGACCAGATAGATGGTTCGCGACATCAGTGCTTGTCATCATAGGAATTTCAGTAGCATACCAATTTGTTGGGAAAAGCACAATTGGAGTAGAATTTTTGTTTGGAAAAGCATATGCTGGTTGGAGCAAAAGAGAGGGCTCTCCCGAAAGCCTCTCCGATATCTCCCGCGTCGCCTCCCTACGCGAGGCGGCCAGGATGCTCTTTTGGCGTCCCTTTCAGCACCAACTTGTTGAGAAATAGAGCAATTTATCAAGCGAATTATCCATAATAAACGCTAGATAAAACATGACTAGAATAATAGGCAATATACTAATCATGTTAAATAACGAATACATATTGAGGCATATAGTCAAACAAACTGCAAGGCATAAAACTTTAGATATGATCAGAACAAGAGTGAGACAGAAGATGTACATGGCAGTAGCAGAAGTGGAACCGCTGGCGTTGGAACCATCGTTGGCCATGTCGTCGAGGAAGAGGGTGCTGATGTCGGGGAAGAAGTCCTCGTCGGGGAAGACGTCGCTATCTGTGAGGGAGTCCGTGACGAAGCCAGTAGTCGCGCTGATAGCGCTCCCCAAAAACCTTATCGCCCTTCTCCCGTACAGGACTCGAAGCAGCGGGGTCTCGGAGGCCTACTGTCCCGGCTCGCGGTGCACGCCGCAAGACGGGATGGGGAAGATGGAAGTAGCGCAGTGCTCTGGAACTGGAGGCGCAGGGATTTGTGGCAGTGTAACTGAGAGGAGGCGCGACCTCTCTCTCTTATAGGCGCAGAGGGGAAGGCAGACAGTGCAGAAGATGAAACGAATGGACGGAAGATGAAGCGAACAGGCGCATTTAACTCGTATTAAAAGTCCATTCAAAGTAAACGTTTCACCTTCGTATTAAAAGTCCATTCAAAGCAAACGTTTCACCTTCGTATATCTGTTCATATACCATTCATGCGTGGCAAAATAAAGCTCGGCTCGGCGAGATTCCCGCAACCCGCGGCGCGCGCGCGTCGTGACGAGGCGTGGCGTGGCGTGGCGAGGCGAGCGAGGAGGAGGAGGAGCGCGCGTGTGGAACTCTCTCCTTCTCCTTCTCATCCTTTTACCAAGTGGTAGGAGAGCTCATCTTATAAGCTGGTCCAACTTCCACTCAACTAGCAATGTGGGACTAAACATTTGTCCCACCTCTTGTCTTGCATGAATGGGCCACATGGGCCTCTAGGATTTTCAGGAATTATTGAAATAGAAAATGGGCTAGACTATTTGGGCCAAAATTCCAACAATCCCCCACCAGATCCCAGAGGCACATGTAATCTGCCTTTGGTTCCAAAACACTGTTTATATACCGGTACTATAGTGGAGACTGTTAAGTTGAACTTCCACCTAGAATTCTATGCTACACTAGGTTGTGACTTGTACAGTGGACTATGCCTTGAACTGCAAGTTTGCTGCAATCTAGCTTCACACGAAGTCTTGACCGATACTGGGCTACCGTGGGACTTCCCCGCGGGTGGAGCTTATACGTCATACTCCATGACCTTTCATGAGTTTATTAGAGAGCACCCTACTCTCATAGACTGCGACGTTTTAACAATCAGACTCATATAGGTGTGTTCTTCAAAAGATGTTCTGCAGGACAACATCTTTGCTTAGGATAAGCCACTTAGAACACATTAAGATAATAAATCAACCTGCCATGCAGAATAGGAAAGTATTGCATCTTTATGGAGTGGTGTTTATTAAAGTAGGGATACTTTCCTCTCAGCTAACAAACAGCTTGTTTCCCAATTCTAATTCACGGGATCTCCGATCACATAGAGTGGTTTACCACTATGGAAAGCTCAAATTGTGGGTCTCATACCCATCTCCTTTGATGCATTTTCTATCACGTTGCGTGATAGACCCTTTGTGAAGGTATCTGCCAAGTTTTTGATGTTTGGATATAATCCAATGCAATAACTTCGGAGTTTCTCATTTTCCTGACAGATTTCAGTCTCCTCTTCACATGTCTTGAGGACTTCATATTATCCTTAGAACTATTCACCTTAATAATCACAGTTTGATTATCACAGTTCATTGGAATTGCGGGTATAGGTTTTTCAACCACAGGTAAGTCCATCAAGAGTTCACGAAGCCACTCTGCTTCAACAGTGGCCGTGTCTAGTGCTGTGAGTTCTGTTTCCATAGTTGACCTCGTTAAGATGGTCTGCTTGCAAGACTTCCAAGAAACAGCGCCACCACCAAGTGTGAAAACATATCCACTCGTGGCCTTTATCTCGTCAGCATCAGATATCCAATTTGAATCACTATAACCCTCTAGTACCCTTGGATACCCGGTATAGTGTATGCCATAGCTCGCAGTGCCTTTTAGATATCGCATAACTCTCTCAAGAGCATGCCAGTGATCATCTCCTGGATTTGAGACAAATCGACTGAGTTTTCTTACAGCAAAGGCGATGTCAGGTCTCGTGGCACTAGCTAAATACATAAGCGAGCCAATAATTTGAGAGTATCTTAGTTGGTCTCTAGCATTTCCTCGATTCTTTCGAAGCAACACACTAGGATCATACGGTGTAGGAGAAAAATTGACGTCGCTATACCCGAAACGACTCAAGATCTTTTCCACATAGTGGGACTGAAGCAATGTAATCCCACCATCATCATATCTCAATAGCTTAATGTTCAGGATGACATCAGCTACTCCCAGATCCTTCATCTCAAAGGAACGAGATAAGAAATCTTTGACCTCCTTAATTGCATTAAGGTTGGTTCCGAAAATTAGTATGTCATCAACATACAAACAAAGGATGACTCCCTCACCCCCACCATGGTGATAGTATACACACTTGTCAGCTTTGTTTACAACAAAGCCTGCAGCGGTTAAGGTTTTATCAAATTTTTCGTGCCACTGCTTAGGTGCTTGTTTAAGACCATACAAAGACTTCAGTAGCTTGCACACTTTTCTTTCTTGACCATTTACTACAAAACCATCTGGTTGATTCATATAGATTTACTCATCCAACTCTCCATTTAGGAAAGCCGTCTTAACGTCCATTTGATGAACGAGAAGACCGTGTGAGGCAGCCAGAGAAAGTAGTACTCGAATGGTGGTCAACCTTGCTACAGGTAAGTAAGTGTCAAAAAAGTCTTCACCTTCCTTTTGGGTATAACCCTTGGTCACAAGCCTTGCCTTGTACTTCTCAATAGTACCATCATGCCTTAGTTTCTTCTTGAACACCCATTTACATCCTACAGGTTTGCACCCATAAGGACGATCAGTGATCTCCCATGTTTCATTAGCTAAGATGGAATTCATCTCACTATGAACAGCTTCCTTCCAGTAGTCAGCATCAGGAGATGCATAAGCTTCTGAAATGGAAGTGGGAGTGTCATCTACAAGGTACACAATGAAATCATCACCAAAAGACTTTGCAGTCCTTTGTCTCTTGCTCCTTTTAGGAATTTCATTGTCATCCTCCTTAGGACTTTCAGAGTGTTCAATCGGAATGATAGGTTCAGAGAATATAGCAAATTCCTGATTAGATGAACTAGGTATCTCCGGATTTGATGAGTTAGGTTTATCCTTCATTGGAAAGATATCCTCAAAGAAAGTCGCATCAGTCGACTCCATGATTGTACCGACATGAATGTCAGGTACTTCAGATTTTACTATCAAGAATCTATAACCAATGATATGAAAAGCATAGCCCAGAAAAACACAATCAATGGTTTTTTGTCCAAGCTTGCGCTTCTTGAGGATTGGTACATTAACCTTTGCCAAACAACCCCAAGTACGTAAGTAAGAGAGTTTTAGTCTTTTCTTCTCCCATTCTTCGAATGGAGTAATTTCTTTGTTCTTTGTGGGAACTCGGTTTAGGACATGACACGCGGTCAATAATGCCTCCCCCCACCATTCCTTAGAAAGACCTGATGTGTCTAACATGGCGTTAACCAAATCTGTTAGAGTACGGTTCTTTCTTTCGGCTACTCCATTTGACTGGGGTGAGTAGGGAGGCGTCCTCTCATGAATTATGCCATGTTCCGCACAAAAGAAATCAAACTCGTTGGAAAAATACTCTCCACCACGATCAGACCTAAGCCTCTTGATCTTTCGATCAAGTTGATTTTCTGCCTCAGCTTTATAGATTTTGAAGAAACTCAAAGCCTCATCTTTTGATTTTAGAAGATACACATGACAATATCTCGTAGAGTCATCGATCAAAGTCATGAAATATTTTTTTCCACCTTTTGTTAACACACCATTCATCTCACAAAGATCAGAATGTATGAGCTCTAGTGGTGTTAAATTTCTCACTTCTGCAGTCGTATGTGACTTGCGAGGTTTTTTAGCTTGCACGCAGACTTGGCACTTAGATCCCTTAACAGTTGAGAAATCAGGGATTAAATTCATTTTGGCTAGCCGCGTCATACAACCAAAATTAATATGACAAAGACGAGAGTGCCAGACATTTGATTCAAAATTTGTGTAATATGATTAACAACTTTATTACAAATGTCTGACAGAGATAAGCGGAACAAGCCTCCGCATTCATAGCCTTTACCAATAAAAGTTCCATACTTTGAAATTACAAATTTATTGGACTCGAATACAATCTTGTAGCCATCTCAACACAGAAGAGATCCGCTAATAAGATTTTTATTTATTGAGGGAACATGATGCACGTTCTTCAGGCGCACAGTCTTTCCCGAAGTGAACTTCAGATCGACCGTACCAACACCATGAACAGAAGCATGCGAGCCGTTCCCCATCAGCACGGTTTGAGTCCCTCTGACCTGATATGAAGAAAACATGGAAATATCAGAACAGACATATACATTAGCGCCCGTGTCAATCCACCAATCAGGAGAATGACATAATGAAAGAACAGTAGGTAATATACCATACCTAACATCTTTCATCTCAATGTCGCCCATGACAACATTAGCAGTCTTGCTGCTCTTCCCATGCTGGCGCTTGTCAAAGCGGTTGGGACAAGCAGGAGCCCAATGATTAGGATCACCACACACATGACAAGCACCTTTCCTCTTATCAGTCTTCTTCTTGAAGCTGGTGGACTGTGAGGCCTTGTTCTTTCCATCGAACTTTCCTTTGTCATAAAACTTTCCTTTGTTCTTGAACTTGTGAGGCTGGAAGTTCCTTTTCTGTACCAGGTTGGCATTAGAACCTCCCTCGGTACCTCGAGCACGTGTGTCTTTTGCTCTCGCCTTCTCTTCCACATCAAGAGTCCCAATGAGATCCGTCACAGAGAACTCTTGTCTCTTGTGCTTCAGAGAAGTAGCAAAATTCCTCCATGACTGGGGAAGTTTGGCAATGATGCCTCCGGCAACAAACTTGTCCGGTAACACACAAGTGAAGTGCTCAAGCTCCCTGGCAAGTGATTGTATCTCATGAGCCTGCTCCACAATGGAGCGGTGTGGCATCCCGCAAAACCACTACTAGAAAATCGCGTTGAATTTGTGCATTGCATCGTCATCATCATGCATTGTTTGCCAAAACTATTTTCGCAACACCCGTTTTGTTTTCTAAAAACGCCCCCTCTTGATTCAAACATCAAAATCCGGGTCGCCGGAATATTTGTTTTGCCCGATATCGGTCTGCAAAAGTATTGTTTGAAATAAATAAACATTAAATTATTTTTAGCGGGGCAGTCGAACGGGCCGAATGACCCGAACGACCACCCCAGAATTAAATCGGTCCATTCAATCCAGCCCTATCTAAATCCTACATCTACCTAATATTCTACCCACCCCTACCTGGCCACCTCACCCCCTCCACTAGCCTGCCGCCACCTCACCCTCTCCTCTTCCCCCACCAACCATAAACTGCCACATCACCCAAACCCCCCCTCTCTCTCTCACCAAACTCACCCCACCAACCCCCCAGACTCACCCCCCACACACACCACGCACACCTCGCACGCGCCAGCCCGCCCGCGGACCCGGTCCACCCCTAGCTGTGCCACCCTCTCCCCTCTTCTCTCCCTGACGCGCGGCCCCCACCGCGTGGCCCCGCGCCCAGCCCTGGCCCCAGCCCCACACCCCCTGTTTCTCTTCTCCCCCCCGCAGCACCCTCCTCTCCCCCGTCTCCTACCTCCCGGCCAACTGCCCCCCAGCACCGCCATCCATGGCCTCTCCTCCCCAGCGACCCCGCCCAACCGCTGGCCCAGCGTCCTTCCCGCCGGCGTCGTCCCCGCAGAGCACCTCGCCGGCCCGCCTTCACCGCAGCCTCCGCGCGCGAGCCCGCTCCGGCCAGGCTCCGCCGGTCCCGCCTGCTCCACCGCGCGACCCCGCCTGCCTCCCCCGCGTCCTCCATCCGCCCGCCCGACGCCGGCGCAGCCGAGCCGTCTCCGCCCACCTGCAAGCCCTGCTGGCCGGCCCTCCCGAGCACGCGCCCTCGTCGGCATCGCCATCGCCGCGCGTGCCCCTGTCCTGTGCGCGCGAGTGTGCCGTGTGCTGCTTGTTTTGCTAAGTGCAGCGGTACACCGGGTTGACCCTGCTACGTGCCAGTTCTCCACGACCTTGCGCTCTAGAAGAAGTGTGGCTGTTTGTTGCCCCGGGAATGTGATGAACTGTAGCGGTGATGCCGGTCAAGTGAAGTTGGTGCCTGGATACGGCACTTTGGCGTTGGTTTCGAAAGTTTGAGGCGTTGATCCAGGCCAAACCTTCAAGTGGACGAGTACAATCAGTGGGACTATGACCACCGCCAAGATCTCCTATCTCGGGCCATCAACCAGATCTCCGTTCGCCCGCGTGAAACACATGACATCAAGATCTTCTATTCTACAAGACCGAACAGGCGTCTTGTCTGCAGATCTTCTTGGAAGTCAAGACCCTCGGAATCGCCAAGATCTCCCTCACGGATTTTGAAGACCGATCCCGGCGCTCGGAACCCGAACCCCTCGCCAAGATCTTCATCGAGACCCCGATGCGACAAGATCTGCCCCGTGACCGAGAACGCTTCCGCCGAACCCCCGGACCCCAGATCCGTCGAACCCTGAGACCGACCCCGAACCCCGGGACCCCAAGATCGTCGAGCCCCCTCTGATGTGTGACCCCTTTTCCTCGAACCCTATTTTTATAACATAATACAACTTGTCGCATCATAACTGTCTTGCATGCATACATTCATGTGGTTTGGGGGCCTTTTGCCGATTCACCGATAATTAAATATGGGCCCATATGCGAGCAAATCTAGTCTCATATTGGCCTCATCTAAACTTGTGTAGCAAACCGGTATCTTATCTTGCCTTGTTATAACAACATTTAATTTGCGGGGTAATTAAATAACTTGAACAATATAATCAATTGTCGGGACCCCGGTTCCGCTTAATATGACCTAATCGCACCGCACCTTTGCCATGTCATGCATCATACATGCATCATGCCGATCTTCTGCCGTTGTATTAAATATTGCATCCGGTGTTTATTCTAGTGTTTTGCTTCTTCGCGGATAAGGCCGTTGAGTTGATGTGAGCTTCGCCCCGATCTTCGGTTGAACCCTTCGACAATGTTTTCAGGCGAGCATCTCCCCCTTTCTACCTATCCTACTTTTATAGTATTTATTCCCTCCTGTTGATCTATTGCTATCTGTCTTGCGATGCTCTAGTTTTCCGTACCCGTGATATCCCTTGCAGCCCTATATTGCCTCGGACACATCCTATTACCTATTGTTTGGTAGATAGTTGGACTTGCGCGTCGTAGTCGCTTGCTCTAGTGCTGTTGCGTGTTATCAAATGCCACAGCTGTTGATGTATTGCCGCATGCGGATGTTGGAGATGATCATAGTTTTACTTATTGTTCACTTTAATTTCTGTTTAACAACTAAAATTGAAATAAGCAGAGGCATCGGTGGGTGATAGATAATATTTGGTTTCCGAACGCCCACTTGTGTCCCGTAAGACCCCGAGTACTTGATACCTGTTCCTTGATTTATCGCGCTATCCACATCCGGGAGGTATATGGGACCCCCCTGAGCCAGAGCTTGATTCATTCTTATTTCTTGGGTCCACAAA
Organism: Avena atlantica; assembly: GCA_910589765.1. Classification (NCBI taxonomy): domain Eukaryota; kingdom Viridiplantae; phylum Streptophyta; class Magnoliopsida; order Poales; family Poaceae; genus Avena; species Avena atlantica. The sequence goes on from OU342739.1 coordinate 574,120,109, forward strand.
CTACTTTGAGGTTTTATTTACGATCTTGTACTTATGCCATGCTTTACTGCTTTATTTACGATTGTGCGAGGTACTGCACACTGTACTGTTTTGGAAGCGGAATGTTTACGCGGTATCGACAAGCCCAGCCACACTTTCGGGTTCCCAGTCGTTTACAGCCATTGTCGCAGACCTTGAGGCCGTCTCGGAGCTTGCTTACTCCGTTGCGGGATCTACTTAAGGGGTGGCCCCCTGAAATATTTCTGAATCTTGTGATTGCTTTGTCGTGAAGGCCTCGTTGGGTTTTGATTTGGTTTTTCCGAGGTTGATCGAGTGTGTGTTGCTATTGGTGCACCCCGGCCGGGTAAAACTTTCTGAAAGCCGTGTCCGCGGATATGGACGACTTGGAGCACAGTATCTCGACCATAGACAAGCATAATTAAAGTTTATTGCTATAAATTTGACTTTATAATGACTAGTAATCAGCTTCACTATAATGGAATGATTAAATAATACTGCCCACAATTGCTTGTTTGCTTTGTCGCTTGCGACAATTGTATCTGACTAGTAAGTAATGCAACTACAACGGAATGGCTGAATAAAAGTGCCAACAACTGCTGGGTTTTGGGTTTATCTCATGTCATCTGTATATGATTACTAAGTGTTGCAACTATAACGGAATGGTTAACTAAAAGTGCCCACCGCCTACTTTATCAGGATGATTATCTATACTTGACTAGTAATTGCTGCAACGATAACCGAATAAATAAAACTGCCAACTGTGTGAGTTCCTCGGTTGACTTCCTCGTTTGGTCTCGAGGGGGAAACACCAGGATGGGTTTGTTTGATGCTAGTAACAGGTTGGATCCGAATAGGTCTTTCTCACCCCTCTCTGATAGCCGCCAGTTGTATCGAGTCTCTATAGGTTGTTCAGTGCATGCTGCCGCTGCCGCTCAGTCCACCATACCTATGTAGGCGAGGACCGCCGAATTCTAGCCTCGCCGTGTACTGGCCTCAGTACTGACGCTCCTCTTTTTCCTTTGCCCTTTGTCGGCACCCCCTTTTTGTTTAAGCAGGTTTGAGATCGACGCCGTTAGCAGGGTTACCCTTCCAGCTTGGCCTGGGCAGGGTTATGGACGCCATTGGTTATTCTTCAGGGCTCTTAGCCCCATTTGCGTCTTGTCCGTAGCTGGACGCTCTATCGTTTTCAAGGTGATTTGGATCTTTGCATATTATATCTGTATTCTTGACTCTTTGAGTCGCTGTTATATATATCTGTTTTGTGGGTCCCATCGAGGACTGTTGTGTAATGTTATTACTTCGTTTTCCACCCGCACGAAACTGCCTGGTGGGCACCTTTGAATCGTTTCTATGCGGGTTTGGCGAATTTTGCTCAAACTTGCATAGGTCCGATTCTGAGGGTGTTACAAGCGGTCATCAATCATCTTATAGTCATAGAATTGTTCCATGACATACAGTTCACTGCCAGCATCAGAGACTCCAAATTTTCTCTCGAGCGCATCGCACATATCTTTGCCATTTCTAAATGACAGATATGAATCGACAATATTGTTGCCAAGGATGCTGATCAAGGCAGCCTTGAAAGTGGTATCAAGTTTTTGGAACGCCTCTTCCTGAGCGGGATTAAGTTCCCCCTCAGGTGCGCCATAGATGGCGTTATAGCAGCTCATGGTTTGAAACCAGAGCACTGCTCTCGCACGCCATCGTTTGTAATTCACACCTTCAACACAGGTGGCTTCATAGAAGCAACAAAGCCACTTGGGGCAAATTGCCTGAAATAAGGTTTTTGGATTATTGAGAAATAGAGCAATTTACCAAGCGAATTATCCATAATAAACGCTAGATAAAACATGACTAGAATAATAGGAAATATACTAATCATGTTAAATAGCGAATACATATTGAGGCATATAGTCAAACAAACTGCAAGGCATAAAACTTTAGATATGATCAGAACAAGAGTGAGACAGAAGATGTACATGGCAGTAGCAGAAGTGGAACCGCTGGCGTTGGAACCATCGTTGGCCATGTCGTCGAGGAAGAGGGTGCTGATGTCGGGGAAGAAGTCCTCGTCGGGGAAGACGTCGCTATCTGTGAGGGAGTCCGTGACGAAGCCAGTAGTCGCGCTGATAGCGCTCCCCAAAAACCTTATCGCCCTTCTCCCGTACAGGACTCGAAGCAGCGGGGTCTCGGAGGCCTACTGTCCCGGCTCGCGGTGCACGCCGCAAGACGGGATGGGGAAGATGGAAGTAGCGCAGTGCTCTAGAACTGGAGGCGCAGGGATTTGTGGCAGTGTAACTAAAAGTCCATTCAAAGCAAACATTTCACCTTCGTATTAAAAGTCCATTCAAAGCAAATGTTTCACCTTCGTATTAAAAGTCCATTCAAAGCAAACGTTTCACCTTCGTATATCTGTTCATATACCATTCATGCGTGGCAACCCGCGGCGCGCGCGTGTCGTGACGTGGCGAGGCGAGGCGAGCGAGGAGGAGGAGGAGCGCGCGTGTGGAACTCTCTCCTTCTCCTTCTCATCCTTTTACCAAGTGGTAGGAGAGTTCACCTTATAAGCTGGTCCAACTTCCACTCAACTAGCAATTTGGGACTAAACATTTGTCCCACCTCTTGTCTTGCATGAATGGGCCACATGGGCCTCTAGGATTTTCAGGAATTATTGAAATAGAAAATGGGCTAGACTATTTGGGCCAAAATTCCAACACAACTCCCCCTCTCCTCATCCCTCCCACCTTTGTCGGAAGGGTCGTCGGGTTTTTCCCGCGCGGGGCTGGCGGCGGCCAATCCCTTTCCCGCTAGCTAGTGGTGCGGCTCGGGAGCTCTCCCGTGGTGACAGTGCACGGCGGCCGACGGAGCTCTGGCAAGGCCCAGATGGCGGCGGGTGCAAGCCCTGCTCCTTGGCGGCGGGGAAGGCTTAGCCATGGTCCTGGTAGGTGGTGTCCTATAGGCCTTGATCTAGCCTTGATCTACGGAGCCACGTCTGCTACAGCGCGGTGGCGGGTGCTTCACGGGCCCGATCTAGGCCTGGACGGTCTGTGTTGACTTGGTGTGCTCCTCATGTTGCGTCTGCTCTGCTATTGCCTATTGCGGTTGAGGTTGTTCCCTCTCATGTGGCTGCGACTTTACCGACCCTTGTCCTCGGAGGTCTTCTCGATTTGGTCGGCCTCAAAGCGTTTGCCATATTGAGACGTCATTTTGGTGTGCGTATGTTGGTGGGTGGCAATTTTGGTGGAGCGCGATGGATTGTTCAGGGCAGTGGTTTTTTGGGGATCTGAAGAAATCTATGTCAATCCGGCCAACACCAATGCGGTGATGCCTGTCGGTGCGGTCGTTCCTTCTTGAAGGACGTCGGATGTACCCCTTCCCCACTCCCTTCCGTGTACCAGAAGATCCTAAAATCAGTTCGGGCAGCAGTGTCGTCGTCGTTGTCACATTCCTTATTGAAGGTGTTGCTTGGTACACGATGATTCGAAGTCGTAGGAGCGTGGTGGGGCTTCTGCGAAGGGCGCAATGGCGGCGGGGTCATCAACGCTTTTGTCGCCTCATGATGTCGTCTTCAGCTTCTCTTTCCTTCTATTGTTTTTTTTTTCTTTTGGGTTTCATCGTGACGTTTATCCCAGCGGTGGTCTCGAAGTTGTGTATCGGGATGAGCGGGGCCAAAGCCTACCACGAGGGGAGCGAAAAGAAAGCATCTTCGGCAAAATTAATTTAGTTTGTAACTCGTAGCCGGTGCTGCATGCACGTGCGCTACGCCGTGCTCTTGATTTCGCACATATGTGTAGTAAAATGACTGATCCGTTGCTTGATATGATGTGAGCAAGGCAGGTACATCTTACTCCAGTCCAGGGAGATTGCTTGAGAGGACAAAATGGACAGCTAATGGTCGTAGGTTGCTCCACGCCAAGCAACTACTATGTTCAACGGTGTATCTTCTAGTACAAGATGCTACCAAATGTTAGTTGCTTAATATGGTTTTCCTCGCATCAAGACTTGTTGACAGCATCAGCATATATGTAGGCATACACCTGTCTCGTATATATGTTTGGATTTTGTGCCCTGGAAATGACGTTATATATTATCGCTATATTACCTGCTTGTTATGAACGAGAAAAGGAACTTGGCATATCACGGGCATCGTCTGGTCGTTGTCTCTGTATATATTTTCTCGATCTTGCTACGAGAATGACATCATTAATTATTATCAGATTATTAATCTGGCGTAGAACAAACTGGAAACCGCATCCAGTCACGTTGCTCTATCCGACGCTGTCGACATGACCAAGTGGCTCTGAATCAGAGGCTCTCAAGAGGCGGCGAAGTTTCTTTCGGAGATCGATGTCGCGGGCAGGGACCGGCCTGGGCCGACGGTGGGGATACCGGCCGTCCAAACGAGCGCGTTCACAACTTATAGCGAGCGAAAAACTAACTAAAAGCCCTATCCTTTGTTTGGCACAATTCTCAAGAATTTTCTTCTACTCTCATGGGATTTCAGTAGCATACCATTTTATTTTTGTTGGAAAAAAGGGTATGCTGATTTGAGTGAGCTGAGAGAATCGTTTCAGCAAAATCAGCAGTTTTTTTGTTAGTACTCCACTTGTTAACGAAGCAATAGTATTTCTATAAATCGGCCGAGAAACACAACAAAAACAATCAAACTTAATCGCTTAATTAATTAGTTAGTCCTAGCAGCGACAGTGATTGGTGTGTTGGAATATCTGCAGCGTGCCAGGTGAGGTGCAGAATCGCCACACCAATCGTGTGCGTCAGGTCAGCGGATGCAGGCCATACGAATCTAGTATGTTGCTTCCTTTCCCGTTTGACATCTGTAATAAGTAAACCAATGGAACGAGACAAATCTTAAGTAAACCAATGGAACGAGACAAATCTTCTGTGTGGGTAACAAAAATTATACCTCTATACCTATATATACTTACATATCTCCTGTTGGGTGAGAGCGGATTGCAACTAGATGTAGAGATATTTCTTTTCTGAAACCGAGTTCAGCAGCTACATATACATACCGGTACCGATGGATTGATGTAGTAATACCCCTTCAATTTTTTCCAACTCACACTGTAACTTTCTGTAACATCCTCGCCTGATAAGGCTGAGTTCATGTGTATAGTGTCAATCCCTGTATCGGTTCTCTGGCACACACAGTACAAAATGATACCAAATTTAACTGTGCATCATAAATACAACGAATATGATTCAGAATTTACATTATTTATTCAAGTACACAACGGAAAACGAATACAAGGTAGATCTCCATCCTCCAAATGTGCCACAGGCGAACAATTGTTGAGTCGCGACCTATGAACGATCACTCAGATACGATATAACCTGCAACATGAAACGTTGCAGCCACGAATGGTCAATACATTGAATGTATGGCAAGTAGGCTAAAGTGGTTATCAACAGATCTATCAACTACATGCTTATTTGGCCAAGTGGAGTTCAGGCTCATTTGCATAAAGCAACAGTTTTATCCTAACATTTGTAACAAAGTAGTTTTCCAATACGATAAATAGGTGTAACATCCGAAAAATACCAAACTTAGATCAACAAACACTAATCATCAAGATTAGGGTTAACAAAAACTTTTCTAAATGAATTCAAGAATGCATGTATCTGTGTATGCATGAATTTTGAATTTCTTTAAAAACCACCTTGTTTGTGTGATCCATTGCTTGTAAAATGTTTCTTAGGTGAAAAGAACATCATCTAAAACAGTTCCCACACTTTTCCTAAAGACAAGTAAATCAAAACAAATATATTAAGTGAATGGTCATTTTGACCAATTTAACTCCCATGCCTACTTTGGCTGTCTCAAACTTTCAAAACCTAACAGAAACTTTTCTGGATCTTTGCACCCCTTGAATGTACTCATAACAAGGTATCAATGCCCACTTTGTGATCATCCAGAAACTTTCAAATGCATAGTTTAAATGACAATTCAAAATTGAATCTTCTTCATATGGGAAGATCCCGCTTTGGCAAAACCCACTCAAACAAGCTCAACTTTCAAAACCCAAGCATCTGCAGACTCACCAGCACCAATCTAGCAAACCCACCAAAAATCATTTCAAAATTCAAAACTTGATTTCATGCGGCCATTTCATCAAACAGTTTGCAGACACAAATCAAACAAAACATCAAACACTATAGTGTGCAGTGATTCTTGCCTAACTTGTACCCTAGTTAGCTCACACACAACCCCATAGATCATCTAGAAAGATTAGCCCAACACTAGCACCCCTGTGAGCTTGTCATTGCCATTAATGGTGAACAACCAAGCACTTCAATGCCACCCCATTGTGGACAGCAAGCTAGGAGCAGCAGCAAGCTTAGCCAGCATGTCTGGGAGGCAGCCCACCGTCCACCGCCACTGCTTGTCCCAGCCGCGAGCGTTGCCAAGCCCTGGACCACGCGCACGAGACACGCCCAGACCATGCCGAGCGTGCGCCAGAGCGCCACCCTCGACCATCACCCACAGACCGCGCGCCGCCCTCACCGCGTGCACACACGATCACCACCGACCCAGGAGACCGCCAGACACCCCCGTTTGCCGCCCCGTGCCATACAGCCACCGCCCGCCGTCGAAGACGCCGCCTCTGCCGCGCAGAGCACCGCCCGTTCCAGACCAAACCACACCTCCCCATGCCTCGCGACCATGTCGTTGAGCATCGCCAGGAGACACAGCACCGTCCCCTACCCTTGCCCATGCCAGTAGCCGCCTGTAACGTCGCCCCCGACGAGCTCACTGTGCGCCCCGACGGTCCCCTCGCTCGACTATAAATAGAGGCCACCCCCGCACGATTTCTTCACACCATCTCACTCCCCTCTCCCCACTAACCGTGCCACACCATTCTTAGAGCAAGCCGAGCACCATCCCGCCGGAATTTCACCGGATCCCGCCGCCTCTGGAGAAGAAAGGAGCCAGCGATTGGAGCCGCCCCAGGAGAAGCCACCGGTACTAGGAGGTTCGCCGTCGTCGACTTCGTCGTTCGCCCGCCTCGCCGACCCTCGCCCGTACACCGGTGAGCCCCCAGCACCCCTCACTGGTCGCGATAGGTTTCGTTCTCGCCGGAGTTGTCTCGCGTCGACGATGACCCCCAGCCTGTTGGATTAGAACTAGATCAAACAATCCACGTTGCCCCATACCGCTTCGCCCAGCCCCGTGTCACTGACGAGTGGGGACACCCACTTAAGCAGCCCGCGGGAGCACTGCTCTTAGCAGGCCGGCCCAGTAACATTTCCCGCGCAGCCCAGCAATTCAAATTAAACCTTTTTTCTTTTTAAATTCAAACACACTTCTGTACCCAACTTCAAAAATCAACCCAGATCGATTCAGTACACCAAATTGGATAAAACCAATTTTGTTGGAAAGGTCTGTGAATGCTTAATCCAAGCCCATTGGATGCAAGTCATTTGGATCTGTAGATCACCCATAGTAAAAATAACAAGGCAGAAGCTTTTCTGCATTCAAACTTTTTCAAATTTAAACCATAAAAGCTTTTGAGTTGATTCCAACTCTCAAAAATCACATTTAACCATACCCTTCAGAATATATAAAAATATATAGGTTTACTTGCAGAAATAATGTTCAAGTAATAAAAGAATGCTTCATAAGCATTTCTGGCCACTTCAATTAATTAAAATAAAAGGGTAAAACCTTATTAAATTGTGACACCACTTTAAATCACATTCCCATGGACTACAATATGTGGTGATGACATGTGTCAAAATGATCCCATGTTTAGTTTGGATAATATTAAATCTTAAGTAGTTTTTCAATGAGTAGAAATTACTTTTCTAAAAATAAAAAGTTTTAAACCAAGCCTTAACCTTGTAATGTTAGAGATGATGCTAGATCATCTATAGGACCCTTGTGTGTGATGATTGCAAGTAGTTAAGTATTGTTTGGTGATTGTGTACCTCGTATTTATTCATAGACGCTAGTACCGACCAAGGATACGAGGAGGAAGGAGGATACTACGAAGAGGAAGCCGAGGAGAACTTCAACCACTGCTCTGCACAAGGCAAGCTAACACTTGCAAGATACCATACCTATGCAAGCTAATTACTATGCAAGCCTAATACTACTAGTGAATGTGCAAGCTAACCCTTGCCAGATACCCTACTGATGCCACGAACCCATACTTGTGATATGACTACTTTATGCCTTAAGCATATGTGATCATACCCATTTGATAAACCCAATCCTAGTTTTACTTGCAAGCCTCTTACTTTATTTCTTTATCAAAGCTTACTTAGAGTCTACCTAAGAGTTTGGTAGATACTAGATAGTTGTGCTGAATGTTGCATAAAGAGCATAAAATTTGGCCTAAGCTAGAAACCTTGATATCAGCCTAAGATATAAGGTTGGACTTAGTGAAACTCCACTAGTTACCACCCCTCATTAGTACTACCCCCACCTGTAGATGCTAGTGCTAAGCATAAAACTTGATCAACTTTTAGATGGGAATACTTGGTGGAAAATGGTTATAAAAACCTTGGAATGATGGATCATTCTATTGAAATGTTTTGGACATGTGTTTCCAAACACTTGATGATTTTGGTGATGAAAATGTTGAGGCATGAGCCTTAGCCCTTTATAAAACTGATGGTTGTCTGGATGCGATACCATTCCAATTTTAGCGTACAACCACAATACCCGAATATTGGGTAGGGCTTGACTGGGAACTTATATACCTTAGTATTAGTTCCCTCACGGCCAAGGTCTGAGCTGAGGCTACCTTGTGAAGATTGTCCACCTGTGCAGTACCCAAGATGACAGTGGTCATGGTTGGGAGGCCAAACTCACAGGAGAGGTGCTGATACTAGGGAGTGTAATTGAAAGGTTAGGATTGATTATCCGCATACTGAGTATGGTGAATTTAGGATTTGTTCCTGACGGATGTATCGAATGTTGTGGTGAAAGTGTACAATCTCTGCAGAGTGTCAAACTATTCGAATAGCCGCGTCCGCGGTTATGGACAGTTGGAGTGGTCATACTGTTCCCCCGTCAGACTTTTCAAAATGACTTGTGAAATGAAGTGAGACTTTGACTTGAACACAACAGAGTTGTGACCTGAATTACAAGATCACATTTAGGAGTTTATAAAATTGTGACCAGCTTTGGAACTTAGTAGAGATAAACCTGGCTTTTTGCAAAACAACCTTAGAGCCTAGTGTCCTATTATCCAAAAACCCCTTACCCGTTAGTATTAGTTTGCAACTACTTAAAGAGTACTCATGGCTTTGTCCCTGGCTATTCCCATGGCCAGACTATGAAGAGGAGTACCTGGAGGATGGACCCCAGGAAGGTTACGACAACTAGGATCATCTCCCATCGTTAGCATTGCCTGTGACCCCGAAGATGGAGCTTCGCCTACGCTACCGTTATTATTACGTATTCCGCTGCTTGATGATGTATTAAGAACTGGATCATGATATCCCCCTTTGTGTAAGAACTTATGTATCGTTTGTAATGGATGAAGTACTATGGTATCCAATTCTGTTATGTCTCGCAAAAATGGTAATCCTGGGATTGCGATGTATGGCATAACAGGCATCTAGGATTGAAAAATTCGGGTGTTGACAAGTTGGTATCAGAGCCATCCTGACCATAGGAGACCCTCGTTAGATTGGACGTTGAACCAAAAACTTAGTTTCAAAACCAAAGAACAAAAATATTTACGAAAACTTATTCTCATTCTCACCTCTTTAATTCTTTAATAAAACTTCATGTTCCTCAAAAACTCTTGCAAAATAGATAAAATTTTGACACACTTGATCACTCTGCTAATCTACTCATCCTCTATTTTTATAGATGGACGTGAAGTACAACAAGTTTTATCAACTCGGAAATGGAGGAGACCTTATCTTTGAGAGGGATCTGGATCAGCTTTCGGAACTTCTGGAGCGTCCACACCCCGAGTTCTTCGGAGCTCAGCTCAATGATCAAGGAGGAGAAGATCTGCAGTGGCTAATTGTTGCAAGTCTCCGAGGAAAGATTGAACCTCCAACTGCGGAGGGAATTCAGTTTACCTTGAGGGAAAACAACTGGCTCGATGGACTTGCCAGAGCAATGCAGGAAGCTCTTTCCCGTCTGTGTGGGCAGAGCATCAATCAGATCAAGGGTACTCGCTTTGAGTTTTGCCCAAGACGTGATGCAAATGGACAACCGCTGGAAGCCCCATACCACCCCGAGCTGAAGACTCAATTGGACCACCTTAGCTTCATGATGTATGATCGTCAGCAAGAGTTGGACAACTGCCGTGACTATTGCAACCACAAGTCTTCCATCATCAAGACGAAGGATCAGACCATCGCCATGCTAGCAAAGGATCGCAAGTCTCGCCGCCATCAGCTCGACAAGAAGGAGCGCATTATTGCCCGTCTTCGCCATCGCATCTCATCTCTGGAAGAGACCATCCACGAGAGAGACATGCAGTTAGAGGAAAGGGAGAATGCCGGAGAAGATCTTCGTGGAGACCCTTACTCCTATCTCAGCGATGACGATGATTTTCTGGAGGATCAGGCCATGGACTTCTTCACCGATGAGAATGATTTCGCCTTCATCGATGATGCGGAAGATGATGAAGCCACAGACTCCGAGCAGTAGTAGCACTGAGCACTAACATAGTGAGTAGTAGTCGGTCCCACTGTATCGTAGTTTCCAGAATGGTTCTTAAAACCATCTGTTTTTCCTTGTTGTGGTGTGTGTTGTACTGTGTGCTATGAATGAATGAAAAAGCAAGTTGCTAGAAAACTTGAGTCAAACTCTAAAAACTTTTCAAAGACCCAAAACCTTAGCAATTTCCCTCTTTTCTCATGATCTATATCAATCTTCAGATGCCACGTGGAGGAAGTGGTTCAGCCCCGGACCCGATGTTGCAAATCCTGCAAATGTTGACTTGAGACCGCGAAGCTGAAAGAGCGGAACGTCAAGACAACCTAGCCACTCTGCAAAAGATAGCCCAGCTAGCCCACAACAACCAAGGCCATGGAAATCAGGACCACCACGGATCTAAGCTCAAGAATTTCCAGAATACCAACCCACCCGTTTTCACCAAGTCAGAAAAACCCCTAGACGCCGATGATTGGCTGCAAACCATGGAAAATAACTTAGAAGTAGCCGGAGTAGAAGCCAACGAGAAAGTCTTGTTCGCCACCCATTATCTAGCTGGAGATGCCAGGGCATGGTGGAACAGTGTTCGTGCAATGACCGGAGGCCAAATGATGACCTGGGAGGAATTCAAGGTCAAGTTTAGCAGAACCCATGTGCCCCCAGGTTTGATCAAGAGAATGAGAGACGAGTTCAGGGAATTGAAGCAAGGAAGGATGACTGTAGTGGAATACCGTGACAAATTTTTGTCATTAGCTAGGTATGCCCCGGACGAGATAGACACCAAAGCCAAGAAGAAAGAAAGATTTCTGAATGGTCTGCATGACGAGATGCAGACAGTGTTAGTCAATATCCCCTTTGCTGATATTGAAGCCCTTGTCGACTCTGCTATCCATATGGAAGGAAAGATCAACCAGGCCAATGAGAACCGCAAGCGTCGCATGATGCATCAACCAGGAACCCATCAGACCCCAAAGTATCGCCCCAACCCATCTCCAGGATTTGCCCCAAGAACCAACAGACTCCCTATGACCCGTCCAACCTATCCCAACCGTGGAAACCCTAGACCCGGAGGAAATCACAACAACCCCGGCAACTCTATCAATTTCACCCGTGCCCCACCCAAGTTCAACACCAACAATGCTACCGCCAACCCCAACACTGCCCCGAGGACTGGAAACAATGTTGTGCCTGTCGCAGCCAAGGACAAGTCACAAGTGACCTGTTATGACTGTGGAAATAAAGTCCACTATTCCAACGAGTGACCCAACAAGAAGAATGCTACAGCCCCTAATACCAATGTCCCAGCTCAGCAACAGCGTCGTGTCCAGCCAGGGAGAAGATTTTCCCCAGGGAATTCACTCAACCGCAATGGCCGTCTTTTTCTCATGCATGCTGAAGAAGCTCAGGAAGCGCCAGACGTCGTGCTGGGTATGTTTTCTGTTAATTCAGTACTTGCAAGAGTGTTGTTTGATTCTGGTGCATCGCATTCATTTGTCACCGAAGAATTTGCCTGCACTAGTAAAATTCAACCAACCAAATTGAAGCATGTGATGATTGTACAAATTCCCGGACCAACCACCAAGGCTAGGCAAATTTGCAAGGCCGTCCCTATCCGAATCCATGGCATAGATTTTTATGCTAATCTAATAGTACTCGGAACTAAAGGTTTGAAAGTAGTACTAGGAATGGATTGGATGTCCAAACATAAAGGATTGATTGACTGTGCCAAGAAAGCCATTACCATGACCAGTACCACCGGAATATCAGTCGAGCATATATCTGAAACCTTACCTCGTCAATTCAAGTGTAACAAGAGTATATCCCAACCTACCATTGACCAAGTTCGGATAGTCTGTGAATACCCCGATGTATTTCCAGATATTTTGCCCGATATGCCCCCAGATCGGGATATCGAGTTTATCATCGAACTAATCCCCGGAACAGGACCCATAGCCCAGAGACCCTATAGTATGAACCCGTCAGAACTAGAAGAACTGAAGAAGCAACTGGATTCCATGTTGGAAATCGGATTGATTCAACCAAGTGCGTCCCCATGGAGATCACCTGTCTTGTTTGTGGACAAGAAGGATGGAGGTAACCGTTTGTGTACGGATTATCGGAAGTTGAATGATGTCACCATCAAGAACAAGTACCCCTTGCCTAAGATAGAAGATTTGTTTGATCAGTTGACCGGTGCCCAGGTGTTTTCTAAGATTGATCTTAGGACTGGATCATCAACTCAAAATTCATGCAGAGGACATTCCAAAGACTGCCTTCACCACCAGATATGGATTGTACGAGTATACAATCATGTCTTTTGGATTAACCAATGCCCCCGCTTATTTCATGAACCTCATGAATAAGATTTTTATGGACTTCCTGGATAAGTTTGTCGTTGTTTTCATCGATGACATTCTGATTTATTCCAAATCAGAAGAAGAACATGAGCTACACCTAAGGACCATTCTTGGAACCCTTAGAGAGCATCAGTTGTATGCAAAGTTTAGCAAATGTGAATTCTGGTTACAGGAGGTAGGATTCCTCAGTCACATTGTATCAGCCGGAGGAATTTCCGTTGACCCTGCCAAAGTGAAAGATGTAGAAGATTGGCAAGCCCCAACCACTCAAACCCAAGTTCGTGCTTTTCTCGGATTGGCGGGATATTACCGCAAATTCGTGGAAGGATTCTCGAGTATCGCCCGACCCATGACCCAATTGCTGAAGAAGGACAAGAAGTTTGAATGGACCGACAAATGTGATGCGAGTTTTGAAGAACTCAAGAGGGGATTGATTTCAGCCCCAATCTTGATTATGCCGGATATCACGAAGCCCTTCGATGTGTATTATGACGCATCCAAGATTGGTCTCGGGTGTGTGCTAATGCAAGAAGGCAAAGTTATATCTTATCTATCGCGACAATTGAAGCAACATGAACAAAACTACCCAACCCATGACCTCGAACTCGCAGCCGTAGTTCTAGCCCTGAAAACATGGAGACATTACCTTATGGGAAACCGTTGTGAGATTTATTCGGATCACAAGAGCCTAAAGTATATATTCACTCAGAAGGAGCTGAATATGAGGCAGAGAAGATGGATTGAGATAATCAAGGATTACGACCTGGACATTCACTATCACCCTGGTAAAGCCAACGTGGTAGCCGATGCCCTTAGCAGATTGCCGTGCCGCTTGAACTCCATGATTTTTAAGGAGCAACCAAGTTTGCACAAAGAGATGGAAGATTTTCGAGTGGAATTAGTAAGTGAAGGATTTTTGGCTAGCATAGAACTTCAGCCCACTTTGATCAGTCAGATTAAAGAGGCGTAGAAGGGAAATGCCAGTATCGACGGAATCAAGCGTCGTATCGGTACAGGCAAAGTACCCGGATTCACCGAGGACGAAGAAGGAGTTCTGTGGTACAAAGGACGCCTTTGTGTACCAGCAGATTCGGAGTTGAAAGAAGTTATCTTGAAGGAGGCTCACGATACTCTTTATTCTATCCATCCCGGAGGAACGAAGATGTATCAAGATTTGAAAGAGCAATTTTGGTGGCATAAGATGAAGAGAGAAATCGGAAGCTATATCGCCAAGTGTGATATATGTCAGCGAGTCAAGGCAGGACATCAAAGACCCGCTGGATTGTTGCAACCTTTGCAAATTCCGGAATGGAAATGGGATTCTGTAGGAATGGACTTTATCACTGGACTACCTACTTCTAGTAGGGGAAATGACTCTATTTGGGTCATAGTGGACAGATTGTCCAAAGTCGCCCATTTCTTGCCCGTCAAAACTACCTATCAGAGTTCGAAGCTAGCAGAGTTGTACATTGCTAGAATCGTTAGTTTGCATGGAGTCCCCAAGAATATAGTATCGGATCGAGGAACTCAGTTTACCTCGAGATTCTGGAAGAAAGTCCAAGAAGGTTTAGGAACCCGCCTAGATTTCAGTACCGCGTATCACCCTCAGACCGATGGACAAACGGAGCGAGTAAACCAAATACTCGAAGATATGCTTAGAGCATGTGTGCTAGAATATGGATCCAAGTGGGAAGACTGTCTGCCGTTTGCAGAATTTTCATACAACAATAGTTACCAAGCCAGTTTGCAAATGGCCCCATTCGAATTCATGTACGGAAGAAAGTGCCGCACCCCTTTGAATTGGTCGGAAGTAGGAGAGAGTCAGATTTTCGGACCCGACATCCTACGAGAAGCAGAAGAGAAGGTTCACAAGATTCGTGAGCACCTCAAGACCGCCCAATCCCGACAGAAGAGTTACGCCGACAAGAGACGTCGAGACCTCGCCTTCAACATTGGAGATTTTGTTTATCTGAAAGTGTCGCCATTGAAGGGAATGCAGCGTTTCCAACTCAAAGGAAAGTTAGCCCCCAGATATATCGGACCTTTCAAAATTTTGAACCGTCGAGGAGAAGTATCGTATCAATTGGAACTACCTGAAGAGATGTCAGCTGTGCACAATGTGTTCCATATCTCGTTACTTCGCAAATGTCTCGAAGTCCCCGAGAAGACCGAAGTGTTCAAGAATATCGATCACCGGACCATAGAGATCAACGATGACCTGACCTATCCCGAATTACCCATCCGTATATTGGAAGAAGCCTTTTGAACTACCAGAACCCAAAGCATCAAGTTTCTCAAGATTCAATGGAGCAATCACACAGAAGAGGAAGCTACTTGGGAACGCGAAGATCACATCAGGACAGAGTTTCCCAATCTCTTCAAATCCTAGGTAATCTTTTCATCCTTTTTCAAATCTCGGGACGAGATTTTGTTTAAGGGGGGAAGGTTTGTAACATCCCAAAAATACCAAATTTAGATCAACAAACACTAATCATCAAGATTAGGGTTAACAAAAACTTTTCTAAATGAATTCATGAATGCATGTATATGTGTATGCATGGATTTTGAATTTCTTTAAAAACCACCTTGTTTGTGTGATCCATTGCTTGCAAAATGTTTCTTAGGTGAAAAGAACATCATCTAAAACATTTCCCACACTTTTCCTAAAGACAAGTAAATCAAAACAAATATATTAAGTGAATGGTCATTTTGACCAATTTAACTCTCATGCCTACTTTGGCTGTCTCAAACTTTCAAAACCTAACAGAAACTTTTCTGGATCTTTGCACCCCTTGAATGTACTCATAACAAGGTATCAATGCCCACTTTGTGATCATCCAGAAACTTTCAAATGCATAGTTTAAATGACAATTCAAAATTGAATCTTCTTCATATGGGAAGATCCCGCTTTGGCAAAACCCACTCAAACAAGCTCAACTTTCAAAACCCAAGCATCTGCAGACTCACCAGCACCAATCTAGCAAACCCACCAAAAATCATTTCAAAATTCAAAACTTGATTTCATGCGGCCATTTCATCAAACAGGTTGCAGACACAAATCAAACAAAACATCAAACACTATAGTGTGCAGTGATTCTTTCCTAACTTGTTCCCTAGTTAGCTCACACACAACCCCGTATATCATCTAGAAAGATTAGCCCAACACTAGCACCCCTGTGAGCTTGTCATTGCCATTAATGGTGAACAACCGAGCACTTCAATGCCACCCCATTGTGGACAGCAAGCTAGGAGCAGCAGCAAGCCTAGCCAGCATGTCTGGGAGGCAGCCCACCGTCCACCGCCACTGCCTGTCCCAGCCGCGAGCGTTGCCAAGCCCTGGACCACGCGCACGAGACACGCCCAGACCATGCCGAGCGTGCGCCAGAGCGCCACCCTCGACCATCACCCACATACCGCGCGCAGCCCTCACCGCGTGCACACACGATCACCACCGACCCAGGAGACCGCCAGACACTCCCGTTTGCCGCCCCGTGCCATACAGCCACCGCCCGCCGTCGAAGACGCCGCCTCTGCCGCGTAGAGCACCGCCCGTTCCAGACCAAACCACACCGCCCCATGCCTCGCGACCATGTCGTTGAGCATCGCCAGGAGACACAGCACCGTCCCCTACCCTAACCTTGCCCATGCCAGTAGCCGCCTGTAATGTCGCCCCTGACGAGCTCACTGTGCGCCCCGACGGTCCCCTCGCTCGACTATAAATAGAGGCCACCCCCGCACGATTTCTTCACACCATCTCACTCCCCTCTCCCCACTGACCGTGCCACACCATTCTTAGAGCAAGCCGAGCACCACCCCGCCGGAATTTCACCGGAGCCCGCCGCCTCTGGAGAAGAAAGGAGCCAGTGATTGGAGCCGCCCCAGGAGAAGCCACCGGTACCAGGAGGTTCGCCGTCGTCGACTTCGTCGTTCGCCCGCCTCGCCGACCCTCGCCCGTACCCCGGTGAGCCCCCGGCACCCCTCACTGGCCGCGCTAGGTTTCGTTCTCGCCGGAGTTGTCTCGCGTCGACGATGACCCCCAGCCGTTGGATTAGAACTAGATCAAACGATCCACGTTGCCCCATACCGCTTCGCCCAGCCCCGTGTCACTAACGAGTGGGGACACCCACTTAAGCAGCCCGCGGGAGCACTGCTCTTAGCAGGCCGGCCCAGTAACATTTCCCGCGCAGCCCAGCAATTCAAATTAAACCTTTTTCTTTTTAAATTCAAACACACTTCTGTACCCAACTTCAAAAATCAACCCAGATCGATTCAGTACACCAAATTGGATAAAACCAATTTTGTTGGAAAGGCCTGTGAATGCTTAATCCAAGCCCGTTGGATTCAAGTCATTTGGATCTGTAGATCACCCATAGTAAAAATAACAAGGCAGAAGCTTTTCTGCATTCAAACATTTTTCAAATTTAAACCATAAAAGCTTTTGAGTTGATTCCAACTCTCAAAAATCACATTTAACCATACCCTTCAGAGTATATAAAAATATATAGGTTTACTTGCAGAAATAATGTTCAAGTAATAAAAGAATGCTTCATAAGAATTTCTAGCCACTTTAATTAATTAAAATAAAAGGGTAAAACCTTATTAAATTGTGACACCACTTTAAATCACATTCCCATGGACTACAATATGTGGTGATGACATGTGTCAAAATGATCCCATGTTTAGTTTGGAGAATTTTAAATCTTAAGTAGTTTTTCAATGAGTAGAAATTACTTTTCTAAAAATAAAAAGTTTTAAACCAAGCCTTAACCTTGTAATGTTAGAGATGATGCTAGATCATCTATAGGACCCTTGTGTGTGATGATTGCAAGTACTTAAGTATTGTTTGGTGATTGTGTACCTCGTATTTATTCATAGACGCTAGTACCGACCAAGGATACGAGGAGGAAGGAGGATACTACGAAGAGGAAGCCGAGGAGAACTTCAACTACTGCTCTGCACAAGGCAAGCTAACACTTGCAAGATACCATACCTATGCAAGCTAATTACTATGCAAGCCTAATACTACTAGTGAATGTGCAAGCTAACCCTTGCCAGATACCCTACTGATGCCACGAACCCATACTTGTGATATGACTACTTTATGCCTTAAGAATATGTGATCATACCCATTTGATAAATCCAATCCTAGTTTTACTTGCAAGCCTCTTACTTTATTTCTTTATCAAAGCTTACTTAGAGTCTACCTAAGAGTTTGGTAGATACTAGATAGTTGTGCTGAAGGTTGCATAAAGAGCATAAAATTTGGCCTAAGCTAGAAACCTTGATATCAACCTAAGATATAAGGTTGGACTTAGTGAAACTCCACTAGTTACCACCCCTCATTAGTACTACCCCCACCTGTAGATGCTAGTGCTAAGCATAAAACTTGATCAACTTTTAGATGGGAATACTTGGTGGAAAAAATGGTTATAAAAACCTTGGAATGATGGATCATTCTATTGAAATGTTTTGGACATGTGTTTCCAAACACTTGATGATTTTGGTGATGAAAATGTTGAGGCATGAGCCTTAGCCCTTTATAAAACTGATGGTTGTCTGGATGCGATACCATTCCAATTTTAGCGTAAAACCATAATACCCGAATATTGGGCAGGGCTTGACTGGAAACTTATATACCTTAGTATTAGTTCCCTCACGGCCAAGGTCTGAGCTGAGGCTACCTTGTGATGATTGTCCACCTGTGCAGTACCCAAGATGACAGTGGTCATGGTTGGGAGGCCAAACTCACAGGAGAGATGTTGATACTAGGGAGTGTAATTGAAAGGTTAGGATTGATTATCCGCATACTGAGTATGGTGAATTCAGGATTTGTTCCTGACAGATGTATCGAATGTTGTGGTGAAAGTGTACAATCTCTGTAGAGTGTCAAACTATTCGAATAGCCGCGTCCGCGGTTATGGACAGTTGGAGTGGCCATACTTTTCCCCTGTCAGACTTTTCAAAATGACTTGTGAAATGAAGTGAGACTTTGACTTGAACACAACAGAGTTGTGACCTGAATTACAAGATCCCATTTAGGAATTTATAAAATTGTGACCAGCTTTGGAACTTAGTAGAGATAAACCTGGCTTTTTGCAAAACAACCTTAGAGCCTAGTGTCCTTTAATCCAAAAACCCCTTACCTGTTATTATTAGTTTGCAAGTACTTAAAGAGTACTCATGGCTTTGTCCCTGGCTATTCCCATGGCCAGACTATGAAGAGGAGTACCTGGAGGATGGACCCCAGGAAGGTTACGACAACTAGGATCATCTCCCATCGTCAGCATTACCTGTGACCCCGAAGATGGAGCTTCGCCTACGCTACCGTTATTATGACGTATTCCGCTGCTTGATGCTGTATTAAGAACTGGATCATGAGATCCCCCTTTGTTTAAGAACTTATGTATCGTTTGTAATGGATGAAGTACTATGGTATCCAATTCTGTTATGTCTCGCAAAAATGATAATCCTGGGATTGCGATGTATGGCATAACAGGCATCTAGGATTGAAAAATCCGGGTGTTGACAATAGGACACTCTGGTTCACTCCCAGGTGCTCCTACCCAATTATGTTCACCCATCAAGTTTTAAGTAATTAAGAAATAAGGATGAGTGAGAAATATCATAGCATCAGTATCAGGTCGCTCAAATTGTCCATAACCGGGGACACGGCTAAGCACTTAGTTTATACACCCTGCAGGGGTTAGTACACTTTACCCATGTGACTTGGTCAGCCCAGCTCATACCACCACTCTCATATTGGGTGATGATAGGGAGAAGTCCAAGAAGGAACTGTTCGGGAAGTAGCTCCCCAATCCCGACGCGCACCGGTCCAACCTACACTATCTACATCTCTGGATACGCGGGTTCGAGTTACCACAACCTACTGAGTTCAACCAACCGCCCATTCCATTATTGGCACATGGTTGCACACGAAAGCTTCCAAACAAAGAAACCAATCCTTTCTTAGTGTCCTGGGCGGCATTTCCCACCAAAATCCACACTCGATGACCCAATCAATGCCATTCCGCCCAGGTGGTTCATTAAAACATGTTGGTTTGTCATTTAGCAAAACATAAGCCTTCCAAAACATATAACTTTTCATGATGTGATTCCCTTCCTCGTCTAAATAGCATAGCTAAGCAATCTACCAATACGATGGCTCATAAACAAGGGATGCTAGGGAATAATATGGGACATAGCATAGCATATACACATCAATTCCTACATATGCAATTCTACAAAAATATCTACAATGCATAGGAAAACAATAGGACATTTATGACCAAGATAGCACCACTTGCCTTTGTTGTAGATGTAGTCGATTAGATAATCCTCACAATTATAATGGCCTCTTTCGCAATTACCACAATACTTGCAATCATAGTAGTTGCAATCACAGTAGTTGCACTCCTCGCAATCTAACGTTTGAAGCAAACACAACAAACACCATTCAAAACATTGCAAACATACAACAGTGCAACATTACAAGAAAACAATGATGAACAGATGCATGCATGACGATTTAATGAGTCACAATGGTTGCATTTAGTGTTCTGAACATAGTTAGATTACATGATGCATGTGGAAAGTCATTTAATGCACTAAAGCTTTTATTACTAAAGTTGTATCGATTTAATATGGTGTATACCACTTTAATCGAACTAAAGATGTTTATGTCGTATTAAATTGTGAACTAGATGCTACTGGATAGGTAATGCAATTTTAGAGATAGTAGCAATTTGATTCACCTAAAAAGGAGTTATAGATATTTTCTTATGATTAAAACACTATTTCAATGAGTTTAAATATTTCTATATAAATTTCTGTTTTAACAGTACAAAATAATTTCTCATGCAATTTCTCTGTATAGATATTGTCAATACAAAACCTTAGCACTTGGATTCACCCTAATCGGAGTTATAGATCTTTTTGTATGATTTAAATAGTGTTTAATGGGTTTTAAATTATTCATATAGTTTCTGTTGTCTAAAAATCAAACTAAAATTATATCTGTAATCTACACGGAATTGTGATTCCAGGGACATATTATTTGTAATTTTCTGAGCAGTATTTATTTTCTTATGAATTTATTACTCTAAATAGACCATTAAACCATTTAAATCTTCACGGAAAAACCTTACAGTCAAAGGCTGAACTAATTGCATATTGATGATATACATGGAACCAGCTTTCCATCGATATATCATTTATATTTTTGTGATAAACAATTAATTTACTATGAATTTAATGATTTATAAACCCATTAAAACTAATTAAATTGCTACGGGTAAAATAATCGGCAAAGGCTAGATCCAAACAGATATTATTAATCTAAATTACAGTAGCTTCAATTTGATATATTGTTCATATTTTTCGGAGTTACAGATAATTTCCTATGAATTTATTAACCTAAAAGACCATTAAAACTAATTAAATTACTACAGTAACCACGCACAGTAAAAATTGGATCTATTCTGATAAGATGATTCTACGTAAAATTATCTTCAATTTGATATATTATACATAATTTTTGGACGTGGTATGAATTTCTAATGAATTTTACAAGTTAGATATATAATATGCAATTTTAAATTCGAGCGAAATATTCCGCTGACTGGACAGGTTGACTTTGCATGCTGACTGGGACTAGATGTTGACCTTACGTTGACGTGGCATTGATGAGGAAGATGACCGGGATGACGACATGGCACGCACCGGTTTGATTGGATCTCGACCGTCTGGATAGGATCCGGTGGCTAGAAGAAGAGATTGACCCGATTTTGGTTCAAAATAGACAAGAAATAGATCTGTGTTAGAGAGAAAAATCCGTAGGTAAAATCGAAAAACTCAGAACATAAAAGTTGTGGGGAATCATTATTCCTACCTTCTCACCAAAGGAATTTGGATTTGAAGAAACGAGCGCGAGTAGATCTTGGATTTACACCGTAAGATCTGAAATATTACGATACGAAATTCTCCAGATGTGCTGGATGAAAAGAGGTGAGGTTTGTCGGGATTGAAAGATTTCGACGATTCCTACAACTTTCGTTTTTTGACCGAAGGCAAACGACGAAGTCTACATGGGTTAAAAAGCGAAATAAGATTCGGGCATATGTAGATTCGGGATTTCGAGAAGAAAAACTCGTACAACTTTGACTCCATGAGTTTATATGGAGGTTTAGGATGGTTTAGAGATAGGCCTTGGAGTAGGGAACAAGTAGAAACAAACAGAAGTCGATTCGGAGTTGTACATAAAAAGTTATAGCAGTTTGAGTAGAGATAGGTTAGAGAAAAACTGATTCGCATGGATTTTAAAGCACTCCACCGATCGATCTTGTAGGTGTCCAGCCGGCTGGCTCGGTCCGGTCGGACCGGGTGGGCCGGCCCGTTTAGTTTTTTTTATACTTGTTTCCCTCATATCTTTTGCATACGAACTCCAAATGACATGATTCTTGTTTCTAAAATTTTCTAAAATCGAATAGATCATTATAGGATCAAATTTGTAATATTTTTACTAGTTTGGAAGTAGTGGATTTACAAATCCTTGTATATTTCATTTTATTTATATCTTTATGTGTTTGTATTTGTTCCATAACTTTTTCATACTAGCTCCAAATGAGCTCAATTTTGTTTCTAAAATTTTGTAATATTAATTGGATATTTTTAGGCTATAATTTAGCAATAATCGCTGTCTTAGCAATAGTGGGTTTTATAAAGTCAATTTAATTTCCTTTAGGAACATCTGGGCAAATCAACTATAGGATTTTAGATACCAGGATTTGGACTCAGTTTGTGAGAACTTTGCATGGATGTACTGAAATGCTTATGAATGCTTCATGATTTTTATTTTTGAAATCTTGCACACCAATTCTACAATCCATAATAAATCTATGCCCTTTTGCCTATATGGCTACTTAGTTCATAACAAAAGAATATAAGATTTTGAATTCAAGGTTGAGAGGATTTTTTATTCAAAAAGTTTCTTCTCTTTGAGAATTTTCAACATAGTCAAACAATCAATCAACCTTATTTATTTATTTCACATTCCAAAATTACGAGAATTTTGGGATGTGACACTTTCTTACATATACGAGAAGTCACATAAGAAGTATTATTCATGGTTATTTATCAAAACTACGTATTCTCTCCGTTTAAAAATATAAGATGTTTTAACTTTGTGAATCGAATGTATCTAAATGTCTTTTAGTGTATAGATTCGTAGAGGTTCGGAGTGAAACTATACTCTAAAACACGTCTAGATGCATTTACTTCATAAAGCTAAAAAATCTTATATTTCTGAATGAAAGGAGTAGGTCACAGTAGTCGCATGGTCGGAGTCAAGGTGGATTTATAGATCATCATAGTTTTTTTAATGAAAAGCTAATATATTAATATCAGGACCAGATTACATTGTAGCTCAAATAACATATACTCTGAAGATCAGAGTTAAACCTATATTCTAGATGCACACAAGAGAAAAGTAAAACTGAAGGCAGCCTGAGCAGAAGAACACAAATAGAGCCTATCAGGAATTCCATCGAGAACATGGACGCGCCACTTGCAAATGAGTTCTTCCAGGGCCTCACAATGCCCAGCCAACCAAAAAGCCAGCGGCTCAACCAGCAGTCATGATGGCTTAGGGGCATGAGATTGAAAATTGAGCTATAGATGTAGAGGAGGCTTCACCTAGCTCAATCCAATGAGACCTTCATCGCCAAATATGGGGAGTGACATAGGAGACGATCTAACCTACCTCCGGCGCATACACCCGAGCAAAATGAAGATTGCCAAGACTGCCTTAACAACAATTCGCAATTGATCCTTTGTGTAGCAGCAAGACTGAATAGCTACTTCCAAATGAGAGTAAAATTCAGGCAGATGAAAACCTTTTGGAGCAGCAGTAGATGGAGACCCCCGTCTCGTCTGATCTCCAGCAAGGGCCAATAGAGATTTGGGCATCCCTGCTTTGACTGTCGCCATGAAAGCCTTGGCAAATCCGCACCATATTATGCATTTGCCCCAGCCGACACCATCTTGAGTAAGAAGAATCAGAAGCAGCGCTTGTCCTTTTCGTCCCCTCGCCGCCACAGCCGGCCGGAGGAAGGGGAACATGCCACCACTCCATACCACTACGTCTCGCCCCCTGCCACCACAGCCGGACATGCGAGACAGAGAAGCAATCCTCTTCTTACCAACCAGATGGGATTGGAATCTTCCTCCTTTGAACCAAAAAAGCAATCCCAAGGGCAGCTCAGAACCAAGCCCAGCCTCACACGCATGACATACGCACTCCGGTGGTCAGAGTTGTTGGGGGTGCGCAGATCCACCGCCGGAGACTCCGAATAAAGCCATAGGACCCAACATCTGGTGAGGAAGTTGAAGCCGCTGCCCTTTCTTGGCCGGCCGTGGTGGCAGGGAGAATGTGTAGGGAAACAGGTAGGCTACACTAGCGCAAATCAAAATTTTCTACCGTGTAAACCAGGAATATTGTTTTTATAGATCTCGGGATTACCACTAAACGCGCAGTTGCGGAACTTGATGAAACGCGTCGAGATAGTGTAGACGTTCTACGTCTCCTCCTTGTCCTCGTCCCACGAGCAACTCCCCTTGCACAACTCGTCCAAGTGCTATAGATGCAGCACCTCTGAGTATCCACACGTGCGGGATGGAAGCGTCACGCCAGACTGCTAGGTCCGCGCGTGTAACACAGGCGTGAGGAGTGGCGGTTGGGTGGAATCCTCAACCCTGGTCAGCTCGCCCCACTCTCTCTTATATAGGCATCCTTAGTGGACTTCTATATTAGTAACTCATTAGTAGCCTAAGCCTGGTCTAATTCGGATCCAATCTTCATTAGGCTTCCATCCCCTTAAGTGTGTGACCCTATAGATTTATATGCATATAGACATGACATGAATACACTTATTCTGTCAATAGTTATAGTAGCCTTTAGCAAGACGTGCCAACTCCTAAACGCATATAAAGATCATACGTATGAACCATCAAAAGGTTTAGTACATGTTTTTCTCTTTGCCTCACGATACTTGGTCTAGCTCCAAGATGACCTCTCTTTCTTAATACTATGATTCAGAATCCTTTTACTAGGTTAGCTCTTAACCATATATAGCACGGCTATGCATTTCTGGATCCGATCACTCGAGGGGCCCAGAGATATCTCTCTCAAGTAGAGAGGGGCAAATCCCATCTCGATTGAACAATGCCTTGCAGCATGCTTCAGGATAAACCCAAAAGCTACATTTATAACTACCCAGTCACGAAGTAGCGTCCGATAGCCAAAAAGTAGGCTGATCTGCATCTCAAGTACATGCGACAATCTCAGGTCTAAGAACAAAATGTACACGATGTGTAGAGAGAGCTGCAAGTCTAATTTCCAGTCTCAAGTTGGATCAGTCCAACCCCATGTTTATAACATGTGTCCATATTATTGGTTTGACATCTCCATGTCTATGACTTGCGAAACATAGTCATCAACCAATCGATGTTCTAGTCTAATATTCATGTGTATCCTCACATAAACACCGACTAGGAACAACTATTAGATAACCATACAAGTATAGAGTTTCACAAACAATTCACATAATTGCCAATCAATACAAGTTGCGTGATATGGATATTCAAGGAACATTACAAGAACTCATGGATACATAAGAAATATAATCATCTTTATGATTGCCTCTAGGAAATTCTTCAGAATGGTGTGGTGGTAGTCGGCTCTTGTGCTCCTCCTTCCCGGCCGGTCGTGGAGGCGAGGGGGATGCGGAGTGTTGTGTCGTCCTCTTCTTCCTTGTCTATATGCTGGGGTGGTACTTGTCATGGCAGGCTTTCCCCTCCTTCCTCTTCAAGCGGCCATGGTGGTGGCTTTTGGTGTGAAGGATTTGGGTGCCTGCGGTGGCGGCTTCGTTCTGGAGCTTCTCTCCGGCGGTTTCTTGGCGGCAGATGTCTCGTCAACGCGTCGGACTCAATGGCAGTAGGGCTGCCGCTTCACTGCTGCTTGGCTCCGTCTGTCGGTTCTTTCCTTTGGCGCGGGTGCTGGCTGATGCCGGAGCTTCCTCGTCGATCTGAAGGAGGAAGAGGATGAAGGGCTTGATCGCTTTTTCAAGTTTTCTTCAGGGTCCTCAGTGCTTATTTTAGGGTCTTTGTGTAATTCTTTATTTCTTGGACCTTTTTATACTCCAGAACGCAACGAACTTGGCAGGCGATTGAACATTTTTATTTTCATCCATTCTTCAACGAATATGTGCATGTGCTCACACGCATGACGTACGCGATAATTCACACGGAAAGAAGGGGAAAGAAACAGGTAGAAAAGCAGCAAGAATTATCCTTTCATTCGACCGACCACACGAGTCGGCGGCGGAGCTTGAACCAAAAACTTAGGAGGCCGAAGCAAGTTATCGAGATGTACTATGGACGATTCGATTTTTTCACTGGACATGATACTATGTGTGATGATTTTTATGGGTGAAAATGCATGCACACCAACAATTTGATTTTGCATCAGGAAAACACGTTAGGCTCGTGTTTTGGCAGAACGACGTTAGGGTTGCTAGGAAAGGGAGCTAAGCTATGGACCTGTTTGCACAACCTTTTATCAGACGAGTGCTTGTATGCATATAATCCGTGATACGACCTCTCCATGTGTGCCGTGTGCTCCTTGCTTCCTCCAGCTAAAGCGATACCTACGCGTAGACAGGCAACCGGAGACATCGATCGATCGAAAGCAACCGGCCGGGGACACGTGTCACCGTGTCACACACACACAATAGGGTGGCGCTATTTGACACTCAGGGTGTAGAATATTATTCTACACCCACCCTCTATCTTTAGAACCGTATATTATTTTTACGTCACGTAAATTTTGTATTACTTCGTAAGTTGAGAAGAACATAATAAAATTTAAAAATAACATAATTTTTTTTGTTTACATACCGTAAAAAAATTCGACGTAAAATACATATTTTTGCTGTTTTTTACACTATAATGACTCAAAAAATTTATTTTTGTGTCAAATTTTTTGGTTGTGGTGATTACATGAACATAATTATTCGTATACAAAACATAATTTTTTAGTCTAACAGCGTAAAATTATGTTGGATGCAAAATAACTTTTCTGCACCCTAGGTGCTGAATAGGGTTTCTATATATATACTAGCTGAATGCCCGTGCGTTGCCACGGACGAAAATATACTGAATAGAATTTTTGAATTTTTAAACCAAACATGTATATTTCTTAGATCGACAATAAGCAATTTGAGCATGGCAACACGGCACACATAATTTCATAACTCTTCACACTTTGACCACCACAATGTTGTGCATCTCCCTCCATTCGCACCTCGCAATATGACAAGGCATTGCCTTCACCATTCCATGGTCCCACCCTCTTGTCTTTAGCCCTGCCATTGCTCCGTATCTTTTTTATGGTGCCGACTTTTCCACGGCGCTAATGTAAGCAACTATGTTTGGGTTTATCGGTCATCGCTTTTATGCGTGCAATGATGGACGAACCCTTTTTTTAGATGAATGATGGACGATACTTAAGGTCAAGTAAAATTAAGCTGTGAGAGCCTCGCAGCTGCGTCTCGCCCCACATCTCTTCCTCCATGCACCACGCCGTTGCTCCTCTCCTGCCCAGCGTCGGCCTGCCTTCCCCGTCCCTGCAACCTAGCAACACCACCGCTCGTCCTCCCTTCCTCACATCTCATCTCTTCGCCCCTCTCTCCTAGGCAGGGCCTGTCCCAGGTGGATGCGGGCGGGTGACCGCGAAGCAACTCAGGGCGAGCATTTTGTTGTGGGAGGACGATGGGCGGCGGAGAAAGTGCGATGACAACCACCATAATACAAATAATAGTAATATATACTAACTTAATGTCCGTGCGTTGCTACACTCTCTTATGTTCTTATTGCAGATTTCATTACTTTTAAGTTTTGGGTTTAACTATGTGTTTGTTGTCTGCTATGTCATCGTTCAGCACTCCAGCATGTCTCTGTCGCCATGTCCTTGTTGGCGTGCACTGACGGGATGTCGTCAAGGTACATCGGCTTGGAGTTGGAGTAACCCAAGAGTATCAACGAGTCCATCCACGTGAACACAGGCGGTGTTATTGTACCAGTAAATATACTGAAGTGTGACACCACATACCGCAACTTTAGATTTAATACTCCATCCATCCTTAAAAAAGACGATGCTAATTTATGTAAAGTTTAATGAATCTAGACATGTTTTAGTGTATAGATACATATAAATTTGAACAAATGTAAGACATCTTTTCTAAGATAAAAGGGAGTACTTCCTCCGTCCTAAAATAGATGTCTCAAGTTTTTTAAAATTTGATGAATCTATATACGAAATAGTGTCTAAATTTTGATAAATCTGAGACATCTATTTTGGAACGAAGGGAGTAGTAAAGATCTAGTCCAAAATTATGCTCCTTTTTGTCATGCGGCCGGAAGTAGTTTCTCTTGTCCCGTTCCATTTCTTTCTCTCATGCTTAAATTCCTCAATCGTCTACTCCAAATTCTGCATGATTCCGGGTGCTTTTTTTTTCTACATGTGTGCTACCAGCACAGTACCATCTCGACGCATCCTTTTCTTCTTGTTCTTCCCGCCGACAGAAGCGGAAGCAGCTGGCCCTGCCCTCCTGGCATGCCTCTCCTGTACACGCATGTCGCCGTTCCTATACACGCATGCCGTCGTTTGCCTCTTCGCGGGCGCAGCAGTCGTGCTGCACACCGCCAGCTCGCGAGCGCGTGGGGCCTCGAGTTGGAGTACAACTGAAATAGGAGATCAAAACGGACGGACGCGTGCAAACCAGAAACAACCCGACGCGGACGACGGACGAAAAACAAACCGGTGCGACGAAAACCACCGCTAGAAAAATTATATATATATATATATATATATATATATATATATATATACACGTTAATCGTTAATCTTAGATATGAATATATCTAGTCCAAATATTTAACAAGACATGTACAAATCTAGATAAAATTGAGGCTATTAATATAAACCACAGAAGTTATGAAAGTGATCTTTATTATTATCGTCAAATTAAACAATCATAAAAGGAGACCGGAAACACGTAATGTCACGGTCAATCCGGCACTGCTGTGAGCTGGCAAATTGACATATGCCCAAGTGGCTTATATGAAGAAGCAACGAGCGAGGTTTCCTATGGAAGAGGTTATCTTTCGATTGCTTGGTAGAGCGCTGCACACATTCGGATGCCATGTGCTTTTCCCACGACCACAATCACATGGCTCACGACATTGATATACTTGGCATGGAATATGTTCTCGTGGCATGGATATTTTCCGTGGAATTTTAGTATAGCATGTTTTACATGAGTATTATGCCTCCTCTGAAAGCAGTACATGTGATTTGCAAACCATACATGTTTTTTAATCCATCATCATGGCATCCGAGCCTACATAGATGGTGGGACAGTGGGTCTAGGGCATACGGTTGGCCGTGCTCTTAGTTTCTTTTTTAGGTCGTGTTACATGTGTATATGAAATCATTCTAGTTGACTTTTGGGGTATTCGTGATTTTTTTTGTATGATGTACATGATTTTGTCGAGGCGTGAACCCCCAAATTTTGACAAATGACAGGTGTTGATTCAAACTTGAAAGGCCAGTCAACATATACGAGTATCTATTCTAGCAGTACCATTTTTAGGGGTCAAGTTTAGTCGTGTCGCTAGGTGGTTCATTGACCTATTTGTAATTTTTTATTACTTTTAGGACTCTTTGTACTACTGTTGATGATTATTAATAGATCGGTAGAATTTCGCAAAAAAAAAAAGTTTACAGTATCTATTCTAGCAGTACCATTTTTATTATACCCTAAAAAAAGCGTTTTAAGTGTCCTTTATATGCATTTTAGGGACCGGTTTTCAAAAGGACGTGTTGGATTACTTTTTCCCAAGGGAAAGGCGTACAACCTCTAAATACGCCTTTGAATATGCGCCCCTTCGAAAAAAAAAGGGAGTGTCTGTCTTCCCCAAATCCTCACGGGCACCCACTCCGTTCTCTGCATCTTATAAGTTGGGCTCGGCGGCGATGGGGCGGCGGGATCTGGAGACGGGGAGCGGGCCGAATGCGCCGGCGGTTCCTCGGACTGCGGCCATGTGCGGTGTGGTTCCATTCCGCCGGCCGGCAGTCCTATGCGGCCGGTGTGAGTTCTTGGGCCCTCTTCCCTGGATGCTTCTTCATTTGACGCCGAACTGCCCAAGGGAGTAAGTCAATGATGGATCAAGACATGAGGTATAGTATTTCTCAAAGACTTAATACCTTGTGCTTGTTTGTTTGTTCCCACTGCCACCTTCGTTCACATGGTCCTGTAGCCGCCCAAGTGAGCTGTGAATGCGCATCTAGACTTCTTATGGACAAACCAAGTCTTCTAGTGCACCATGTCAAGCTTAAGGATATATATTCTCGACCTCGAATGATTCCGCAGGCAACCAGAAAACTTGATCATATATTTTTCAGCACTGCCTCACCCCTTCACCAAATTGGTAACCCTCATCATTAGCAGATTCATGGTAAGTCAACAACAGCGGTGTACGTGTCGACTAATGCTAAGTCACGGCCTGTCGATCGATATGCGCATGTACAATTTATAATAGAAAAATGATAGGATTCCCCCGGGGATAAAAACGTTTCATCCCCCGGGTCCTCTCACGCGCATGCGCACACGGAGTCCAGCTCCAACAACCGTTCTTATCTTATCGCATCCTCTGTTCTTTCTCTCTCTAGAAACAGCGCGCTGCAAAATAAAATCACAGGCCATCGCATCCTCTACTTTTTCTCACGAAGGCAACTAGATCCCGCCGCCGCCGCAAGGGCTCTCGCTGCTGGTTCCCGGCGCCACCGAACTACTGATCCCACCGGTTCTTCCTGCTGCTACAGGGGTGCGGCGGCCCTGCTACATGGGCGCGGCGGACCTGCTATAGGGGCATGGCGGACCTGCTACAACGGCGCGACGGACCTGCTACAGGGGCATGGTGGACCTGCTACAGCGGCGTGGCGAACCTGCTACCGAGGCGCGGCGGACTTGCTACACAGGTGCGGGCGCTTCGCTACAACAGGTGGCGGCGCTTGCTACAAGGGGTGGAGACCCTCTGCGACAATGGGCAGTGGCTTTTGCTACCGATGGCGGCGGTGCTCTGCTACAAGGGCAGCGGCAATCTTCTACAAGGGTGGTGGGGCTGCTACGGCCGTCGGCGGCGCTCTGCTACACGGGCGGTGGCGCTGCTACGCCCGGCAGCGACGCTCTGCTACAACAGTTGGCAGCGCTTGCTACATCAACACAACTGTCTTGCTACATAGGCACACCAGCCTTGCTACTATCTATATTGGTTCAGCAAGCACACCATGGGCGGTGGCTTTTGCTACCGATGGCGGTGGTGCTCTGCTACCAGGGCAGCGGCAATCTTCTACAAGGGTGGTGGGGCTGCTACGGCCGTCGGCGGCGCTTTGCTACACGGGCGGTGGCGCTGCTACGCTCGGCAGCGACGCTCTGCTACAACAGTTGGCAGCGCTTGCTACATCAACACAACTGTCTTGCTACATAGGCACACTAGCCTTGCTACAGATGCACGACGTCGAGTTCTCCAGCAACACATCTTCTCCGGCGACGGTGTGCTCTCCGGCGACGACGCCTTTTGCTACAAGCGGAGGAAGGAACTGCTACAAGGGATGGCCGTTGTTGCTACCGCTGTAACCACGTCTTCTCCGGCGGTAACCTCCGGCCACGCAACTTCAGGTCTATCCGGCGACGCCACGGTCGATGGTCCATCAGCACTGTTGTTGCTGACGCGGGCAGCGGGAGTTCGAGGAACACGATGCTTCCAGATCTCTCTAGTGGGCGTGGTTTTTTTCCTGTCTGGCGCTGGGGGAGAGTCGCTGGGGGAGAGTCGGGAAGTGTTGACCCGGGGCGGATGGTCCTGATCGATCGCATCGTACGGCTGTCGACCCGGGGGATCGGACGATTTGATCCCCCGGGGGACGCGTAGCACGACCCTTTATAATATTTCTATAAGACACACGGTCAGGTCCTAGTATTTAATTGCTCCTTCCTAACCGAGCCAAAGACAGTTGGCAAAGTGATGCTTTACCTGCGCCAAGCCGAAGACCTGCACTCTGTCCAGGTGGTGACGGCGGGGGTCCTTCCCCTCCGATGTTGGCACCCACCTACCGCTGGCCAACCGGTGGTGGCAGCGGTGCTCACCTCTCTGTACCGCACACCGCCTTGTTCAGCTTTTCGAGCGCCTGGCCCTGCCCCGCGTCACAGGCAGCTCTGCCTCATGGCAGTCTCCCTCCCCAGCTCCCGTTGACCCTGCATCTGGGCTGCTCGATCTGGCGAACCATGGTTGAAGCGGCGGGCTTCAATTCACCTTGTGTGACGGGCCGTTTCTGCTGTGTGCGAAAGCTTGTTCTATACTAGTGATGATTGCTACAGGAGTCATGTTTTTAAAAAGTTTGGTTGGATGCTAAATTAAATCATTCAAATAGATAATTTGACAAGGGTATAAAAGAGTGCTTATTTAGGGTTTTGGCCTGGAAAAACTGATTAATATAAATTCCTGTAAGGATGAGTTCATAGACATATCCTCTACTTATATCTTGACACAACTATTAGTACACGAGAAGCAATTATACACTAATGATTTTTATAATTATAGACAATGAAAGATTTTTCTTTCGGATGCAAGCTGCACAATTTCGCTAGTTACCATGGACAAATAATACTTCCTCTGATCCACAATAAGTGTCGCAGATTTTGTTCAAAATTGTATTAAATCAGCGATACTTATTATAGATCGGAGGGAGCACTAAATCGTGTAAATGCACAGAATGGCTTTCGCAAAAAAAAAACAAATGCACCGGATGGCAAGTATTATACATACGGAACACTACTCTGAGAAAACAATAACATTAAAAGTAGAACAGAAGGAGTGATGCATGCATGCCAGGAAAACCCACTGTTTAGGTACAATGATGTGAACCTAAACTATGGGACAAAAAACCCACTGTTACACCGCACTCGCACTTATTACAATGTTTTGACTAATTAAATACGCAAAGTTTGAACCGTGCATGTTTGCACATTAAAAATCGACGACGCCACAAGAAATAATAAAGCAAAAAATAATCCGATTGAAAGCAAAATTAACTTAGGTAATCATCAGACGTATCTGGCTGTAACTTTGAATTGCTTGGGCTTTGGGCGGCTCTGACTCACCGACTGGAGCTTCTTCACTTCAAGGTCCACGAAACAGTTTCCTTTGCCACCTTCGATCAGGACATCTTTAAGTCTGGTTAGGTGCTCGATGCCAATGAGGCTCCTCTCCTTTCCTGCAAAATCTGTTTCAAACGTCTCCAGCTTTGCCATGGACCCTTCCTCAAACTGGATAACCTGCGGCCCTTCATCATGGTAGTCAAAGAGTGAGAGATACGTGAGGGCCGGGAATGTGTGCCGGGAGCGTGCAACCAGCTCTTTGCTACTGTAGCTCTTCCGCTCCATGCTCATTTTCTTGAGGTTGGGCAGCTTGCACAGGACGTCGTACAGTTGGTCATCAAAAAGGCATGTCCATGAAATGCTAATATGAGCAAGACAAGTGAGTGACCTGACCCAATCGGGCAGCCGAGAAATGCCACCTGAGATCTTCAGGGAATGGAGAGACGGCGATGGGCTCATCTCCAGCAGGAAGTCCAACCCCGTTGCGTCATAACCAATGTCGGAAATGAAGAGCGACCGAAGGGAGCGCACCTTGCTTAGGGATTTGGCGAGCTGACTTAGAATAGTGTAGTTGGAGCAATCAATGTGCAAAATCAGATCTTCTAGCTGTTCTAGTTCACCAATCTCACGGGCAAGCTCAGTGTTCGTCTCATCCATAAGCATGTTATCCACCCCACGGAGTGCCTTCATCTTGGAGAGTCCTCTTCCCGGCCTCCACATATTCTGCCAATCATTCATATGGCTGAAACTCAGGCGCTCCAGTTTCGCTAGATCGGTCACAGCTTGTGGCAAAAAATCAATCAACGTGTCAGAAACATGAAGTGACTGTAAGTGCTCTAGGTCACTGATATCTGGAGGTATCACGGTGATATCTGTACCACTCAAGTTCAAGAACCTGAGAAGGTACATCCGGCAGACATATTTCAGATGGGAGTCTTTTAGGCCCTTGCAGTTTGCCAGGTCAAGGACCCTGAGCAGTTTGAATTCATCTAGTCGATCTAGAAGGCTCATGTCTTCAGACTTGAATATGACCAATGATCGGACATGTTTCATTTCTATCTCTTCAACACCACGCCTCACACAAGGCCCCTTTGTAGGTTTTTTGTCCTTGGCAACTTTTTCTTTTTCTTCTTCTTCTTCTTCTTCTTCTTCTTCTCCGTTGGGACTCCACTCATCATCATGGACAGAGAGGCGGCGAATCTTTTCATATGGCACTCCAATGAATTGACGCCCTATCAAGCTAACAAAGTTAGCTTCCAGGGATTTAGACACCATTACCTCCAGCATCATGTCATGAACCCTGCATGTCTCCACGGACCCATTGGAGCCGATCTTAGCAGGCTGAATCATGTTTCTGCCTACCAGCTCATTCAAGTATTCTTCTGCAACCTCTATCAAGGTCTTCCCCCTCTTCTCGGCAATTAATCCTTCAGCAATCCATTTGTACAGTAGCATGTTCTTTCGAATCTCATAATCCTCCGGGTAAATACTGAGATACAACATGCAAGGCTTGAGATGATGAGGTAGGTAGTTGTAGCTTAGTGTTATCAACTGCCTCATCCCCTCCAGTGTAGGGTTGCTATCCATCTCAGAACCAATTGATCTGCAAAATCTCTCCCACTTCTCTAACCGCCCATGTGACTTGTAACCTGACAGGATGCTGGCAATGCTTACAATTGCCAATGGCAATCCACTGCATTTATCAAGTATACTTTTAGTGATGTTTTTCAGTTCACTTGGAAGGGGGCCCCCACTTGTGCCAAACACTCTATTGACAAACAATTTCTTGGAGGCTTCTTCATCTAGGGGCTCCATACGGTGGATGCACCTTTCCTCTGAAAGACTGGCTGCTTTGGCCACACTCTCCATACGAGTTGTCACAATGATTCTGCTCCCACAGTTACTCTTCGGCAGTCTGAACTGGATTGCTTCCCAGGCTTGTACGGTCCATATATCATCCAAGACAATTAGGTACCTATTATTTTTATATAAAAGTTACTAAATATTCGTTTGAATATTTCAATAACAAAATAATTAAGATAAGTCTAACTAAAAATTGTTAATCAGCATGTTCTAGTATCGGCAAGATATAGTACTGTGTGTGTGTGTGTGTGTGTGTGTGTGTGTGTTTCCTGAGGGACACATGAAGGATGGCAATTTTCAGCCGGTAAAAGAAAAGGCTAAAACACGCTTAAGTGACAATGAAGAATGATACTCCTCAAGTGGTGCAAATCAAGTTCTCATAAAGTTGTTGGAACTAACCTTGTTTTTAGAGTTTTCAGCATGTTTATTTCATTGTGTTTTTTCTAAATCAGTTCAGGTAGCAATAGTTGTGGCAGTGCACACACATAGAAGTGTTTACGTGTGCATGCAAGTAGTGGCGGAGCTATAGTGGAATTTCTAGGCGGGGCAAACTGCACAGAAGCACAATATTTTTTCCAAAAACAGAAGCTATTTTGGGCCGGCCCAGCAAGAATAGCAAAGGATTGACTAAATCCTGGACGGCCGTGGCCTAGGTCGGCTTCAAAGTAGCTCCGCCAGTGCATGCAAGTTAACTAAGTTTATTAGTACTTTAGTTAGCTGAACTAGTACCGTGTGGAATGGATGCATGTGTGGGCATCAATAGGATAAGTAGCATGCATGTACTTGTGTTGTAGCTGACCAAGTTTCCATGGCCATTGAAGGCTTTAGGAGTAGACCGAGTAATCAGCAAAACAAGTGGCACTGGCTGAATCGTGCAGCCGTCCAAGGTGGTAATTCGTGGCCTGCTACTGGCTAGTGGAGAGCAATTAGCGGATAGTACAATAGTGTGTGTTTCCTTTCTATCTATATATAAGACATGTAATCAACTGAGTTTATGAAGAGAGAACAAGAAAAAGAGCACAAGTGCGTGTGCTGTAAAATCTCTTGTGTTCATTGTATCCGTTGTGTGCGTGAGTACTTCCTTCTTAGGCAAAGCTATCAAAAGTCAGTGATACAAGCTATTTGTACTTACCCTATGAGTATTTTTAAATACTTCGTAGGGTTATGCGAAAATCTCATGAAACTCACAAGAGAGTTCTGATAGGGGGGAGGGGGGGCGAGAATGATAGGAAACTAGTTTTGGTAGGGGGTGTTCTCTCCCGTTGGGCTGCTGTCCTACTGGCCCTGATTCAAGATACTTTTTGCCTCCGCCTCTTAGGTCTCATGACGGTAACCTCGGTGAAACGACAAGGGTGGCTTCGTGACCGTAGCGGGGCATGCTCGCGGGTGGCAGGTTAGGTGGTGTCGAGCCATCGTTCTTGTGGGGCTCCTTTGCATCGGATCGTCTGAGGGTTTTGGATGGGGTTTTCGGGAGAAATCCTTGTCGGCTCGCCGACACCGACACGGTGCCGTCCAAGGGAGGCACCATTCCTTCCTGGAGGGCGTTGTGGCTACCTATCATCCACTTCCCTCTGCGTGCTGGGGGGAAACCCTAGGACCAGTCTCTGGCCCGGGCAGCAGTGTTGGCGCTTTCCTTCTTGAAGGTTTTGCTTGGTACTTGACGGTTCGGCGCTAGGAGCGTGGTGGTACTCCTCTAGAGGACGCAGCGGTTGATGGTCTCCCCCTTGTTTAGTTGATATGCCTATGTCTCCATTTTGTTTCTTCTTTGTTCCTTTAGGCGTGTGTTTGCTGTTTTCCCAACATCTTGTATCATGTTGAGTCTCTTCCTTTGGGCGTTGTGCTGTCTAGCCCATTAGCGGTCTCATCTGTATGTTTTATTTATAAAATGGGTCGAAAGCTAATTCAAAAAAAATGATAGGAGACTTGATGCATTGGATGAGCTGGGACAAAACCACGAGAAGGTCGAGGGGACATGGGCTTTAGAGATCTCCATCTGTTCAACCAAGCTCCTTTGGCTAAACAAGCATGGAGACTAATCGTGTTTTCGGACAGCCTATTTGCAAGGCTCATAAAAGCAAAATATTTTCACGGTTCATTGTGTATAGTTGGCCTTGAATCTTCGTATTTGCGAGGCCATGAAGAAGTCCTTAAAATTTGGCTACCAAGGTATGATGAAGAGGATTTTATTTCTTGGACACCGGAAGCATGGCTTGGTCACGGTTCATTGTCTATAGTTGGCCTTGAATCTTTGTAACAATACTCCTCCAAATTGAAGTGCTAGCACAAATGGAGATAGGACAACTCTTTGGAAAACGATTTGGAACTCTAAGGTGCCTCCGGAAGTGAAACAATTTCACTTGGAAGCTTACTACAAACAGCCTAGCTAAACAGACCAACAAAAACTTAAGACAACCAAATTTTCTACTCCCTCCGTATAGAATTAAATGACTTTGCATTTTTCTAGATTTGGATGTATCTGGACATGTTATAGTGTATGCTTGTTTATGTGGTACAACTCAATATGCTTGTTTATGTGGTACAACTTAATATGCTTACTTCTGTGCTTGCATTATCTTATTCCTAATGATCTATTGTTGCCACAACTTAATGTGCTTGCTTATGTGGTACAACTTTTGTATATGAGGGATACTATTTTGGTGACACTACATAGGACGCTCTCGTCGACATCTCGCTGCCGAGTTGCGGGGAGTTATCAAGATTCTTCGGCGGCAAGGAGTTTGTGTTGAAACCAACGAGGTATAACAAGGGATGGATTATCCCTTGTGAGTCTCATCACGTAAAGAAGACAAAGACAAAGATGCAACCAAAAAATAGATCATTTATGTGTATCTATCTCTTTTATATAACCATCAATGAATCCATGTAAAAATGCATGTATATGAGGTCTATAAATTATGTAATCAAATATCAGTGATATCATACTATTATATGTTGCTACATAATCTGGTCATAGATCTGCACGGTGAAATCGTGTGCACTAGTACCAATCAACATACGGATATGTATGTAAGCATTGCGATAATAGTCGAACACATACGTTGCGATAATAGTCGAACACGTACGAGAAAACAACACAAATCGTTTGCGATCATACACAATCACAGACGAATCGCATCGGAAAGGTGTATGGGAAAGCCCAAACATTCGCAGACGGTTTGGTTTTGTGAACCATGTGCTTCTTCGCACATGATTCGCAAAATTGTCAACTTAGTAGGGGGTCATCACACACCCTTGTGTAGAGAAGGTTCGATCCATTATGTGGGCCAAGACCTTTGTCAATTAGGTCGTACAGAGAGGTGTGATGGAGTGTTGCAAAGTGCGCTTCCATGTGTGCATCGAAATCTACTTTGATTGATTGTAATCTAAACATTATCATTTAATCAATATATATATATCGACTTTTAATAAAAAAAATGAAGAATTTAAAATTAACATAATTTTTTAATAAGAAAAATATATTAATATCAATATGATACCAATTACACATATGCTCTGCAACAACATAATGTCTAGAGAAAATCTAGACATATGCACACAGCCGTAAAAAAGAAAGAAAGAAAATAAAAGCCTCGTTGAAAAAATTCCTTGTATTGTCGTCTGAACAATTTTTCCTCAGTTGTTTGTCTTATATGAACATCTTTTTACTACGTGATTTTTTTTCTGATTGCAACTCAAAAAACTGAGCTGTGATAAAAGTTTTGTTCTGGTTTTAGAAAAATACAGGAGGGCACCAGTATTACCTGCTACCGGAAATACCACCCAAATACCGTCCGAGATTCTTCAAAAAAAATTAAAATGACATAGCAAAATTTATCAAAATTCATTAAATTTAAGCATCCCCAAATACTATTTCCGTATACCGGTGGGTGCTGGAAAATACGGTTTCCAGCGAGATACCTAAAATACTGGTCGAGAAAAAAATCACTAGGGGTAGGCTACTTGCAACTCATAGGCGCAGATGATGAAGCAAATCTAAGAACTAACTGAATCTCAGTCAGGTGAGATGTAGCAAAACCATCAGTTTTTAACATACTGTCTTCCCTAAGATCACGTTAAAAGTAGAAGCTTATTTATCATCCGTACCTTTTGTCTAAGAGATTTTTCTGGAGTCTCTTAGCCAGTTGCGGCACGTCGAATGAGTCGATGTCAGCCAGCGGATCTGGAGCCCCGACAGTTTTGTCCTTATGCTCTTCTGTTTTCACCTTGGAGATCTGGCGCAGCACTTGCTTCAGCAGCTCCTTGAGATCCTTCTTCCTGTCGAACGCCTGGGATACGGAAACTTGCGCGTGGTGTTGGAAATCCGCCTCCAGCAGCCGGCACACCTCCACTGCCAGCGTAGTTTTCCCGAGGCCTCCGAACCCCACGACAGAGAACACGGTGAGGTTCATGTCACGAGGTTGGTCTTCCGTCCCTCTCAGATTGCTGGCCAGGGTATTAACCTGATCGCTGATGCCGACGAGCTGATCAGGGTTGTCGGCAGGGCGCAGCGCATACTCAGACGTCACCACCGCTGCCGGCGCAGATGCAGAAGAAGGAGAGCAGCGCAGGGCCTCGAGGTTTACGCCGTAGCGCGCATGGCGCTCGCTGATGGTGATAGCACGGGCATGGAGGGCCGTGATTTCTCCGGCAAGGCGACGTCGAGACAATAGCGTCGCGATTTGGCGTTTGGACCAAAGAAGAACTCCGATGCCCCTCTTGCACCTGGCGCGCGCGGCCCAATATTATTAGTACTGTATTATTTTTTCAGAAATGGCCGGGGAATCCACGGTTTCCATTGCCAAGATGGACAAAAGAGATTGAAAACGAGAAAGTACCTGATGCGGAAGACGTAGAGGTGAATGCAATCCTCGGCGTCGTAGGCCAGCTCGCGCACTTGCTTCATCCACTCCCTTACGAAATGGTCAATGGCACCGTCGTCGGCTTCGGAATGCATACGGAGGATGGCGTTCATGGCGGCGAGCTCGTCCTTGAGCTCACCGACCTGGCCACCAACAGCGCGTAGTTGCCGAAGCTCCTCGCCCACCAGATTCCCAACATTGCTCACAAGGTTCGCCGCACCCTCCATGCTCTTGTCAGGTTGCTCACAAGGAAATTAAATGATGGATCTAGCTAGAGCATCGTCGAACTCCGGCTTCTATTGTAGTACGATTGAGAATTTGCAGACTCTGTCGACCCACCTCTACTTCAAGTACGAGTGGACAGCTTCCAGGTCAACTCTCCGCTCCGCACATTATGCCAGTTGTTAAAGATTCGATCGATGCCTCGCTCAGATCTCAAAGTGCACATGCATTCGGGTTCCATCCACCACTTGGCTTTATGAAACTACAAGTGGGGAAAGGCATCCAAGGTATCAGATATTAACAAAGGAAGAGTCACTGCACCCAGTCAGTCAAATGAAATACTAAGAAAGATTCGACTAGTATATATATATATATCAAGTAGACATGATACAACTATACTTACTATAGTACAAGACCGAGAAGACCTAGAAGGTAACACCGCTGCAAATGCCGTTTCGCGGACAGCCCCCAGCAGGGTTTGTTTCCGCAAGCCTCGAGCATCCCTAGGTGCCCCAGCCGTTCTCTGTTGGGGTAGGTGCTGCGGGTGCGTCCGTGCCGAAGCGTAAGAAGAAGAATAAGACGCCTCATCTGCAGGCGAGTCAGGAGGGGGCTATGCAATCACTAGTGCAGAGCCCCCTTTTAACTCCGGTTGGGAGGGCCCTCTAACAGCGGTCCAACCGCTGTTGAGGGTTCGGTGTTAGAGGGGGGCCCTTTAACACCGGTTTTTATACGAACCGGTGTTAAAGGGTGGCGCACGTGGGGCTGCCGCAGGCCTCAGCCCCCCCTAACACCGGTTCGTATCTGCAACCCGTGTTAAAGGTTCTTCTGTCGCGGCAGAGATTTAGGCCATTTTTCTGCCGCGGCAGAGTTCTGCCTCTGCCCC
Source organism: Avena atlantica (assembly GCA_910589765.1). NCBI lineage: Eukaryota > Viridiplantae > Streptophyta > Magnoliopsida > Poales > Poaceae > Avena > Avena atlantica. Next base: position 574,161,211 of record OU342739.1, read on the forward strand.
GTTCTGGGCGTATTTCTGCGGGAGGGGGGGGGGAGCGAGGGGGAATCGATCGGGAGCGGTATACACATAAATCGTCATCGGTACATACGAGTACATGAATAATTAGGCAACTATTATTATACACAAACATCGTCATCGGCACATACATCGTCATCGTTCATTTTGGTGGATATCTAAAGAGTTCTCCGCCAGGCGTGACGACCTCATCAAGTATGAACCCCGCGAATTCCTTTTGAATGGCTCGTATGCGTTCAAATGGTAGGAGTTGGTCCCGCATCCGTTCGATCTGAATATATATGAAGAATGGGCCGTCAATATATATATAAGAATAAAACTCAACACAATTGATGGTAATAAAATAATGTTGTGGACTTTGTTTACTTACTCTAAGTTGTTCTAGTGCGGCTTGGCCCGTCGCACATATCGTGTTGCGAATGAATTCGCAAACATAGTACCCACATAAGTTATTGCCGTGTCCTTGATGCGCGCACTTTACGAGAATAGAGAGTTCAATCAAAATAATAATCAATAAAGCATGATATAATGGAATTGGAAGCTAGCTAGTATTACTTATATTTTGGTCTACAAATTTTAGTTCTTCTGACCATTCACCCATGGCCCTGCCCATGAACCTTTTCCAAACCCTGTCCGACAAAGAAAATGGATAAAGAAGTAATTAATTACTTATTGTCACGAAAGTTGCCGATCTAGTGCGATAATATGATTGAAATTACCTCTGGAGCATCTCTCTAAAGTCTGCCCATAGCTCTTTTTCTTTTCGTAACGAGTCCATGACAAGGACTTTTTCTGAGTCGGGTTGAATGACTAGCAGAATAAAGTGAAACCTACGCACGCATAACTCATCATCAATTACACTTAACATCGACTAAGCCGAAACAGAATGTGTACAAGAGAGAGGGTAACAGTACTCACGAGAAGTTGTAAGGCAATAGTATTTCCCTTTTGGTTTATTGTCTCAGTAAAGACTTTAGCAAGTAATCTTCTGTTTGCCCGGGTTTGTCTCTTACCACTTGTTCATGAACTCTATTTGGGTCAACGAACCCAATGTCAAAAGGGCCTCCTTTCATGCATTCCATAACCTTTTTTCTGCATAATAGTATATACATATATGGTGAGCATATATATATATACATGCAATTAATGAAGTGAATGAGATGAGATAAAAATTACAGAAATAGTACTTACACACAATAAAGGCTGATGGCAGATTTGTCGAGTTCCTTCTGATTGAATAGAAAATGCAAGTCTTGAATGTTGAAGTCGATTGCGTCGTCTCCGCACAAGAAAATCTGATCTCTTATATGCGTCGTGATCCATTCTACCTTTCTCGTCTTGCAGAAATCAAGGTACCACTTGTGCAATTTTCGCATCTTTGTTGGTAGAGTCTTGAGCTCCTCTTTCTTGACGAGATTCTTCCCATACTTCCATGGCTGTATGGGGTTGGCATCGCATTTGGGCAAGTTGTCTCCCATGACGTTCAAGTATGCAATGTAAGTCATCCCCATCTCATTGGCCTTTCTTTGTAGCTCTGCCTCGTAATCATTTACGGGAGGAGCGTCTCGTGTGTCGAACATTTGGAGCGGGGCACATGATTGGTTTTCCTGCTCTCCGAGCATGGGAACTGTTTTCTGGGGTGCCTCACGACTGCTACTTTCAGTCTCCCTACGGCGCCTTGCATCCGCCTTCAAAATCTGGCGCTCGTAGTCCGGCACAAGTGGGGTTTCAGGTTTCAAAAGATTATTGTAAAACTTCTCCACCACCGCCGGATCTATTTTCTCCTTTGGCTCGGCCCGTCTAGGTGCAAAGAATTTCTTGACATGTTCTTCCGAGATCCTATTGGTCTCCTCGTCGTTGCGATTCCACGGTAAAACCGGCAATGGCTTGGCGGAAGGCTGCGGGACGTAGTTTTTTGAACTCTTTGGCGTACGGTTTCCTGCGGATTTCTTTGTGGCAGTGCTACTGATGCTCCTCGTGGCAGTGATCTTCCGCTTACGCTGAGGAGATGGATGAAGCACCGGAGATGGCTGACGGGCCGGAGATGGCTGCCGCGCAGGAGATGGCTGACGGGCCGGAGATGGCTGCCGCGCAGGAGATGGCTGACGGGCCGGAGATGGCTGCCGCGCAGGAGATAGCTGAAGCGGCTTAGACTGCTGACGCTGCGGAGACGGCGGGGGTGCCAGTGACCTCCAATTTGGAAGCACAATGTGTTCCTTCTTCCAGAGAATGGTTGTTTTCACTGCAAATTTGAGTTGAGTTTCCCCTTCACATGTAGCATGGTCAAGCTGTGCTTCCTCATATTCCTTCACAACCTCATCCACCCCGACAATAGCATAGCCATCTGGAATCGGTCGGCAGTGGTAAGTTCCACCAGCTACAGGAGGTAAGGCATAGCCGACAGCCACCTTAATGGATAATACCATTAATCTCACATGCATCTCAGCGTGTTCGCTCTCTGTGATCTCATCCACGGGGTATCGAGGACCCGTCATTTCAAGTGTGGGCTGCACGTTCTTCGTGGAAGCCACACTGCTTTTCCGCACAGAGTCTGGGCCGCGGGCAGCTTCCAATGCAGGCTCTTCGTGCCGCTGAGATGGGCCGGTAGCTTGATGGCTCTGTTGTGCATTCACTTGCGCCTGCAGCGCCGCAAGTGCATGTTCTATCTGTGTCATCCGCTCTGTACGCTCTTTTTCTTTTCTGCCGCGCCATCTGTAAGAGTCGCTCCAGTCGGCAAACCCATCCTTCCATGTCATACCCCCTGTGCCTCGTGCATGTGCCAGGGTGTTCTTTTTTACCGATGGCGCGTGTGAGCTGGTCATTCTCTCTGTCGGGATGGAAGGTCCTGGCGGATGTTTCCTCGTATGCCGTGATGAGTTCAGTGACGGGTTTGGAAAGGATGGTTGGGAAGATACACAATCATGTTTCTGGGTCCAACCTTGCCCCGATTCCGTAGAACCAAGTCTTTGCACGTAGGTCCCACCCATCTGTCTGGGGTGTGATCCCTCTCTCGCGCAGGGCCTTCTCAGCTTCCTCCCACTTAGGCCTCTGAGATATGTAGCCACCTGACCCCGTCCTCTGGTGATATTCCTTCTTCAGGGCATTAAGCGTATTGGTTTCTGACCTCTTTTTAGCTATAGCACTTTTTTTATATGTCTCAAATTCGGGCCAGTGAGGTCTTATCTTCGCATAATATGCGTCTTCGAAATTTGGAGTCTCGCCAGATTTGACAAATTTGTTCAATTTTGTCTTCCAGTTGCGGAAAGCGTCAACCATCTTCTTTAGAGTCCACTCTTTGACCTTTTCCTTTATAACCGGGTTATTTTCATCCTCCTCTAGCGAAAGGGTGAAATTTACCAACAACGAATTCCAAAGCGTTTCTTTGGATCTGTCATCGACAAAGGTACCGTCGTCCTTCTTTGGCTTATTCCAATTTTCAATTGTGATTGGGATTTGGTCCCTAACAAGAACTCCAGCCTGACGTACAAATTTGTCTGCGGCCTTCTTGGGCTCCATCGGCCTGCCATCAACACGGACTGCTTCGATCGTGAACTTTGCACGATCTTTCAACCGCTGGCTCGCGCCTCGCTTGCTCTTTTTCGTAGAATAAGATGGTTGCTGGCTGGTCGATCCAGAGGGCTAAAAGAAGAAAGAAGCGTTAATTAATACATGTAGAAGAAGATTGTTGGTGGAAGTCAGCAGAGGCTTAATTAATGCATATACCTCGCCGGACTTTGTAACCATTAAATTGCGTTCACCGGAGTCTTCATCTTCTCCATGACTAGTACTTGAGCTGTCGTCATCATGTCCCTCCAAGTTCAGATATTGTGAGGTGTCCTCATCAATAATGTTCTCCATTATTTCTTCTTCTTCAAGGTTTCTACTAAGTGGATCCATAGTTTCTAAAACAATAATATTATCTAGAGTAAGAGTGTAAACATTCAAGTGAACTTGGATTCATACACAAATATACATATTATTCATACCAAAATACACAAATAAATATACAAATGAAATTAAAACCCTAAGGATTCTTGATCATTTTAAAACGAGTTCCGAGGGGTCGAAACCCTAATCAGGATGAGTCAGAGGTCCAATTTGTATACAAGTTTTAATCTATGCATGTAGTACAATTTATATTAGCCGGTGAAATTACGATGCCCGCGAACCTGCCCCGCTTGACACCCTATCTATACTACTACTCCCTCCATAATTACATGTCATCTTAGTTTCGAGTTTCCCAATTTTGACCATCAAGTTCACCACCAACACTAAGTAAACAATATTATCGATGTTACAACATCAGAAACTTTACTCAAATATGAATACACGACTACATCTTTTATACGTCACACATATTCCCCACATTGTTCACATTGTTCACATTGTGACGCCAACTTTGACACATTGTTCACATTGTGCCGCCGCCGACTGCCAGACGCAGAGGCATGGACGGCGGCTCCGACGACGAGGGCGAGGGCGGCCGCTCCGAGGGCGAGGGCGGCGGCTCCGACGGCGAGGGCTGGACGCGGTGCCGGTGCCGGCGCGGCTGCTCTCTGCTCTCTACGCGCGGATGCATTATAAAATAATTGCATTTTCAATTATTTTATTTTAAATTATTTTTTGGAATATTATAAAACCATTTGCATTTTTGGAATTTACATAAACAATTTTCTTAATTAGAAAACATTTATGGAAATGTTTTTGTCGCTTACAGATAGGGCCCACATGTCAGGTATTTTCTTCACTGAAATAATTACAGAAATAATAAAAGAAAAAGAAAACGAATATTGCATCACGCTGACGTCAGCAATGGAGCTCCTCTCAGGTCGATCTTGCTCCCGTCGATCTGATACACGCGGGGACTTGTGGTTGGGCTGGTTGGAAAGAGGAGGTCGAGGCGGACCTAGTAGTGGCGGCGCCTCCCCTTTTTGGTCGCCGGAGAACAGAGAACGACGAGGAACTGCGGCGGTTGGCGGCGGTTACACGATGCGGAGGCGATATAGACCGTGAGGGAGGAAGAGAAGATGTGCCTGAGCACCAGAGGCTCACCAGGAAGCCGATGGTGGGGTCGACGAGGCCGGGGAAGGTCGGGGACGCCGGCGTTGTCGATGGCGAGCGGCGGACAGAGGTGGGTGACAGGGCCGACGATTCAGGGCACCCACGGACGATTCCTCCCTCACTCTCCGAGGGCGGTGGCGGCCGGCGGTGGCTTCTCTCTGCTCCGATGGGCGGTGGCGGTGGCGGCGCTTCTCTCTGCTCCGATGGCGCTCGCGCGGTGGCGGTGGCGATCTGGCTGCTCTGGGGGAAGAAAGGAAGGGGAAGGTGAATTTAATACCCCCCCCCTTTAACACCGGTTTGTGGCTGGAACCGGTGTTAAAGGGGGGGGGGAATTCGTTTGCGCGTGTATTTATTACCCCCCCTTTAACACCGGTTCCAGCCACGAACCGGTGTTAAAGGGGGGGGAATTCGTTTGCGCGCGTATTTATTACCCCCCCCCTTTAACCCCTTTAACACCGGTTCCAGCCACGAACCGGTGTTAAAGGCGGGGGTGGGTGCGCGCGGGAAACGAAATAAATGCCCCCCCCTTTAACACCAGTTCATGTTTGGAACCGGTGTTAAAGGGGGGCATTTATTTCATGCATTAAAGGGGCTTTTTTAATTTAAAAAATATGATATGAATTTAGAAAATTCATATCTTTTTCATTTCAACTCAGAAAAATATGAATAATATATGATAATTTTCAGAAAAATAATATCTATCCATTCATGTAAATCATTTTATATTTACTTTACATGAATTTTTTTAAAATAATTAAAACACTTACATATAAATTTTGATTATTCAATTTAAACAAAAATAAATTGTTAAATCCTAAAACTTTGAACATAAGAAATATTAAGCATCTAAAAAATGATTTTTATTAGATCAAATCATATTTTAATGCCGCATCTTTTGTATTAACATTTTTGAATTGATTGGATATTTAAATGTCGCATCTTTTGTATACACTTGAATCTCACCAAGCCTCGCTCAACTTGCATTGTTTTTTGATAAAATAGCATATTGTGAACCTAAAAATGTGTTGGTGGTTTTTTGAATTAGCCATTTGGTGATTGCTTCACAAAACCGTCCGTTTTTTATGCTCGGAAAATGGAAAATGCCTTTTTGGTGCGATAAAAAGGAAAACTCCTCTTGCAAACTATGCCTTGATTCTAGCCATAACATTGGTCATTTGACCCGAAAGCCAAGAAACCTCGAATGAGATAGGTCATTTGAGACAGTTACATAAAGCCGAACTGGAACTGAAAATTAAGATACATAAAAGAACTGAAAATTAAGATACATGGCCAGATTAAGTAACAATCGGCCGAACTGGAACTGAAAATTAAGATACATAAAAGAACTGAAAATTAAGATACATGGCCAGATTAAGTAACAATCGGCCGAACTTGTTTCGGAATGTTGGAGTGATTTAGTCATGCTCCTGCCTACACCTGTAATACTCGCCACTGTAGTCGTCGTACTCGCCGCCGCCGTCATCGCTGTCGTCGTCGGGGTCGCCGTAATTGAACCTCTGGAGAGTACGCATGGGCTGTACTTGAGGGTAGCGCGTGGGCTGGACTTGAGGGTAGCGCAGACGGGGGTTAGAGTCAGCGGCAGTGTCATAGGCCATGACGCTCTGGAGAGTCCGACCGCGCCACCATAGCCGACGGCCGGCCTCATTGAAGTTAGGAGGAGGTGGGCCGTCCTCCTCGTGCCTGGCGAGCGCCCTCTCATGCCGATCCACGAAGAAGGCTTCCCAAGTAGGGAAATAGTCGGGATGCCATCTGGGATTCCTCCGCTGCTCCGGCGTGAGATCGAAGTAGTAGTGGTTCGTGATGGCCATCCGGCGCGCCACACCTAGAGGGACAGGAGGAACCGGCACGCCTCCGACGCTCAGCATCCAGCCGACGGGGACACAGTAGCCCGGCGGGCAGGGGTAGTTCGAGGCGCAAAGCGCCTCCGCCTCCCTGGGGGTTAGTGCTACGGTGGAAGCCATGGGAAAGAGTGATGAGGTTGCAGATATGAGTCTAGAGATGTGCAATGACAATGGAGGCCAACCCCCTACATATATATATAGTGAACTAGCGGGAAGAACTGGAGGGAAGAACTGGCGGGAAGAAAAATGGCGGGAAGAAAAATGGCGGGAAAAAATGGCGGGATGAACCTTTAGTCCCGGTTGGAGACACCAACCGGGACTAAAGATGAACCTTTAGTCCCGGTTGGAGACACCAACCGGGACAAAACACGAGTCAGCACTAATAATAGGGGTGAGTGCATGTCGACATTATGTCGTGCGGCGTGTACCTTGTCCCGGATGGTGTCACCAACCGGGACTAAAGATGAACCTTTAGTCCCGGTTGGAGACACCAACCGGGACTAAAGATGAACCTTTAGTCCCGGTTGTAGACACCATCCGGCACAAAACACGAGTCAGCACTAATAATAGGGGTGAGTGTCGACATTATTTTGTAAGTGTCAACACTATGTCGAGATGTTTGTACTATAAATAGGCATCCTTGTGAGTCCAGTCCTCCAGCCAGTTTGAGGTAGGGACACCACTACGGCCAGTTTCAGGGATATGCCGACGGAGCCCAGTCCTCCGGCATCTCCGAGAAACTGGTCATAGAGGCACTCCCTAATATGTGAAATTAGTTAGCTCCCTGGTGTATATATTGATCTAGTTAGAGAAGTTACAAAGCTGTAAGATGGTTTTCGAGAGCAGGGACACCACTACGGCCAGTTTCAGGGAGATGCCGACGGAGCCTAGTCCTCCGGCATCTCCAAGAAACTGGTCATAGAGGCACTCCCTAATATGTGATCGCGCGCGTTTGGAGATCAGATCTTAATGGTAAGTACGAATCGGGACAACTTCTTCTCATAGTCCCAGTCCATCCACAAAACATGACTAACACTCAAGACATGTATTAATATTAAAAACATGAACTAGAGTTACATAATATGAGCATGAACTTCTTGGCTTATGCCCTTCCTTATGATCGCTTCAGACGTAACCATGGAGCATCTTCTTTACTTAACGGAATGCTTGGGTCAGTTTTCACTGTGAAGGGCGGAATTTCATCAAACTTATTATAATATTCTGACATGTCTGTCTTGTCCTCGATTCCCACGATGTTTCTTTTCCCTGAAAGAACTATGTGACGCTTTGGCTCATCATATGATGTATTCGTTTGCATATTTTTTCTTTTTTTTGGTCTGGAGGACATGTCCTTCACATAGAAAACCTGAGCCACATCATTGTCTAGGACGAATGGTTCGTCTAAGTTCTTCATAAGATTGTTGAGATCCACCGTTGTCATTCCGTACTTCTTGTCTACCTCAACCCCTCCTCCTGTTAGCTTGACCCATTTGCATCGAAACAAGGGGACCTTAAAATTAGGTCCATAGTCAAGTTCCCATATCTCCTCTATGAACCCATAATACGTGGTCTTTTGCCCATTGTCTTCTGCTGCATCGAAGCGGACACCACTGTTTTGGTTGGTGCTATTTTTATCTTGGCCTATCGTGTAAAATGTATTCCCATTTATCTCGTACCCTTGGAAAGTACATACAGTCGAAGACGGTGTCCTGGCCAACAAGTACAGCTGATCCCCAACAGTGGTGTTATTCGTGAGAAGTCTTTGCAGCCAGCCGCCAAAACTCGCCATGTGTTCACTTATAATCCATTCATCAGACTTCCCCGGGTGTTTGAGGCGTATTAAATTCTTGTGTTCATTGATATACGGGGCAACCAAGATAGATCTTTGTAAAACCGTGTAGTGTGCTTGATTGAGAGAATTCCCGTCCCTACATATCATTGCTTTACATCCTAGGGTGCCTTTTCCACGCAGTCTCCCCTCATGTCGTGATTCTGGAACACCAATCGCCTTAAGGTCAGGAATAAAATCAACACAGAACTCAATGACCTCCTCTGTTACATAGCCCTTGGAGATGCTTCCTTCTGGCCTAGCACGGTTATGAACATATTTCTTTAAGACTCCCATGTACCTCTCAAAGGGGAACATATTGTGTAGAAATACAGGACCGAGAATGGCAATCTCTTCTACTAGGTGAACCAGGAGATGCGTCATAATATTGAAGAAGGATGGTGGGAACACCAACTCAAAGCTGACAAGACATTGGGCCACATCTGTTTGTAACCCTGGTAGGCTTTCTGGATCGATTACCTTCTGAGATATTGCATTGAGGAATGCACATAGCTTCACAATGGGTACTCGAACATTTTCAGGTAGAAGCCCCCTCAATGCAATCGGAAGCAATTGTGTCATAATCACGTGGCAGTCATGAGACTTCAGGTTTTGGAATTTTTTCTCTGCCATATTTATTATTCCCTTTATATTCGACGAGAAGCCAGACGGGACCTTGATACTGCTCAGACATTCAAAAAAGATTTCCTTCTCTGCTTTGGTAAGAGCGTAGCTGGCAGGAGTTAAGTGGCATCGTTTACCCTTCTCGTTCTCAGGATGCATAGGCTCTTCAGGGGCCTTCAGACGTTGCTGGTCCTGTCGTGCTTCCGGTGTATCTTTTGTCTTCCCATACACTCCTAGAAAGCCTAGCAGGTTCACGCAAACATTCTTCGTCACGTGCATCACGTCGATTGAAGAGCGGACCTCTAAGACTTTCCAATAGGGTAGGTCCCAAAATATAGATTGCTTCTTCCACATGGGCGCGTGTCCGACATCGTCATTCGGAACGGATAGACTGCCAGGACCTTTTCCAAAGATTACTTCTAGGTCCTTGACCATACCAAATACCTCCTCACCGGTACGGAGGACAGGCTTCCTCCGGTGTTCTGCCAGACGTTTGACATGCTTGCGTTTCTTTCTTACTGGATGCAGGTTCGGAAGAAATAGGCGATACCCTAGGTACACAACCTTCTTACATTTATCCAAATATACACTTTCAGTATCATCTAAACAGTGTGTGCATGCATTGTATCCCTTGTTTGTCTGCCCTGAAATGTTACTAAGAGCAGGCCAATCATTGATGGTTACGAAAAGCAATGCTCGTAGGTCAAATGGCTCCCCTTTGTGCTCATCCCACATACGTACACCTGGTTTGGCCCACAGCTGTAAAAGTTCTTCAACTAATGGCCTTAGGTACACATCAATGTCGTTGCCGGGTTGCCTCGGGCCTTGGATGAGCACTGGCATCATAATGAACTTCCTCTTCATACACAACCAAGGAGGAAGGTTATAGATACATAGGGTCACAGGCCAGGTGCTGTGACTGCAGCTCTGCTCACCAAAAGGATTCATGCCGTCTGTACTTAGACCAAACCTTAAGTTCCTTGCGTCACGTGCGAAGTCCGGGTACTCTCGCTCGACTTTTCTCCACTGTGACCCATCAGCGGGGTGTCTCAACATCGCATCTTTCTTACGGTCTTCCATGTGCCATCGCAATAACTTGGCATGCTCTTTATTTCTAAAGAGATGTTTTAACCGTGGTATTATAGGAGCATACCACATAACCTTGGCGGGAACCTTCTTCCTAGGGGCCTCGCCCTCAACATCGCCAGGATTGTCTCGTCTGATCTTATACCGCAGTGCAGTGCATACCGGGCATGCATCCAAATTCTCGTACTTCTCACCGCGGTAGAGGATGCAGTCATTAATGCAGGCATGTATCTTCTGCACGTCTAATCCTAGAGGGCAGACAACCTTCTTTGCTTGGTATGTACTGTCAGGCAACTCATTATTTCTTGGAAGAAGATTCTTCATTTTTACCAACAACTTTGAAAATGCGCTGTCAGTCACACCATTCTGTGCCTTCCATTGTAGCAAATCCAGTGTGGCACCTAGCTTTTTGTGGCCATCTTCGCAAGTTGGATACAACAATGTTTTGTGATCCTTTAACATCTGCTCCAGCTTCTCCTTCTCCTTTTCAGTTTCACATTCTTCCTTTGCATCAGTAATGGCCCGACCAAGATCGTCATCAGCGGGCCCATCTGCTCCCTCTTGATCTTCATTATCTACCTCCGTTGCATTATCATCATATTCAGGATACATATTATGATAGTTTTCATCATCCTCTTCTTCTTCGTTGTCTTCCATCACAACCCCTTTTTCTCCGTGCTTGGTCCAACAATTATAGCTGGGCATGAAACCGGATCGAAGCAGGTGGGCGTGAATGGTTCTGGTATTTTAGTAGTCTTTCTTGTTCTGACAGTGAACACACGGACAGCACATAAAACCATTGTGACCACGGTTTGCATTAGCCACAACGATGAAATTTTGGAGGCCCGTAATGTACTCGGAAGTGCGGCGGTCACCGTACATCCATTGCCGATTCATCTGCATTAATATGTAGTATATATCAAAAAAATAATAGGGAGATGACCATTTATATATATAGTACATCAATGGCACATGAAACTATAGTTGCCGACCTCGACCGAGACGGAAAGAGCAACAAGAAAACTTATTTTGAGCTCTCGGGCATTTCACCGAACACCTCTAGTGCATATGAAAAAAACACAAACTAGCACTCTTCACACCCTCTTGCTAGGCTGCAAAATGTGAAAGAATGGAAGAGTGGGGTGTGTGTGGGCTGGGGTGGTGTCTTATATAGCCCCCCCCCTTTAACACCGGTTCATGCCACAAACCGGTGTTAAAGGGGGGTGGGCGGGCCGCTGGTGCTGGGACCTTTAACACCGGTTCGTGGCACGAACCGGTGTTAAAGGGGGTGCTCCTTTAATGCCGCAGGGGCCACGCTGGTACGGCCCCCCCTTTAACACCGGTTCGTAGAAGAACCGGTGTTAAATCCCCTTTTCGGGATCAACAAAAGACCTCGTTTCCACTAGTGAATTCCAGGCAGAGGCACAGTTTTTTCAGCAGCCGGCGGTGCAGTATGCTCAGCAGTTGCAGGATCCTGGGACTTTTGGCGTGTCCTATTCAGCGTAGGGTCAGCAGCCGCAATATCAGTATGATGTGCACGGTCTGCAGTTACATGTTCAGGGTGCTCCGACGCGTGTTGCCTCTATACCTCAGCCACCTGTTGTTGAGCCGCAGGTTACGTCTGCTGCTGGGGGTAAGAAGAATGGCAAGTTTGTTCGTTGCTGAAAGTGTGCAATTAATACACACGCGACAAAGGATTGTAAAGCGGTTCGCTGCTGTTACATTTGTGATAGCGCCGCCCATCCTACCTTGAGATGTCCTGTGCTGAAGCAGCCGCGTATGACTCCGTATATGGGTGGTATCGGGGTGAGCATACTTTGTTTACTCAGATCCCGGATGCGGTGACTCGTGCTCATCTGGCGCATAGTCATACCCCTATTGCTATGGTGCGAGTTTCTGGACAGAGTGTATCTGCGAATGTAGTTCATCGGCAGATTGCTAGGAGGTGTTAGGTGCATGTTCAGTGGAAGTGGGAGACATTGCCGTATGGAGATTCTGCTTTCTTAGTGAGCTTCCCATTTTTTTAGGACTTAGACATGGTTGATGGGATCCAGATGACAGTACCGCTTTGTAACTCTCACCTTACTTTCTCTGTTTACAGGATGGAGGAAGTGCCGCATAAGTTCGAAATGCAACAGATTTGGCTTCATGTTGAGGGGGTCCCTCATATTTTGCTCTCTTTCCAGGGACTGTGGGCTGTTGGAGGTCTCATGCGGAACACTCTAGATGTGGATATGTTCAGTCTGCGGAAGCAGGGGTAGTTCGTATTCTTATGGAGATGTTTGATACTAAGGTCTTTCTGAAGCAGCATGATTCTTTGGGTCACTATATTGTGTCTGATGCCGTGGTCAAACATAAGGTCTTTGAGTTTCGTTTCCACCTTGAGCCTAAGGGTTATATTTCAGAACCAGAGTTTGTTCCTTACTTGTGGAGAAAAGGGGACGATGACGCAGATGATAAAGCCAATGGGAAGCCTATGGAGGATGCTATGGATACTGATACAGCTACTACCACTCAGGTGGCGAGTTCTGGTTCTTCCTCGTCCGCGCATGTGCAGGATACCTCGGCGCCATAATATTCTAGTCAGGAGGCGCAGAGGGTGATTGTTGTCACTCCTTTTAATGCTAATCTGGTTACTCCATGGGGACGAGAACTTCTGGCTGCACTACCTGTGGATTCCCCCCTTCGTGGAAGGGGTACTTCTTCGGCGACTCGTGTTTCTCCAGCTCAGCTACATGAGGCTCTTTGCTCTACCTCTATGGCTGGTCGGCGGACTCAATCAGCTTCGCCAGCGAGATCCAAGACGCATATTATGGGTAGATCCATTCATGTTGATGGTACTCGGCCGGTCCTGGAGGAGGTGTTTCCTTTGGAGTGATCGCGGAAGCTAACCTAGGAGGGGTTAGTTGACCGCGCCGTTCGTGATTAGGTCGAGGACGATGTTCTTGTGGGGCTAACCCAGGAGGGGTTGGCCAACCGCGACGATGTGGACGGCCGCGTGGCTTTGGTTAGGGAGGACCAAGTGGCTCTGGTCAGGGAGGACCTGGAGCTGCACCAGGACGGGTGCCCTCCCTTGGAGAGCCATGAGACCTCGTTGGACGACGGGGGTGGTCGGACCCAGGAGGGGCCAGGGCTACGTTTGTCTCCAACGCGGGTTTCTTCTATGGTATTGCTACACCAGTTGTTGTGTAGGGGAGTGGTACTCCCTTCAGGCAGAGCTCGCACGATGGAGTCGATGCGTCTGGGGCTTAGGTTACTGATGAGGATTCCATGGTCAAGGCCATGCATCGTAAGGCTGAGAAGAACTTAGATTTACCAGGTATAATGAGTTCTTCGAAATCCTTTTTGTCTTTTTCTATTCCTGTTATTTCTTCTAAACTAGCCAATGTCGGCATTAGTTTGGGTAGTTCTATACAGGATGTTCTTTTTTCTTCTAATGTTTTGCGACACATGGAGGTTGACAGTCTAACGGTTACTCCTAAGGTCGTTGTTGTTCCTGATGCTTCACTAACCGAGGAGGAGGAGTTGCATGCCACAGTAGATGGTCAACTCCTTTCTCACTTAGTTGGTTAAGTGTTTTAGGTGGATTTTGATGAGACTGGGATTGTCTCTATGTATGAGCTAAAAGCTTCTGGTCAGAAATCAAAGAGCCAGCGGTCACGCAAGAGATCCTGTGTATCAAAATATCCCATAGTTTCTCAATGAATGAAATGTTTTCAAATAGTAGAGGTCTTCGGAACTTGGCTAAATACTTATTCTTTGTTGATTGTGTGAGAGACCATAAGTTGGATTTTCTGGGTATTTTTTAGGCTGGTAGACGGGATTTTTCACAAGCTCTACTCAATCGCCTTTCTAGTGAAGTGGACTTTACGTGGATATCGCGTGGTCGATCTGGGGGGATCCTGTTAGGCATTCGAGATGAGACTATGGAAGTTTTAGCTAGTTCGGTGGGAGATTTTTTATAAAAATCCATACCCTATTACTATAGGAAGGGATTTTAATTTTGCTTAGATTACCTCATGAGAAAAGTCGGGGCCGGTTCGATGAACATTGGCCTTTTTTGTTCAATGCTGTTATAGACATTCTGGACTTAAAAGTGGTTACAATGTTAGTAAGGCAATTTACCTGGGCTAATAGTCTTCCGGAGCCAACATACGAAAAACTAAATAGAGTGCTTATGGATACCGACTGGAAACGTAAGTTCCCTATGGTAATTGTTCGCGCTCTAGAGCGTATTAAGGCTTTGTCGGATCATGCTCCTTTACTTTTATCTTTTGGATCACCGCCATAGAAGTCTATGAATGAGTTTAAATTTGAACTCGGATGGATGATCTGTGATGGTTTTTACGAGATGGTTAAGGCTATTTGGGAGAAAACGGTTGGTGGCCAAACGCCTATCATACGATGGAATAACCAAATGCGTGTTTTACGCAAGTTCCTTCGTGGCTGGGCTAGGCACACAGATGGTGTGAGTGAAGGGTTTCGCGGCATAGTAAATCAAAATTTTCTACGGATGCAAACAGAGGGAAAGCCAAGATCTAATCTAGGAGATACAATCAACGAGAGAGATTGGATTAGATCTTCATACCCTTGAAGATTCGCACAGCGGAACGTTCGTCGGAACGTGGGTGATGTAGTCGTACTCGCTTCTCCTCCTCGCGATCCGATCCGATCTAGCACCACAAGTGGCGGTGCCTCCGTGAGATGCACACGTGCAGCACCTCGACGTCTCCTCCTTCCTCGGACCAGCGAGTATGGTGGAGAGATAGATTGGATCTACAGCACGACGGCGTGGTGTATATGGTGGAGAATTTCTGTTGCAGGGCTTCGCCTACAAACAGTCGGGAGGGGGAGAGGAAGGTAGCAAGGCAGCTAGGGCTTGGAGGAAGGTGTGTATATCGGGGGGAGGGGGCGCACCACCCCTCTATATATATAGGGGGGGGCGGCCAGCCCTTGCCCCTCCTCCAAGCCTATCTCTAGTTTAAACTATTTAAACTCTCCCTTATCTAGAAATCCTATCTCTAGTTTAAACGATTTAAACTCTCCCTTATCTAGAAATCCTATCTCTAGTTTAAACGAGTTTAAACTTATCTAGGATCGGCTGGGCCCTATGGGGCCTTGTGCCCCTGGCCCAATGCGGCCAGGACACTCCCTCATAGGCCCATGCCCCCTCCCGGAAGGTGGGGCCACGTTGGTCCCCTTCCGAAAGGTTCTAGAAGCTTCCGGTACAATACCGATTAACCCGGAACAATTCCGAACTCCAAAAAATGCACTGCCTTATATGAATCTTATTCTTCGTACCATTCCGGAACCTCTCGTGATATCCCGGATCCCTCTGAGACTCCGAACAAAAATTCATAAACCAATTATCCAATCTATCCTAGCGTCGAGATACGTTAAGTGTGTGACCCTGCGGGTTCGAGAATATGCAGACATGATCTTCTATCAATAATCAACAGCGGGGTCTGGCACCCATATTGACTCCCACACATTCATCGATGATCATATCGGATGAACCACGATGCCAGGATTCAATCAATCCCATATATATATTCCCTTCGTCTCGCGATATTTTACTTGCCCGAGATTCGATCGTCGGTACCGTCAGACCTAGTTCAATCTCGTTCACAGCAAGTACTTTACTCGTTCCGTAATCCGATATCACTTTGTGATTAACTCCTTAACCACATGCTTGCAAGCGGTGTTGATATCGATTACCGAGTGGGCCCGAAGTATATCTCTCCGACTTGGGAGGGACAAATTCCATCTGGATACATACAACCCAACAGATACTTTCCGATCACCTGAGAGAAACCTTTATGATCACCCTCTCATAGGATGACGTTTGATGACCTCAAAGCTTTCTTCCGGTACCAGGGAGTTGCATTATCTCATGGTCTAACGAATACAATATTTGACATAGGAAAAGCTTCCCAAAGATGAATACGATGAAACGATCTAATTGCTTCGCTTAGTTTGGGTCTGTCCATCATATCATTCTCCCAATGATATGATCTCATTATCAATTGACAACTCATGTCTATGGTTAGGAAACCTTAACCATCATTGATCAATGAGCTAGTCCTTAGAGGCGTACCAGGGACACGGTGTTGTTCACAAACCACACAAGTATTAATGTTTCCGCTTAATACAATTCTAGCATGGAATATAAACTTTATCATGAACAAGAATTATAATAATAACATCTTTATTATTGCCTCTAGGGCATAATTCCAACAGTGAGACCCTGACGCATGGCTTAATAGGATTGATAGTATACCCATACCAACAAGTTGTAACTTATTTTACGAAAGCTCATTCAAAAAAACACTAAGGTTAAGTGTGATTCGCCTAGAGCAATCCTAGGATGTGTGACCGACCGGGGAGTGGGTATTGGGTGCACACAAGTGAGGACAAAGTGCACAAAAAAGACATGTGTTGGTCTGTGGGGTTAGTCTAGATATCCTATTAAGCTGCTAGAAGTGACACCCTCGGGCCTAGTGGATGGGGTGTTACAAGTGGTATTAGAGCCGAACCTCGTAGTTACATGGGCATGTGCGGGTCAGTGGTGGGCATGTGGCGCCTGGCGCATGTGGCCCGGAGTGGACACGGCATGGCACATGTGCCGGCACTGGATGCACGGACATGTATTAAGAGGGGATGTTCTTGGCTTGTGGTTGATCGATGAGGACGTCGATATTTTAAGGGTGGGTGTATGTGAGACCCTGGCGCATAGCTTAATAGGATTGATAGTATACCCATACCAACAAGTTGCAACTTATTTTCCGTAAACTCATTCGAAAAGAAGTCTAAGGTTAAGCGTGCTTGGCCTAGAGCAATTTTAGGATGGGTGACCGATCGGGAAGTGGGTACCGAGTGCGCACGAGTGAGGACAAAGTGCGCAGAAAAGATTAGTGTTGGTCTGTGAGGTTAGTCTAGATATCCTATTAAGCTGCCAGAAATGACACCCCCGGGCCCAGTAGACGGGGTGTTACAACTGGGATCCTAAAAAATGAAAAAAATACACCTAACATCTATAATTGATGACTTAGAGGCTTCCGCGGAGGTCAGACCGTTAAGTCCACAAGAAATTGAGCTTAAAAGCCAATCGAATGCAGAGATAGCCCGACTTTTGCACGAAGAGGAACTCAAATGGTACCAACGCTCTAAAGCAAAATTCATTCTGGAAGGAGATGTGAATACAAGGTACTTTCATGTTGTTTCCAATGGAAAGCATAAGAAGAAACTTATTCACTCTCTGATCCAGGATAAAGGTATGATTGAGGGACAGGAGCAACAGAAGTATATATTACAGCTTATTATAAATCCTTGTTTGGGAATCCAGTGGAAAATTCATTCTCTCTGGATGAGTCCCAAACGGACGATATCCCCTAGGTTTCTTCAGAAGAAAACAACTTTCTAACTGCCTCATATACCGAGGAAGAGGTTAAGAAAACTGTTTTTCAAATAGAACATAACAAAGCACCAGGGCCTGATGGTTTCCCAGCGGAATTTTACCAAACATTCCGGGACGTTATCAAGGAGGACTTGACGAATTTGTTTTGGTTTTTACAAGTCGGTCAGTTATATCTCTTTAGACTAAACTTTGGCAACATAATTTTACTGCCTAAGGTTAACAATGCAGAATGTGTACAACACTATCACCCAATCTGCTTGCTTAATGTTAGCTTTAAGATTTTTACTAAAATTGCCACGATTAGACTAAACTCAGTTGCTGACCATGTTGTTAGTCCATCTCAAACTGTCTTCATGCAAGGAAGAAATATCCTACATGGTGTTGTAATTCTGCATGAAACAATCCATGAACTACACTCAAAAAAATTAAATGGTATACTTTTCAAGATTGACTTTGAGAAGGCATATGACAAAGTTAATTTGTCTTTCCTCTAGCAAACACTCCGCATGAAGGGTTTTTCTGAGGAGTGGCTGATACGCCGTAAACATATCTATAATTTTTTATGTTTCATGCTTGTTTAGTATCAACTTTGCTATGCTTTGTCTACACTTTGATGTATTTTTACATTTTCTGGGACTAACCTATTAAAAAGATGCATGTGTGCCAGTTGCCTATTTTCTACTATTTTTGGTTTCAGAAAAGCTAGTAAGGAAATATTCTCGGAATTAGACAGGACAAAAGCCAAAGTCAATATTTTACCAAAGAGAACACAAAGTCCAAAGGGGAGACAAAGTGGGGCCACGAGGCGGCCACACCCTACGATGACGCAGCCTGGGGGCGCCACCCCTAGGTGTGGGCCCCTCAGGCGGCCCCTGTCTCGCCTCTTTGCCAATAAAGTCATCCCGATGTAGAAGCCCTAAGCACCCGATCATTTCTCCACGAAACAGTTTGTAGCCGCCACCATCGTCCCTAGATCGGGGGGATCTGAAGCTCTTCCCAGCATCCTGCCGGAGGGGAGAGATCATCCCGGAGGCCTTCTTCATCACCATGCCAGCCTCCGGCATGATGCGTGAGTAGTTCACCCTTGGTCTATGGGTCCGTACAGTAGATAGATGTTTGTTTCTCCTCCTTTGTGCTATCATGTTTAGATCTTGTGAGCTCCGTTCATGATCAAGATCATCTATTTGTAATCATACATGTTATGTTTGCAGGGATCCGATGGATATTGAGATACTATGTTAGATTGATTACTGATTCTATCATGTATGTGTTGTTTATGATCTTGCATGCTCTCAGTTGCTATAAGCTATCTTGACCAAGTAGATGCTTGTGCTCCAAGAGGGAGTATTTATGCTCGCACTACAAGAAATGTGTTAACTTGTGACGTTTTGGTAGTGACCATCTACAAAATCTTCTTAGATTTATGAAGATTCCGCACCGGATGGTCTCAAGCTACTTGGGAGGGACAATACCTCAATGAACTATGGCAATTTCGCTCAAAAACGTTGTAATTTCTTTCAATGAAATCGTCATAATAGCTAGAAAGTCTAAATGCAGAGGATAGAAAGATGAGCCATTAGATGTGAACAAGATGGACGGACAGGATGTTGATCCGTGGGAACTTGACACAGATAGATGACGTGGCAAGGTACCCATCGCGCGCGCAGACACTGAATATTTCACCATCGCGCGCGCGTGCCAGCCAAAATCGCCACGTCCCCACCCTCCCAGCGAACACCTCTCCCCTCCTTTCTCGGCTCCCCAACCCTACTCCTACTACCCGCCGCCACACACAAGCCAGCAAACTTCTCTCCCTTCCTTCTCCAGCGAGATCCGCGTGCGCCGCCGAGGCCCTCTGTTCAGGAGCCTCTTCCCCGCTCGCCCTAGCCGCTTCCCTCATTCTACAGCGAGATCCACAACCCCTCCAGCGAGATCCACCAACGACAGGTCGAATGATGGACGAGGCGGACAACGACGGGTTGAATGATGGACGAGCCTCTTCTCACACCGCCCCCTCCCCTTCCATAAACCAGAGTCGCATAGAGCACGCGTACGTGCCGTCGATGGAGCCCTGCAAGGAGAGGATCCAAGGTCGGTGGCTGATCCGGTCGTCCTCGTCCTCGCGTTACTAAGATCTGGCAGCCCCGGGCCTCAAGCAGGGCTCGCGCCATGGAGTTCGTCAAGCAGATCTCGTGCACGTGTCGTCCTCCGCTCTGATCCTCATGATGTCCTCGCTGCCGCCAACGAGCACTCCTCCAACTAGGGGCGTGTATTCCCCATCGCCAACCATGTTGTCGTCATCCTCGCGGCCTCAGTGCCGAGGGCCGCTCGTCTCCACCACCTCATAGACGAGGTACAACTGTATATCCTCCGCCCGTCCTCCTTCTGCTCACAAATTGAATCATTGGGTGGCCCTGTGTTGTGCGTCTTGACTAAACAACACCATATTCTAATGATGCAAAGAAACAATTTCTGTACATGTATTACCTACTCATGTTTTCCTTCTGACTAAACAACACCATATTGTATGGATTTATCATGTTTGTCTTAGTTTCTATCACGCATATATTCTTGAATCCGATTCACACTTAAAATTTCAGTCAAGAAGGATGCTAGGACATGAACTTTTAGATTATACCAGATAGGACATGAAATTGTAGATTATAGCAGCTAGGATATGAACTTGTGGATTATAGCAGCTAGGACATGAACTTGTCTATATAGCTATGCATTCACCTTGATTAGACAAATACATATGTATGGTTCATTATATTTTCCGTCAAGAAGGATTCTTATGTATGGTTCTTAAATTTACATGTTCGGTGAAGAAAGAGCAATGAAGTACGATTGATACACATCTTCACATGTTCCCACCGCAGCCTCCCTCCTTGGACCCTGATCCAGATCTTTGCTTTTACTACTACTATTTGCTGCCTAAAGTCAATAAGAACAGGTACTATGACTGCTTCAATTTTCTAACCGTTCATAAGCTTAATTGGTTACTACTCCCTCTATTAGAGCTGGCTAATTGTCTATCAGTACAGCATGATAAGTAGCAGTTCAGTGTTTTGATTATACCTACATCTTGCCCTGATATGGATGTCAAAATTGTAGGAAAGATTCTAACTGTCATGATAAGTAGTTATTGGATAGTCCATGCCTTCCTGTTCCAGAACTAGAAGAACGGTTCGTTTTCATGGTTCTTGTAGCAAATATTAGATAATTCTTGTGAGTTTGGAGCTGGAAGAAACTGTTGTGTCTGGAAATCTATAAAACTAACATGATCTATGTCTGACTGGATCTCCTGTTTGTTTGTACATCCAAGACTTCTACATCAGTTATCATTACTTGGTTGGCTTTGTTGTAGCTAATCATTTGAGTTTCAAGTATGTCACTTTTTTTGCAGTGGTCCATTTAGATTAATCAGTTATACTTATATGAGCACTTGAGCAATGAAAATAAGATATTGAATTCCTTCTCAATTCATATGCTAAACATGGACTGATAAAATTCAATTACCAAACAGCACTATCCAGAGCTTGTCGCATCTCTATCAGCATGTTCATGTTAGTTACTGCTACATGGTCATGTTGTACTATTAGTTACTGGTATGTATGCATCTGTTAAGCCATTTGTGGAAAATACTATGGCCTGATGCATGTATTGTATGCATGTAGTGGTAGCTTGCTTAGCTAAAGCCTGAATCCTGATGGCAGCTGTTGGTCACTCTAACATACATCATGAGAACTATAGCATACTTGCATTCTTCATGGTGCTTATATAGTACAATTTGAGATTGTTTTATCTAGTCATGTAGGTATTTCTCACTATGTTCATAAATTACAAATGTGATTTGTGTTGTGTAAGCTAGATTCTAAAAGTTCAAAGCATTGTTTATTATCTGGGTACCATGCTATAGAAATTATAGTGCTGCACATGTAAATCTATGGGGCCATTGTTTATTCTAACTACTATCCTCTTTGTTGTTCTAGTTGAAGTTGTTTTCTTTTGAGCAAGGACTAGGGAGCGGTAAGGCAACAGAGGGGATGCGACCTTGCATGGTTCATTTTTTCTGGTTGGTTGCAGGAAACAGAACACCGACGCCAGCCTACTGCTGGTCACCTTCCCGGGATGCTGCTGCTAGCGGTGTTCCACCCGGAGACAAAGCCGCTGCCTCCTAGGAGAAGGACCAGGACCTGGTGTAGCGCTGGGGCTCTGTCGCCTCCAACATGTGGGAACAAGGTCGACAGATTAGCAGGAGATTTATTGTCTGGTCAGATTAGCTAAATGAAACTATTTTTGCAAAATAATAGGCAGGTAGTTTTTATATCTACAATCCTCCTCTTGTGTTAAGCTTTAGGCCTTTCTATTTAATTGTATGACCAGCATGTTGCAAATAGTGATCTTAGCACTACTAGAGACGTATGCTGCAGAGAGAAATATCAGTAAGACATGTGTTCATTTTGCTTATATTACATACTTATTTAATTTTCTAGTTAATTTTGTTTACTTAAGTTTGCTACAGAGATAAATATCATTAAACTATTAGACCTCTGATGTGTTTGCTAAACTATTGTTTGTGGGCGGTGTAGGAAGATCTGCAGTGGAACACCCTAGAGCTAGAGAACTTCCAGGGCAAGATCAAGAAGAACCAGGACAAGAGCAAGCTCAACAAGCAGCTAGCCTACACCTTAAACTACCTCCTCGATGAATGCTTTAGTGAGTTCTCTGCCCGCTCCCTTCCGATCCTTGCTGATCCTTACTAGTAGTTCTAATTGTGTTGTAGTAGTATAACAACTAATGTCTAGTGGTAAGCGAAATACTATCTACACTTGACATTCATTAGTCAGTCCTGATTGCTGAGTTGGTATCCATGATCTATGTTTTATCTTGAATTTTTGTAGTGTGACAAACACATTAGTTAATCTGAATAACTTTGACATGACATATTTGCCCATTTATCTTGCACTGGATTGGAACTTTCTAGAACAGACTTTGAGTTTGCTAAATATGATTGTATAATGAGAAATCAAGTGTTTGTTTCTTCTTAGAGGTTGCTGGTATTCATTTTAGTAGTTTTTTCTCCATGCTCATGCTTCATGATATGTTACTATTCTGTTTCTAGATGATGTGTTACTCTTAGAAGGTAAAGGTATATACTGTATAGAATAGTATACTGTTATTGCTTCAGGATACTTATTTACATTTGGTTGTCAGGTTCATTTGCTGAATTATAGGTATGTCTTTCTTTGAGACTAAAAATGTGTTTGTTCCTCGTTTACAGGGGCTCCAAGCCTAAGGAATGTGAAGCCACCGAACTTATTAAGAGTACCAAGCAAGGAGATCCATTTCTTGTAGTAGTTAGGAATATGTGGGTTGTAATAGACTGTAGATATTGTAATAGCTTAATTTTTAGCCGTTGCTTTAATTAATTTTATTTTTTCTCTTTGATATGTCTCAAATATTGATTGTGTATATGACATCACATGTGTGAATACAAACATTTACTTATGGAACACGTGACTGGAACAAATATGTCATTTGGAACCTGACATGTGTAGTCAATTTGTGAGTTGAACATGACAAGTAGGGCTTGTCCTGTACCTGACAAGTCGGACTTATCTTAGTACCAGGTCATTAAAAGGGCTGAATTTAAATTTTAATGGACTATGAATAGGCTAAGGCCCATAGAATAAAAAGGCATACATGTTTGGTTTGGCCCATGTAGCAGTTGAGAAAGAGCAAGGAAAAAACATAAATAGGCTGAATTGTTAGGCCTGGACCATGTAAACAACAGACATGGACTGGGCTGATTGTGTGCCACGTAGGATCTGACCTGGCGAGGCTAGTTTTCCCATGACGATATTGGATAGTCATAGACGTTATGACAATCCAATATCGTCATAGACGGTTATGACGATTTAACAAAAACATCGTTATAGTTCTTTTGCGACGCCCAGTTTTCGACGATCTCAAAATCGTCATAGAATCGTCATAAATAGGCTACTATGACGATTTTGTGACGAAAATGGAGGGTCATATATAGCCAGATTCCTTGTAGTGTCGGTAGTAGGTTCATGCCTCTAGTAATCTAGGGAAGTGACGGAAATCTCTAAGGTTATAGATGTGCTATTTCTACTAGGGAGAAAACAACAATATTTTTTTCATGGAAAAATTGTATTGTTTACTTTACACACATTGCTTAATGTAATTATTCGTTGCTTGCAACTTAGTACTGGAGGGGGTACGGATGATAACCTGAAGGTGGATTATTAGTCATATATGTAGTTGGATTACGGTCTATGTATATTGTTGTAATGCCCAATCAAATCTCATAGGAGTCATGATGTCTAGTATATGCATTGTTATGCTTTCTCAACCTGTCAATTGCCCCGTTGTAATTTGTTCACCCAGCATGTTATCTATCTTAAGGAGAACACCTCTAGTAAACTATGGACCCCGGTCCAATATTTACTATTTATACATTATCTACTGTTACCGTTTACTTTCTACAAGCAACTATTACCTTCCACACTATACGTTTAATCCTTTGTTTTTAGCAAACCAATGAGATTGACAACCTCACTATAAGTTGGGGTAAAGTCTTGAGTCTGTGTTGTGTGCAGAATTCCAAGTTGTTAGCAACACCTTGGAGTTGTTTCCTTTCTCCTACTGGTTCGATAATCTTGGTTTCATAACTGATACGTCCAAAACGTATCTACTTTTCCGAACACTTTTGCTATTGTTTCTAATCTAAACTTGTATGATTTGGATACAACTAACACGGAATGACGCTGTTTTTAGCAGAATTACCTTGATGTATAGTTTTTGTGCAGAAAATCAACTATCAGAAAAAATCCCGGAAAATATGTGATGACCCACAAGTATAGGGGGTGTATTTCAGTACTTTCGATAAATAGGAGTGTCGATCCCAACGAGGAGCAGAAGGTGTTGAACAGTGGTATGGAGCAGGAAATCCCTATGAATACTTAGCAAACGGATTTTAGTGGTTTTCTGATAAGGCAACAAAACAAAGAGCAAGTAACAAAAGTAACGAACAAACGGAACAAGTGGCCTAATCCTTTCTTATCAAAGGACAAGCCGGTGAAATACTTATAAGGACCAAACGTTCTCGAGGACACATGGGAATTCTGTCAAGTGCTTTCGCTGCAAATAGCTAAGTACTCTTCTTTGGTGTTTGTAAGTTTTGTGTGGGTGAACCTTTGCTAACATACTGCCCTTCCTAGGACTAATACATACTTGTGATTAAACCCTCTGCAAACATCCGTAACTACAGGAAAGTAATTAAGATATAAATCTAACCACAACCTTAAACTCTGAGATCCTACAGTCCCTTGTGCAAAGGTGTCCTAACGGGGGTTCAGGTTTCTGTCACTCCGGCAACCCCACAATTAGTAGCCAAATACACAATGCAGAAGAATAAATGGTGAAGTATCATGTAGTCGACGTTCACATGACACCACTAGAATAATAGCACCACAACATAAATACTAAACCATTGAATAATAACTCATCACAGATTAACTACTAACAACATGACTTCTCCCATGTCCTCAAGAACTAAACAAACTACTCACAAGACATCATATGGATCAAGATCAAAGATGATATGATAATGGATAACAATATGAACATAAACAATAATCCAATGGTTCCACTCACAAGCATCAACTACAATAGTAATTAACACCGGGAAAGTTTCCCCTAATGAACTAAGCAATATCCAACACAATTGTTACAGCGGGACAGAGTGTTGGTGATGGTGCTGGTGGAGATGATGGTGTGGATGATGATGATGATGATCCCGATGAAGCCTAGCTTGATGACGGTGTTGATGGCGATGGTCTCCCCTCTCCAGGAAGGAATTCCCCCGACAGAAATCTGTCTGCCGGAGGGATCTTTCTCTCTCGGTGTTTTCTGCCTCCTAGAGGCGGCGGAAGTCTATCTATGGTCGCCCCCCAGTGAAAGGGTTCCGTAGGGAAGATATAGGCGAAGGGGCATAGTCGGAGGCCGAACAGGTGGTCCAAACCCACCCTAGGCGTGGGGTCAGGTGGGCCCGCGCCTAGGGGGTGTGGGCCCCCTGAGGCCCCCCTTCGCTCCTCCTTCTGGCTTCCTTCGTCTTCCGGTAAAATAATATGTTTCCATATTTTTCTGGTATTTTTCTGATCTTCACGAAATTGCACCGAAACACCGTCTTTTCCATCAGAATCTAGACTCCGGCAGTCCATCCTCCAGGAATCATCCAACATGCATAAACGGATGAATAGCCATAAGTAATACCTCATAATAATACAAATATCAATGAATAGAGGTAAATTATGATATAGAATGGTGATGCAAATTGGGCGTCTCAACTCGCCCAAGATTAGACTTCGCTTGTCCCCAAGCGAATACTAATCTCGGTAAACATGTCCATAGGTTTATGGAGTGAAGTGTCGATAAAAGAATACGAACAAGAAGCATCACACTTACCATTACACAACTCATAGAAGAAAGCAACTCACCATTATATAACTTAGCTTCCAACCGAGTATAGTAGTCACAAATAGAGATGCATAAAGATAAATCATAATTGGAGTTGGTAAAATTGTTCTTGGTTAGAGAACGCCTGGCAAACAGTTTCACAAAAGCTTTTTTGTAGAAGTTTCAAAACAGGAGCACTCTTTGCTCAAAAAGGTTTTTCACAAGTGAAGGCTTTCAAAGTAATACTCAATAGATAAGAGTTTTGTGCAAACAAGGGAGATAAAGAACATGATTGAATAAATCACCATATGAATGCTTGAAACACAACAACTCAAAAGCTTGCTAGAGATAGAGAGGAAGTAGGTTTACTGACTCAACTGGTAACTGGTAGAAAGGTCCCTTCTTAGAGGGTAGCAGGGATTACAAGTCATAAAGAGCTTCCAAAAGATTATGGTACTTACTAGCTTTGAGCCCTCATTGCCCCTACCATAAGCATCTTTAGATGATTAAGGTTAAAGTGAACAAAGATGGAGTATATGCTTGACAAAATATAAGTTGGCAATCTCATGTCCCTTGAATATGAGGGCCACTCCTCATGCATACTCAACTTTGGATCCAGGTAAGTTCTTGTCATTGTAAGTATTTGTATATCATTGAGAACCGCCAAGAGGGTACCCCTTGCACATGGCACATGAGCTTTCCCATAACCAAAATGACAAGGCAAGCAGACAATGAGCATCTCAGCAATCTTTTTATTTACTATGCATATAGCTTATTATTGAGGATGCTTCATAGATGACTCACTTGTTGGAGATATGCCCAAGAGGCAATAATAAAGTGGTTATTATCATATCTTCACACTTATGATAAATGTTTACATACCATGCTATAATTGTATTAACCGGAAACATTAATACTTGTGTGATTTGTAAACATAAAAGAGTCCCTAGTAAAGCCTCTTGTTAAACTAGCTTGTTGGTTAATATATGATCATGGTTTCCTGATCATGAACATAGAGATGTTATTAACAACAGGATCATATCATTAGGAGAATGATGTGATGGACATACTCCTATAGATAAGCGTAGCATAAAGATCAAGTCATTTCAATAGTTCAATTGCTATATGCTTTCTGATACATAGTAACCTAATTCCTTCGACCATGATATCATGCATATCACCTTTACCGGATGGATGCTTTGATGACATCAAACACCACACCGTAACTGGGTGGCTATAAAGGTGGCATTGAGTGTTCGGAAAGTATTGGTTGAAACACATGGATCAAGAGTGGGATTTGTCCATCCATATGACGGATAGATATACTCTGGGCCCTCTCGGTGGAATGTCATCCAATTATCTTGCAAGCATGTGACTGGGTCACAAGGGATCACATATCACGGGAACGAGAAAAGAGTACTTATCGGTAACGAGGTTGAACTAGGTATGCAGAGATACCGACGATCATAACCTCGGATAAGTAAACTATCGTGAGACAAAGGGAAATTGGTATCGTATGTAAGTGGTTCATTCGATCGGAAAGTAATCGTAGAAATATGTGGGAGCCATATGAATTTCTAGATTCCTCTATTGGTTATTGTTCCGAGAAATGTCTCGATCATGTCCGCATAATTCACGAACCGTAGGGAGACACACTTAAGGATTCGACGTTGTTTGAGTAGTTATGGTATTATGAGAAAGAGACCGAATGTTGTTCGGAGTCTCGGATGGGATCCGGGATATCACGAGGTGATCCGGAATGGTCCGTAGAATAAGATTCATATAAGGAAAGTCCCGTTTCGGAGTTCGGGAATGATTCCGGTGTTTTCATCGGGAATGTTCTAGAAGGTTCCGGATTGTCCGGCACTCCGGGGGGGAGGGTACATGAATGTGTCATTGAATGATTGCATCATGTACTAAGTGTTCTTGATGTTCCAAAACTGAAAAGTCAAATTGTCAGTTTGAAAGTCAAACGGCTAAAACAGGAAACTGTGGAAAACAGGAAACTGTGGGAAACAGGAAAATGTGGGAAACAAGCAAGAGGAGGTTGAAACCAACTTGGAGGAGGAGTCCCTCCTCCAAGCTGGCGGCCCACCTAGGCCGATTTGGGGAGGGACTCCCCTCCCTCCCCTGGCGCGCCAGCCCCTCCACCTATAAAAGGAGGGGCAGGGCCTCCTCCTCTAGACACACAAGTTCCTATCCTCTAATCTCCGGTTTAGAGCCGTTTTGGTTTAGAGCTTCTAATTGATCTAGCCTGCGGTTTAGAGCCTTCTAATTGGTGTGTCTAATCCCTAGACCACTAATAGCTCTCCCTCATACTCCACCATACTCGCTCCGGCTTAAGGCGAAGCCCTGCGGGATCTCCCCTCTACTTCCGGTACCACGCCGTTGTGCTGCTGGAATCGCGAGGAGAGTGCTACAACCTCCGCTGCCTTCTGGAACAAGGGAGAGGAAGGTCTTCGTCGAGTACCGAACGTGTGACCGACTGCGGAAGCGCTGCCGGAACGCAGCGCCGGAAGGATCGTCTACACGATCTTGAGATCGGAAAGAGTACGACTACATCACCCACGAGAATCTGCTCTTGTTAACCGCTTTGGAATCTTCGAGGGTAAGTTATTCCATCGACTCGTTGCTACAATCTAGTAGATAGATCTTGGCTTGTTTGTTTGTATGCGATAGAAATTTTTTGTTTTCCATGCTACGAACCCCTATAGTGGTATTAGAGTCGTGTCTATATGTAGATTTGTTGCACGAGTAGAACACAATGGTCATTGTGGGCGTTGATGCTTTTATTGTCGATTGCTTTTTGTGTACTTTGCATCTTGCGGTATGTTGGGATGAAGCGGTCCGGGCTAACCTTACATGACATCGTTCATGAGACATGCTCCACGCTTGACATGCAACTTGTATTGCATAAGTGGCTTTGCGGGTGCCTGTTTCTCCTAGCATAGTTAAGATCCAATTTACAGCGGGTGATTAACAATACTAGTATCAATGTTGTGGTTCTTGTTCGTAATTTAGAACGACACTTATCGAAAGCCCCAAACCACGTAAAATATGCAAAGAAAGTAGAGGCGTCTAACTTTGTTTTGCAGGGGTGTGCAGTGATGTGATATGGCCAGGATTGTGATTATATATGATGTATGCAATGTTCCTTATTGTAAGTTGGCAACCGGCAGGAGCCATATGGTTGTCTTTAAATTCTGTTAAGACCCGCATGTCTATTCAAAGTAGTTGTAATAGTTGAAGCCGGTGGACGACAACCATGGAGAAGCATCATTGACCTTGATGCAATGTCGGTGATGATGGAGATCATGTTCGTGCTAGAAGATGGAGATCGGAAGCACAAAGAAGAAAGGCCATATCATATCACATATTATGAATTGCATGTGATGTTAATCCTTTATGCATCTTGTATTGCTTAGTAGACGACGGTAGCATTATAAGATGATCCCTCATGCACATGAATTTCAAGTCATAAAGTGTTCACCCTTAGTTAGCACCGTTGCTAAAGCTTGTTGTTTCGAAGCACCACGTGATGATCGGGTGTGTTAGATTCTGCGTGTATACAACGTGAGCAAGCCAGATTTGCTCATGCGGAAACTAAGGTTTGATCTTGACGAGCCTAGCATGTACAGACATGGCCTCAGGAACACGGATTACCGAAAGGTAGAGCATGAGTCATATAGTAGATATGATGAACATGTTGATTGTTCGCCATTGAAGCTATATCAACTCTCGTGATGATCGGTTTTGATGTGGTGGATTTGGTTCGTGTGATCACTAAAACAATGTGAGGGATATTGTTTTGAGTGGGAGTTCGCCTAAATTAATTTAATTATTAATTAGAACTCAATTTATCATAAACTAAATCAAAGTGAATTTGCATAGTTGTTGTAGTCATTGGCATCCGTTTACCACCTTGCGCTTAGTTATAATTGAGATGATAGAACTATAGAATTCTGGTTAGTTACTTTACGAACTGGTATCGTATTGTTTTAAGTATTAATCTAAAATTTAAAAGTCCTATTGCAAACTTTCAGTAAGTTCCGGTTACTCCATGAAGTTTAATAATTAGTATTAAATCAAGAGTAACAATTCCAAGTGTTAGTATATAAGTATCATGTTTGTATCCATGATTCTTGATATTCAAGGGATTCTCTTAATATCAAGGTTATCTAGGATCTGAAAGAGTTGTTTCAGAAACCATGATGTGTGGAAGATATTGTGATATCTGAAACGAAGTATTGGTTACAACATGATAGAGTATAATATGGCAAAAGTCATGTTCTCATATTTGATGAGAATTTGCAAAAGGTTGGAGACACTTGTTGTCCTCCAAAAGGTTTTGGATAGCAACATTATACTCATAATTCATCGTTATAAGCTAAAAGTAGCTTGATCATGGACGATTCCATGATAAGGGTGAATATTTGATGTAGGTAAAATGTTTACTACACCAAGAGATTACTAAAGAAAGGAATTTGAAAGGACACCAAACATTTGATGATGGTGATCTACTTCAAAGTGCAAGTCCAAAGACATTGGTATTTAACTATACACGCTTTGGACTATGTGTCATATGTATGACTCCACTATTGATGTTGATAGATTCTTTCAAACATAAAAGGAAATATTGAAAGAAAATCTCATAAGTATATGGCAGAAAGGAAAAAACTAGAATTGTTCAGTTTAAGTATATAGATGATATACGTGTTATGGCTATATTCTTTGCTTATTAAACAATGTGGTTCTTAAGTATTTAATACTGAATTTGTTGGTATGAATCGTCATACGAAACAACAGAATTCATGAACTACAATGGCCTAAGTAACTAGCAAAAGAATATGTGATGATGTTTATCGAGAACAAATAAAGGGTTATTGTGTTGCTTGTTAAATATCAAAGCTTGCCTTCAAGATTTGTTTTATCAGGTATTATGAGAACAAAAGGGTTGTTCAAATAAATTACCGTAATCCATAAAAGATGGATGATTCACAAATCTCGTTGGAGAAATCACATCCATAAAACTAGTGCTAAAAATGTCGTAAGACAAATTGATTGAAAGATCACTTAGGAAGTGACATCGCCGTTTAAATTATATTGGAAAGAAAACATGAAGAAACTCCATGTGGATGGAATTTTGGAGTCTTTTGATTTTGATCAAATGACGCTTGTGAAGCTTTCCTAGAGATAATTAAAACTTCGTTCATAGGCAAAAAGGGAACGAATGACTAGCTTATTGGAACTTGTACATATTGTTGTACGAAATCCATTATGTGTAGTCAAAAGCGATGGATTTCAACTTCATATGCTTTCTCCGAAAATTTGAGTGAATATATGAATATTTACTTAATAAGGATGAAGTATGAAATATTTGAAAAGTTCAAAGTTTTTCAAGATGAAGTGCAAAATCATTGTAACAAGAATATAAACAGTTTATGATAAAGATCATAAAGGAAGATATTTGAGTTACAGAGTTTAGCATAATACCTAAGATTTAAGGAATCGTTCCGTGGATTTGCATTTCCCGAAACACCATAAGGGTATGGAGCGTTCGAGATATGTAATTAAACCTTGTTTGACATGGTAAGATCAAAGGTATAATTCATAAAACTTCCATTATATTTTAGAGATTAAAAGCTTTAGAGATTACCGTTTTTTCACTGAAAAGAGCTTCATCATAATCCGTTGAAATGACACCATATAAGGTTATGGTTTGGGATAAAACCCAAGTAGTCCTTTCTTAAAACATTGGTATGCTATGCATAAGAAAGATGTGTGCAACCAAAGTCGGATGAACCTGTCTTTGTATGTTATTTCGAATAACTGTTAAGTAATCCTCCATAACATCGGAGACAAAAGTGTTTGTCACTTAAAACGTCAAGTTTCTTTAAGAAGGAATTTTTCGTGAAAAGTTAAGTGGGAGGACAATAGAACTTTGATAAGGTTAAAAGAACCTTAGCTATATGTGCAAAGTTGCGCAGCGCCGAAAAGTGTTCCGGAGTTAGCAACAATGCTCATGGCTCGCGTACCTCAAAGGTTGTGGTCACGGAGATCTAAGTTCCTATTGAAACAAGTAGGTCGGGTGAACTATCAAATACCAAGATTTGAGAGTTAAATCATTATTTGACAATAATGATCCGACTACGTGCAAAGAAGCGATGATGAGCCCTGACTCCGTCAAATGGCTTGAAGCCATAAAATCCGTGATAGTTCCATACACGAGAAATCAAGTTTTGAACTTGAAGGACCCTCGAGAAAGGTGTAAGACCTTACAGTTGTGTCTGGATCTATAAAGAAATAGACATGGATGTTTTACATCTATGAAATAGTCGACATGTTGGGAAAGAGTTCACAAAATGTTCAAAGGTTGACTATGACAAGATTTGATCTTCCATAGTGATATTTAGTCTAGACGGATTAATGTAGCAACCACTACATATAATTTTGTTATATGATAGTTGGATAAACAAAACAAATTCTTCTAATAGAAGGGTTACCTAGGACGTGTGCATAACACGGTCCATAGGGTTTTGTTAATTCAAAGGATGCTAAAAGCATATGCAAACTTCAATGGTTAAAGTGAGCATCGCGGAGTTGGAATCTTCACTGTGATGAAACTGTTAAAGGAGTTTAAAAGTTCATTAGAGACGATGAAGATGCTTGCATTTGCAAGAAATTAAGTGGGAGCGCTAAGACATGTTTCTAATACATTATGTGGAAGACATATTGTTGATTGGAAATAATGTATCTTTTATTAACACATATTAAGAATTTCATCCCGATGAAAGACTTTGGCAAAACCCAAATATTTGGCATCAATAGACGCTAATATGGTTGTGCCAGAAGTACATAGACGAGATATTGAATGAGTTTAATATAGAAACTACAAGAAAAGGTTCTTGTCGCACAGAAAGGATTGAAAGAGTTCAATGTTGATGATATATTCAAGTGTATTGACATTTGGTAAAGTGAAACAAATAATCAAGTACCGATTGATACTTGATGTATGAAATCACAAAGAGTATTTATATCAATCATACTGTGATATGTACAAATCCAGATATGTCCTATGCTCTAAATGTTGTGAGCATATACCAGAATGATTCGTAAGATGATCATTGGACAATAGTAAGGATATTCTTATGATCTTTTGGAAGAACTAAGAGTATATTATTTGTAGAAGTGACAAATAGATGGTTAGTTCATTGTAAAAGTAATACATTGATACTAGCTTTGTCACAAAGTACAAATTAAGTTTATCTCAATCTAAACTAAGGGTGGCACAATATAATGGAAAGTGAGTTCCATAATGGATTTGGATGAGTTCCAAAGTTAAGACATTGTGACAGATACTACAACAAAAGGCTAAGTATATGACTGCTATTTTAGCAGCAAAAGAGGGCATTTGTGTCAAGTAGTTTGTTATCAAACTAGGTGTAGTTCACAGTGGTATAATACTATGAAGATATATTGTGCGACAATATTATCAACATGTTTTAACCCCAAAGAGCTAAAGGTCACACCGAAAGACCAAATTTATACAAAGCCATCTCATTAGAGAATGAGTGATGCATAGAGACGCAAAGACATGCAATTACACACGGACCTGGAAGTGTCAGATCCGGAGATCAGTTGACCACTAGCAATCGTGTATATACAACACCGGAAAGCCATAGGTGTTGAATACACAAAGGTTTGAAACTAGATTATTGACTCTAGTGCAAGTGGGAGACTGTTGGAGTATGCCCAAGAGGCAATAATAAAGTGGTTATTATCATATCTTCACACTTATGATAAATGTTTACATACCATGCTATAATTGTATTAACCGGAAACATTAATACTTGTGTGATTTGTAAACATAAAAGAGTCCCTAGTAAAGCCTCTTGTTAAACTAGCTTGTTGGTTAATATATGATCATGGTTTCCTGATCATGAACATAGAGATGTTATTAACAATAGGATCATATCATTAGGAGAATGATGTGATGGACATACTCCTATAGATAAGCGTAGCATAAAGATCAAGTCATTTCAATAGTTCAATTGCTATATGCTTTCTGATACATAGTAACCTAATTCCTTCGACCATGAGATCATGCATATCACCTTTACCGGATGGATGCTTTGATGACATCAAACACCACACCGTAACTGGGTGGCTATAAAGGTGGCATTGAGTGTTCGGAAAGTATTGGTTGAAACACATGGATCAAGAGTGGGATTTGTCCATCCATATGACGGATAGATATACTCTGGGCCCTCTCGGTGGAATGTCATCCAATTAGCTTGCAAGCATGTGACTGGGTCATAAGGGATCACATATAACGGGAACGAGAAAAGAGTACTTATCGGTAACGAGGTTGAACTAGGTATGCAGAGATACTGACGATCATAACCTCGGATAAGTAAACTATCGTGAGACAAAGGGAAATTGGTATCGTATGTAAGTGGTTCATTCGATCGCAAAGTAATCGTATAAATATGTGGGAGCCATATGAATTTCCAGATTCCTCTATTGGTTATTGTTCCGAGAAATGTCTCGATCATGTCCGCATAATTCACGAACCGTAGGGAGACACACTTAAGGATTCGACGTTGTTTGAGTAGTTATGGTATTATGACAAAGAGACCGAATGTTGTTCGGAGTCTCGGATGGGATCCGGGATATCACGAGGTGATCCGGAATGGTCCGGAGAATAAGATTCATATAAGGAAAGTCCCGTTTCGGAGTTCGGGAATGATTCCGGTGTTTTCATCGAGAATGTTCTAGAAGGTTCCGGATTGTCCGGCACTCCGGGGGGGAGGGTACATGAATGTGTCATTGAATGATTGCATCATGTACTAAGTGTTCTTGCTGTTCCAAAACTGAAAAGTCAAACTGCCAGTTTGAAAGTCAAACGGCTAAAACAGGAAACTGTGGAAAACAGGAAACTGTGGGAAACAGGAAACTGTGGGAAACAAGCAAGAGGAGGTTGAAACCAACTTGGAGGAGGAGTCCCTCTCCTCCAAGCCGGCGGCCCACCTAGGCCGAGTTGGGGAGGGACTCCCCTCCCTCCCCTGGCGCGCCAGCCCCTCCACCTATAAAAGGAGGGGCAGGGCCTCCTCCTCTAGACACACAAGTTCCTATCCTCTAATCTCCGGTTTAGAGCCGTTTTGGTTTAGAGCTTCTAATTGCTCTAGCCTGCGGTTTAGAGCCTTCTAATTGGTGTGTCTAATCCCTAGACCACTAATAGCTCTCTCTCATACTCCACCATACTCGCTCCGGCTTAAGGCGAAGCCCTGCGGGATCTCCCCTCTACTTCCGGTACCACGCCGTTGTGCTGCCGGAATCGCGAGGAGAGTGCTACAACCTCCGCTGCCTGCTGGAACAGGGGAGAGGAAGGTCTTCGTCGAGTACCGAACGTGTGACCGACTGCGGAAGCGCTGTCGGAACGCAGCGCCGGAAGGATCGTCTACACGATCTTAAGATCGGAAAGAGTACGACTACATCACCCACGAGAATCTGCTCTCGTTAACCGCTTTGGAATCTTCGAGGGTAAGTTATTCCATCGACTCGTTGCTACAATCTAGTAGATAGATCTTGGCTTGTTTGTTTGTATGCGATAGAAAATTTTTGTTTTCCATGCTACGAACCCCTACATCACTATGGTGATGCTGTAAGTTTCCACCATGATTAAGCATGGCTTAGGCTAGCGGCCCAGGCGTTTCTCTAACACGGAATACAACTCCATGGACTTACAAGTCCCCTCTTTATTTCACAACGTTAACATCCATAGACAAAAGAGCACGATATCAACTATGTACGACAAGGTACAAGTGCAATGTTGAAAACGTTCCTCTTGACAACACGGTTCTGCTAAACCCAATGTATAGATGACAGCATATACAACTTCGATGTCCACAATGGTTCAAGTTTATTAGGAGCAAGTAAATAAAGTGTGCGATCAAGTTCATGAGAGCTTTACTAACTAGTTTTCTCATAACAAAATACTTTTTAATTTGAAAGGTAGATGAAGCTTGAGAATTTGTTAGGAAAAGCAAAAGCTACTAGGTAGATATGGTGGACACAAGTGGCAAAGGTTTTTGGTTCAAAGGGTTTTGGAAACATGAGAAGTATACCTTCTCAAAACAGGTTTTTGGCTAGCAAGGCTGGGTAGTAAGCAAGAGGGTTGAAAGAAACAAGCAAACATACAAGTAATAAATCCAAACATGCAATATTCCTTGAAGACACAAAAGAATCTTAAATAAAGAATACTAAGCTTATGAGCCAACAAGAAAGAAAATAAATGATACCAAATACCTGTAAGCTTTTTCGTTCTTTCTTTTTCTTTCAAACGAATGCCTCTGACCAGAACTTGGTTTGCCAAAACCAATTTAGATCCACTTAATGATCCCAAAGTGGTGCCAATACTGATAAACAAGATCCATCATATAATAGAGATTGCAAACTAAAATAAGAAGTGCAAAAGTTAAAAGATGAGACTTCTCATTAATATTCCTATAAAGGCACTCACGCAAGGGATACATAGATAATCAACTAAAGGAGAGATACTTCCACATGAAAACCAAACTATAAGATAACCTCTCTACCACAGATATGAATCCACTAAAAAAGTAAAATATGAAAGATAATGGTGGTGATACCGCATCAGTCCCCCAAGCTTGGAACAAGCCAAGGGGATGTCAAACCTGATGACGAATTACTCCTTTTGAGGTGGTGGTGTTCTCTTGATAAGCTTTTCAATAAGTTTCCTTAACTCCTCGAACTCAAAAGTGAGAGTTCGGATCAGCTCTGAGTTTTGCTCTATACGGTTCATGATCATGTAAGTCTGAGAATCCCAGTTCTTGTTGTTCTTTCCCCACTCTTCATCCCTAGCATGATCCTTCGCTGCATTGTTAGAACGACGCATATCCAAAACCGCAAGAAAATTCCCTTTGGGCACATGTTAACATTGATATTCATGTATAAGTGTATGGAAGGGTGTCTTGTTACGTGGAGGAGATGACTGTGGATTGTAGAAGATACATGGAGGTTTCCCTCCTGTAGACATCTATGCTATCTTCTCAAGCTGGGTAGGTTGTGCTACCAAACCAATGCTTGCGACGGTAGCGCGAGTGTCTGGTTGCTTGTCCTCCTCCATGTCACCTTCATATCCTCTAGGAATCTCCTCCTCCTTGGGGACTTGAGGTTCTTCTTCTTCGGGCTTCTTTCCTTTGTCATCAGCGGAGGCCACGATGCTCTAAACTTGAGAAGATTTCCTGACAGAAACAGGTCGAAACAAAAACACAACGAGAACACGATGCATGAACCTCGGGGGATCCGGGAAATTATATATTACGAAGTTTCAATGCATAAGGAAGGTTTTGACACGGAAACGAAGCGGAGACGGAGTTCGGGGGAGTCAAACCCACTTCAGGCGCGGCCAGGCTGGGCCCGCACCTGGGGTGGGTTTTTCCACCCCGGGCTCCGTTTTCTCTTCAGTTTTGTCTCGTAACTTCCCTTATATATTAAAAACACCAAAAATATAAAAATATTGGGGTTTCACGAACCTTCTGTTTTTACCACTTTTACCTATTCAACGACGAACTCTGCAGTTTCTGGTGTTTGGTTCTTCATAAATTCTTCTGGAGTCACCATTTGAATAACATCCACTTCTTCATTGTAAGAATCTCCAAGAATATAATGTTTTAGTCTTTGACCATTAACCACCTGTGTTGTGTCATCCTTTAGAGAAGAAAATTTGATGGCGCCTGAACGGTACACTTCCTTGATAACAAAAGGTCCTTCCCATTTGGAGAGTAGTTTCCCTGAAAAAATCTGAGACGAGACCTATATAAAAGAACTTTCTCACCAACATGGAACTCCCTTTTTAGAATCCTCCTATCATGCCATCTTTTTACTTTTTCCTTAAAGAGCCTAGCATTTTCATAAGCTTCACCTCTCCACTCATCTAGATTACTTAAATCGAGCAGTCTTTTCTCACCAGCAAGTCTAAAATCTCTATTCAACTTTTTCACTGCCCAATAAGCTTTGTGTTCTAATTCTAAAGGCAAGTGACAAGCTTTCCCATAGACCATTTTGTAAGGAGACATCCTCATAGGATTTTTATAAGCAGTTCTATAGGCCCACAAAGCGTCATTCAACTTTTTAGCCCATTTTTTCTTGACCTATTGACAGTCTTCTGCAAGATAGATTTGATTTCCCTATTGGAAAGTTCTACTTGCCCACTAGTTTGGGGGTGATAAGCTGAAGCTATTCTGTGGTTTACATCATACTTAGCGAGAGTTTTTCTAAAACCCCCATGAATAAAATGGGAGCCTCCATCAGTCATGAGATATCTAGGTACACCGAACCTAGGAAAAATGACATCTTTGAGCATTTTCAAAGAGGTCTTACCATCAACACTGCTAGTAGGTATGGCTTCTACCCACTTTGTAACATAACCAACAGCAACAAGAATATGAGTATACCCTTTTGAAGGAGGAAAATGCCCCATAAAGTCAAATCCCCAACAATCAAAAGGTTCAATAACAAGAGAATAATTCATAGGCATTTCATTGCGTCTAGGGATGGTACCTACTCGTTGGCACTCATCACATGATAAGATAAACGTCCTTGCATCTTTAAAAAGAGTAGGCCAATACAATCCAGATTGTAAAACCTTCTGTGCAGTCCTATCTCCAGCATGATGTCCTCCATAAGCACTGCCATGGCATTTTCTCAATATTTTTTGTTGTTCAAATTCTGGAACACATCTTCTCATAGTGCCATTTACTCCTTCCTTATATAGTGTGGGTCATCCCAAAAGTAATGCCTTAGATCATAGAAGAATTTCCTTCTTTGTTGGTCTATAAAGGTTGGAGGCAAATACTTGGAAACAATAAAGTTAGCATAATCAGCATACCAAGGATTCTCATGTGGACTTACCCTTATTGCAGCTAACTGCTCATTTAGAAAATTATCATTAACAGGCAAAGGGTCAAAAGAAATGTTTTCCAAACAAGATGTCGTTGGTGACGATGCCTTCCTCTCCTAGACCGAGAGCTTTTTGACCTCTTTCGCAACGTTGGCAACAAGATCCAGTTGCACGTTGGCCGCAGGGGCGCGCTTGGCACCGAGTGCGGCAACGTTTCGCCAAGGCCTATCCATCTGCAGGGCACGCTCGTTGTTGCCGATAGTTTCTGGAAGGTACCACTTCCTAGGGTCGTCAGCATGCGTCGGCTGGACGCCCAGGCCTGGGGCATACCTCCTCCTTCTGAGTGTTGGGGCAGATCGCATGCATCCTCCTGATGGCCGATCACCCCGCAGGTAAGACAGAAGGAAGGGATCACTCGTAGAGGACGTTGATGATCACCTCCTCGTTGGAGAACACATCCTCCAGGGTGATCCACCATTGGAGGGCGCGTGCGATGGGTAGATGAACTCTGGTGCGCAGGATCTTGTCGGCGATGTCGCCCCTGGCATTGTTGTCGATGCAGATGTAATCACCCAGCCTCCTTCCCAAGTTCCCGGCGAGCTCCTTGGAGAGGAGGTAGAACGGGATCTTGGTGAACTGCGCCCAGATAGGCACCGTCTCGAAGCGCACCATGTTCGGGTCCTTCTTGGTGTTCAGCTTGCGGACGAGCACGGCATGTCCTCCCTGGTATCTCCATGGTCCGCCACGCGTGACGTGCTCATAGTCTCCCTCCATGGAGAACTCAAGCACAAAATGCCTATCTGCAAGTTGGAGCGACTCGACGGAGCCTCTGATCCTCCACACATTCTTCATGTAGCTTACCAATTGTTTGGATGAGATGGAGAGAACGGACAGGAACACGCCGACGGCGATCAGGCGAGCTCCCGCCGAGCCGCGTGCCTTGGCCAGTTCGATGATGATTGGCTTGCGCTCCTCCTCCGTGCGGTCGTCGTCGACGCTCTGCTTCCTGTTGCGTCGCCAAGAGGGACCTACAGCCCCCTCCACACTTCCTTCCGTGTTGGTGTTGAGGGAGGAGGCAGTTGCAGGAGTGGCCGCTAGCTAGGCAGAGGCTAGCTCCATGCCGTTGTCCCCTGGCTTAGCAGCGTCCTTGTTCGGGGTATCCATGAGAGAGAGGGGATGGATGCTGATGACTGACCTCTGGAGTCGGTGGTGATGGATAACGAGGCACCGGAGACCTAGCTTTATAGCTCTCCCACCGGGGTCTGGGGGCGGAGGCAGTAAAGGGGAGTAACTCTAGGCACCATTACCTCTATAGCCATCACCGGCTGAAACAGGTGCCAAGGGAAGGCCGGGAATGCAGCTTCGGACCGTTGGCCTCGCCAGCTCAAGGCCATCAACGCTCTGGTCAACCTCTGTCTAAGAAATCGCCCATGAATGGGTGACATCAAGGCAGAGAATGACACTGTTGGATTCTGAGAGGGGACTGGACTGAACTGGTGGCGTGATCACCGGGGGCGTAGTAGGCAGGGTGTGAAAAACGGTCTGGGGGATTTGGGGAATCGGGGAAAATTTTGATGGAGCTACCGGGGGGTGGTCATGGGATTAGAGATCTCTGTAGTTAGGAAATTGTTGAATCTGTGGCGAAGCTGGGTGAGGGATTTTCGTGGATTTGGGGAGCTAGTAGCGATTGCACGAACTCTCTCTCTCTAAACTCGCTGGGTAGGAGACTATGAGATTGCGGGCGGCGCTCTCAAACAATTCCATCTTGGTTGGGATCCAAGGGGCAGGGAATCAGTCGATCTTGCACTCCAAAACCATCCTTGCTTTTGGTATCGGAGGATTCATGGTTGGGTTCGTGGATTTGGGGATCGCCCTCAGGGGGGCGGAAGAGACGAAACGACGCCATCCCGTAATACTTGGGAATTCGAAAGAGCATTTTATGGCATCATTCGTTATGATCCCAAGAAACGAGCATTTGCTGCTGAACCCACGTCTCATGTGGATGCACTTGCTGTCCCTGCCTGGAAGGCGGCCATGGATGACGAACATAAAGCTCTTTGTCTTAATCAAACCTGGCGCCTTGTTGATCCTCCGCCTGGTCGTCATATTGTTGGGTGCAAATGGGTTTTCAAGCTGAAGCAGAAGCCTGGCGGATCGATTGACCGATACAAGGCCAGACTGGTGACTAAGGGGTTTAATCAACGCCATGTGATCGACTACACTGATCCATTCTCACCGGTGATTAATCCTACCACTGTTCGTCTGATT
The DNA here is from genome assembly GCA_910589765.1 of Avena atlantica. NCBI lineage: Eukaryota > Viridiplantae > Streptophyta > Magnoliopsida > Poales > Poaceae > Avena > Avena atlantica. The sequence continues at coordinate 574,202,781 of OU342739.1, forward strand.
TTGTCTATCGCCGTGTCTAGGGGATGGTTACTCCGTCAAGTGGATGTGCAAAATGCCTTTCTCCACGATGATATTCAGGAGGAGGTATATATGTATCAGCCCCCCGGTTATGTTGACAAGAATCATCCCCATCGTGTCTGCAGGCTGCAAAAATCATTATATGGATTGAAACAGTCACCAAGGGCGTGGTACTCTAAGTTAAGCTCTAAGCTGCATATTTTGGGGTTTGTTCCATCCAAGGCATATACATCCTTGTTCGTTTTCAATGAAAAGCGAGTAGTCATATACATGTTAATCTATGTTGATGATATTATCATTACTGGGTCATGCAAGCAAGTTGTCAGTGTGTTGATGAAGAAACTATGTGACTCGTTTGTAGTTAAGGATCTTGGAAAGCTATCATATTTTCTTGGAGTAGAGGTGACTGATCAGTGTGATGGTTGTTAGGAATAAGCAACTTATATTCCTCTGGGGGTCAAAAGCCACAATATATAGTACAAGTACAGGGCAAATATGCAGGAAGCCCCCTAATATATGGGGAACTACAATATACAAATATATACATCTAATACCCCCCCCCCCCTCAAACTCATGGTGGATCCACAACACTGAGTTTGGAGAGTAAGAAATCATGCTGCGATCTGGTCTGTGCCTTCGTAAAGAAATCCGCCAGCTGTAAATCTGAAGGCACATACTAAAACGCAACAACCTGAGCCTACACCTGAGCACGTGTATAGAAAGCATCAACACCAATATGCTTGGTAAGCTCATTCTTGACCGGATCACGTGCAACACTAATAGCACCTGTACTGTCAGACAAAACCAGAGTGGGTGTGGTAATAGAGTAACCACCGTAACCAGGTCACCTCAGCAGTCAACAAGGCCATAGCACGCAACTCATCCTCAAAACTCGAACGGGAAACCGCTGTCTATTTCTTTGTCTTCCAAGCAATGAGCGAACCACCAAGAAACACACAGTAAGTAGAAAGTGAACGGCGATCTGAATGATCACTCGCCCACGTAGCGTCTGAATAGCACTGGAGCTGGAGGGAGCTAGAACGGGGAAAGAAAAGGAGACGATTGATCGTACTATGAAGATAACAAAGAACACGGAGCAGATGACTATAGTGAACAGTGGTAGGAGCAGAAACAAACTGACTCAGAATATGAAAAGGATAAGAGATGTCAGGACGAGTGACAGCAAGATAAACAAGACTCCCAACAAGATGACGATAACGCGTCGGATCAGGAAGAGGATCACCATAAGTAGGTTGAAGCTAAACATTAAGCTCCATAGGGGTCTCAACAGTGCGCTCATCCCCAAGAGCAGCACGAGCAAGAAGATCCTGAATATACTTTTCCTGGGAGATGTAAAAACCATCAGAAGTGTAGGAAACCTCAATTCCAAGAAAGTATCGAAGATGACCAAGATCAGTCATAAGAAACTGATCACGAAGACGGGCCTTAACAAAGGCGATTTACTCAGAATCATCACCAGTAATGATCATATCATCAACATAGAGAAGAAGAAGAGTGTGTCCACGAGGAGAAGTGTGAACAAACAGCGCTGGATCATGAACACTAGGGGAGAAACCAGCAGCAGTCACTACAAAGGCAAAGCGCTCAAACCAGGCACGAGGAGCCTGTTTGAGGCCATAAAGAGAGCGGTGAAGACGACAAACCATCCTCGCGGGAACAGAATAAGCAGGAGGAGGCTGCATATAAACCTCCTCACTCAACTCACCATTGAGGAAGGCGTTCTAAACATCAAGCTGGGACACAGAGCAGTGACGAACAGAAGCAACAGCAAGAAGAGAACGCACAGTAGTCATATGAGCCACAGGAGCAAATGTCTCATCATAATCACGTCCATGCTCCTGCTGAAAACCACGGGCCACAAGACGCGCTTTATAGCGCTCAAGAGATCCTTCAGAGCGGGTCTTAATCTTATAGACCCACTTACACGTAATAGGATGAACACCAGGAGGGGGAGAGACAAGATCCCAGGTGCCAGTGCGCTCAAGCGCAACAATCTCCTCAGCCATGGCCAGCTGCCATTCAGGACGATGCTCAGCATTCCGATAAGAATTCGGCTCGGAGGCAACAGAAAGACCATACTGACTAGGAGAGTAACGGTTGGGGGCACGACGCTGACGAACAGGACGAGTAGAAGGAAGCTCATCAGAGGAAGACGACTCAAGAGACGACGATGAGGAAGAAGGAATAGCAGAGGAAGGCTCCGGAGAACGAGGAGAACTAGGAGAACTAGATGGGGCAGAGGAGGATGGTGTCGAAGAAGAGACATCAGGGGGAGGGGATCCTGAAGAAGGCACACCAGAAGTAGAAGGAGGTTGTAGCATCCCATTTGTCTAACAACTGTAATGCTACTTGGTTTAGTAATATAATGGCTACTTCATATATATAATTGTTGCATCATAATTATATCATGCTCATGTCATCATGCCACCTTGCTTTGGAGCATCATATAAAACCCTTTTTGTGTTGGTTCTTCTCTCATATGCATTGCAAATTGTATTTGCCTCTTGATATTGTATTTGGTTCTTGATATATTGTTTAAATGCCCAAGTTGAGTTGGGGGCATATCTTTTATTGACTCCACCACCTTTCTTGTCATCACCCCATCATTCCACCATTCCACCATATATGAGCATTGCAACTTATTTGGTTTTGCCTCTAGCTCATGTGGGTTGGGATGGATCCAATTCTAGCTCCACATGCTCCCATGTATGCACCATGTTGTTTTCACAATATTGGTGGATGAGAGCCACATGGCCACCTTTGCATGCCTTGTGAGTGGAACCTTTTCCCTAGCTTCCATATGGATTGTTTTGGGGTTATTATCATGTGGGGATATTTTTGGGACTAGTAAACATCTAGTGGAATATACACACTACCAAGTCCCAATTATAATCAAATGTGGTCATCTCCATCTACTCCACATGGGGCATCCTTTTGAGTTCTTTTTGCTTGGCTTTTATTCCAATTCTTGGGAATGCCTAATAATAATGCCATGTTTGTTATTTTGTTTTCACAAGGATAATACATGGCATTTATTAATTTGCATGGGCCATGCAAGAGTACCATCACCTTTAGCCATTTGTTTTACTCTTGGTTTTAATAGGTTTTTTTCTCTTTTGGGGTCATCTCCATCCCTCACCACCATATCTCTTTCTACTCCTATTGCTTGGTCTTGTTTGATCTTGCTAAAAACCCTAAGCCCCCTCTCTCACCCTCTCCTCCAACCATTCTTTTTGCTTGTTTCTTTTGTGTAGGTCTTGCCATATACCAAAACCCATGTGCTTGATCATGTGTTGTCCATGATCATGTGCTTGATCATGGTCACCTCCCTCTCCCCCTCATCTCACCTCTCTCATAAACCCTAACCCGAGCATCCTCTAGCTAACCCTAGCTAACCAATCATCTCTCACCCCTATCCCTGCCCTGCAGGCCCCACCTGACCCCCTGGAACCACCCCATCGCATGTGCCTCCCCTGGTCCCCCTCCCTCCAAACCCTAGCCCTAACCCGAGCCACCTCCTTCCCTTTTGCATAAAGGTGACCACCACCCCATGTGCCTCTCCCCTCTCTCCCTTATCACCTCAACCACCCCATCTCTCCACCACCTCAGATCCATCCAGGAGGCTCCCAGGACCCCCTCTTCCTCCCCTCTTCCTCCCTTATTCCTCCCCACGCTTGTAAGCTCACCACCATGCCCCCAAAACCCTAGCCTCGGCCCCCTCTGCTCTCCTTCGATCTGGAGCGCGCCAAGCTGAACCAGGAGCACGAGGAGCCTCGTCTACTTCCTCTACATCGCCTAGAACCGCTGGGAGCTGCGGGACCTCCCCGGAGAAGCCTCGTCGCCGCCGTGTCCGTGAGCACCAGGAGCTCCGGCCAGCCAGCTACGCGCCAGATCGCGACCGCCCCGAGCTCCTCCGCCACCACCGACGCACTCCTGGTGAGCCCCTGCACCTCCTAGACATGGTCCCTGTCCCCCTCTCGCCGTAGAACGTCGCCGCCCGGCGTCGAGCACCCTGCGCGCGCGCGCGTCGCCGCAGTCGCCGCCAGCGTGCGCGTCAGTTGCATCTGCAGCCAGCCGTACTGCCTCTGTTCCTCGTCGAAGCCCGCGCGCTGCAGCCCACCCCAGTAGTTGCCCTCTGAACGAAAATTGTAGCCCACACCACCCTCTCCATTTTTCGTTTTTGCGGCTTGGCGAGATCCGCCGTCGTTTGGTCGCCATCGTCGTCCAAACTCCGGCGGTTCTCTGTACTCTGCAGATCGGCGCGTAGCAGCAGTTCCGACAGCAGCTGACCGTTTTGCGCAGAGGCCCCTGACCTTTTTCCCGCCTCAACCCGCGGTACGCAGAGCCCCACCCGTCAGCCTCTCTGTTAGTTTTGCAAAACAACCCCCGCAGATCTGAGCTCCTCAACCCGCACTCCCCTGGACTGCCCACGTGTCGCCCACCGGCTGGCCGCGCGCGTGTGTGGCCCTGCTGCTCCTCTGGCCCACCTGTCATCCTCTGCGGCTAGACTAACCCTGGATGACAGAACCTTTTCTGTGCGCTGTGCTGCTAAGTCAGCGTTGGCCCCACTCGTCTGTGACAGTGGCTAGCTCCCTCTGAGTGTAAAAAGTTTCTCCTGTTTTCTGTTTAATTCAAATCTTTTCAAATTATTTCAAATTCAAATTCAAATTTCAATCTGTTTAAATCTAAACTAATTCATAACTTTCAAATGGTTTGGAATTTGAATTCAAATTTTATATGAAATATGTTTTGTTTTTGAATGTTAATTCAAATCTTTAATCAAATATTTTTTCAGAATTAATTTAAATAGTCAACCTTTGACTTTGACCCTATTTAATAATTTGGACTTTAAAATAAATTTAAATTCATAATTCCAAATAATACAAATAATATATGTTTTCAAATCAGAAAAATGTGAGGAATTCAAATATGCTATCCAAAACATATTTTGAACACTTTAAATTTCAAGTTAATTTAAATTACAACAAAATGCCCTTTTCTCAATTTAATTAATAACTTTTGATTTATAACTCCAAATTTAACAAATGATATGTCTATAATGATTAGCTCGACGAGACCTTTCTGTTTATGCATTCCTTGATCTGAATTGAAGCATGCATCATATAATTATTGAATAATCAGAACTGTTTATGAGAGTAAAACATGCCTAAATACTTTAACCAAGTGCTTTATTATTGTTTCTCATCTCACCCATGCCATGCTACTTTATTGCCACGCAAATTGTGCATCATTCATCATGGCATGATTGTTTGCTTGTTGCATTTTTATTCCTATGCTTGTGCACTTTATTTATGTTGGCCCTTGTTTGTTTGGTTCTTCTTCGAATAGAAGCTGAGCAGGGGATATATCAAGAAACCCAGGAGCACTACCCAGATCCTTCTCTCGCTTCAACTGAGCTGCCAGGCAAGCACTACCACATGCTTGCATACATATAGTACCTATTGCCTCTATCTTATTCTTGCATCATTGAGTCACGATTGCATTAAATTGAATCCCAAGTGTTGCATAGCCTTTACTTTTAAACCCCACCGAAGCTTGTTCCTCCATCCCATGAGCCATTACTACAGGAGTTGTTTGAGCCATGCGAGTCGTAGAACAGCATGTGTAGGGTATGTGAGTGTCTGATGGATAACGAGGTACCTAAACAACTTAACCTGAGTAGTAATGGGATAACTAATGAAAGTGGCACCGGTGAGCAATATCTGCTATTTGGTTTTTAATGCTCACTTGTGTCCCGTAGGACCCCGAGTACTTGATTCCTGTTCGTTGAATATTCGCGCTATCCACATCCGGGAGGATTATGGGACCCCCCCTGAGCCAGAGCTTGATTCATTCTTATTTCTTGGGGCCACAAACTAGTTTGAGGTTTTATTTACTATCCTGTACTTATGCCATGCTTTACTGCTTTATTTACGATTGTGCGAGGAGCACCTGTACTGTTTAGGTAAGCGGAGTGTTTTCGCGGTATCGACAAGCCCAGTCACATTTTCGGGTTCCCAGTCGTTTACAGCCACTGACGCAAACATTGAGTCCGTCTCGAAGTCAGCTAACTTCGTTGCGGGTAGCTTAATGGGGTGGCCCCCTGAAATATTTCTGAATCCTGTGATTGCTTTGTCGTGAAGGCCTCGTTGGGTTTTGATTTAGTTTTTCCGAGGTTGATCGAGTGTGTGTTGATATTTGTGCACCCCTGCAGGGTAAAACTTTCTGAAAGCCGTGTCCGCGGTTATGGACGACTTGGAGCACAGTTTCTCGATCATAGACAAGCATAACTAAAGTACCGCTTTTAATTTGACTAAGTAACTGACTAGTAAATAGTGCAACACTCATGGAATGGATAATAAAACTGCCAACGGATGGGGGTTGTTCGTCCGCTTCCTCGTTGGTAAGCGAGGAGGAGGATGGATCTGTTGATATTACTGTTATAACTGTTGTTATTAATTCCCGGACATCCGTCTATCTTTGGTTAGGCGGATGGTTAGCGAGTTTCTATAGAACTGTTAGGGTTTATCTTTTGCTGCAATTGCGTCACCCCAGGTTGTGTCCCCTTTAGAGGCATAAAGACTTGCTGAGTACCCCTAGGGTCTCACACGATTAATTATTTGATTCAGAGAACAGGTACACTCACAAGATGGATACTGGGTGGAGGAGACGGACGACGTGGACAACGATCATTCGGTGTAGAGATTCCGGGAACGGGGATCCGTGAGATCTGTGGGCGGGATGTGTTTATTTATGGGGCATCTTATGCCAATTTGCTTCTTATCCGTACTCGGATCTTGTTTGCCGCTTCCGCCTGATACTCTGATGTTTGATGTATGAGGAGATATCCCAAACTATTATATCTATCTAGGACATTTGAATCTTGCCGTATGGCGTTGCTATATTTCCTTTCTTTTTAGATGGAATGGCTCTGATGTACTGTTGTATGGTGGCTTGCATACATACTCATTTGTGTATGTAGTTGATCCCTTCGCCTGCCGATTACGCCGCCCGTTCTTGTCCCGATGTTTGGAAATGGTTGGGACGGCCGAAAGGTCTACCTGTGAATGGCATTTGGGCCCCATCGTACTATTTCAACCATTTCCGCTCATCCAGGCTTGTAACTAGGAGCGTAATTCACCGAGGTAGTTACAGAGGTGTGTTAGGAAAAAGAAGAAAAGAGATATCTTCCACCGGGTAGGTACCAGCGGTGGGAGGAGGATAGAAAGGACGCGTCTCATCAAAAGTAACATCACGAGAGATACGCATCTGACGACCAACGGGGTCCCAACAGCGATAGCCCTTATGCTCATCACTCTATCCAAGAAAGACACACTCAACAGACTGAGCGGTCAGTTTGGTGCGTTCGCGAGGAGCAAGGAGAACATAGCAAACACAACCAAACAAGCGAAGCATGGAGTAGTCTGGAGACTGTCCAGATAGACGCTCAAGAGGAATACCACCCTGCAAAGTGGCGGAGGGCTGAATATTGATGAGGTAAGTCGATGTAGCGACAGCCTCAGCCCACAAATGCGAAGGAAGGGAAGAAGCAATCATCAGGGCACGAGTGGTCTGAAGAAGATGGCGATGCTTACGCTCAGCAACGCCATTCTAGGCATGGGCGCCAGGACAGAAGAACTGAGCAAGGATGCCCTGCTCAGCAAGAACACCTCGCAACATCTGGGATATATACTCACCAGCAGAATCAGCACGAAACACACGAACGGGTGTAGAGTATTGAGTACGGACCATGTCCGCAAAACACTGATATATGGAGAGCACTTCACTGCGAGAGCGCATAAAATACAACCAAGTGTACCGAGAAAAATCATCGATGAATAAAATATAGTAGCGATGACCCCCTTTCGAAGCGAAAGGAGCCAGACCCCAAACATCGGAATGAACTAAATCAAAAGGTCGCTGAGATACAGACGCGCTAGTAGGATAGGGAAGCTGAATCTGTTTGCCCAACCTACAGCCCTAACAATGTAAAGACCCATCTCCTAAGACAGACCCCAGAACACCACGATGAACAAATGACGACAGGCGAGAGTCACAAAGGTGACCAAGACGATGATGCCACTTCTGAAAGGAACTGGTAGCAGAGGCGACGACCGGAGAAGAACTGACATATGAAGTGGCAGCGGAAGGAACACGAAGCCAGTCTAACTCCCAAAGTCCTGAAGAGTCACGGCTGCGAGGGCCAGCTCCAACCAGGGACTGTGTGCGACGGTCCTAGACAATACAAGAATCAACATCAAGAATGACGCGACAACCAGAGTCAGTAAGCTGGCTAGCAGAGAACATATTCATCTTAAGACGAGGAACATGCGAAATATCAGGAACATAAAAAGAACAAGTAGAAAGGGTGCCCCGACTAAAAACAGGAAGAGAGGTACCATCAGTCGTTAAAACACGGACATGAGAAGGGAGAGAGCGAAGAGCGGATAGAAAAGAAGACTCAGAGGTCATATGAAAAGAAGCTCCAGAATCCAGATACCACGGGGACATACCTGACTGTGTAGAAGGTGGTGGTCGCGCAGTGCCTGAAGAATCAGTCACAGAACCAGCAGTGCATGTCGAAAAAGAGCCTATAGCAGCAAGCAGACCGCGAAGGCTCTTGAAAATGTCCTGATCGGAGAGAGAAACTGCTGAAGATCCGGAAGGAGCCGACTGCCCACGAGCCTAGTGCTGCTGACGTAAACTGGGATCCTGTGTATAACAGGTGGCCCAAGTTTGGCCATCCTTGTTACAGTAAGAGCAGTGACGAAGAGAACCACGACGACCCTGACCACGAGCCTGCTGGTGCAGACTCGGACCCTGAGACTGCTGGTGCTGACTCTGACCCTAACCTGGAGGAGTGGGTAGTATCGGCGGTGGCACAGAGGACCGCGGCTGAGTCGAGGGAGCATACGGCATAGGAACACCACGAGTAGCAATCACAGACGGAATCGCAAGAATACCAGCACCACAGAGACGGGTCTCCTCAGCCCGAAGCTCAGACAACACCTCAGAGAGTGGGACACGACCACGAGCATTCAGCTGAGCACATCGGGGCTCAAACTCCTGGCGAAGACGAGACAGAAACTCATAGATGCGGTGAAACTCCAAATCCGAGCGCACAATCTGGCAGCACGAGCATGTGCCACAAACAGCAGTACGGAGAGAATCAAGCTGACGGCAGATAGCAGCACTCTGAGTATAGAACTCATCAATAGTGGAATCACCCTGCAGAAGAGCATGCTCCTGGCAAACCACGGACAGGTAAAGAGCATCCCTAGACGGCTGATAGCGCTGACGAAGATGTGCCCACTGAGCGGCAACAGTAGGGAGACTCATGAACTCAGCAGCATACTGGGCAGAACACTGGAGGTGAGAACAACAGCAGCACTAGTATCCTCATCGACCCACTGAGTGCAGGCGGTCAAAGCGTGGCGATAGGTCTCGAGATCAGCATAGAACTGTTTAAACTTCAGTTCATAAGCAGCAACAGCATTATCATCAGCACTCTGAGCAGCATCCTTGGCCTCCTGAGAAGCATCAGCACCGAGAACAATCGGCATCGGCGGAAGAGGAGCCAAAGGAGAAGGGGGAACGGCGGACAGGAGACCTCGCCGAAGAGCACACCCTAAAGACGGAGACCGCGCATGTGAATGCGCATAAGGGCAGCGAAATCAGGATAATTCGCGCCATCGAAGATCACCGGGAAGCGAGGAATCGCAACATAGCCCGATGGAGAAGACATCTCTCTCTCAATTTTTTTGGTCAACTCTCAGATCCAATCGGGAACCGACGAAGACCAGCTGTCAGATTCGATCGCGGCGAGCTGGAGTCCGGCAGACGGGGCCAGCAGATGAGTAGACGGGGCGGGGGCGGACGGCCGGCGGGGCAACGACGGACTACCGGCGGGGCAGGCGGGGCCGGGCCACAGATGGAGCAGACAGGGAGGGGGCGGACTGTCGGCGGGGCAGGCGGGGCCGGGCCGGACAGGGCGGTCGGGCAGCAGTGTCGGGTCTGGCGGGCATTCGTCGGGTGGAGACAGCTCGGGCGCGAGGTGGCGTTGTCCAGGGAGACGAGGAGGCGTCGGGTTGAGCAGGCAGGGAACCGACGAAGACCAGCAGAGTTCTGAATTGATCCAGGGAGTTGCAGCTAGATCCCGCGAGGTGGAATCACGAGGGAGTCCTGATCGGGATCGGCCCGCGTGGTGGAAGAAGACTGATCTGGATCTCGATTTGGATCTCGATTGGGTCAGGCAAACCCAGATCAGGCACACCTAAATCGATCCAAATCTGAAAACGGGGCGAAACGAGCGGCGACCGACGGCGACGACGACGGCAAGGCCGGCGGCGACAGGGACGGTGGCGGCCGACGAAGTTGCGAGAAAGAGGACGGGGCTAACGTGGCTCTGATACCATGTTAGGAATAAGCAACTTATATTCCTATGGGGGCCAAAGGACACAATATATAGTACAGGTACATGGCAAATATGCAGGAAGCCCCCTAACATATGGGGAACTATAATATACAAATATATACATCTAACAATGGTATTGCATTAACCCAAACGATCTCTTGAAGCGTGTGAATATGCATAATTGCAGGTGTTGGAGATATGCCCTAGAGGCAATAATAAATGTGGTTATTATTATATCTTTGTGTTTATGATAAATGTTTACATTCATGCTATAATAGTATTAACAAGGAAACATTGATACTTGTGTGATTTGTAAACTTAATTTGAAGTCCCTAGTATAGCCTCTATACATCACTAGCTTGTTGGTTGATAAATGATTGTGGTTTCCCTATCATGAACATTGAGATGTTATCAACAACAAGATCATATCGTTAGGAGAATTATATGGTGGACATACTCCTATAGATAAGCGTAGCATAAAGATCAAGTCATTTCAATAGTTCAATTGCTATATGCTTTCTGATACATAGTAACCTAATTCCTTCGACCATGAGATCATGCATATCACCTTTACCGGATGGATGCTTTGATGACATCAAACACCACACCGTAACTGGGTGTCTATAAAGGTGGCATTGAGTGTTCGGAAAGTATTGGTCGAGACACATGGATCAAGAGTGGGATTTGTCCATCCATATGACGGATAGATATACTCTGGGCCCTCTCGGTGGAATGTCATCCAATTAGCTTGCAAGCATGTGACTGGCTCACAAGGGATCACATATCACGGGAACGAGAAAAGAGTACTTATCGGTAACGAGGTTGAACTAGGTATGCAGAGATACCGACGATCATAACCTCGGATAAGTAAACTATCGTGAGACAAAGGGAAATTGGTATCGTATGTAAGTGGTTCATTCGATCGCAAAGTAATCGTAGAAATATGTGGGAGCCATATGAATTTCCAGATTCCTCTATTGGTTATTGTTCGGAGAAGTGTCTCGATCATGTCCGCATAATTCACGAACCGTAGGGAGACACACTTAAGGATTCGACGTTGTTTGAGTAGTTATGGTATTATGAGAAAGAGACCGAATGTTGTTCGGAGTCTCGGATGGGATCCAGGATATCACGAGGTGATCCGGAATGGTCCGGAGAATAAGATTCATATAAGGAAAGTCCCGTTTCGGAGTTGGGGAATGATTCCGGTGTTTTCATCGGGAATGTTCTAGAAGGTTCCGGAATGTTCGGCACTCTGGAGGGGAAGGGTACATGAATGTGTTGTATCAAACTTGGTATGATTGCATCATGTACTAAATGTTCTCGCTGTTCCAAATAAAGGATTAAATTGAATCCTAGTTTGAAAAGGTCAAATAGATAAATTGAAAAGTCAAATAGCTAAAATTGGAAAGTGGAAAAGAGGAGGAGGGGGGGAATCCGAGTTGGGGAGGAGTTCCCTCCTCCAACCGGCGGCAACCCTCCAAGACGAGTTGGGGAGGGACTCCTCTCCCTCCCCTTGGCCGCCGGCCCCCCTCCACCTATATAAGGAGGGGCAGGGACCCCTCCTAGGACACACAAGTCCCTCACCTCAAACCCTAGAAGCTGCAGCCCACCATAGCCGCCGCCCCCCTAGGGTTTTGCCCTAGCCGCCGACTTGGGGGTCCCCGGAACCCTAGCCGCCGGCTCTAGCCCCTCCTCCTTGGTGTGTCTAAACCCTAGATTGCCGAGGAGCTCTCTCATACTCCACCATACTCGCTCCGGCTTAAGGCGAAGCCCTGCGAGATCTCCCCTCTACTTCCGGTACCACGCCGTTGTGCTGCCGGAATCACGAGGAGAGTGCTACAATCTCCACTGCCTGCTGGAACAAGGGAGAGGAAGGTCTTCGTCGAGTACCGAACGTGTGACCGACTGCGGGAGCGCTGCCGGAACGCAGCGCCGGAAGGATCGTCTACGCGATCTTGAGATCGGGAAGAGTACGACTACATCACCCACGAGAATCCGCTCTCGTTAAACACTTTGGAATCTTCGAGGGTAAGTTATTCCATCGACTCGTTGCTACAATCTAGTAGATAGATCTTGGCTTGTTTGTTTGTATGCGATAGAAAATTTTTGTTTTCCATGCTACGAAACCCTACAGCAGGGATATAGCTACTCTTATGTTGTCATCAGAAAAACTCAATAAAACCACTGGAGTACCTCTTACTAATGATATGTCATTTGTGTACAGGAGCACAGTGGGAGCCTTGTAATACCTCTGTCTGACTCGACCGGATATATCTTTTACTGTTAATCGAGTATGTCAGTTCCTTGCTACTCCCACAGATGTGCATTTGTCGGCGGTAAATCGTATACTGCAATATGTGAAGGGCACAGTCAGCCTTGGACTACATTTTCAGAAATCTTTCTCATCTGAATTGAGTGTGTACACGGACGCAGATTGGGCAGGGTGCCTTGACAATCAGAGATCAACATGTGGTTATGCAGTGTTTTATGGACCTAATCTAGTGTCCTGGAGCTCCCGGAAGCATCCCACTGTAAGCCGGTCTAGTACGGAGGCAGAGTACAAGGCTATGGCAAATGGGACGGCTGAAGTAACATGGATACAATCAGTTCTGAGAGAACTAGGAGTGTTTCAGTCACAGGCTCCGACGTTGTGGTGTGATAATCTCGGAGCTAAGTTCCTCACAGCTAATTCAGTGTTCCATGCCCGAACAAAGCATATAGAAATTGACTTTCACTTTGTGCGAGAGAAAGTTTCAGCAGGAACGTTGAAGGTGCGTTTCATTTCCTCTCAAGATCAGCTGGCCGATATCTTCACAAAGGCGCTCAATCGGGAAGTGTTCGATCGACTGAAGTTTAACTTGTGTCTGGCCAGTACGTGTTTGGATCGAGAGGGACTGTTAAACGGTGACTAGTTGAGATCATGATACGACCCAAACCTGTACTGATAGGACTTGTTGATTCCCGTATAGATGGATAACTCATAGGTTGTTAGTCGTATGTAATCCTAACAACTGTAACCCTAGCCTGTTAGGAGCACATGTTTCCTGACCCAAAACGTTAGATTCTCGTTTGATGCTAAGTAACGCCGTTACTTCATGACTTGCACGAAAACCGAGCAAACTAAGCTTATCTGATTTCATGCATTTTTGAGTCAAACCCTAATGTACGACAGAAGCAAAACCCTAACCAAAATAAGCCTTATTTTCGTTTTGTAACACTAACCCAAACAAGCCTTATTCCTTTTAGGTAGCTATTCTTTTTTGAGTCAAACCTTATTTCGTGTTGTAACCCTAACCCAAATAAGCCTTAGATAAGCCTTATTCCTTTTAGGTAGCTATTGCATGCAGAACTTAACATTTTTCACTTTATGTATTGTTTTACGAGCTGCCGGCCCAAGCCTCATTTATTTATTCTCTCTTTAAAATTCCTTGCTCATTTGATAAACAAGGCGGAATAGGCGATTGCTCTCTTCGTTCTACCTCATCCCTCGTCGTGCACGGCGCTGCCGTCGGCACATTTTTTTGGTACGTACCATTGCTTTCCCTAAGCACAAGAAAAAAATTTATGCCAAAAATATAAGGCACTAAACCACTTACATGAAAAGTTAGGGTTTGCATACTACCACAAGCTTTCACTAGGGTTTGCATAGTACGAAGCGTTTGCATGCAGAATTCAATTTAAGCCTTGTTTATTTTATCTTTCCATTTTAGATGTGAAAATTTTCTTTACCAAACAGCGTGCTAAAAAATTAGGGTTTGCTCAGAAATCTAGGCATTGCATGCATGGATACAAACAGTGTGGTACAACCGCCGTTAGAAACCGTTAGTCCTTCCAAGAGCCAGCCACTAACATCTAAAATAGCATTGCATGCGATCTTTTTATCCAACGGACCTAAGCCTATGCACAGCTACCCTATGTGTAGCAAATGCGTCGATATATATATATATGCGTGCGTGTCGTACGTGCGTGTGTGTGCTCCCGGCCACAGCAATACGCACGGCACAAACCAATCTATCTCTCTCTTTTCCGTTTTATATTACCTGCGCCTAGCCGAAGACGTGCACTCTGTCCAGGTGGTGGCTGGCGGGTTGAGAGAACCAAGATGGTTGTTTGGTTGTCGTGTATCATGTCTTACTGTTATTTCTTCCAAAGTGACGCAGGAACTGACATCCAGATCATACAAGGTCCTTTGTGCAAAGTCATTTGGTAGAATCTCAGAGAGACAAAATGCACCTTTGTTGTTGCTGAGTCCCCTCAGACTCAAATGTCTAACAGGCAGGTTAGCCGCCTCTCTTAGTGACTCAAACTGAGCAAAACCTTCAGCCTCAACTTAGGTAGGGTGCCTAACTCTCGGAATAATGCTCCATGAGCTACCAAGCCAGAGCTAAAAGACCTCAAATCTATTACTTGCAGTGCTTTAAGCCTATAGATGACCTCAACTGGTATTGTCTGTATGCCACTAGACTTTAGGTACAAAAACTTGAGGTTGATGAGGTTTCCAAAGCAGCAAGGCACTTCCTTTACTTGAATTTGATTTTCTGACAAATCAAGGTACTCCAGTTTCCCCAAGGAACATAATTCTTCTGGTATCCTCTTGAGTGTGTTACCTCTCAAATCCAGATATGTTAGCGAACTGTTTCGGCACCAATATTTTTCTCAAATAGCTTCCATGCCTCATGCTCCTGCAGATATGTGACTTTTAACTCTTTCCTCACCTCCATTTGGCCACAAACTTTTCTTAATCTTGTTGTTAGCACAACTTTTCTCTTGAGGTTGTTTACATTTCCGAGGGGATATGGTATGCCAACATCTTCTAGATTGATTTGGTCCCATAGGTCATCCAATAGTACAAGAAAGCTTATTGTCTTCATGTACTGATTTATGAGATTTCTATGTTCCAAACCATTACTTCTCAATCTGAGCCTTTCTATGATTTGTGATTGGACCTTTTCCACTGTGCACCCTCTGGAGGCAGTCACAAAGAGAACAAGGTTGAAGGTCATGCCCTCTCCAAATGAGTTATTGATATTTTTCAGAAGATGTGTCTTCCCCACTCCACTGGGACCCCATATTCCAATCATTCCGATTGTGGGTACATCCTTAATGTACTGTAGAGCATCTTGAAGGTTACGGTTCTCAGCTGACATAGGTGGACCAGGCATCTCTTGTACAGGAGGTGGCATTGACTCAATGGAAACAGTACCGGGACAACTACTGAGACATTCTTGAACCTCGCGAAGCTTCTCAGATGCCAGCATAGTAACATCCTTCTTCAACTTCCTGCAGTCCCGAGAGATTACTTCTACATCACGAATGATGGTATCCACTTTTTGCAGCCATCTTTTCACCTCATATGTTGCTGTTCTGTGCTGTCGCTCCGCATCTGCGATCTCTCGGCGGACATCGTTCCCCTTGGCATGCAGGTCGTTGGTTGCATTCTCAACATTTCTCACGATCTTTTCTGTCTACAATGATAAATAACACACGTAAATTAAATATTCAAAACACCATTAAGAAATTTTAGTGTTGATGGAAATACTTACCAAATTTAATGGGTCGCCCCTTTGAAGTTTTGCTTTCTCTATGGCATCAATTGTATCTTCCCACTGCCTTACATCTCTTATTCCTTGCATTACCTTCCCATAACGTATCAAATCTGATGGCAGGCCTTTTAGTTCCCTTACGAGAGCCTCTGCAAGCAACCCGATACCGGGATCAGAATAAAGATCGTGTGCACCAAATTCTTTTTCAAATAGCTGGTGTGCTTCATCCTCTCCCAGATCGGGCACTTGTATATACCTTTCTACATCCATCAGATGACATATGGATTGTGATATTGACGTGACTATGACTTTCCTCTTCAAGCGGCGAGAAACTTCCCCATCTTGCACAGCTTCCACAACTTCCAAATCTTGCACAGCTTCCACAACTTTTACATCTCCAAGAGGATATGGAATGCCAACTGCTTGAAGGTCTAGCTGCACACGAAGGTCATCCACCAACAGCAGAAAACTTTTTGTCCTGAGAAGTTCAGATATCCTGGTAGCTTGAGTTGGCACATCATCATGCTTGTTTATGCGGAGCCTGTTTGTGATTTGAGCTTGTAGCGAGCATTCACTGGAAGCTGTAACAAAGATAACAAAATCAAATGGGCATTCTCCAAGAAATGAATCGTTGATCTTTTTCAGAAGATGTGTTTTCTCATCTCTATCTGGACCCCATATTCCAATTGCTCCCACCGCGAGATCATCCTTAATGCACCTCGGAGCATGATGGAGGGTATCCTCTCTGCTTGGCGCAAGTTGAACAGAGTGGGTGGACAAATCTATGACATGTGGTGGAGCTGGTTTCATAGTTTCCCCAGCAATTCAGGGAGCACCTAAAAATTCTGCACCTGTTACCAAAAGACTCGCGGTTTGCCGCTTCTTCAGATATGGCTTGCTTTGCCCTTTGCACCCACTTATCTGCTTCAAATGTTGGTATCAAGCCATTCATGTCGCCATCTGCCATTCTCTGTTCGACACGATCCAGATTACCTTCCAAAGTCTCAGTTTCAGTCATGTGATTTGTCACATTTGTGCGAGCGGTGAAGCAATATGTGGCATGTGTGGAAAAGAGTGTATAGAATGGACTTATGAGAGTGTTAACAGTATTTCCAAACCAAGGAGCATGATTCACCAGCGGCATTTTTTGCACCAATTTGAAGAATAGGTACTGCAAGACAATAGATGTGTCTCAGATATGGATATGGCAAGAAAAACACCAATAAACCTTATGAAACAGATCCCTGTGAAGAACTTTTGCAGCAACTGATTACGATCTTGGGGAAACTCTGTTTCATGAATTTTTCTAGTTTAACAACTTGAAACAACTGTTTATCCTTGGCATCACTAGATCATTTGCAAACAGCAAAGTCAATTTTCTTTTTCAACAGTAGCCAGGTGTGTCCTTGTTTTGGTCTAGGTATGTGCCTTAGAAGAGTCCATAACAATAGCTAGCGGACAAGTTTTTATCCGTTTTTGGGCAGAAAATAAACAGGCATATTCAGTATCAAAAGATTAAGAAATTTATCAATGGCAACAAAAGCTCAATTACCTGCTACAATAAGACGAAGTACATATATAAACCACACTGTATATGGAAGATGTATTATATGACTTCAGCTATAGCCATTGGAGTTCTGGAAATATGTCGGATTGTTAGGATGTTTGAACAGATAAAAGATAAGGCTATATAACAGATAAAAATGCAAAAAAAGTGCTTACTGTGTCTCTTCTATTATGCGAAAGAAGTGTTTCAGCAATACAAGAACAAGCTTCGTATGTTCCTTTGGAGACTTGATCACGGTAAGAGAAGTGGACACAAATGAAAACAGAACTATGGGTTTGAATTGTCTTCTCTCTAGATTCAGAAATATCAACTGAAAAGTAGCTAGTAAAGAGTAAACAATACACAAAGGCAGAAATGGATGGAAGCGATCAGGAGAGTGGAAAAACTGGAATTCCAGATTAAGTTTTGTGCAGGAGAAGATCCAGAATGCAGCAAACTGACCTAAGAGAGGACAACTTTTACAGGTCCTAGTAGCGAAGTAGGCAAATGGTTGTGAGAGCTGTGGAAGATTGTGCAATGGAGTGGCAAAGGAGGCATCTTACTCTGAAGCAGTCAACGATGATGAAGCTGCAGAAAACAAAGCATAAAAGTCAGACTCGAGGATTTTTAACCCCGAAGTGGCGAAGTAGACTCAGCGACTCCAATCGCCACTTTAGAATCAAGATGCTTCAATCATTGACCATTAATCTATTATCAACTGTGTACTAGCAGTAAGATGAGTACTATAGAATTACGACTGCTAGCCTCAAGCCAAAGCATAGATATCCTTACTTTCGAAGGAAAGGTCCGTATCTTGCAAAGCTTAACTATACAACTTTTTGTTTTGTTTTCAGGAAAGGGCTTTCGAGAAAAACATTTTTGTAGGCGACAAATGACTTTGAACATTTGGAGGATATTTTCCAATGTGGTGAAGCAATTCCAACTGGAAAATAGCTAGTAAAGAGGAAACAACAGGCAATGGCAGAAATGGATGGATGCAATCAGGAGAGTGGAATGACCTGAGTTGCAAACTATTTTTTGTGGGATGCAGAAGAAGAACCAGAAAACAGCAAAGGATCCAAGAGAGAGGAGGTCTTCCACAGGTCACACATTCCCACATTCTTCCACAGCTCCCACAATCCTTCCACAGGTCATAAAAGTATACGAAGCTACAGAAAACAAAGCATAAAAGTCAGACTCGATGGCGGCCTTTAGTGGCAAAGTACGTAGACTCAACGACTCCAATGGCCACTTCTAAATCAAGATGCTTCAGTCGTTGTCCATTAATTTATATCCACTGTGCTGCAGCAAGACGAGTATAAAATTACGACAGTTAACCTCAATCCAAGCATACCTTTATCTGGAAGGAGAAGTCCCATCTTCATCAAAGCTTAACAACTGAACGTTGGTGAGCTGCTACTCCTATTGTTAATTATTATATGCAAAATCCCTTGCAAGTTGGTACCAGTTGGAGTACAATATATTTACATTCAAATTCAATGAACCGAACAAAGAGTCGTCGGGCTCTACTCATTTGATCATTTGCCCGGTGGTCTGTGGAGTTGCCGCCGCAGTCGCCTTGAACTGTTTATTTACAAATGGTTACTATGCGAGTATGCATCCGTACGCGATGGTGTTTCCCCCTTGAACTGTTTATATTTACAAAACATTAATTCTACAATTTCGTTCCTGGTCATTACAGATTGACAGGTATATAGTAATATAATATTTTAATTATCCATGTGTTTTAAACTGAATCTTAGCTTCCTATGTATCCAGAAGTACGGAGGTAAATGCGGAGGTCATATCACTAGTCGCTTGCAATCTACTAGTGGAATGGTTCGCGTTGGTCGCTGTGGACTCCCAACCTCCAACTGAGCTGCTTATGGTGTGAACTGTCCACGCTGTGAACTGGCAACATACAAATGTTAGTCACCCATGGCCTGCTTTCAACAACTTGGAATTAGTGACTCCTGTGGATGCTGAAGTTTTTCATGTGTGTAACATCCTTACAGCCCGCACAAACCTTCTTCGATGCTAGATCTATATTATAAAAACTGTAATCAAGAGCCATGTTTTGTCGATTCACTTGTTCTTCTGCTCCGAATGTTCCCACTTTTCTACGGTTCTGCGAGTTAGTTTTCTGGAATCTTGCAACACTACTTGTTCTTGGAGAATTTATTCTGTGGCGCCATGGTGGTATGGTAGTTTGGTAACTGGAAGGCGCTGGAGCCGGTTATGTGTTTCTTCAGAACTCTGCTGATGCCCCTATTTTTATAGGAAGACATCACTACACTGACAGTGTGATTTTCTGAAAGAAAACTCCTTTCTAGGGTTTCTGAAATAATTAAGGTTACCTCTTGATGAAGCGACAGGAAGTAGCCCCATTCAAAAACAATCTGGTCACTCTGTCCCGGATAGCATTGTGGTTCTCACTTTACACCCTATCTAGTCTAGCATTATATTTTTCCGATTTGATGACTTTGTACGATGGGTCAACTTTGCTTTATCTTCGTGCTTAAATCAGCCAAACTCGGGTCTAAGCAAAATTGACCGAACTTTGGGTAAGACGCCCAGATTTATGTCTTGAGCAATGGCCGTCAGATTTTGCCTTGGGTATGACGGCTATATTTTGCCTTTGTTCAAGGTGGTCAGATTTTGGCCTTACTCCAAGGCGACTAGATTTTGGGCTTACACCAAGATGACCAGATTTCGGCCTTGCACCCAAGGCGGATTTTAGGTTTTATCCCATGTTAGGCGGTTAGAAATGGGCATTGCACCAAGTTGGTAGGACTAGACTATCGTGCAACTTGACTTGTTAAGGTGCAGCTCGTTAAGGCACACACTCGTTAAGACTCGGATTATTAAACTCGTTAAAAATAACGAGCAGAGTAAAAGTTCGGCTCGATTCGTTAGATGTTCACGGGCACTCACGAGAGCTGCTCGTTAAGAAAATGCAGTCAGATTCAGATAGAGGCATATAGTACTTAAAAAACGATAGATAATGAAAAAGGATAGTCACGACCACATATATACCGATACTTAAAAACGCCAGAATCGAGAAGATGGAGATGGGGTATACGGTGGGGAGACCAGGAGATGACGATACATACGAGAACGACTCAAAGATTCTAGATCGATTAGTATGAGGAGAGTCCAGGGTAAGCTCCTTTGATCAGTCGTTCCTAGATCGATCGGTTTTTGCCTCAGTCATCTTAGATGGGCTGCTAGATTGGGCATGCAGCATAAGTGGTCATACCTTGGTTGTTACATAGCTTAAACGAGTAGCTCGCAAACATTGTTAACTCGATTGTTTAGCTCTTTAAGGATAAAGCAAAAAGTTCAGGGATTTTAGACTGTTTAATGCGAGGTGGTCAGAAATCAGCCTTGTACTAAGGCACCATCAAGATGTGGCTTCTACTAGTTTTTTCCGCTTCTCCTCCTTTTCTCGTTACCTACAGTCAGTTTGTTGTAGGCTTCTCCTGAATCCAGCTTAGAACCAGATGTGTCCATCTCGCTCCTTCGTCTTTAACAGGTCTTCCTGCTTAGCTACAACCCAAATATGGGTGCAAACACAAGCCTCTCCACGCCAAGGTGACGACTTATTCAGGGCCCATTTAATTCATAATATTTCTAAATAAAAGGTTTGTATATGATCGGTATATGTTTCGTTTCATTTCCATAAATAGTTTATGATTCAGTTGATTTTCTAGTTTGGAACATACAAAGTTGTTTAGTCCTAAACCAATTTATATAAATTAAATGAATCTTTCACAGAATACATAGCGGACAATATAAAAATAACTGAAATTTTATCTTTCTTTTTGAAAAGCTTGAAATTTGAGTGACCCGTGGCCGTTGGATCTGGATCTGGGCACTCACAAAGGCAAAGTCACCGTGAGACTTTGTGACTCAATCTCTGTCTTTCCTCCATCCTGGACCCGATACCTAGCCACAGACGGCGGGCGAGGCGCCCGGCGAGCGAGGGGCGGCGAGAGGGCAGGATCGTTCTCAGCATCTCACCGGCGAAGCCCATCTTGGATCCCTTCGAGCTGCTCCACATCGCCCACATCGCCAACATCGCCGCCGTTCATCCCACCGGCGAAGCCCCCTCCCGCCGACCGTCAACTGGTAACCTATCTCTCTATCCCCCTCGTGCGGTGCTGGGTGGCGAGACCTGCCGGTTCCGATCTGACGGGCATCCCTAGCTGATTTCTGAGCTTACTGCCGCCATGCCTTAGCTGTGCCAATTTCTCTGGATGAACCTGCGATGCTTAGTTAGTAGTACTGACGAGCACACAGCAAAGTGCGTCTTGCATCTGACGAACCAAGAGCAAGTCTTGTTGTGGATTGGCAAATTCTAGCAGGATCTAGGCAAGAAAACAGCCATTGAAAACTGTTTGGAGTAGTAAAAACATAAAATTGTTGTGCTTTGATGATTGCCTCCCCGCATTATCCTCTCTCGCCTCCTCCCCGCATCACCATCATCTTCCGATCTCCATTGCCGCTGCCGTGGCCGTCCTCGTCGTCGACACTGCCCGACGGCCTCCTCTGCTTCACCTCGATTCACTCCCGTTCGCCCAACCCGTGCTCTCGGTGTCTTTGTATGTTCCTACTTCAATCACCGTCGCCTCGGTCCCTTGTGGTGCTTGTCCAATTCCGGTATGTCTTGAAAAATATCGCCATTGCCCCTGGGTGAAGCGTGTATTCCTGTCTCCCTGGACGTGCTTGCTGGGTAATCGTTGTCGCACGGTTTCATTGCGGGCGTATGTTAGGGTTGCTGTTCTGACTTGACTTGTGCTTTGAGGCCTAGGCCCCCTCTTCTACTTTCTGCTCTCTTTCCCAGGATGGTTCAGTCGGTACATTTATCCAGTTTCTTGTCGCGGTACATTTATCCAGTTTCTTGTCGTCTTCCGCCTAAGATTCTATCACATTCATCACTGAAGCTAATTCCTCGACACGTGTTGCATATGGGTTGATGGTTATATAACAATCATTACCGTGTTGATGAGTATTGAGTGGGTTGGTCCTTCGTGGGAATGCTGAAATGGTCACATGCCTCGTGACTGCATGATTTGTGCAATTAACGTGACTCTGTATGTCCAATTTTCCTTTTTCAACTCATCTGCAATGGTGCATAATCAGTACATAGATATCACCCGTTCCTTTTGATATGTTACTGGTTGTGGCTGGTGTAACCATCGTATTTATGACCTGATACTTCTTATGAATTTCCATTCTCGTGCATGTGCTTATTAAAGGTTGACTTGATTGCGTGAATAACTGACAACGGTTACTTGTCTGGATAAGCTTGCTGCTAGTTTTTTCTTGGTGAATGCTGACTTTCTCACCAGAATCATGGCATATTTTTGCTAGCTTATGCATTATAGTGATACTTGGCCCATTTGTTTGATTCTTACCATTCTGCTATATAATTGCTTGTTGAATGCGTTGATGCTATATCATGGATGTTTATCTTAATATGTTGCTGATATATATTTTTGTAACGCCCGTTATTAATTTTATCGTGCATTTTCTTGTCTAGTTTGCTAAACCATGATGCATGCCAGCAAGCGAACAAGCCAACACAGGGATCATGACAGAGAAGAGAGAGACCAAAAGAGGAGGCCAGGCACCCACACCAAGGAAAGCTCCAGTGTTGATGAATTGGTTGTTTATCGGATACTTTGTCCAGACAAAGTGATTGGTAGTGTAATTGGCAAGAATGGTAAGGTGATAAATTCTATCCGGCAGCAGACGAATGCCAAAGTCAAGGTTGTTGACCCTTACCCTGGTGCTGACAAACGGGTTATTTTGGTATATTCTTATGTCAAGCATAGAGACCTCAAGCATAAGGACATAGATATTGATGATGATGATAGGGAGCCTGTTTGCCCAGCACAAAATGCCTTACTCAAGGTACATGATGCAATTGTTGATGCTCTGGCCATCAATAGTGATTCTGAGGATGAAGAAGCCAACATTCTTGTACCAGCTAGTCAAGCTGCAAGTGTTATTGGAAAATCTGGTGCTATCATCAAGAGACTTCGGTCAGTTTCAAAATCATTCATTAAAGTGAGACCAAAAGATCCAAGCGAAGCTACACATTCATGTGCTATGAGTTTTGATAATTTCGTTCAGGTGTATTTTCTTCCAAGTAATAATTTGGTGAAGCTATGCCAACATAACATGAGATTTACCATAGTGAATACCTAATATCAAGCAGCAAATTCCTTGGTTTTCATCACATATTTTTTGCTATAATGTAAGCATATATGTTGTGGTCTGTCTAGCATGATGCAGGATTCAACTAATTGTTTACTGTAGTCATGACCTCCTAGTGCAATAATTTATAATTTTATTCTTCTTGAATGCATATGTATTGTATGTTTCCCATATTAACAAAAAATATTACTATTTTTATCAGATAACAGGGGATGCTAGGGCTGTCAAGAAGGCATTGTTTGCAGTATCAACAATCATCTACAAATGTCCATCAAAAGAGAACATTCCTCTTGAAACATCTATTCAAGAACCTCCTCCAACCATTATACTTCCTTCAGAACTTCCTGTTTATCCGGCCAGTAACTTATACTCAGTCCCAGATGCTACTATGCCTTCAGGACATCCAAGTCTAGCTATCTTAGGGGCAACACGTCATGGTTCTCATGCTCCTGAATTTACCGTGCCAGCTGATGTTCATGGCAGATTGCCCATTTATCAATCTATGGTTCCTGCTATTTCTACTTATAACACCCCAAAATGTTCAGGAGAGCTATTGCTGCGTGTTGTATGCCCTGGTGACAAGATTGGGTTGGTTATTGGTAAAGGTGGGGTGACCATAAAGAGTATAAGGAAAGAGTCTGGTGCAAGAATAGAAGTTGATGACGCAAAGAATGACAGGGAGGAAAGTATAATCACCATCGAATCCACTGAGGTTAGACCACACTTCCAGCTCGCTAGCTGTACTTTGTCACTTATACCCTAAAATTTGTTTTTTATTTGAGATGACAACCTTCCATTTCAGGCCACGGATGATGTCAAGTCTGCGGCAGTGGAAGCTGTTCTGCTGCTTCAAGCAAAGATCAACGATGAGAATGAAGATAGGATGCATCTTCGCCTTCTTGTTCCGGCTATTGTCATTGGCTGTCTTATCGGCAAGGGGGGTTCAATCATTAATGATATGCGGAATACGTCTGAGGCAACTATCCTTATATCAAAGGGCAGTAAGCCCCGGAGGGCATCTTCCAGTGATGAGCTCGTCGAGGTTTGCTCTCTGTGTTATTGTTTGCGATAGTCACTATGTGTTCTATCTAGGTTTGTTTACGTTTTATTTCATGTAGGTGTTTGGAGAAGTGGACAAACTGCGCCATGCTCTTATGCAGATAGTTCTAAGACTTCGAGAAGATGTTCTGAAGGACAGTGTGGAGAGGCAAAACTCTGGCAAGGATGGGAAGCTAACTGCTGCTACTACTGAACCAGTGTATTCAAGCAGCTTTCCGATGCCAGCATTATTACCTTACAAGCAACAAATCACTCCATTGCACTATGATCAAAGGGGTGAAGTGGAGCGTGGTTTAGATGTATATCCTCATAGTAGCTCGTACGGATACAAATCCATGCAGGTACAATACTTTGTTTCAATGTAACTTTTCTTTGTTTCTCTTTTGATCTTCATAATGAGATGTACATATAAGTTTGTGATATTAACTTAACCGGTGACATCTTCCATCAGGCTGTAGATGATGGGTTTGTAGCACGCTCCTCATATTCTTCGAAGGCATATGGAAGGTAGGTCGCAACTGAACTCACCATAAGCCCTTTCTCAACTGGTGATCCTTCAGTGCAGGCTTCCTTAGATTTATAGTTATTATTTGACCTCTATTTTAATCCTTACAATTGTAATTCTTTTTTGCTGATTATGACTGGCCAGACGCCTCCCGGATATGGAAATGATTATTCCTTCTAGTGGCCTGTCAAAAGTAATGGGAAAGCACGGGACAAACTTGGACAATATTAGAAAGGTCAGTTATTTCATATTACTGGTGCTTGCACTTTGAATGGAGATACTAGCTTTCATGTGTTCAGCATCTAGCAAAGGTGTGGAAAAGAGGCCAAGTGAGAAAGTAGAAAACTTTAATAGGAGACCAAACATGGCTGCCTGGAAGATTGCTTTTCTAGTATATTAGATCATTTGAGTGCTTACTACTTTTATTTCAATCTAAGTTGGTAAATTTATCCATGACTAAGATGAAATCTATAACATAATGTGGGCATACAACACTCAGACTGGGTTGGTATGAAGCAACATTTGTAGGAAAACTGTAAAGTTCGTAACATCAACATGCATGGACATATATAGAAAAAAGAACCCAGTTATAATCTTATATCTTGAATGGTCTAATTTTTTAAGTTACTTCATTGGTAGGGTATATTTTTTCTTAATATTGACGTGTGGTTCTTGGGTATCACTGCAGATTTCTGGAGCTGGCATTGAAGTAATTGAATCAAAATCATCTCGTCATGACCATGTTGCTCATATATTTGGCACCCCTGAGCAGAGGCAGACGGCAGAGAGCTTGATCAAAGCTTTCATAATGTCTACTTAAGGTTCCTGCTGTAGTTCTCAAGGATATCATTGTGCACATCAGTCGGTTCTATCGGACTTCTCTTGCCATCCCGTAGTTTCCTTAGGTTATCAGAAACAGTGTTGTCCATCCCTTCAACTCTGGAATGAACCTTTGTCTCAAAAAAAAAACTCTGGAATGAACCTCATGCTTATCTGGAAAGACAAATCACTCTGTGTTCCTTAGGTTCTCAACCGTGGCTTATTTATGTAGACATTTGAATTGGCATGCGCAGATATTCCTTGCAAATCTGCTTTGATCTTTGCTCATTCATAGCTGATTATTTACACTATCAGCGCTGATTCCTTCTGTTGCCAGCATGGGAAATACCCATATGCTCTTCTGCTACTTTCAATGATAGTCTTGAATCAGAACATGCAATACACGATTTTTGAGTGTTCTGCATGGAGGCAATCTACTGCTTCGATCTTTGGTTATTCATAGCTGATTCTTTACCCTGTCAGTGCTGATAGCTGATTCCTTACCCTGTCAGCGCTGATAGCTGATTCCTTCTTTCGCCAGCATGGGAAGGACCCTTTGCTCTTCTGCTACTTGCAATGATAGTCCTGAATCAGGACATGCAATACACGATTTTTCAGTGTTTTGCGTGGAGGCAATATCATCAGTTCTAAGAATTTTTATCATTACCAAGTGAAGTTCTTGTCCTTCTCAAACAGGTCTAGCTTCCCGTTTCATCTGGATTAGTGGCCCTAAAATTATGTAGTATAATCTAAAAATAGGTCCTGTTCTTTGAATCCTCTTCCCATACATCATCTCAACTTGTGCAATCATTCCTTTGGCCATCTATATTCTTAGATATGATCACTTTTCTGACATCAATTGTGAATAGTAGGTTGGTAGTAAAGGCAACTCTTTGTAAATATCATCTCAACATCTGCAGTCATTCCTTTAGCCATGTATATTCTTAGACATGATCACATTTTTGACATCAACTGTGAATCGTAGGTAGGTAGGCAGGTAGTAATTTCAACTCTTTATATTCTTAGATATTCCTTGCTATTGCGCTTCGATCCTTATTTGTAGCTGATTCCTTACCCAGTCAGCGCTGATAGCTGATTCCTTCTGTCGCCAGCATGGGACAGACCCTTATGCTCTTCTTCTACCTTCAATGATAGTCTTGAATCAGAACATGCAATACACGGATTTTTCAGTGTTTTGCATGGAGGCAATCTACTGCTTCGATCTTTGCTTATTCATAGCCGATTCTTTACCCTGTCAGCGCTGATAGCTGATTCCTTACCCTGTCAGCGCTGATAGCTGATTCCTTCTGTCTTCAGCATGGGAAGAACCCTTATGCTCTTGTGCTACTTGCAATGTTAGTCTTGAATCAGTGTTTTGCATGGAGGCAATATCATCAGTTTTAAGAAAAAAAAGTTGCCATTACCAAGTGAAGTTCTTGCCCTTTTTCTAGCAGGTCTAGCTTCCCATTTCATCTGGAGTAGTGGTCCTAAAATTATGTATAATCTAAAAATAGGTTCTGTAACTTGACTCCATACATCGTCTCAACTTCTGCAGTCATTTCTTTAGCCTTGTATATTCTTTAGATATGATCATGTTTCTGACATCAACCGTGAATAGTAGGTAGGTAGGTAGTAACGGCAACTCCTTGTAAATAATTTCTTCTTAATTATGAGTTGCAACTGCTTGGCGGCAAATGTTAGTGAACATCGACCAACTGTGAATGGTAGGTAGGTAGTGGTGCCAACTCTCTGTAACTTTTTTTTGTGCTTATGAGTTGCAACTGCCTGGTGGCTACTGTTAGCGCAACGCTATCAGTCAGAATGAATTCTACCTCTTGTAAATATACAACATGGTATGCTGAAATTTTGTTTGTGGCAATCAGAAGCTGATGATTTACCCCCTCCCCCCTTCTTTACTCTGTTCTTGTTCAGTTGTTGTTCTGTGTGCCCCCCCTCTTTGCTCTGTTCTTGTTCAGTAAGTGATGTTCCTTGCATTGTGCTTTGGGGCGTGGCGTGGAATACTCTTTTTCACCGTGCAGGTAGTTTGACCGTTCCTCCTTCTGAATATATGTGGTTTTTTTTTTTTGATAAATTTTGTGAGGACCTTGTGGTATGCATCTGGTTTGTAACTTCGCGAGAACTGCTTGCGATCATTCACTATTTTCTATATATATGGTGTGACGAAAGAAGAATCAATTGTATAGGTGTCGTGTTTCCGTCCTAAAGGACTAATAATTTGGCTTTAAGTACATTGCTGTATTATTACAGGAAATCTTGAATAACTTAGTATACTGGTGCCACGGTAAGCGCGCGTGCCGCAAACTCATGCCTGTTCAAGCACTGCGTTAAAACAAAGAAAGAATCTGTGTACATTTCGGCCATGGGAGTTACAAACTTGAACTTCTACAACAATGTAAAATGTAAAACAATACTCCCTCTGACCCATATTAGTTGACTTGGATTTTTTAAAATTTGGATGAACCTATATGCTCCTCTGTTCCGGTTTAAAGGACACAATTTGCAAACAATGCAATCCCAAAATATTTAGACACAAAAGCATTTACATGCAAATGTGTAAACAAATGTGAACGCTTTGCATGGCATGTGAACGCTCTTCTTCTTCTCATGCATGTTCTTCTCTGCACTATAAAATGGACCAATCAGAGAACACCTAGGGCCAAGAGAATTGTAAATTGTGTCCTTTAAACCGGGACGGAGGGAGTACTAAATAGTGTCTAGATTCATCTAAATATAGACAAATCCAAGTCATCTAATATGGGTCGGGGGGAGTACTTCGAACCACTCCAGTCCATTTGTCGTAAATCTTGTTCTGATTCTAGTTCAATTTTAAACTAAAACCAGTAGCACATTACTCTCTCCACCAGAAAGCGTATATCTAGAATTACGTCTTCCCGCGTCTATGACTGGATCAAATCTGGCCAACGGGCCGTGCCTAGGACGGGCCGGCCCGCGGCACGCCAAAAAAGCTTGGCATGAGCCTAGCCCGGCACGTGGCTTGACGGGCCATGCCCGGCCCGTGGCACGTGGGTGCCGTGCCCGTGCCGGGTTTGAACACACAACCTGTAGGCCTCCCGTACTCCTTTCAACTAACACAGCAGTGAAAGTTAGATGGCATAGTATAGATTAGATCTAATTTATATATAAACTTTGACGGGCCAGCAGAAAAAGGCCACGGCCCAGCGTGCCTAACGTGTCGCGGGCTTGCCCGTAAGAAGCCGGGGCTGGGCTCGGGCCGCCAGGCGGGGCATGCGTGCCAGCCCGACACGTTGCTTGGCGGGCTACAGCGGGCCGTGCCACGTGCCGGGCCGGCCCGTTGGCCAGATTTGGACGGGATCTGGATCGAGCCGGAGCTCCGACTGAACTGAATCCACGCCTCTGTCTCTGTCCACTCCCCTGCAGGCCGAGCCGCCGCCGCCGCCGCCACCGCCGTAAGGCACGAGGGGAGAGCATCATCGGTTCCGTCGCGGTCCTCGCCGCCTCTCTTGCTGCCCGCCCGGCCGCTGCTTCCTCCTCCTCCCCTCCGTGCGCCCGCGAGGTACGTCCCTGCAGCCCTCACTCCACCGATCCGTCGGTGGCAATGCGGTTAGTGCTTTTCACTAGACTATTACGAGTGCCGCAGCGGAATGGAGCGCGTGCCGGATACATAGGGTTCGTCTCCTTCGATTCGGTTCCTTCTTCAGGAGTAGGGCCAGGGCACGGTTATATGTCTAGCCGTGCCTGCAACGGCAATGCATCCATGAGGCACTCAATTTCCTACTCTCTGTCATGAGGACACCCAACATGTCAAATGCTTTTATTGCCATCGTTAAGCATCAGGTTCAACTTCCATGCAGGGTGTGCATCCGTGTGGTATACTCTTTGTAGCATTAGTTATAGATGGGTAGTTCAGAGCCTGATTCACAGACGAAACCTAACGCGCTCGTCCTGATTCATTGCTCTACCGCCCACCATGCTCTCTAACCCAGCCGCCACACAGGGTGAACCCGTTCCCTGATAGCCGCCTGAGTACCGCCGACCCGAAAACATTACCAAGTATGCAAGTTGCAGTTCCATGTACCTTTGTTTAATTAGCCTCTGCATTTTTTTCAGCTTATTGGACATATGTCGGGTCCGAGATGGAAGAAGGGCAAGGACGGCAAGGATTTCGCGGCTCTCGCAGCAGCCAACCCCATGTCGAGCATCGTCGCCGACCTGCAGTCTTCTCTGAAACGCTCCAACCTCGTGGCGACTCTGTCTAGCCAGGGCGGGGACGCGGTCCTCAGAGTGAACCCACAACAAGCGATGCTTCTGTACAGAGCCGCCTTTGGCCGGGCTGTCGACAACGCCGGAGCAGAGGAACAGTGGTTCCAGCTGGGCGCCGAGGAGGTCTTCTACCTCTGCCACGCTTTGAAGTGCATCTCGGTCTCTGAGTCACAGAACGCCAAGAAGCAGATGAGTGAAGGGGAGCTGTGGGATCACCTGTGCTCCACGTCGGAGTCGTTTCCCGAGATGTACAAGGCGTACTCGCATCTCCGATCGAAGAACTGGGTGGTGCGGTCGGGTTTGCAGTACGGTACAGATTTCGTAGCTTACCGTCATCACCCGGCACTGGTCCACTCGGAGTTTGCCGTGGTGGTGGTGCCGGAAGGAGCGGAGTTTGGCGGTAGGTGCGGACGTCGCCTGAAGGCGTGGTCCGACCTACTTTGTGCGCTCCGAGCTTCTGGCAGCGTGGCAAAGACGCTGCTGGTTCTGACCGTTTCCAGCAGCAGTGTCTGTGAACTGAGATCCCTGGACTGTTTGGATCAGCTGGTTGTTCACGAGAGGACTATTACAAGGTGGATTGCACAGCAGTGCCGTGAGCAGCGACGTGGGCAGCGAGACAGAGAAGAAGCAAACAAGGAAGAACAAGGTCACACAACAGAAACTGTAGTATTCAACTACTGGGGTTTGATGATAGGCTTCACAGTTCTTTCTAGCTTACTTGTGTACAAGCTGAGATTCTGACAATAAAGTTTATTATTTCTCTAGTCTTTCTGTTAGGAGGTGTATGTTTTCATCTTATTGTAATCCTGGGCTGGTACTCTTGTGAGTCTTGGTTAGACTCTAAATGGTGCATACATATATCCGTACGACGGTATTTGACTGCAGAGGAACATAGCATTCATAATATGTTTTGTGGTTAAATCTTCTATAGGTCTCAGAGACAGCTCTGGACTTCTTCAAGTAATGCAGGACTAGAAAATTCAGTCTCCAAATGACTACCACCACACTTCAGCCTATTGAAGAAAAGAGGTACACTAAATTATTTTCTTCAAGTACCCTTGAGACTTTTTTTCTGGTTTGGCCTTAGTTATAGTGTTTAGTACTTCAGTACATTCAGGTCTTCAGTTTACATCTTGCAACATCTGAGTGGATATCTACTGTATGAAAGAACTGAAGATACAATTTCCATAGTAAACCAGGTATGATCATAAACAATGGTGGCACGATGAAGTCTGTAAATACGAATATCATATAATGTATATATTCAACAGTTTGATTGGATTTGTCTCTGCAGTGATAAATCTGCATACAGCAATAATTTAATCTTCATAATTAGAGGATCATTAGGTGATCGTAGAGGCAACTGTAGAAATCACAGCATGCACAGTGGGGTAGCTCTTCATTCTTTTTTCCTATTTGAGGCTCCCATCTTTACATGTTCATGCCTACTCTATCTGGTAATGCACTGTGTGATCCTTCCATATACCACTCTCAAGGTACTTCTCGTATAAGCTAGCTTCACCATTGTAATTCACTGAAAGAACTGCTGTGCTCCTTGTCCCATAGAGACCCTTTGCAAAAATAGGAACATGTGCAAAAAAAGTAAATAAATGTAGCATTGCTGTATTGATATATGCTTCTGTGTTAGAACATCAGCATGCTATTTCAGTTCTAATAGGTGTAATTTTTTCAGGCAATTGAACTCTGAATGTACTTGTAAACTGAAATCAGGTCGAGGATTGTATGCTCACTTCGTCAGTTTGCACTTCGATGAAGATGGAGCTTAGGCCGTGCTCCCAGTCAGGATCACAACCAGTGTTTGGCAGCATATCTTTATCAGCCCTTGTGGTGTCAGTCATTAGCCTCTCAACTGCATCCTTTGCTACAACTTCATCGTCACCATGCTTCCTAAGAAGCTCCCTGAAGTTTTTACCAAGGCGGATTGCCTACAAGAAATATATGCAAAGATGAAAATTATCTGCATTGCATTCCGTGGGCACACATTTAGTATATTGAATGGTCCCTAAGAAATAGTAGCTTGCAATCATGTGTGTCTTGCTTCTTGCACATGCGGTGCTATTAATTGAGTTAAATGCACTGCTGTCTCTAACTATGGAAGGGAAGTACTTGAAACAGCTCGCATGTTGCTTTCTCATCACACTTTCTCCACCACAAAAATGCCATTTATGATTCTTAGCTTTGGTGCAATAAAATTAAAATCAATAAAAGCATAATGTGCATTTCTATTACTGAGGCACTCTGAGAGTTCTATCAATCTGTACTTCTGTAGGGTGTCAAATGGGCATGTAGTCTGGTTACCTTCTGCCAAGGGCTGTCTAGCCTTGCATTGGACAGCACATGGAGCCCTGGCGAGACGAGTTGAATCGTTGCAGGCTGCCCCTTTGGCCGGTTTGACACATAGACCATGACATTCCTGGTTAGATCAGCTAGTATAAGGTTGAAGCCGTTGTACTCATCTGCTTCGTTTGCCACTTCAGTTGCAACTTCAAGTGGGCTCTTGTTGCCCTGTACAATACAGATTCAGCGGGGCATGCTTATTTGTGGAAGGGCAATGTTAAGTTAAAGGTGATCCCTGTGCTGATTATACTATCTTTTTGAAGATCCTGGGAATTGTTTCAGTTCTAAAGCCATGAATCATGGTATGAATGCTTATTTTTGGAGGGGAGCAGGGATAGTTCGACAGTTGTCGTAGGAGCTACTTAAAATTTTCTAAAAGGTAAAGTTTAGATTTCTAAAAATGGGAATGCATGTCTTTGTCTTGATATATGCAATCTCTGTACCAATCACTGTCAGAACTCAGAACAATGGAGTGAACACTAGCCAGATAGTGACTCGATAGTGACTACGTTAACTGATAACAACTGATTCTGACTAGAAGACATAGTACAGAAAAACAACAAATACCATATATCCTTCTTATCATGCAAGTACTCCTACATTGACAGAAACACCAACTTGGATTTTCATGTACCTGCAGGAACCTGAGGGGCAGGTCTCCCCTAGTGCGTGCACTGGGAATAGCATCAGGCTCAAGCACATTTGTCAGGAAGGCAAGCCTGCCATCTTTGGTGCTCCCCATCCATGTCCCTCCACCAAGCACGTCCCTGCCCCCAAGAATCTTCATTGAGCCCTCCCCCCACCATCCTACAGCCTTTGTAGGCCTGCAATTCATCAAGAACAGGAGATGAGCACACACCATTGTTATTCTGCAATAGAGAATGTTCTCCTAGGAGAATTCTGCTATGCTCGGAACATTCAGGAGGGAGAAGGGCTAAAACTCCATAACAGAGCTCACAATGCAGAAATATTGCTTTCAGACTGGAGTACCGTGAGGATCAGCGAAACCAAATGAAAAATTCTATACCTGGTATGGAACTCATCTCTGTTGAGCAGGAGGAGGAGCTGGTGCTGAGGATGAGCCTGCCAAATCCATGCAGCGATACACATGGCTTCAGGTGTTCCCTACTACTCCTTGCTTCTAAAATAACTCACTTGTTTTGCGTGCCTTGTGCTTTTGTGTGTGTTTACTTGATACTTCTCCCGTGCATGCCTTTGTATTTATAGGAAGAAGGCTGGAAGGAAGCGATTAGCCCACAGAGTCTTACATTATTGCTTGCAACCAGGTGCTGTGCAGTCTGTTATTCTTGTGTCAGAGATCCATCCTGTTCAATTACCAGGCTGTTACCTGGCATCTCAGTTCCTGAGGGTCCCCTACTGACCACTAACCCATTCCCTACATGTACCCTCTTGTCCTGTGTGTGATAGTGGGGAAATATTTAGTATTTTCTTTCAGGATAACCACCGGTTTGGCCCATCCTCTCAGCTCAGAATGGGGACAACATCAATTACTGTTAGCACTGACTATATCACCTTTAGTGCTTGCTTAGAGATACAACTCTGATTCTCTTTTCCTGTAAGCCAATGTCCTTTTTTTTCTTGGAACAGAAAGCAGAAAGCACCTGAATCACTGTCATTGGGGTATTCATAGATACAAGAAGTGATTAGCAGTTAGATCTGCGATTCCTTTTTGTTTTGTTGCAGGTAGGCTCTGGAGAAATGGTCTTGCTGATCCACATCTGAATTGGAAATGAGATGTTGACTGGATCACTCTCCTGGATCGGCTTGGAATTGGATATACACAAGTGGTAAACAACGGCATGCTCTTTCGGAGGATATGACACGGCGCCGCCGCAGCGTATTGAAAACCGCCTAACTGCTGCATCCTGTGGGTAGTTGGCCCTGATGGCTCCATTCCACACGTGTCGGTCCAGGGAAACCACATGCCATTCAGCCATACGTCATCTGCTTTCAGGTAAGACAGTTTCATCTGTGCACAGCAAGATATTTTTCTTCTTTGTTTAGTCATTGTTTGACATGTCAAGTGGAGTACCCAGAAAATGCCGATCCTTGGCACCATGGCGCAGTTGTTTAGGATTTGCCCAGGGATCATATGTTACATGCCACTAGTATGACAAGTTGTTTAATTTACTTTGAAAGAGGAAACTAGTAACTTGTTGGCGCCGGTATATCGGTACACGGGTTAGTTATAACTCTCCTTAATTAAGATAACATTCAGGTCATGCTGCTCTTAAATAAATTTATAGTACGTCAATGCCTTTTAGAGCTGCCGTGGATTGGATGTCATACCAAACAGTGTTTTGGGTTGGTTACTATTGTGCTCTGAACTTCACTGCTGATTTTTCACCCACTGAGCGTACCTTTAATTTCTGGGTAGTCGCCGCTGTCGATGCTTCGCTTAATTTAGCCTCTTGGTATGGATATGATTAATGCGTAATTTTCTTGGTGTTAGGACGGTTGATGCCCGGCGTTTGGTGTGGGCGGTCGAGTCGGGTAAGTTGTTGACTCTCGCTAATTCGGTCTAAGCAGATACCACTCTATCCTGTTTGTTGCGTAGGCGCTTTCAGACGCAGCGGTTGGTTACCCATGAATGGATTCATCAGCATGTAAAGAGGCTGAACCACAATAATAGAGGGCACTAGCCCATTTTTAGCATGCAATTTCCTGAGAGAAAAAGAAACTACATTTATTGTGGGTCAGCAATATTAGAAGGATAGCCAACAATCGTAGGCTGGGCTGGGGTCACTCGCTCAGACCTACAATGCCGGCCGCACAATTACTCCCTCACTTATGCATATGAATGGTACGACTATCCTTTGCCCAATTGCTAACTACATTTTCTTGCCAACCCCTCGTGCAGCCTCTAGTTATTGCTACCATCAGCAATAATGCATAGTATATGATGAAACTGCATGCATGCGAATCAATTCCGTGGAAACAAAGGAGCTGATGGAGGAAAAAGTTGGTGAGAGTGAGACCCCTTGGCTCTCCCTAAAACTAGAATCGCTGATGGTTTCACTTTTAGTTATAGTACATGTGTTTTTTTTACCCAATTTGGAGTAAAATTTTATTGTTTCAGATTTAGGATTTTACCATTGAAAATTGGACTTTGCTATTTGTTACAGGAGAGAATTTACTCGAGGTTAAGGGTGAAGTTGCTTTCTTAAGAGAGAGTTACAGTGAGTTGTAGTTTAACATGGAGTAACTTTGTTATTTGAGCTGGAACGTAACTGCATGCGAACTTCCGCCTTGAGAAATAAACAGAATATGTAGATTATTTTTGCAAATAAAATAAATTACAATTCCTTAGCTGCTCAAAAGTCAAAATGTTGAAGAGGCTATGCTGGGCCCAATTAACACTAGCACGCCTAGCCCATGATATAGCAGCAAGATACCTTTTTTTTTTCTGCTGGGCGACTGACACCGTACCGTGCATCTAGAAATTTTCTCTGTTATAATCGTGTGCCAGCGTGCATATAAAATGAGAATCAACGAATGCCTTACAAGCTCGTGTGCAATGGGATCACAGCAGGGGTATTATGTTGTCAAACAATACACACCAGTCATCTCAGAATGCCTCTACTTTCTTGCAGGCTGACTCGGTCTTCTTCACAATACTCATGTTGACATCTTGTTCAACCCGATAGGTTGGCAGCCACTAACATGAATGAAACGATAACCAAGTTAGCGAGCATGTGCGGGGCGAGACGGGACTAGTTCCATGGGAGTTCAAGTCAACTTTGTTGATTACAGGTCCCAGGGTTCGGAGTTCTGTTTTTTACCTCTTCATTTCGGTGGCAGCGGAACGGAGGAATATATAGTTGTGTTTTCAAACTGGACGGTGTCTGAACTTGAAAAAATCGAAGCATGTCGTGTGCAAGGCATCTTCATGACTGAGACTCACCCACGAATAATCCGCGATTTGTAGTTACCACTGAACTGGAGAACTGGAGATATTACTGGTTGTGACTGAACAATACTATGTGGCTGAAATTAATTTGTTGTGTTGAGTAAACATAAGGACACTCTGAAATTAATTCACGCGGCCACACCTAGGAGAGACCTCCTCAATCGGCGCCCAGCTGGAACTACTTTTACTCTGCTCTGGCATTTTCCACAGCCCGGCCAAAGGTGGCACGGCACGGTTCAGAAGCCTAGCTAAATCCTTGCCGTGTTTGCCCTTCTGCCATCCCGGACCCACACGTGTCCAGTATAAAGCTTAAAGCACAAAATAGCACAGGTGTTAAACACAACATGGCCTAGAAGCCGTGGTGAACTGAACAAAAAAAGTGCTGTCTTTGGTATCTGGAATTTTGGAATACAGATTGATGCTGGAATTCAAATCGAGTGCTATAGATGATGATGGACCAAGCTCTACGGGTTGGCTGAGGCTGACCGTCAACACTTTCACCCATGTCAGGTGTCGCGAGCAGGTGATAATGGATCTCCTCTCTTGGAGGCAGGAGTGCAGACTCCAGAGCAGCCATGGTACGTCCATACTTCCAGATGCAGAAAGGAACTTATGTAAGCACATGTCGACATCGCAATTGAAGCGCTGTCAGATCTGCAAACAAGTATATATAGAGAGAGAGTAAGAAGAGGCGGGATTTCCATGAAAACAAAATAAAACGAATAGTAGCAGGCGGACTCAAGTGTTACCTCAGGCTACGCACTTGCCCATGATTCAGTCTTCAGAATTTATGTGCCACTCAGCTGCTAAACATGCAAACAGTAACACTCCAATTCAAATACCGGTAGCGCGTGCGCCGTGACTACCAAACCTGTACAGAAAAAAAACATTTGTGCAAAAATTTTATGGGTGGCTGTATGTATACACAAACGCAGAAGCACACGGCAGGGATTAAAAGGAAGAAATCAAAATATATATATATAAGCGAGGTGGTTTTGCACTGCGAATGAAATCATGTGTTAAAGAGCATCGGTTGTTTTGTACTAACCAGAAGATGGATTTGATGTACAGGGAAAAGTGTCATCTTTAGAAGAGTAAGGCTAAAAAGAATTGCCAGTTATGTACAAACTGCAGTCATTGGAATAAGAGTAGCTGTTCAGGCAAGCCTGTCACATTTCAGAGGTTAGTATAAAGTAGGCGAGCAAGGGGATTTCCTCGAGGGAAAAGAAAAAGAGAAAGGCAAGTCTTACTTAAGGGTAGACCTGCACCCGTAGTTGTGGGTTTGTTCCTTGTAGTTTCTTCACTTGCTCGTGTAGGTCGGCGTGGCACCACCCCACTTCTATCTCCTCCAGTGAAGACGGGAGACCCCCCTTGGGCAGAGAATGGATCTCAGGACAATCAGTGACCTTTAGTTTCCTGAGAGAAGGAAGGCTGTGTAACCCTTGAGGAAGGGATGGCAGACATGGGCAATAGGAAAATACTAGGGTTTGGAGGGAGGTGAGGAGCTGAAGCGACTTCTCTTCCTCCTCCGTCAAGCTTTCCACCCGCTGATCAACAACAATGGCTAACGTGTGGAGGCTGCCAGCGAGGAGGCTGCAGACCGGAGCAACAAGCACCGCTAAGATGCTGTCCAACACGAGTGTCTCCAGTTGGAAGGATCCTGAAGGCAATTGTTTGGCTCTTCTTGCCACCTCTGAGAGCAGATCCACGGCTACAGAGCGAGCATGACGCTCATCATTAAAGAACACCAAATCCTTTAGGTTGACTGTGATGAGAAGATTGAACTCCAATGATAATTTGTCGCAATTAATTAGTGATAGACTGGTGAGCGACCCGAGGCCTGAGATGAAGGCCAATGACTCTATGCTTGACTGTTCGGAAATGCTAAACACCCTGAGGGAGGTTGCCTTCTGGGGGTCTATCCATGAAGTTATCGACCCATTTTCAGAACTGAAACTCACTATATTGCTCATATTGTGGAGGGCTATTGCACCGCTATAGCTCATCAAATTCAAAACATTTTCCATCAACAAAACCCTGCGAACATCATCAGACACTTCCATAAATGTTAGTGAAGGCTCAGGAGGCATGAGTGGCAGCAACAGCTCTGGACATTCAGTAATCTTTAGACTACGCAGGCCCGGACAATGCATGTCTCGTGTACAAGAGACAAAGCAGTCAGGCAGAAAGGGCAGTGCAAGCAAGTTGGGACAGTCACTGCACTCAATGCTTTCAAGCACTGGAAACAAATGGCAAGTAGGTTCCACAGTCCACCCTTCAAGAACTGGCATGTTAGAAATCTGAACTTCCTTCAAGTGCATGAAACTTTGGTTTCTACCAGTACCAGGATCAGGTCCTATAAAACATGCTCCGGAAATATCCTTCAACACTAATCTCTTGAGATATGTTAGCTGTCC
The DNA here is from genome assembly GCA_910589765.1 of Avena atlantica. Taxonomy (NCBI): domain Eukaryota; kingdom Viridiplantae; phylum Streptophyta; class Magnoliopsida; order Poales; family Poaceae; genus Avena; species Avena atlantica. Next base: position 574,241,903 of record OU342739.1, read on the forward strand.
AAAAGGTGGAAGAGTGCCCCAAGACACCCCCTTTAAACTGAGAGACTCCAAATGCTTAAGGGGTATGTCACGACACAACCAGCTAGGAGGACCAATGGCACCACTGTGATTTATAATGCCAAGTTCCTTGAGACTATCATGTGGTTGGAGACCATCAACAACATCAATATCAACATCTGCAGCCGGTTGCTCTGTGCCCCAAACCAGTACCAATCCTTTCAGATTCTTTTTCAACGCCAAATTGGCGTTGTTAGCTTCTGCCTTGGTTGCCACTTTTTCAAGGTTTCGTATGCAGAGCTTTCCTCCAAGGTTTGACAATTTTCCCAACTCTTCCAGTTCAAATCCAACACTTTCTTTCTTCACATGGAATTCTTTTAGCTCCTCTAGATGCTCCATCTTTCCGACCTCAGGAACATTGGAGTGGAGTTCATGATTAGCAATGAAATGGCGTAAATTCACGAGGCGGGTAATGTATTTAGGCAAAGTAAAACTACCGCACCAACCTTGTAGGTCCAAGAATATCAAGTGATAAAATCTTGACAGTGTGCTAGGTAAAGTAATTTCCTGGCTATAAGATGATCTAAGTTTTAGGTAACGGAGGTGGAGAAGTTTTGAGAAGTTTTTTGGCAAAGATTCTGGAGACTCCATTACGATAAATAGGACACGGAGACACTCTATTTCATTGAAAGTGTCCTTTAAAATCTCGCAAATTCTTTCTCCATATTCATGAAAAAACATCAAAGTCCGCAATTTCCTAATATTTATCCTGCTCTTCAGTTTAGCCATTTGTTTTCTGATGTCATCATCATATCTATGCTCTATGGTGATGGACAAGTGCAGGATCGATTTTGGGATGGCATCCGAACTAAAACTTAAACTGCTTATATTGAAACAATCTTGTGATGAAACACTCTGAGATAGCTCATGAAATAAATCATGCATTACATAGCATGGATCCTCCAAATCATATTTAGCTTCCTTCATAAGAAAACCATTGTCCACTAGTTCTTCTAAGTAATTTTGATTTTTGTAACTAGAGTCTATGATACCTATTGCAGTCCAGAAACGAGTAATTTCAAAAAATTTGAACTTGTAATCTTCAGGGAAAAGGGAAAGGTATGAAAAACACTGTTTGAGGTGGAAAGGAAGGTAATCGTAGCTGATTTTGAGGGCTGGCATAATATCGTCAGCATTTGCTTCATTTCGCCATTCATTATTTTCAAGAACTTTCCTCCAATGTTCCCAAGAAAGGTGTTTCTTCAATAATCGAGCAACTGTTTTGGCTGCTAGAGGGGAACACTTCAGTTTCTGTGCGATCTCTCTTCCAATATCAATTAATTCATTGTACTGCTGGTCAGGTATGTTTTGACCAAATACACATGCTTTAAAGAACTCAAAGAACTCCTGAGGATCCAAACCTTGCAGATTTAATGGAATAGTTCCTCTCTTGACCCTTTCTGATATTTTCGGAAACCGGGTTGTAACAATAACAGTGCTGCCTCTAGCTTCACCATTTGTGAATGGAGCTAAAAAACTTTTCCACTCATCATCAGTATCACATTTCCACATATCATCCAGGACAATTAAAAACCTTTTGGACCTCAATCTACGTGCAATGGCTATCTGAAGCTGGTCTAAACTGGGTTGTCCATTGGCAGTATTGATTTCTTCATTTTCAGTTGCAGGAATGCAGTTATGGATCTGCTGGGTGAGCTTAAGCACGTCAAAATCAGTTGACACGCATATCCAGACCCTAACAGTGAAATTCTCTCGAGTCCTTTTATCATTATACAAGTGTTGGGTGAAGGTTGTCTTTCCAATACCCCCGGGGCCAACTATAGGAAGAACAAAAAGGGTTTCATCATGATATGTGCCACCGGTCATATCTTTTATAGTATGCTCAAAAATGGCACTCCTTCCATACATCCTATCCTCTAGAGTTGTTGATCCTACATGAGGTCTTCTTAGGGTTACGGCTGCAGTGTTGTCACTATGGTTTGGAATTATATTGAGCAACTTGAAGACATGCTCACAGAGGGAGTGTGTTTCCTCAATCACTGACTTAATTTTCTTGGACATAACCACTCTGTTGAATGTCAACCGATCAACTGGATCATTATGACCCCTATCAAGGTTGGTTGCACTGTGTTGGTTATTGGTAACAGCAGCACTAGAAGCACCATCATCTTGCATAGGTGAACAACAAAAGCAGTTAAGGCAGTTACGGACGGTGTAGCGAGCAGCATGACGACCATGGCGAGCATGACCACGGAGGCCATCACCCAGATCCGGCACTGCGTACTTGGTCCCGTCGAGCCTGTCTTGGATGATGAAGTAGTGGAGCTCATCCAGGGCGTCCTCAGCCTCATTGGCCTTGGCCCTGAGACGTTGCAGCAGCCCCTGCAGACCGAGGTTGTCGCTCACACCCCTCCGCCGGGCCTCGTGCAGCAGCCCATGTGTGAGCATCAGATCATCCTTGATCTTCTCGGAGTTGAGGCCGAGTTCCTTGCTGGCGACATAGGCATCCACGAACTCATCGGACAGCTGGTTGAGCACGCTGCCGATGATCCCGCTTGCCACACCAATAGCCGCCTCCATCTTGTCCGGCACAGGCAGGTTGGGTAATAGTGAAGTATTGGAGTAGTGGGGAAAGTTGGTGTGTCCCTGGTGGATGGAAGGTTAGACGGTTTTATAGCGTAGCATTGTCGTCATGTGCTTGCCCACTGGCAATTAATATTCCTGGGTAAGTTCAAATGAAGATCCTTTTCATCTGTGCCTTGAGTCTTGAACCATGTCTTCTTCTTTAGTTTTGTCTTTCAGCCTTGCTAGTGAGACTAAAGCTAGATCTAAAATTAAAGTACAAGCCAGGAAAAAAAAGGACTCAAGGGGGATAGTGCCATGTGAAAGGCAGTGGTAAAGTTTGCTGGCAACAGGCAGAACAAAATGGAGCAGTTTTTTGTTCTGACATAAGGGTTTTCCCCACGATTTCTGTTACCATAGATCAAGATGTCTTCTACAAAGTAAAGTGAATCCTCTCATCAGCATTACATGAACTTTTTGCTCAAACAGCAGCAAGCAAAACTTACCTAGAAATAACTCAAAAGAACCCAACGGCTGTTCCATTCTCTTTCCGTTTTCCCCAACGTTTGTTCCCACTGTCTTCAGCACATTGATGTAACCATTTTTGATGTTTTTTCCTCTCAAACAAATTCTCTTTTTTGTATCTCTCACACCAAACACAAGTTTTGGAATTGCAGTTCAGTGAAACATTTGAGATGGAATGTGGGAAAAATATTTCAGATTTTTTTGACTATATATATATATATAATTCCTATTTAGCACCCAGAGTGCACAAAAGTTATTTTGCAACCAACATAATTTTATATTGTTATATTAAAATATTATGTTTTGTATACAAATAAGTATGTTTATTTTCACCCAAAACCTAAAAAAATCAACATAAAAATGTAGATTTTGAGTTATTATAGTGTAAAAAACTCGAAAAATATGTATTTTACATCATATTTTTATACGACATGTAAACAATTTTTTACATCGTGTCTAAATTTTCTTACGCTCTTCTCGACTTCCGAGGTAAGACAAAATTTACGTGACACAAAAATCATGTACGGTTACAAAGATAGAGGTGTTCTACACCCTGGGGGTCAAATAGCGATATATATATATATGTTTAAAGATTTTGTTTTGAATAATTTTAAATTGCGCAAATAATTTCCCTACTTTTTTCCCCACATTCTAGTTGACTTTTTTCAGTAACCTACAAAATTTCAAATCCACTTGTTATATACCATGAACCAATCAGGATCTAAAGAAGATGCGGGCCAGATTATTACCTGCTCAAAGAACCCCAATTTGAGAGATCACAACACCCATCACTTGGCAAGAGCAAATTTGTGTCCACTGAAGCTAGCAAAGAGGATAACTTCCTGGCATTGCCACGTCATGACCTGGCAACATGCATGTTTTGAACTCTATTATATCTTCATTTCTTCAGTTCTTACACACAGTAGATATTAACTCGTCTTTTACTATACATATAAGGAAGAACTGACTGTATTAAGAGCTATATTGAGGAAATAATTCTAAGCAGGTACTCGAAGAAAATGCATATAGTATACCTCTTTTTATTTGATAGGCTGGGACCTGGGAGCATCAAATAGGAAAAAAGAATGAGAAGCTACCCCACTGTGCATGCTGTTATTTTCACAGTTGTCTTTAAGATCATCGAGGGCACGTTTGGTAGGCTGCTGATGTGTTCTGTAGCTCGTTTGCTTGCTGCGGTTCAGAAGCGTAGCTTGCTGCAGTTTCACTCCAAGGATCCCTTCCTCGCCCTGGCTAGCATTTTCCACAGCCTGGCCAAAGGCAGCACGGTCCAGAAGCATACTTGCTGCGGTTTCACTCCGAGAATCCCGTCCTCGCCCTGGCTGGCGTTTTCCACAGCCTGGCCAAAGTCGGCACGGTTCAGAACCGTAGCTTTGCTGCGGTTTCACTCTGAGAATCCCGTCCTAGCCCTGGCTGGCATTTTCCACAGCCTGGCCAAAGGGAGCACGGTTCAGAAGCGCAGCTTTGCTGCGGTTTCACTCCGAGAATCCCATCCTTGCCCCTGGCTGGCATTTTCCACAGCCTGGCCAAAGGCGTCACAGTTCAGAAGCGTAGCTTGCTGTGGGATCCCTCCGAAAACCGCGTCCCCGCCTCGGCGAGATAGGGCTGCTCTGAGGTTAGAGCGTTCCATCGAAGGCTGCAAACTCAGCAACGATGCTTGACATGGGTTTGGCTGCTGCTAGAGCTGTGAAAATCCTTGCCGTCTTTGCCCTTCTTCCATCTCGGAGCCGACATGTCCAGTAAGCTGAGAGCACAAATAGCACAAGTGTGAACATATACATATGGCATAGAAACAGCAGTAAGCCGAACAAAAAAAAAACAGCATTTGGTATGAAATCTAGAGTACAAATTGATGCTGGAATTCAATCGAGTGCTAGAGATGATAATGGATTTTGAATAGTAAATTAAGAAGCATGCTCTGTATTCTCGATTTGAAGAGTATTTACAACAGCAAAAATCAGAAGCGCTCACGTTTTCCTTGGATGTTGCGCTGGCTGCTTCAGAAAATCAAATCAAGCCTAATCAGCCGTCACGTGGACGTTGAGAGGCCTGGAATCGTGGTGCGCCGCCTTGCCGCCGGGAGAGCACGAGGCTCTCGGGGTAGAGGTCGGGGCCCGGGGGAGTGACGGGGTGGGGGTATGGTTATCCAGTGAGCCGGAGAGGCTCCACTCCGGCTTCAGAGGCCGCGGCAGGGTTCAGCGGAGAGGATGCGGAGGCGGCGAGGGCGCAGCGGCGGCGGGAGTGAGTGCGGTGTGGCCGTGTGGGAGAGAGCCGCGGATCCTTGGAATTGGAAGAAAAAAAACTGAGAGTCACTCGCTGCTTTGTGCTGTCTCGTGGGCTGTAGATGGGCCGATTTGGAGAAGGCTTGGGCTTAATGCGATCTGACGACTGTGGCGAATGGCCTCTGAAGTTTGAGGCAGGGCTCACAAACTTGGGAGACTGTTTTCGTTTCCTTCTCTATTTCTATCCTATATTTAGGCCCCTTCTTTTCAGCTTCTTGGCCAGCTTCTCCCAGAAGCTATCCTCGATCAGCTTCTCCCAGAATCTTACTTCAAAATTCATCCAAACTTCTTAAATAGTAGTTTCAATGTCAATTTAAAAGTATAAACGATTTTGGCAGATGAGATTCTGGGAGAAGCTGATCGAGAGTAGCTTCTGGGAGAAGCTGGCCAAGAAGCTGAAAAGAAGTGGGCCTAATCTCATTGCCAAATTTGGTTATGGCTCATGGACGTAAGCAAAATGCAGTCAAGTTACCTGCACCACTCAACTTCTTTGCAACAAGATAGTAAACAACAGAAAAAAGATACTACTAACTTGCAATTTAGGCAGAGGCACTAAAATTACAAGACACCTTCTAAGAAGAATCTTGCAGCTTCCGTATCCTTCAGAACTGGCAAAAAATAGTTCCGCGACGAAAATTTCCATCCACGGACACATGTAATCATCGGATCCAATTTCAGAAAAAAAAAAAAACTGGCCAGAGCAGAGTTTTGTCAAAGCAAACGCCAGCAGTGGCCATACAGCGGTGGACCCCAGACCCAGCGTCTAGCCCCATAGCGCCTTCTTGAGGCGAAGCTCCTGCGGTCTCCGAAATCTCATCTCCATGCACTGCAAGAATTAGCTGAATTGCACGGTCAGGTTCGGGTTGGATAGCTTCTCTGCAAAAAAAAATACCAGGAAGTTCACGTTCATGGATGAATAGCCTGAATAATGCTGCACATTGATTAAACTTTCACAGTTCATGAGATGCCAGCAAAGTTATTACGATGTCAAAACCATACGCACCAGCTGCGGTCTGGAGTCAGCCCTGGACACGCGCAGCAGGGGACCATTATTCTAAGTTTCAGAATGCCTCTCTGCCTTTTGTAGGCTAGACTCGTCTTCATCATAATTAAACTCATGGTTCTAACTTGTGAAGCTCAGTTGGTCGGCAGCCACTACATGAAGAGATAACGAAGTTAGTTAGCAAGCATGCACGAGACAAGAAGAGACTACTTCCATCCGAGCTCCAGTCAAGTTGATTACGAGTCCAGGGTTTAGAGTTCTGTTTACCTCCTCGTTTTGGCAGCTGATGAAGGGACAAAGCTACAGACAGTTCTGTTTACAAGCTGGACGTGTCCGTACTTGAAAAGTTGAAGTGTCATGCCCGACATGTTCATGACAAACCTACTAACCGTACCAATTTGCTGCCATCAATAAGCCGCGATCCATCTGAACAGAGATGATCTTGTGGTTACTACTGCGCTGGAGTTATGACTGTGGTTGTGACTGAACAATATACTATGTGGCTGAAATTAATTTGCCGTGTTGAATAAACATAAGGCATCACATACGTACCTCCTTTCTTATTCAACTTTGAGAACTGAAGTCTGACAGAGGAAAATAGACACACGGTCCGGTGGCGGTGGTTGCAGGGTCTGATCAACATTCGAACTCGAGTCTCGCCTCTGGTTATCGTTCATAACCATCAGAGGCCAACATGTTTTGGTTGTTCCTGAAGGACCAAAATCACACAATCAGCTGCCTTAGAATTTACATACAGGAGCAACTAGATAGATTAGATAGTTAAGCTTGCAATCCACTCCCTCCATTTCCAAAATATAAGATTTTTTGGCAAGCCAAGGACTTGCCAAAATGTATTATATTTAGGAACAGAGGAAGTAGCTTTTACATGATGACATTCAGTAAAAGATGAGATATTCACCCTCTAGGCCCATGAGAGACACGGCAAATAAAGACCAGCCAAATCTGTGTAGAAAGCAAGTGTACAAGGACTATAATGCCACATAATAATATGTATAAGACGCAGATGCATATAAGTTGTGAATGGTATTACAATTAAGGAGCACTAGAAGTTGTTTTCCCATGTATAACCGGCCAATCGGCTGACATGCACATGTGTATCCGACCTTCCTTCTCAACACAAGCAGGTTGAAGGATTCACAGCTTATTAACACCTTGCAGTTTCCAGTGAGTAGTTGAGCCCACAAGCCTGTCAGGTTTTGCAAGTTAGTACAGTACAAAGTAAGATAAGGTGTATTTCCTTCAAATAAACAGAAATGTTAAGAATATCTAACGGGAGCCCCCCGCGTGTTACCTAGAGCTAGCAATTACAAGACTGCAAATTATACGCTGCAGCTTGGGATCCTGATGAAGTACAATGCACATAGCTAGCACGCACGCACGCACTGGATGTTCCTGGAAAAGGGTTGCAGAATGAGTTTTTTTTTAGGCCTCTCGATTGGTGGTACAGTTCTAGTATGAACTCACATACAGACTCACACCACACTGATGCACACATCCATACACACGACTAGCACGCAAACTAGACCTACAAACTACACACACAGCATGCAAGTTTTGAGCTCGGTCGTCGCGGGAGGCAGCTGAGATTTATTCTGGGCAAGCCTCGGTGAGACACCCAAAATTTCCGTCCCCTGGGGGAACGAACTCAGGCAGCTGGCCACTGCCACGCCAAGCCACTGCGCTAGGATGCGCGTCTCTTGCAGAATGAGTTGCCTTGATATGTACATGAAGGAGCTAATACATATTGCATGATTCAGTTTGCAATGTTCTAGATCAGAGAAAAACTATATACTCACCTATAGCAAGGTATGTCAGATGTGTCGCTTATTTGGTCTTCAGAATCTGCGTGCCACACAGCTGCCAAACTTGCAAATTGTAATACTCCAATTCAAATACCGGTCACACGTGCACTAATAGGAGACACACCAAGAGCTGCCAGAAATGTATAGACAAAGGGAGATGTATAAGAATTGTATTGGGTGGCTGTATGTGTAAACAAACACGGAAGAATCACACATGGCCGGGAATGTAAAAGGAAGCGGTTAAAACAATTAGCCGAAGTTACACTGTGAATGAAATCATCATGTATTAAAGAGCAGGAGTTGTATTTTCCATGTACTAACCGGAAGATGGATTTTGACGTGCAGGGAAGTGCCATCTTCAGAAGAGTAGGCTGAAAGGACTCACAACTTATGTACACTCTACAGATACGATAAGAGTAGCTGTGCCAGCCGGCAAGCCTGTCACATTTCAGAAGTCAGTGCAAAGTAGGATAAGGGGTTTTCTTCAGGAAAAAGAATAAGAAAATGGCAAGTCTTACTTTTGGCTAGGCCTTCACCCGTAATTCTAGGTTTGTTCCTTCTAATTTCTTGACTTGCTCATGTAGCTCAGCGCCACACCTCCACACGAGTATCTCATACAGTGAAGAGGGGAGACCCCCCCCTTTGGAAGAGATTGGATCTCAGGACAATTCAGAACTTCTAACTTCCTAAGAGAAGAAAGGCAGTGTAACCCTTGAGGAAGGGACGGTAGGCCTGGACAACGCTCAAATTTTAAAGTTTGGAGCGAGGTGAGCAGCTGAAGTGATTTCTCTTCATCTTCCGTCAAGCTTTCGACTCGCTGATCACAACAGATGGTTAATGTGTGGAGTGTAGCAGCGAGGAGGATGCATACGGGAGCAGTAAGCACCGCTAAGATGCTATCCACCACAAGTTTCTCCAACTGGAAGGACCCTGCAGGCAATTGTTTGAATCTTCTTGCCACCTCTGAGAGCAGATCCATGGCTACAGAGCGGGGACGATTCCCATCATTACCGACCACCAACTCCTTTAGGTTGACAAGTGTGATGAGATGATTGTTGAACCCATCCACTGTTAAATTGTCGCAATTGACCAGTGACAGACTGGTGATAGCAGACGTGAAGGGCAACAACTGCATGCTTGAGTCTCCGGTAATACTAAGCTTCCTGAGGGAGGTTGCCTTTTGGAGGTCTGTCCATGAAGTTATCGACCCCTTTACAGAACTGAGACTCACTACATTGCTCATATTGTGGAAGGCTACTGCACCGCTATAGCTAACCAAAGTCAAAACATTCTCCAGCAAGCTAGTACACGCACTGATCATCACTAGATATTTCAATAGATGTTAGTGAGGGAGCAGGAGGCATGAGGGGCAGTAACATCTTGGGGCATGCAGTAATCTTGATACTACGCAAGCTGGGACAATGTGTATCTTGCGTACAAGAGAGAGAACAGCCTGGCCAAAAGGGCAGTCCAAGCAAATTGGGACAATCACTGCACTGGATACTTTCAAGCACCGGAAACAAACGGCAAGGAGGTTCCACAGTCCACTTCTCAAGAACTGGCATGTTAATAAATACAACTTCCTTCAAGCGCATGAAACTTTGATTTCTACACGTATCAGTATCAGGTACTATAAGCTGCGCTCTAGCAATATTCTTCAACTTTAGCCTCTTGAGATGTGGTAACTGCTCAAAAGGTGGAACAATTTCCCAAGAAACACCTTTTAGAGTGAGACACTGCAAGTGTCTAATGGACATGTCACAATATAACCAACTAGGAGTACCAATGGCTCCACCATGATCTTTAATGACAAGTTCTTTGAGATTATCATGTGGTTGGAGACCATCAACAACATCAACATCTATAGCCGGTTGCTCTGTACCCCAGACTAGTACCAATTTTTTCAGATTCCTTTTCAAAGCTAAATTGGCATGCTTAGCTTCTTCCTTAGTTTTCACCTTCTCAAGATTACATACACGGAGTTCTCCAAGATTTGACAATTTTCCCAGCTCTTCCATCTCAAATCCAACACTCTCTTTTTTAGCATGGAATTCGTTTAGCTCCTCTAGATGCTCTATCTTTCCAACCTCAGGAACATTGGAGTGGAGTTCACGATGAGCAATGAAATAGCGTAAATTCACAAGGCGGCTAATATATTTAGGCAAATTAGAACTACCATGCCAATCTTCTAGGTCCAAGTATAGCAAGTGATAAAATCTTGACAGTGTGCTAGGTAAAGTAATTTCTGGGTAATAAGGTGTTCTAAGTTTTAGGTAGCGGAGGTGGAGAAGTTTTGAGAAATTTCTTGGCAAACCTTCTGCGGAGTTTAAAGATATAAACAGGACACGCAGGCCCTCTATTTCCTTAAATGTATCTTTTAAAATCAGAATAATTCTTTCTTCATAATAATTTCTAAAAAGCATAAAAGTTCGCAAATTCCCAATGTTTATTCTGCTCTTCAGTCTAGCCATTTCTTTTCTAAAATCGTCATCATATCTATCTTCTATGTTGATGGATAAGTGTTGGATCGATTTTGGGATGTCATCCGAACTAAAACTTAAACTACTTATATTGACACATTCTTGTGATGAAACGCTCCTAGATAGCTCATGTAATAAATCATGCATTACATAGCATGGGTCCTCCAAATTATCTTCGACTTCCTTCATGAGAAAACCATTGTCCACTAGTTCTTCTAAGTAATTCTTATTTTTGTAACTAGAGTCTATGATGCCTATTGCGGTCCAAAAACGAGTAATTTCAGAAAGTTTAAACCTGTAATCTTCAGGAAAAAGGCAAAACGTTGAAAAACATTGTTTGAGGTGGAAAGGAAGGTTGTCATAGCTAATTTTGAGGGCTGGCATAATATCGTCACCATTTGTTTCATTTTGCCATTCATTATTTTCAAGAACTTTTCTCCAATGTTCCCAAGAAAGGTGTTTCTTCAATAATCGAGCAACTGTTTTGGCTGCTAGAGGGGAACACTTCAATTTCTTTAGGATCTCTCTTCCGATATCAGTTAATTCATTGTATTGCTGATCAGGTCTGTTTTCACCAAATACACATGCTTGGAAGAACTCGAAGAATTCCTGAGGATCCAAACCTTGCAGGTTTATTGGATTAGTTGCTTTCTTGACTCTTTCTTTGATTTTTGGAAATCGGGTTGTAACAATGACAACGCTGCCTCTAGTTTCACTCTTTGTGAACGGAGCTAAAAACCTTGTCCACTCATCATCACTATCACATTGCCATATATCATCTAGGACAATCAAAAACCTTTTGTACTTTAATCTATGTGCAATGCCTATCTGAAGCTGGTTTATATTGGGTGGTCCATTTGCGGCATTGCTTTCTCCATTTTCAGTTGCAGGAATGCAATTATGGATCTGCTGGGTGAGCTTAAGCACATCAAAACTGGTTGACACACATACCCAGACCCTTACAATGAAGTGCTCTTGAGTCCTTTTATCATTGTACAAGTGTTGGGCGAAAGTTGTTTTCCCAATACCCCCGGGGCCAACTATAGGAAGAACAGAAATGGTTTCACTGTGATATGTACCACTGGTCATATCTTTCATAGTCTGCTAAAAAATGGCACTCCTTCCATACAACTTATCCTCTAGAGTTGTTGATCCTATTTGAGGTCGTGTTAGGGTGACACGAGCAGTGCTACTATGGATTGGAATTATGTTGAGCAACTTGAAGACATGCTCACATAGGGAGTGTGTTTCCTCTATCACCGACTTAATTTTCTTGGACATAACCACTCTTTCAAATGGCAATCTATCAACTGGACCATTATCAAGGTTGCTTGCATTGTGTAGGCTATTGGTAACAGCAGCACTAGAAGCACCTTCATCACCATCATCTTGCATAGGTGAACAGGAAAAGCAGTTGAGCCAGTTACCGAGGGTGTTGTGAGCAGCATGGCGAACATGGTGAGCGTGGCCGCGGAGGCCATCACCCAGATCCGGCACCGCATACTTGGTCCCGTCAAGCCTGTCTTGGATGATGAAGTAGTGGAGCTCATCCAGGGCGTTCTCAGCCTCATTGGCCTTGGCCCTGAGACGTTGCAGCAGGCCCTGCAAACCGAGGTTGTCGCTCACGCCCCTCCGCTGGGCCTCGTGCAGCAGTCCATGTGTGAGCATTAGATCATCCTTGATCTTCTCGGAGTTGACGCCGAGCTCCGTGCTGGCGACATAGGCATCCACGAACTCATCGGACAGCTGGTTGAGCACGCTGCTGATGAGCCCGCTTGCCACACCAATAGCCGCCTCCATCTCGTCCGGCGCAGGCAGGTTTGCTAGTACTTTAGTAGTGGAGTACTGGGGAAAGTTTGTGTGTCCCTGGTGGATGGAAAGTTAGACGGTTTTATAGCGTAGCATTGTAGCCATGTGCTTGCCCACTAGCTATTAATATTCCTGAGTAAGTTCAAATGAAGATTCCTTTTCATAAGCGCCTTGAGTCTTGAACAGTAGTCCTTCTTTTGTTTTGTCTTTTGGCCTTGCACGTGAAGCAGCTGTCTAGTAAAGCTAGATCTAAAATTAAAGTACAAGCTGGGAAAAAAAGGACTCAAGGGGGACAGTGCCATGTGAAAGGTATTGGTAAAGCTTGCTGGCAACAAGCACAATGAAATGGAGCAGTTTTTTATTCTGACATAAGGGTTTTCCCCATGATTTCTATTACTCCCTCCGATCCTAAATAAGTGTCGTTGTTTTGTACTAGAGTTAGTTCAAAACAGCGACACTTATTTATGATCGAAGGTAGTACCAGAGATCAAGATGTCTTCTACAAAGTAAAGTGAAGCCTCTCATCTCAGCATTACATGAACTTTTTGCTCAAACAGCGGCAAGCAAAACTTACCTACAAACAACTCAAAAGAACCCTACGGCTGTTCCATTCTTCCTTGTGTTTTCCTCAACGTCTGTTCCTGCTGTCTTCAGCATGTTGATGTAACCATTTTTTATGTTTTCTAAGTAGCTAGACAAAAACATCGTTATCTAAGGAAAATGGTTAGACATAAACATGAAGAGAAATGCGCTGGGACCGGCAACATGTACTTGTGCCGTTGGAAAGAAACAAGACAATAGACAAAGGCATCTTTCGGTAACACCGTGCTGACTTGATCCTAACACGTTGGTATGCACTACTACTGCTAGGAGTATTTTACCGGTGAAGAGCTAGGCAGAGCCTAACAGGTTTTCTATATGAGCTGTTTTACGGTGATTGGGACGGCACTTTTTGTACCGTCGGTACCATTGACTCTAAGTTTTTCTAACTGTTGATTAAAATTGTCGATTACTCTTTATCATGCTTTGACATAGGAGAAAGTGGCCTCTAGTTTTAATTTCTAAATAGATGAGGCAAGTCAAAAATAAAAGTCCGAACAACAGGACTCGTCAGAGCGGGTCCGCGCCAACACTGCCCGACGGCAGACCGCCGTGCTTTGGTGCTCAAGTTAGGCTGCTGTACATACCCGGGTCTAACCGTAATCAGACACAGAATCTTCCCAAATTACATACCGCATTTGAGATGACTACTACTCAGATAAGAGAAAAGGAATTCAAGTCGTGTCCAAACAGGGAAGCCCGGAGAGGTAAAATCGCGAGATTGTGACCAAGCTCTAGCAACAGCAATGTTGGACGTCGCCAACAACATGCACTACTGCTCAGACTGCAACCAAGCGGTCGTGGTGTTCCAGGACCCCGCCTGCGGCAAGACTGTCTGCAGCAGAAGCTTGCGCGTGATCCGCCAGCGCTACGTCGACCACCGACCGAGTGCTGCTCCTTCCTCTACAATGTTGGGGTCATTGATGGCGCCGCCGACCAACCCGACGCCACCACGGTCGCCTACCCCGCCCCAGCAGGCAGTGCACAGTCGTCCGAAGCCAGTGACAACGACACACATGGAACAGATCAGGCCGCCTGCTCGTCAGTAACAAGGATGCGCGGTGTGGTGGGTGCTGCAGATCCTGCACGAGGCGGCGCGATGCCGAAGATGCGCAGCGCGGTACACGACAAGTCGCTCGCCGACACTTTCCACTCCATCGACGGCATGGCGGAGCAGCTGGGGCTCCCGGCGGATGTCAGGGACCGTGCCAGGGAAGTGTTCCGGAAGGTGGAGGCCTGGGCATTCCCAAGGGATGAAAGTGCCGTAACCTGAACGTCTTGTATGCAGCCTGTCTCCACGTTGCGTGTCACGTTGTGGGCACACCGCGGATGTTCAAGGAGCTGGCCAGGAGGGCAAGCGACTACATGCGCCGCTTCGGCTCACTGCTCGGGATGGGCGACCAGGAGGTGAACCCGGCGTGTTGGAGGCGGCGCGATGGCTGGATCAATTGGCGGCGGGATTACATAGATCGAGGGGACAGCGTTGGGGACCTTTTTTTGTGCCGGCCCCACACTATTTGTAATGTCTGATGCCGCCAGGTTTGTGCCGCTGTTTTTTTCACCGTTAGATCAAGGTGGATGGACAGTTATGAAAAATGCCAACCACTCTAAAAACTTGTATTTCCGTATTGTTAACCAATGAGGAGGGAGGCATCCAAGATGTAGCCAACTCGATCTGACCTCGACGTTGATGATGCAAAACTAGCCAGTAAACAAAAGAAAAAGAAGGTACTAGGCTGTTTTCAAAAGTATGCTAGATCACCACCATCATTTGTCTTTTGTAATTGACCAGGATACGACATAACCTTAGTAAGATTTGAGGTTTGAACTAATTTTGTAAGAAGAAAAAAATGAAAGAATGATCAATAGACAGTATAGAAGAAACCAATAGATTTACCAGAATGTAAAACCACGGTGCACTGAACCTATGCATCTGATTAGTGTGGGACTCATCCTTTGCTTTTTCTAAATCATAATCTTTACTGTTATATGGAAATCAGACACTCTACCCTGTCGACCAAGGTTTAACAAATCTCAGTCGACTAAGGAGATGAACCCAAAACAATACGTGTAAAAGCAGAATATCTAGAAGCCAGAGGCGCCATAAAACTCTCCCTTCTCAAAGGAAGATTTGCAAGGATCTGAAACTATTAGAACCTGAGTAACTTACTTTCGTGTAGAAAAATGGAGACTCTAAGGCCCCGCTTGGATCATCTGTTTAAATTCCCAGCCCAGTATATTTGCCATGTCATTTCACCGTGCCTACAGAAAACATCTGGAAAAAAACAGATCCCACTGGTCCGTGAGATTTACGGGTCTCAAACAGCTGGCATTTTCCACAGCCTGCTGCGGTTTCACTCCGAGAATCCCGCCCTCGCCCTGACTAGATAAAGTTGCAGGAGGTTGGAGCGTTTCAGGAAAAAGACTGCAGCTCAACAACGATGTTTGACATGGGGTTAGCTGCTGCTAGAGCTCTGGAATCCTTCTTCCATCTCAGACCCATCATGTCCAGTAAGCTGAGAGCACAAACAGAACAAGTGTTAAAACACATGGCCTAGAAACAGCAGTGAATTGAACAAAAGTACATGTAAACTGTTAACTTATACCCCTCGCCTGCCAAGTATAGCACAAACGCTGCAGCATTTGGTATGAAATTTGGAATACAAATTGATGCTGGAAATCAATCGAGTGCTAGAGATGATAATGGATTTTGAATAGTAAATTAAGAAGCATGCTCTATTCTCAGATTTTGAATAGTAAATTAAGAACCCCTTAACATACTAAGAATGTGCCAAAGGAAAGCAATGTAGATAATTTTTCATTTTTGCATATATTTCTTGTAGGCGATTCGCCTCGGTAAAAACTACAGGGAGCATCTTAGGAAGCATGGTGATGATGAAGTTGTGGCAAAGGATATAGTTGAGGGGCTAATGACTGACACCACAAGGGCTGATCAAGATATGTTGCCAAACACCGGTTGTGATCCCGACTGGGAGCACGGTCTGAGCTCCATCTTCATTGAGGTGTAAACTGATGAAGTGAGCGTACAATTTTGGACCTAAATTGAGTTTAATTACAACTACATCCAGAGTTCAATTGTCTGAAAAAAAATACACCTATTAGAACTAAAATGGCATGTCGATGTTCTAACACAAAAGCATATATCATTTTATCAATACTGCGATGTTGCATGTATTTACATGTTTCTATTTTTGCAAAGGGGCTCTACAGGACAAGGAGCACAATAGTTCTTTCAGTGAACTACGATGGCAAAGCTAGCTTATACGAGTGTTAGAGCTAGACACTTCTCGGTAGATGCACTATGGGGTTGGATCTAGGAGATCTGAGAGGGAGAGAGAGACTACATGCGCCCTGGCTTGACAAGCACGAACCGGAGGGGATTCCGGAGCCAGAGCCGGAGCTGGATCCACCGTCGTTGGCCATGGGAAGAGGGGCGACGGGGTGAGCGTGGGAGGTTGAGAGCGGTGGCGGCGGAGCTTTCCGTCGGCCTAGTGCGAACCCTAATCGGTGGGTATGTTTGTGGGGGGCTGCGGCGCACGGTCAACCTCGTACCGTGTGCGTCCGGCCCCCCACCTATTTATATACGCACTGGCGACCGGGGCCCACAACCATGGATAGGGTTGGGCGCCCCGATTAGGGCGCGATGAGGGACTCCGTTCGGGCCGTTGGGCCCGAACGTGGAAGAGATCTATCCAACATTCCCCCCCTAGATCTCGACTTTACTTTTAACTTTGTACTTTACTTATTTCATCACAGAATGATACATAGAGCATGTTTCATCGTCTCAGCTCAATTGCCGATAGAATCAGACAGCCACTATATACCTTCATGTTCTGAAACAAATTCTGTTACCTTTTGGGCCTCTTTAGTCCAGGAATCATAGGCTTGCCGTTAAACCCATGCCGGCTATGTGTTCCTTGAACACATTGGGTGGTAAGCCTTTCGTTAGCGGATCCGCAAGCATATCCTTTGTCCTTATATGCTCGAGACTTATAGTTTGATCCTGGACTTTGTCCTTCACAACATAATACTTTATATCTATAGATTTTGAAGCATTACTCGACTTGTTGTTGTGAGCATAGAATACTGTGGGCTCGTTGTCACAGTACATCTTTAGTGGCCTGCTGATGCAGTCAACCACTTTCAAGTCGGGTAAGAATTTCTTTAACCATAACGCCTGTCCCATGGCCTCATAGCATGCTATAAACTCTGCATACATCGTAGATGATGCAACTATCGACTGTTTGGCGCTTCTCCACGAAATAGCACCTCCTGCGAGAGTAAAGACATACCCTGTCGTGGACTTTCGGTCGTCTTTGTCTCCCGCAAAATCTGCATCTGAATACCCTTTTATCTCTAGGGAATCAGATCTTCTGTATGTTAGCATGAGGCCTTTTGTGCCTTGCACATAGCGCAAAGCTTTCTTTACCATCTTCCAGTGCTCTATGCCTGGATTCTCTTGATATCTACCGAGTACCCCGGTGATAAATGCTAAGTCAGGGCGAGTGCACACTTGTGCATACTGTAAGCTTCCAACAGCCGAAGCATATGGTACTGACTTCATTTGATCGATCTCATATTGATTCTTTGGACATTGGGATTTCCCAAAACTGTCGCCCTTGACTATGGGAGCAGGTGTTGAATTACTCGCATGCATATTGTATTTCTTTAAAATCTTTTCACAATACGCTTTCTGCGACAGTCCTAACACTCCATTCTTTCTGTCTCGGTGAATTTCTATGCCCAAAACATAAGATGCTTCACCAAGGTCTTTCATGTCAAAGTTTGATGACAAGAATTTCTTTGTTTCTAGTAGTAGACTAACATCACTGCTAGCAAGCAGGATGTCATCCACATATAGAATTAGGAAAATATATTTCCCACTTTTGAACTTTGCATAAATGCAATTGTCCTCAACATTTTCTTTGAATCCAAATCTTTTAATGGTATCATTAAACTTTAAATACCACTGCCTAGAGGCTTGCTTTAACCCATAAATGGATTTCTTTAGGCGGCATCCCATATGTTCCTTCCCCTCCATGAAAAAACCCTTGGGTTGTTTCATGTAAACATTCTCTTCTAAATCTCCATTTAGAAATGCCGTCTTGACATCCATTTGATGTAACTCTAAATCAAAATATGCAACTAGTGCCATGATGATTCTGAAGGAGTCCTTACATGAGACCGGAGAAAAAGTCTCATTGTAATCTACGCCTTCTCTTTGCGTAAAGCCTTTTGCCACGAGTCTAGCTTTGTACTTTTCTACATTCCCATTGGAGTCATACTTTGTTTTGTAGACCCACTTGCATCCTACTGTTTTGGCTCCTTTGGGAATTTCCTCTAAGTCCCAAACATTGTTGGAACTCATCGATTTCATTTCATCTTCCATTGCCTCCACCCACTTGGCTGAGTAAGGGCTACTCATGGCTTCTTCATATGTGGTAGGATCGCCCTCCATATGAACTACATTGTAAACTTTGTAGATTTCTTTGGAAATGGCTGGTCTTCGTTCTCTTTTAGACCGTCTGAGTTCATCAGACTCTTGCTCATTTCTTGCCTCGGGTTCAGGCACATTTACACTAGGTGGCTGTTCTGGCTCCCTTTCGTGCTCAACAGTGGGTTCAGGTGGCTCCTGATGGACAGGTTCCGAACTTTCACCCATTGTTGTCAAGTGTGGAGTCACAACAGGTGCCGGCACCACAACCTCAGGGGTTGTAGATGGTGGCACAATAGGTAGCGAGAAAAATGGCTCCTGAATCATCGGATTAGGTGCATGCACCCTTTTCTCCTCAAGATCAATTTTCCTAGCTACCGTGCTCCCCCTCATCAATTCGTCCTCCAAGAAGACTGCATGTCTCGTTTCTACAAACTTTGTGTATCTGTCGGGACAGTAGAAACGATAGCCTTTGGACTTATCTGGATAGCCAATAAAATGGCAAGATACTATTTTGGGGTCTAACTTTGCAATGTTTGGATTGAAAACTTTTGCCTCAGCTGGGCTCCCCCAGACCCTCAAGTGGTGCAGAGAGGGGACTCTGCCTGTCCACAATTCATACGGTGTTTTGGGCACCGACTTACTTGGTACTCTGTTGAGAATATGAATGGCGGTTTTAAGCGCCTCCATCCACAATCCCAATGGGAGGGTGGAATAGCTCATCATGCTGCGCACCATATCCATAAGGGTACGGTTGCGCCTTTCAGCTACTCTGTTTTGCTGAGGTTCGCC
Organism: Avena atlantica; assembly: GCA_910589765.1. Taxonomy (NCBI): domain Eukaryota; kingdom Viridiplantae; phylum Streptophyta; class Magnoliopsida; order Poales; family Poaceae; genus Avena; species Avena atlantica. The sequence goes on from OU342739.1 coordinate 574,261,270, forward strand.
CGGCATAGAATACTGGGCGACTATTCCATTTTCTTGCAGGAACCGTGCAAAGGGTCCTGGTACTTGACCATATGGAGTATGCCGACCGTAGTACTCCCCCCCACGATCGGACCGAACTATTTTGATTTTTTTATCGTGCTGATTTTCTACTTCAGCTTTGAAAATTTTAAATTTATCCAACGCTTCAGATCTTTCTTTGATTGGATAAATATAACCATACCGGGAGTGATCATCCGTGAATGTTATGAATGAATCATAGCCATCCACACTTTTCACCGGAAACGGTCCACATATATCCGTGTGGATTATTTCTAGTGTAGCTATGCTTCAGTTTGCACCCTTTTTAATCTGTTTGACATACTTTCCTTTAATGCAATCTATGCATTGTTCTATGTCGGAGAACTCTAACGGAGGAAGAATGTCATTTTTAACGAGGTTTTCTATTCTTCCCCTCGAAATATGGCCTAGTCTGCAGTACCATAGTTTCGATGAGTCAAGAGTTCGCTTTCTTTTCTTTTGTTCTTTGTTCGACAAGGAAACTTTTTCATTCACATCACACACAGAAAAAACTTTCTCATGCAGGGATAACAAATATAACTTATCAAATAATGTAGCAACACCCACACATTTGTCTTTCAACCAAATGGCACACTTGTCATTACCAAAATAACATTCGTAAGAATCTTTGTCCAAACAGGAAACACTTATTAAATCCCTATATAATGAAGAACGAAAAGCACATCTTTGAGCAAAAGCAAAGAGCCATCAGCCAGCTCCAGAGGGACGTCACCAATGGCCTCCACTTCTGCTTCTATTCCATTCGCCACTTCAATGTGTCTTTCTCTTCTTGGCGTGGTCCTTGTCGAATGGAACCCCTATAAAGAGTTGGCAACATGAACAGTTGCTCCAGAATCAATCCACCAAGTGGATCTAGTAAACTTTTTAGGCGCCGTATCCTATGCATCTGCTCCTTTCGTGTATCCATGCATCCAAAACGCTTGCAGCCGGCCGATTCAAATCCTAGCGTTATAGCTGAGTCCGCCGCAATCTTTTAATAACACGCCCGCTGCCTGTGCAAGTTTATTTTTGGAAACACACTGCCTGTGCAAGTTAGCGTTGCAAATTTGCAGGAGCACCCCTGCCAAAACCCATGTTCCTCTCTGTTATTCCGATTGCAGTTGTAGATTTACGATACTATGGCGACGACCCGCAGCTGAAGAAAGAACTCGTAGGACCCCGATCGTTGAGGACGGAGAACTCGCAAGATCCCGATCGGCCGCAGTGGGCTTCAGCTGATCTCCCAACGCGGCCGCAGTGTACGAGGTATGCACGTCAAGCAGACTCTGTTTTCTTCTGATGCAAATTCACCTAGAAATCGCATGGTGCCGTTTAGTTGCCTCACTTAGGGACTACCACCAATAGGTAGCTGGCATGCTACGAACTCACAACATGCAAACACACGCATGCAGAATTTATGGGAATGCCCAAAAGATGGATTTTTCATTGTTTCACTGATCATGTATCTGTTTGTGGCTTTGTGCAGCAATGCAATCAATTAGTAGCTTGCAAATGCAGTTGAACGATGGAGGATTTAGCACACCCGTAAAGAAAGCAAGTATTCCTCTCTCTGTAAGTCAATTGATTCCATTGATCATGGATGTATTCAGTTAAGATAGTTATATATAATGGTGCTTACTGATTCTTTGTTTATGTTGAAGTGTTCATCTTTTATACCTGAATGTGAAGAAAATTTGAAGCCTAAATTAGGGATGACATTTGAAGGGCTAGGCAGTGTGGAGAAGTTCTACAAGGATTATGCACATGAATCTGGTTTTGGAGTTCGTGTTGGCCAACAGAAGAAGTTGGAGAATGAGATAGTTCGCACTAAGCGGTACATGTGTAACAGGGAAGGATTCAAGTCTGAGAAGGGTAAAGAAATTGATGACCCGTCAAAGAAAAGGCGTAAGAACACCGCCACAAGATGTGGGTGTGATGCACATATCTTTGTAAAGCTTTGTGGTAATGATACCTACAAGATAGAATCATGGGTTGAGCACCATAATCATGGTCTTGTGTCACCTGATAAACGTCATTTGATCAGATCAAATCGTCAAGTTAGTGAGAGGGCAAAGAATGCATTGTACACATGCCACAAAGCAAGCATAGGAACTTGTCAGGCATACAGGCTCCTCCAAGTCAGCGAGGGTGGGATTGACAAAGTTGGATGCATGAAGAGGGACTTGCAAAACTACTACCGTGATCTCAGATATAAAATCAGGAACGCAGATGCCCAAATGTTTGTTGCACAACTAGCTAGAAAGAAATAAGTTAATTCAGCATTTTTCTATGATTTTGAGGTGAGTGGTGAAGGAAATTTGATGTATGTGTTCTGGGCAGATGCCACAAGTAGGAAGAACTACAAACACTTCGGCTGTGTAGTATCGTTTGATTCTACATACACAACCAATCAGTATGACATGATATTTGCACCATTTACAGGGGTTAATCATCACTTACAAAGTGTATTTTTTGGTGCCGCGTTTTTACATAATGAGAAGGAGGAGTCATATGTTTGGTTGTTTAAGACCTTCCTAAAGGCAATGGGAGGTGAAACGCCAGGACTCATCATAACCGACGAAGCTCGCAGCATTAAGAAGGCTATTGATATAGTTTTTCCAGGCATAGTACATAGGCTATGCATGTGGCATATAATGGATAAACTTCCAGAAAAGGTTGGACCGGTGATTAGGGAAGAACCTGAATTCTGGAAGAGGATTAACGCATGTGTATGGGGTTCAGAAACCCCAGCTGAGTTTGAGTTAGAGTGGAATTCTGTACTTGTAGACTTCGGTTTGGAGGATAATGAGTGGTTTACTAAAAGGTTCAGCCTTCGAGAGTTATGGATACCAGCCTACTTTATGGACATATCACTAGCAGGCATTCTCCGAACAACTTCAAGGTCGGAAAGTGCAAATTCATTTTTTAACCGTTTCATTCATCGCAAAATCACCCTTGTTGAGTTCTGGATTAGGTTTGACACAGCTTTAGAATGCCAACGTCAAGAGGAGTTGATTGCAGACAACTCAAGCATCCATAGGACTCCACAATTAGTGACACCGTGGGCAATCGAGAAACAAGGTAGTGAAATATTCACATATGAGGTGTTTGACAAATTTCAGAAACAAATTATTGCTGCGAGAGACCATTGTTGTGTTCAAAGCATTACACAAGACGAGGGAATAAAAATAGTGACCTTTAGAACCGGTGCTAGTAAGGTAAGGGAGGTCCGTTGTAACATGGAAACCATGATAGCTAATTGTTCTTGCAAGTTATTTGAGACCCATGGAATTCCATGCCGCCATATTATCCAAGTACTGAGAATGGAAAATCAACAAGAGCTTCCAACCTTCTATATTATGGAAAGATGGCAGAAAAGGTGTAAAAGGTACAAGAAAAAATCATAATCGTACTTTCTTGCACATCATATGACTGACATTTATTTTTTTTCTAGAGAAAGTGTTTATGATGTACAAGGGAATCTTTTAGAAGAGAAGCCTACTGACTCCTTGGATGCAGCTGCGAGGAAGAAGATTTCAACAGTACGGAACAAGTTGGAAGATCTAATCCAAACAGCCAAACAATCAGATGAAGGCATGGACTTTTTACTATCAAGTGTGTTGAGCATTGAGGAGCCTCTCAGCCAAAATGTTCCTGCAGGAGTCAAGCACACTAGGCAAGAGGAATATGAGGCATTTATTGGTTGCAACATTCCTACTGAAGTTAACATACACCCGCCAAATGATGTTCGTTCGGTAGGGAGAAGCAAGAGAATCAGGAGAGGAAAGGAGATTAATGAGGAAGAGCATAAAAAGAAGAAGAAAGAATCCAAGGCCAAGATTGCACGTATGTGCAGGACATGCAACACATTAGGTTTTCATGATAGTCGCAAGTGCCCAAGCAAAAGTGGTCAAGCAAACGAAGCCATGAATGGGCAAGACATGCATCTAGATGGTGCATCATGAAACCTGCAACTCTTACAAGAAAATGCATGGCTTTAGTACTATTCTATTCGTTGTAGGAAATGTCTTTATGTAATGGATCAGAATTCTTATTTTGTCCAACTATTTGTCTTACTAGTGAGCACATTCAATGAATTGTAGTTTCTCTATCAGACTAGAGAGTATCTTCAGGGTTAATCTTTGTGCACCGTTATAATCAGTGACTACACTATTGTCACCTCTATACATAATCAGTAATTTTTTTGCTATCATGTTTCTGAAAATTCAGTACATACTCAATAATACCAGGGGCATGTTCGGTGGCTGTATTCTTGGTTTAGTACTATGAAAGCATTTCACCACATACCATACTCTTGATCGCAGCTTCAGTTGTGAGTAAACAGCATGTACATCAGTTCAGCCCGAGCTTTTTTTCTTCACCAAAGTTGAGAGGACACATTAATTCGTTATGTGACCACATACCTGAGTCTTAATCTCAACTTACTCATAGGAATCATGCTTTTGGTTCATCTCAATATAAAAAACCATGCTTTTGGTTACCACATCAGAACATATATGGCCTGATTCAGTTGGTACAAGTCACCCAAGAACACCTCAAATTGCAAATACGAACAAGGCAATAAGAATTTGTGTCTTTCTGATATTTCCATTCACAAAAACTTAGGCTCCTTTCTGAAATTACAATGGTCACTGATGATGTACATTCACATTCCAAACTCCAAGCTACACCCATCCGAATCGAAGAGCAGTTGGATAGATTATCTATACATGAAGTCAATTTGCAAGTACTAGATACAAGAAACTAGAACAAGGAAAACTCAAGAGTCTGTAGCAGGACAATCTCCTGAGTTATAAGTGTTGCTCTGTTCTTCCCCAACTTTAGTCTGTATTAGGCGTCCGTCGTCAGGAGTTTGTCACCAGGGACACCCATAGGACGAGTGTGCCGACCGTGCGGAGCCTGCGGCCGTCTGCGTCATGGACTGGCGAGTTCGGCGTTAGGGCTCGGCGAGCTCGGCGTCAGGCACCGGAGAGCTCGTCGTCAGGGACCGGCGAGATGAGGATCTGCGCGGAGGCGGCCACAGACCTGGATAGAGCACGTAAGATCACATCGGAGCCAACGAAGGGAATCTCTTTTCCAGCGACGGCGAGATTCGATGGGTTTTTATTGGAGACGCATGCCGCAGACTCTCGGCTCGTTGCCGCCGCTCGCGTCTTTAGGAATAAGAGGGGTTGGGAAGTGATTCAGGTTTGACGCTTGGTTGTTCCTGGGTTAATTTGCAAAATGAACAGGCTGTAGGCGGGCGCTTTAGTGCAAAATTGTGCAGAATTGAGCAGCGACGGACGATTTAGATTGGACGGTGGAAACGATCCGGATGCATGGATACAGGAACTTGCCGGTTTCATAAGATACGACGCCAACTTTTTATACAAAGATTCATTAACAAAAGAAACAATATCTTTACCATTTTTTGGCCATGATGTACTTTAGCCAAATCGGGCAGTCTTTCTTGTAGTGGCCCGGCTTTTTACAGTGATGGTACTGATCCTTCTCCCCAGGGGTGGACTGGTGATGCTGGTACTGGTGCTGCATTGGACCCTTGCCATGGGGCTTGGAGGGTGAGCCACCATGGTTGCCGCCTGTGAAGCCTCTCTTCCTGTTGTCCTTCACGAAGTTCAGAGAACCGTCGTGAAGGGCTTTCAGCCTTTCCTCTTCCTGGGAGCACATCCCAATGGTCTTTTCTATGTCCCACTTTTCAGGGGACATATTATAGTTTATCACAAAGTTTTCAAAAGGCTGTGGAAGTGAGGCCATCACTAGGTGCACCAAGAGTGCTGGCTTTAGCTCGAGGTCCTCATCCATTGGCTTGAGCTTTGCTGCCATGTTTGACATCCTCAAGATGTGCTCTCTTATTCCGTGGGGTCCTCCCGTATACTTTCCAGTAACCAGCTGCTTTAACAGCTGGGTCGCATACATCTTTGAAGAGCCAGTGAACTGGATCTTTATCTTGGCGAGATACTCGCCCACGGTAGCACACTCTCCAATTGAGCCCACGATTGTGTTCTCAATTGTGTTCTTTACGAAGGCCAGACACTTCTTGTTGGCGTTCATCCATTTCTGGTTATCAATAGAGTAAGCCAGCTCCAATGGAGCATGGTCCCTCTTCCTTTTCTCAAAGTCAGCACTTTCCTCATCGGCCCCCCTGACCGGGTCAGCGGGCTTGACTGGTTGCTTGGTGTCAACCACCCAATCCACTTCGGCGCATACGAACGCCAAGTCAACTTTCTTCCTCCATTCGGAGTAGTTGTCCCCTCTAAGGAGCGGGATGTCCTTCAAACATGCCATGAGGTTGAGACCTCCTGAAAATCACAAAAGATGTGAGATCACCAAGTAAAACAACTGTATGCGTTAATTCAACGTTGGTATAAATTAAGCATGCAATCGTTTCGTGCTATTTAAAATTACATCACCGTTGGGTAGAAATAAATTTAAATGCACCTTTAATACTTAATAGGAAAAAGATTATGGTCATGATTATTAATAACGTTGGTCAATTAATAGCATGAGGCATAATCACTTTAATCACATCTCTATGTCAAGATTCAATCAACTTTTATTGCATTTGGTGCAATTTTAAACCATACATTTGCAATGTAAAATAACTATTTGCAGCGGAAACTCTCATAAAAAACTCATACTTTGCAGAAAAATTCTGCCTTTGTCTCATTCTCTAGTCACAATATACTTAAAATAAAAGGACTAGAGAAAACTATGCAAAATTTTGCTTAAAACTAAGCAGAAACATTAAAAACATATCTGTAAAATTAAAAACAGAAGACTGTGAAAAAAACATGCCCTACTGGGCCAGAACAGAGCCCAGCGCCCAGCGGCCCAAAAGCGGCCTGGCTGCGCGCGCGAGCTAGCTGTCGCACGCCCCCGCGCTGCCCAGCTGGGCCCGCTGCTTGCCGCTTGGCCCGCCAGCGGCCCAGCGCGGCCTGCTGCCGCCCGCGCCCCCCGTCGCCGCTTCATCCTGGCCGTCCATGCGCCTGACCTACATCCGACGGCCCGCCGTCTTCTTCGGAGGGATAAAAGGACCAGCCGCCGCCCCCTTTCTAAACCTAATCCCCATTTTCCCCCTCCCTATCCACGCGTTCCTACCGCGGCGGCGCCGCGTCGCTCGCGCGGCTGCCCCGCGTCGGTGGCGCGTCCATCCCGCGGCGGCGCGGTGTCCCTCCCGCGTCTGCCCCGCGTCGTCGGCGCATCCACCCCGCGGTGGCGCTGTGGTGGAGTGGCCTAGGCAGCCGCTGGCCCCTTCCCTCCCCACGCCCCTCTCTCGCTGGCGTGGCGGCCCGCGCTGGGCCGAGGTGAGGCGGCCGCCCTCGGCGAGCCCCTCCCTCTCCCTTTGCACCGGCGGCGCATGCAAGGCTTGAGGCGAGGTGGCCGCCCGAGGCGCGCCCCTCCCTCTCCCTTGTCCGCAACGGTGGTGGTAGCTGCCCCACGCGCGGCTAGTGGCGGGGCCGGCGGCGAGATCTTTGTCGGCGGCGTTGGGGGGGTTGGAGGCGGCCGTCCGTCCGGCGACTGCGCCGGCGACGGTCCCCTCCTTCTCCCCCATCGCATCCCCTTTCTCTTCTTCCCCCGTGCATGTGCGAGGTGAGGTGGCCGTCGCTCCGGCGAGCCCCTCCCTCTGTTGACCTTGGCCGAAAATCATGGCGCCTCACTGCCCCTTTTGGCGGCGGTGCGTCCACCCGTGGGTGGGCGCACTTCCGTCAAACGGCGCAGCGGCGACGCCCTTTGCCGGCGGCCGGTGTGGGTCTGCCTCCCCTTTTTTTTTTGAAGTTTCCTTTTGGGGTGTTCTTTTGGATCTGGGGAGGGATCTGACTTAGCATTCGCATGCGGGGTGTGGGGATCTTTCTCTTTGGGGATGGGTTTAGATTTTCTTTGCCCCCGAAAGGGTGTGTCCTTCTTCCCTATGCCTCGGCTAGCCGATGCGCATAGGGATCGAGGGGGACGGCGCGGCCAGAGGGGCAAGGCGCACTTTTGGCTCTAGTTTTTTTTTCTTTCACTTTTACTTTTCTACCGAAAATAGAAACTAGCATCTAAGATGCTCTGATACCATTGTTAGAGCTAGACACTTCTCGGTAGATGCACTATGGGGTTGGATCTAGGAGATCTAAGAGGGAGAGAGAGACTACCTGCGCCCTGGCTTGACAAGCAGGAACCGGAGGGGATTCCGGAGCCAGAGCCGGAGCTGGATCCACCGTCGTTGGCCATGGGAAGAGGGGCGACGGGGTGAGCGTGGGAGGTTGAGAGCGGTGGCGGCGGAGCTTCCCGTCGGCCTAGTGCGAACCCTAATCGGTGGGTATGTTTGTGGGGGGCTGCGGCGCACGGTCAACCTCGTACCGTGTGCGTCCGGCCCCCCCAACTATTTATATACGCACTGGCGACAGGGGCCCACAACCATGGATAGGGTTGGGCGCCCCCGATTAGGGCGCGATGAGGGACTCCGTTCGGGCCACGTGGGAGAGATCTATCCAACAACGAGCAGTACCTTGAGAGTGGTTATAGGTGAAGCTAGCTTATACGAGAAGTACCTCGAGAGTGGTTATGTGGGAAGATCACACAGAGCATTATCAGATAGAATAGACAATGCGCAAGTAAAGATGGGAGCCTCAAACAGGAAGAAAGGATGAAGAGCTACCCTACCGCACAATGCGCATGCTGTTATTTCCAGTCACCTAATGATCATCTAATTATGCCGATTAAATTATTTACTGCAAAAAAAATTTATCACTTCAGTCTTCAGAGACAAATCCAGTCAAATTGGTGAATATATACATTATATGATATGTGTATTTACAGACTTCACGGTGCCACGGTTGTCTATGATCATACCTTCTTTACTACCAATATTGTATCTTCAGTTGTTTTATACAGTAGATATCGAATCTAATGTTGCAAGATGTATACTGAAAACCTGAATGTATTGAAGTATTGAACACTGCAACTATATGGGGGAAAAACTAACAAGGGTACTTGAAGAAAATGCGTTTAGTGTACCTCATTTCTTCTATGGGCTGGAGTGTGGTGATCAGAATACCAGCACATGATGGCAATAAAATGAAAACTAACACCTCACCAACAGAAGTTCATCTAAATTTTTATCTTTATTGTCAGAATCCCAGCTTGTATACAAGTAAGCTAGAAAGAACAGTGAAGCCTAGTATTACACCCCAATAGTCGAGAACTCCAGGTTCTCTTGTGCGATCTTGTTCTTGCTTATTCGCTTCTTCTCTGCGCGGATTACGTCGCTGCTCACAGCACTGCTGGGCTATCCACCTTGTGATTGTCCTCTCATGAACAGCCATCTGCTTCAAACAATCTGGGAATCTTAGTTCACAGATACTGCCAGAGATTATTATCAGAACAAGCAGTGTCTTGGCCACGCTGCCGGAAGCTCAGAGTGCACATAGTAGATCAGACCATGCCTTGAGGTGGCCACACCTAGCACCGAACTCCACTCTTTCTGGAACAACAACAACGGTAAAACTCTGAGTGGATGCGTGCTGTGTGATGACAGTAAGCCACAAAATCTGTACCATACGGCAGACCTGACCTCACCACCCAGTTCTTCGATCTGAGATGCAACTACGCCTTGTACATCTCAGGAAACGACTCCGATGCGGAGCACAGGTTATCCCACAGCTCCCCCTTCGCACATCTGTGTCTCTTTCTGTGACTTGGAGACTAAGATGCAGAAGCCCTAACAGCTGGCAGAGGTAGAAGACCTCCTCGGTGCCCAACTGAAACCACTGTTTCTCTGCTCTGGCATTTTCCACAGCCCGGCCAAAGACGGCATGGTTCAGAAGCGTAGCTTGCTGTGGGTTCACTCCGAAAACAGCGTCCCCGCCACGGCGAGATAGATTAGAGCGTTTCATTGAAGGCTGCAAGCTCAGCAACGATGCTTGACATGGATTTGGCTGCTGCTAGAGCTGTGAAAAGCCTTGCCGTCTTTGCCCTTCTTCCATCTCGGAGCCCACATGTCCAGTAAGCTGAGAGCACGAATAGCACAAGTGTGAACATATGGCCTAGAAACAACAGCAAATTGAACCCCAAAAAAGTGAACTGAAATAGCACAAATGCTTCAGCATTTGGTATGAAAATTTTGGAATACAAATTGATGCTGGAATTCAATCGAGTGGTACAGATGATACTGGGTTGATTTATGAATTAAGAAGCATGCCCTATTCTCGATTTGAAGTGCGTTTACAACGGCAAAAATCAAAAGCTCACATTTTTCTTCGATGCTGCGCTGGCTACTTCAGAAAATCAAATCAAGCATAATCAGCCGTGCGCCGCCTTGCCGCCGGGAGAGCACGAGGCGCGCGGGGTAGAGGTCGGGGCCGGGGGGACTGACGGGGTGGCGGATCCGGCCGTGAGGCCGCGGCAGGGTTCAGCAGAGAGGAGGTGGAGGCGCTGCGTTGTGAGCAGGAGGCGGCGAGGGCGCAGCAGCCGGCGCCGAGAGAGGCGGCGGCGGTGGGAGTCCCTCCAGTCAGGCAGAGAGAATCCAGGGAGGGAGTGTGGGAGAGAGCCACGGATTCCTGGAAGAAGAAAAAAAACTGAGAGAGGCACTCGCTGCTTTGTGCTGTTTCGTGGGCTGTTAATGGGCCAATTTGGAGAAGTCTTGGGCGTAATGCGATCTGACGACTGTGGCGGGCGAATGGCCGCTCACCTCTGAAGTTTGAGGTAGGGCTCACAAACTTGGAGACCGTTTTGTGTTAATGGAAGTGTTTTTGTTTCCTTCTCTATCTCTACTCTATATATTTAATCTCATTGCCAAATTTGGTTATAGCTCATGGGCGGAAGCAAAATGTAGTCGAATTCTCTTTGTTGAAAATATAAGCAATAATTTATATAATTTAATTCAAATAATAAACTGATAAAGCATGATCATATAAACAGTACTAAAATCAACCATGCAGATCAATAAAGTATGTGAACTGATTATATCTATACAAGATAAATCTATCACATCTACACATAATATGACACATAATATGCAATCAATATACCAAGTTTGATATTTTTCCTTGTTGCTATGGCACATGATATGACACCACGCGAAGGTTTTACATTGTTTGAATCGTTTTTAAATTTCTTATGCCCATTTCAAACTATGATCAAAACGGCGGACATGAAGATTCTTAGCTCGGGGATGAGCCTTTACTAAACTTGCAGTGGATCTCTGATTAAATAGCATATTGTGAACTTAAAAATGATTTTCCAAAAAATCATAAACATTAGATCATATACCAATAGTTCAAATATGACCCACTTTCTATCGATTTAATAGAAATTTGTATTTTTCATGAGGGATGGAAGGAAAAGGTCTAAGATATATCTGTTGGGACATAGTCCATTCAAGGTGTCCTAATATTTTTTTAAATGGGGTGATACCATTTTGAAACTTTCATTTGTGGTTGCTTCACAAAACACCTATTTTTTGACACTCGGAAAATAGAAAATGGCTTTTTGGTGCGACAAAAAAAAAACTTCCTACTGCAACATTGTTCTACATCCCATGATGCACATGTGTGCATAATATAGACATATTATTACAAACTATACCACGATTTTAGCCATCGTTTGGCCTAAAAACCATGAAACCTCGAACATGGTAGCTCATTTCTAAGAAGTTTTTTAAGATGCAATCAATATACCAAATTTGATATTTTCCTTATAACTATGTCACATAATATAAAAACCACGCGAACGTTTTATATTGTTTGGATCATTTTTAAATTTCTTATGTCTTTTTTAAACTATGGTCAAAATAGCGGGCATAAATATTCTTGGCTCGGGGTTGAGCCTCGCCAAACTTGAAGTGGATCTCTAATTAAATAGCATATTGTGAATCTAAAAATGATTTTTCCAAAAAATCATGAGCATCAGATCATGTACCTGTTGTTCTAATTCGACCAACTTTCTACCGATTCAGCAGGAATTTGTCTTTTTTACAAGGGATAGATGGAAAGGTTTAAGATATCGAGTTTGCGACATTGTCTATGCAAGGTGGCCTAGTATTTTGGAAAATGGGATGATACTATTTTGAAACTTTTATTTGGTGGTTATTTCACAAAATGTGTTATAAAAAAGTATATGTAATGTTTTTATATTTTATTCAACAAAAATATGTAATATTTGAGTTTAGATATATAGATCTTATTTTTCTGCAAATTTTGATATATTATATGTATTTTTCGAATTAGAATGATTTAGTTATGACTTTTCTAGAATTAATATGGCAAAAAATAGAAAATAGCTACGCCAACGCGGTATAGGTGTGAAACTTAGCCGTCGGTCGGCGTACAATTGACGCTATCACATCACCGTTACGTCCAATCCCTACGCCGACAGCCCGCTCTACGCCGACGGCTGCCATCGTCCAATCCTGCCCTACGCCGACGACAAATCTGGACAAACGTCATTGTTTGCTCGGCTGTCCGTCTCGAGACCTACGCCGACGGCCCCAACAAATAGCCGACGGTGTGGCCTTTGGCCGTCGGCGTCTTCCTCTTCTCCCGTAGTGAGCAGACTAATTTTAAAATAGAACATTGGAAGGGTTGAAACAAGAGATGTGGCTCTTGATTATTACTCCCTGACTTGCTAAAAAGTCTTGTATTATGGAACAGAGAGAATAACTGTTACAGTATGGGTGTGTATGTAATTATTATGGGAGGTAAGAGTAAAAGAAAATATGCATGATTATCTTGTACCGTTTATCATTCTTTATTGGTGATTTTGCTTTCCATGCCTCCCAAATGAACTTGATTTTAAAATTAAAAATTTCACATATTTGTAGAACATCACCTCCATGCTATGTTGTATTTTTTTTAGATTTTGTAAGGAACTTTAAAGCATATTCTATACTTGGTTTTCACTGGATATTTTCTCATTGATCCAGATGTACTAAATACTATCTTAGTGGTGGGCGACAGTATATATACTTGAATCAAGGATCACACTCCAACTTTTTTTTACTTTTAGAAAACACATCAGTTTTAGGGAATAACCCTCGTCACAGTTGCAGAGCTTCCGGTGAACAAGTCTAGTAGCAGAGGTCTAGTAGTCTTGAAATTGCACGCTGGGAGGGAAGAAACAAAAAAAGAGATGGCTATTGCTTGTTTCAGTACATGTTGCTCTTGATTATGCATGCCATATACTACCCGGAAACCTCAAATGGAGCCCGAGCTCCATGGAGCCTTTTTTCCAAAATTTGAAAATGATATTTTTAAAGTTTTAAAAAATGAACCTACATGTAGTACAATAACAATACAGCCTTTTTCGCAAGCAACATGGAACTTGACTCCAGTAACACAGTGGAAAACAATTCTGAACGTGTAGCTATAGTAAGTATACGATAATATTTCTGAATGTGCACATTGTTTTTCTGACCGTTTGGTTTCAACGGTAGCGTTGCAAAGCTTTGTTGTTTGTTTCTACCAAGTGCCATTCTTAGAGCCATGGTGAAGTTAGATGCGGAGAATGTCAGTAAAGCGGAAATATGAGGGTAGTAATGGTGATTTTTGTTCTTGTGGCGACAGAGAACTGGTTGCGTGATCTAGGACTCGTTGCGGCGACCGTTGGTGCGGGAAGATAACACAAGAGGAGTTTCCAGTCTTATCTTTCAGGGTGAAAATTTAAGGTCTGGCCTTAACTGAATGTGTCTAGCAATGACCTTGTTGAAGGTATTGTTTTGTGAGCAAAGACTTTCTTCAGAATGAAAACATATGATCTTTGATCGGGCAATGACGACGCTTGGACAATGTTTCCTTCTTAAAGACGTTGTTATTGGAGTGGAGAACTACTGGTGTTGTTCTGATGGTGTCACTGTCGTTATTTTGAAGATTAGTTCTATGTAGCGGGACTTTTTTTTTGTAATTCTTCTTTCTTCTTTTCTGGGTTGTGTACATCAGTAGGATCGCTAAGTCATGCGTTGTTGCAGAGGCTAAGTGTAATTGGTATCCTGTGATATTAATATATACTCTTTTTCAAAAAAGAAAAAGCTATAGTAAATCTGCAGCAGCCGGCTATGACCAACCGATTAAAAGATAACCCTAATTCATTGACTTACATAAAACTTTGATCACTCGTACCACTTCCTACTTACTAGTCCGATTCGATTTTGGGATTCAAGAGGAAGGTGTCAGCGGAGGAGGAACAGAGCTATAGTGTTGATTCGGCAAATTGTTTTTCTTAAACAAAGCAAAAGATTTGCCATTTCTAATAATTATAGCGAAGATATTTTAGGCACAACAACGTCCCTATACTAGGACAATCATCCCTAGGACTTTATAAAAGGTCTATGCTCCCAGTATTACATTGCTCAAAAAATTCCCCGGCTAAACTCCATGCTCTTGCTCCGTCTTTAATTCTAGCAACGATCACATTTGCAAAACGTGATGCCGGTACACCCTTGCATTTCGTTCTTTTCAAATCTCCCAACTTGTCTATGCTAACCGATTGATGACTACGGATCATTCGTCAACTTGTTTTGGAACATAAATGATTATCTTCTTAACATGCTCTTGAATCCATTCGTAGTTTGTCTTCACCTTCGATTTTAACGTAAAATTTGGTAGTCTATTTTTCTCTCAATAAACCGTGTAATTTCCATCCACACATGACAATTATATGAACTAAATTAGTGATGGCATCATCATGACCAATCGTTGCGGCACGAAATAAACTACTATATATAATACAACACGAATTCCAAATGCATTCAACATGAACACTAATCATCACACGCAAAATTTTGAGGTAACGAAGGCATAGCCCGTAGTATAAGTTTATTCCAAGGTTTCAACGGACAAGGGAAGTAAAAGGAAATCACGGCCAAATTTTCTAGCTACTCTAACTCTGCTTTATGACCTTATTATGGATGATCGCCTCTAGCTAGCTCGGTCGTCGTCCCCAACGATAACGGCCCCCACGTCCCAGTCGTTGTGCCAAACAACGCCTGATGTATTCGCGGTTATCGGGACGATGGTGCCGACGCCGGCGAGGAGCGCTATACCCAGGTGATCCATACCCTTCCTCGTCCAGATCCTCGTCCTCGTCTTCCAACGCCATGGGGTCGACTTGTTCGTGCACCATCAGCCACGATGCATCGATCTGCGTGACGGTCAGGTCGCAGTGGAGCACAATGGTGTCATCGCGGATGACATGCTCCCGGCGCCTCTCAAGCTCCCCTGTCCTGATGAACTCCTCGTGGCCGCATCCTGGCCCCGGTTCTTCCGCCTCGCCGCCATCGCCCTCTCGGAGGCCAGTGGTGGTGTTGGTAGTAGGAGTTGGCTTGTGGGATGCTGGTGAAGGACACCTGGCTGAGCGCCGGTAGGTCCCGCCGCCGTCGAGCCCATCATCAGAGCACGCCGCCGGACCTCCCCTGCTCGCCCTCGCCTCCCCCTGCTGGGCTCGCTCTGGATACAGGGCAGCACCGCGCCCAAAGGCTGGGCCTTGGCTCCCTGTGATTTGGAGGGGACAGGTCCGTCCTCGCCAGAGTCGCCCATGTGTCGACGGCCGCGGACGCCACCAGCGACCACCTCTTCGTCAACTAGGTCGACCAGGAGCTCCAGCAGCCTTCGGGGCCGTCTCTGGGCTGACATTGCCGATGAGAAGGAGGAAGCGGAGGCGAAAGCAGCCGAGGTTGCTCACAGGACCTCGCCGCCATAGCCGTTGACGCTGGCCGATTTCCTGCAGGTAGCGCACGCGACCCCCGCCCGTTCCTCTCCCCGTCGACGCAGGCCACCACCGGACTCGCCCTAGGGTTGGCTTCCCTTCGCCGGGGCCTGTGGCGCCGCCGCCGCCGTCTCAAACCGAGGAAGCGTCGGCAGGGTCGGCCCGTGTGTATCCCCGAGCTGGGCCTGCGGTGGGGATTGGGCCGGCATTGGGCCCCTGGACGGTCTGCCCCTGGCGCAGCCAGGACTTTCGGGTCCTTGTTGGGCCGAAGGTGGGCCGCACGGCCCAGGCCCTCCCCACTGTGGAGCAGGGTGAAACCCTAGATCGGCCGGGTCGGTACGCACCGGTCCAACCCTGGTACTAAGTGCATTTTGTGTCCCAGCTACCAAACGGTGCCACCACCTCCCCGTTCTCCCCCATCTCGCCCCCGAACCCTGCAGCCCCTGCCTCTGGCCCTGTCCCGCTGCTGCCGGCGAGGATGACCTACACTGAAGCCCTCTCCCGCAAGCAGCCACGGAGCCCTAACCCCCCCGTCACGGACACCGCTCGCCTCCACCTCGCGCGCCGCCCGCCGGAGACGACAGTGCCCAGGCCTACCGCCCGTCGGGTCGGTGGTCCCCGCCCCGTCCTCGCTCCCCCCATCGACCGTCCTCCGCGACCCACCGTGGTCAGGCCAAGTCCCCACCGCGCGATCGCCGGCCTCCTGCCAGCTCTTCCCAGGCGGGTCGGGCGGGCGTTGATGCTCAGCTTGGGAGGACAGGGATGGACCAGCGCCGTGACACCCCTACAGCGGGCATTCGCAGGGAGGAGCTCCGCCACGCGCTGCTGCAGTGCCCGCTGGGTCATGAGCCTGCGGGCAGGGGAGATTCAGATGACTGGCGCCAGGACAGGGAGGCCTCGTGCCCTCGCTCTCCCCCTCGCGAAGCCGCGCCGGCAGTCCCGGACCCGACCAAGAAAAAAAGAAGAAGGGCAAGAAGAAGAAGAAGAAGGCCACCACTGCCTCGGGACCGTCTTCGGCGACCTCAGGCACCCCTCGCTGCGCTCAGCAGCAGTTAGAGTACCTCGCGCATTCCATTGCCGGGGGATTCTATTATATCGACATTGGGGGTGGCTATGACGGTGCCCGCAACCTGGCCATCGCCACGGTGGTTGAGGGTCTGCATCTCTCGGACTCTGTGGTGGTCTCGGTGGAGCTGATCCAGGACGAGCTGGCGCATATGATGCCGGCACACACTTGGGCAGTCAGGGAGATCTCTCCTTCCCTGTTTGCCGTGACCTTCCCGTCGGCGGAGGTTCTTCGGATCACAGCCTGCAGCTCCACGCTTACCCTCCCGCTCGGCCAGGTCCATATCTCCATCGCCCCCTCGACGGCCCACCCCGCGACGACCTCGCCCCTTACCTCTGTTTGGGTTCGGGTCATCGGCTTCCCTGAGGACTCGGCTGTCCGGACTCGCCCCATTGCTGAGCTCATCTCTCAATCCTTCGGCAAGCTGGAGGAGGTGGACGAGGCATCTCTCGCGGGGACGGGACCGATCCGCATGCGGGTCCTATGCCCCAACCCGGACCTCCTCCCGGGACCCCTCCCACCCTTCTACTTTGGTCGGGAGGGGAGGATCCTGGTCCTAGAGCGTGAGGAGGCGCAGGACGACCCCTCGTCCCCAGCCCACCCCGCCCCTCCGCCCTCGGCCGATGGTGGAGCCTTGTCTGAGTCGGACTCTTCTGCGGAGGAGGATGCTGATGGCGAGGCCAGATCACCGTCGACTTCCCCTTCCGAGCCGCCCAGGGGGATCCCCCCTCGCGGCCCGGCCCCCCGCCAGGCAGCTTCACTGACCGAGTCCTTGATGATGCCTGACCTCCAGATCTCCCAGTACAGCTCCAACTTCCGCTAGTCTGTCGGCTTCACTAGGAAGCTGGGGATGGACCTTCCCTTCGGTGAGCCTTGCGAGTCCCTCCCCGAGGTGGCTCAGAGGGAGGCCGATAGGGACTATGGGAGTGTGGGGTTGGAGGTCCTAGCACCTTCTTCCCCACGCTCCCCGGGGGTGGTGTGCTACTCGCTGTCCCCGGGCTCTACGACGACTTCGCCCAGGGCCTCTCCCGCCTACTCCCCGCTGACCCTGTCGCTCCGGTCTGAGGATCCAGCAGCGATCGTCCCTACCACTCCCGTTGCTGGCCCTCGAGTGAGGCAGGCGTGCCCCCTCGCTCGGTGCCCCCTCCGTCCCGGCATAGTGCCCGCCTTGCCAAGGCCAGGGAGGGGTGCACAGGAGTGGAGCCGATGGTGCCTCAGCTGGCTGCGCAGCGCACAGCAGCCCGCAACCTGGACCCAGGTACCTCGCGCCTCCCCTTCCCTCCCCCTACATCCTCTCCCCCATCTGGATCTCGATTTTCTGTTCTGGATGATACTCCGATCGACCATCTCGCGAAGGTGGCAACGGATAGTGGTGTGATCTTCCACGGCGAGCGGGACCTGAGGCTCGAACAGATCGAGGCGATTAGAGCTAAGGAGATTTATGAGGGATCCCTCGCTGCCGCCCGGGTCCGTATGCCCCATGAGCGGGGAACCCCGACATTGCCTGGTACTGGGACACCCGCTCCTGGGACTAGGACAGATGGTTCTCCTCAGCAGCGCCCCACGGCTGTCACCCAGGTTTCCCCCATAGTACGGGGGTCACAGGGGAGACCGCCTAGGCCGAGCGCCAGGCCCTAGTCGGCGGGCAAGACCCGTCTCGTCCCCCGTAAGGGGACCGAACCCCTAGATATAGTCCAATGATGTGGCCAGCCATTATCGCACTCATTTGGAATATCAGGGGGTTTGGGAACGACGGTCGACGGCGCCAGATCAAAGACTACATGCGCCAGGAAAATGTAGACATAGTGGGCCTTCAGGAAACGATTAAGAAAGACGTCCACTACTCCGAGCTCCAGGGCCTATCCAAGCCCAAGTTTTCATGGAATTGGCTCCCCGCTTCTGGTCATTCCGGAGGTATCCTTCTGGGCGTCAAGGAGGATACTTTCGTGGTCGACGATATGGACCGTGGGGAGTTTTTTGTGAGCATGGCCCTCACACATAGACGTTCTAACCTCGGTTGGGAGGTTATTATTGTATATGGCCCCATGGACCATAGTCGATCCCGAGCCTTCCTAGAGGAATTAAAGACCAATGTGGAGAGCTGCCTCACTCCGGTGGTCGTGGTAGATGACTTCAATCTAATTCGCTCTCCGGACGACAAAATCTCCCATAACGTGGACTTCCCCCCGCATGAGGATGTTCAACGATTTCATCGCAGATCTCGCTCTGCGGGAGATCACGCGTGTGGGAGCCCGCTTCACTTGGACCAACAACCGAGCTGATCCGGTTCGAAGTGTCCTCGACCGAGTGCTGGTCTCAGTAGATTGGGAGGTAGCCTTTCCTCTCTGCTCCCTCCGCGCCATCACCGGAGTGGGTTTGGATCACGTCCCACTGCTTCTATCGATAGGGGGAATGCCCCACCACGGTTGAATCGCTTCCACTTTGAAAACTTCTAGCTTCACCAGCCAGGTTTTGTGGAAGCGGTTCAGGCCATGTGGCTTGCTGCGGTAGCAACCCCCCTAGGCGATTCAATGCGGTAGACGTCTGGAACCACTGCGCCAAAACTGCCCGCCAGTTCATGAGAGGCTAGGGGCAAATTTAGGCGCAGCAACGAGACTCTGGAAAGGAGATCAGCTGGAAGAGATCCATGCCCTTGACCTGGCGGCAGACTCGGTGGGCCTCTCCGTGGATGAGTGGTCCCGCCGTTATGCCTTAGAGACCTCCCTAGTGGAGATCTACAAGGGGGAGGAGCTGTTCTGGCGGCAGCGCAGTCTCCAGAACTGGATCCTCCAGGGAGACGCTAACACAGCCTATTTCCATGCGGTTGCCAATGGGCGCCGTAGGAAATGCTCTATCCCCTGCCTCTGGGACAATGAGAACCTCATTGAGGAGGCCGGGGCGCTCTCCTCCCATATTTATTCGTACTACAAGGGGCTCTTCTCGGCAGTACCCCACACTGGGGTCACGTTGGCAGAGGACTTCTGGCCGCCTAGGGACAGGGTCTTAGACGACAAGAACGCGGAGCTCACACTCCCATTCGTGCCGGAGGAAGTTGAGCGGGCGGTGAAGGCCATGAAGGCCAATTCCGCCCCGGGCCCTGCTGGCCTCCCGGTAGTCTTCTTCTAGACTTTCTAGAAGGAACTCCAACCAGTCATCATGCCGATGTTCCAGGAATTCTTCACTGGGACCCTTGTGATGGGAAGGATGAACCTGGGCGTTATGACCTTGATCCCTAAAGTGATTGGGGCCTCAGACGTTCGTCAATTCAGACCCATTACAGTCCTCAATGTCATCCAACGGATCTTCGCGAAAGTCTGTGTATCTCTCCTTGCCCCGGTCATGGAGCGCCTCACCCACCAGTATCAATTTGCCTTCCTCAAAGGCAGATTCATACACGATGGGATTCTAGACCTCCATGAGATTATCCATGAGATCAAGTCCACAAAGTCGAAAGGCATCTTCTTGAAGCTTGACTTTCAGAAGGCCTACGACCGACTGGACTGGCGGTTTCTTCGTCAGGTCCTCATTAGAAGGGGATTTGACGACCGCCTGATCACATGGATAGTGTAGTTCATCACAACCAGGAGCAACGCGATTAACATCAATGGGGAGATTGGGCCCTATTTCCACCCCTCCTCTTCAACGCGGCGGTGGACGCTCTTGCGGAAATGCTTGAAAAATCCAAGGGGGCTGGCCACATCTCGGGCGTGGTTAGTCACCTCATCCCTGAGGGGGGCATCACCCAGCTCCAATATGCAGACGACACGATGATCATGATTGAAGGCTCAGACCTGGACATTGCTAACCTCAAGTTCCTCCTTCTCTACTTCCAAGTAATGTCGGGACTTCAGATCAAATTTGACAAGAGCGAGATTATTGCTTTGGGATTCTCCCAGGACGAGCAGCAGAGGATAGATGACAATTTCAATTGTCGATTGTCCTCCTTCCCTATCACTTATCTAGGGATGCCAGTCCGCGACACCAGGGTCCTCATCAGGGATCTGGAACCGCTTGTGGACAGGGTGCGCTCACGGTCTGAACCTTGGTGTGGGAGATTCACATCCAAAGGTAGTAAGACTGTTGTAACATCCCAGGATTATCACCTACAAATAAAGAGGACACAAGGTTGTGCATCGCATTCATGCATAAGAAAATCCGGGGAATTTTCGTGCAAAACTACAAAAGTCTATTGTACTGATGGAAGCACCAGGACAGGTGCGATGAAATTCGACATGATATTTATTGTACTTTTGTATTTTAGGGTAAGACAATTCAAATCTGAATATTTACTTGATAGATTTGAATATTAAAAGAATTTGAAATAGAATAATAAATGAATTCCTATAATATAGAGATAATGGAATTCTTATTTATAAATAAAATATAAATATCTACAAGTTCTAGTTACATTAAGGAAGAAGGTGTTTACTTTGTTATCATCATATACATAATCTTACAAGAATAAGCTACAAATACTACTTATAAATATTACCTAAGAATATTTTATAACATTTACTGAATACTAATATGAGTAAAGAATGAAACTTTACTTTAATAAAAAGAATACCTTTATACAAAAATAGCATTACTCAATAATATGATATTATTACACTTTTGAATAAAATGAAATCATACAATAATAATCTAGACATATATACATATAGTATTGTTGTTCTTTTATAATAAAAAAAATGAAAGCATATTACAGGAGACAAATAAATTAAAAACAGGAATTTCTTAAGTGAAATAATATTTATTACAAGGATATATATATACAATGTCCTTTACAGATGATAAAGTAAATTACAAAAGAAGTAAGTAAAAATCTAAAACTAAACTATCACTTTCCCCATCTTTTGAATCTTTCATTTATATTCCTGATCTTTCACCTGCAATTAAAAAAAGAAGAATAACAAAGAGAAAAATAAGAAATGGATTAGTGGTTAATCTTTGCTCTCAATCTGACAGTGAAATGCACTATTGGACACATCATTGAGCTTTTAAATTGAAGGGGCAAGTTTCACCAATGTGTATATCTGATATTATCATAAAAGGAGGCTTTAGGCTTAGCATCATAAGCTAGGGGGCAAGTTTCACGATGGTTTCATATAGTAAACAGATAAGAAGTAAAAAACCATCCAGAAATATCAAGGAAGTACTTGATTTGATCCATGAGTCACAGAAAGCAAGCAAGCTGCTCACACAACCATGCATATGGGTGTGCTGTCAACACAGCAGCATCCTAGGAAGGAGACAAGAAAGCCAGCTTATGTACAAAAAGGGAGTGAACCAGCCGTAGCAGCAAGCTACCATTTCCCCTCCACACTTCAAAGCACATTCCCCATCCCATCCTCTCATCATCAAAACAACAATGCTTAGATCATTCTCCAAATCCACCACTTAATCATTATCTGGTTGCTTACTTAAGCCTTCCAAGAAAAGATCAAGTGAGCACAAGGAGGAGTAGATTAAGATCAGTAGCCTCACAAGAAGGAGTAGATCAAGATAGCAGCATCACAAGTAGTAATAGACCATGATCCCCAATAGGCCACCAACAACAGGTACTAGTCCAAAAATAACACTTAGATCAGGCATCACTTGTTCTTATTAGCTTGCATCATCTGATTCAAAAGAAATAATGGCTAGGATACAAATCATCCAAATCCAGCTACCCTTCAACTAGAGGTTGTCTAGTAGGATTAGAAGGAGACTTCTCTCAATCTTCATAGGGTTGCTATGCAAGGATCATCACAGAGAAGTGTTGAAAACCAAAAAAAAACCATAGTATCTGTTCTTAATAAATTTCCACCTCAGACTGAGCATCATAGGTCAGGGGCAAATCCATCTAAAACTTTAAGGGCATCTAGATGAATGAAACTATGTTCAGGGCATTCCACAGTAGCAACTCAACAAGTAGTAGATCACAGTAGGTTACTGGAATAGCAAAAGAAGAAATCCTCTGCTAACAAGCAGAATATGTGTCCATATCATTTCCCCAGACACAGAATCTAAAAATCATCTGTTAGCTCACCTTATTTATACACATCAATAGGTGTATTTAAGCCTCAGCCTTTTGCATCACTGGATAGGGAATTTTAGATCATTAGCCACATATAAATTCATCTCAAATCAGTGGTTCTATTTCCATTTATACAAGTACTGGAAATGTAGCAGATTATTCTAGTTATAAAACCACTAGGCACACTCAAATCAGAGGTACCACAATGACATCTATACCAACATAAGCCACCACTTGATCTTGCCACATCATTTTCCTAACAGATGTTCTAGGAATCAGGTGTGTAAATTATTTCATTATAGATAAGTTCTATAAAACAGATCCTTTCTTAAAATCTCAAGCAAGAATTCCTTCATCATTTGCTTCTACAAAACTTAAGCCTCAACTTAAGATATCATGGACTAGGGAGGGTCCAAATTTCTAACCAGCAATGTGTAGGGGTTCGTAGCATGGAAAACAAAAAATTTCTATCGCATACAAACAAACAAGCCAAGATCTATCTACTAGATTGTAGCAACGAGTCGATGGAATAACTTACCCTCGAAGATTCCAAAGTGTTTAACGAGAGCGGATTCTCGTGGGTGATGTAGTCGTACTCTTTCCGATCTCAAGATCGTGTAGACGATCCTTCCGGCGCTGCGTTCCGGCAGCGCTTCGGCAGTCGGTCACACGTTCGGTACTCGACGAAGACCTTCCTCTCCCTTGTTCCAGCAGGCAGCGGAGGTTGTAGCACTCTCCTCGCGATTCCGGCAGCACAACGGCGTGGTACCGGAAGTAGAGGGGAAACCCCGCAGGGCTTCGCCTTAAGCCGGAGCGAGTATGGTGGAGTATGAGAGAGGGCTATTAGTGGTCTAGAGATTAGACACACCAATTAGAAGGATCTAAACCGCAGGCTAAAGAAATTATAAGCTCTAAACCAGAACGACTCTAAACCGGAGATTAGAGGTAGAAACTTGTGTGTCTCAAGGAGGAGGCCCTGCCCCTCCTTTTATAGGTGGAGGGGCTTGGCGCGCCAGGGAGGGAGGGGAGTCCCTCCCCAACTCGGCCTAGGGCTGGCCGCCGGCTTGGAGGAGAGGAACTCCTCCTCCAAGTTGGTTTCAACCTCCTCTTGCTTGTTTCCCACAGTTTCCTGTTTCCCACAGTTTCCTGTTTTCCACAGTTTCCTGTTTTAGCCGTTTGACTTTCAAACTGGAAATTTGACTTTTCAGTTTTGGAACAGCAAGAACACTTAGTACATGATGCAATCATTCAATGACACATTCATGTACCCTCCCCCTTCGGAGTGCCGGACAATCCGGAACCTTCTAGAACATTCCCGATGAAAACACCGGAATCATTCCCGAACTCCGAAACGGGACTTTCCTTATATGAATCTTATTCTCCGGACCATTCCGGATCACCTCGTGATATCCCGGATCCCATCCGAGACTCCGAACAACATTCGGTCTCTCTCTCATAATACCATAACTACTCAAAACAACGTCGAATCCTTAAGTGTGTCTCCCTACGGTTCGTGAATTATGCGGACATGATCGAGACACTTCTCCGAACAATAACCAATAGAGGAATCTGGAAATTCATATGGCTCCCACATATTTCTACGATTACTTTGCGATCGAATGAACCACTTACATACGATACCAATTTCCCTTTGTCTCACGATAGTTTACTTATCCGAGGTTATGATCGTCGGTATCTCCGCATACCTAGTTCAACCTCGTTACTGATAAGTACTCTTTTCTCGTTCCCGTGATATGTGATACCTTGTGACCCAGTCACATGCTTGCAAGCTAATTGGATGACATTCCACCGAGAGGGCCCAGAGTATATCTATCCGTCATATGGATGGACAAATCCCACTCTTGATCCATGTGTTTCAACCAATACTTTCCGAACACTCAATGCCACCTTTATAGCCACCCAGTTACGGTGTGGTGTTTGATGTCATCAAAGCATCCATCCGGTAAAGGTGATATGCATGATCTCATGGTCGAAGGAATTAGGTTACTATGTATCAGAAAGCATATAGCAATTGAACTATTGAAATGACTTGATCTTTATGCTATGCTTATCTATAGGAGTATGTCCACCATATCATTCTCCTAACGATATGATCTTGTTGTTGATAACATCTCAATGTTCATGATAGGGAAACCACAATCATTAATCAACCAACAAGCTAGTGAAGTATAGAGGCTATACTAGGGACTTCAAATTAAGTTTACAAATCACACAAGTATTAATGTTTCCTTGTTAATACTATTATAGCATGAATGTAAACATTTATCATAAACACAAAGATATAATAATAACTACATTTATTATTGCCTCTAGGGCATATCTCCAACAGTCTCCCACTTGCACTAGAGTCATCTAATCTAGATTACATGGTAATATACCGAACACCCATGGCATTTTGGTGTTGGTCATGTTTTGCCCTCGGGAGAGGTTTAGTCAATGGATCCGCCACATTCAGATCTGTGTGTACTTTGCAAATCTTTATATCCCCATCCTGGATATGTTCTCGAATAGCGTGAAAACGCAGCTTGATATGCTTCACCTTCTTGTGTGACCTTGGTTCTTGCGCATTGGCTATGGCTCCCATGTTATCACAGTAGATAGACATTGGGTCCAGCGCACTAGGAACCACACCCAGCTCTGTAATGAACTCTTTCATCCATATCGCTTCTTGTGAAGCCTCCGAAGCAGCCATGTATTCCGATTCAGTTGAAGATCTCGCCACAACGCTTTGCTTTGCACTCCTCCAGCTAACTGCTGCACCATTCAAAATAAATACGTATCCAGATTGTGATTTAGAATCATCCGGATCGGTGTTCCAACTAGCATCGGTGTAACCATTAACAACGAGCTGTTCATCACCTCCATAAGAAAGAACCATATCCTTAGTTCTTCTCAAGTACTTAAGGATGTTTTTGACCACTGTACAATGATCCACTCCTGGATCACTTTGATATCTGCTAGTTAAACTAACAGCATATGCAATGTCGGGTCTAGTACATAGCATGGCATACATTAGAGATCCTATGGCTGAGGCATAGGGAGTCTTACTCATCCTTTCTCTATCTTCTGTCGATGTCGGACTTTGAGTTTTACTCAAGGTCGTATTGGGCAACATGGGCAAGAACCCTTTCTTGCTTTCTTCTATTCCAAACCTCTTTAGAACTTTGTCCAAATATGTACTCTGTGACAATGATATTTGGCGTTTCGATCTATCTCTATAAATCTTTATGCCTAATATGTAAGCTGCTTCGCCAAGATCCTTCATTGAAAAACTATTATTCAAATATTCCTTGACACTATTAAGAAGGTCTACATCATTCCCAATCAACAATATGTCATCCACATATAGTATTAAGAATGCTACAGAGCTCCCACTCACTTTCTTGTAAATACAAGCTTCTCCATAAGTTTGTATAAAACCAAAACTTTTGATTACCTTATCAAAACGTTGATTCCAACTTCGGGATGCTTGCTTCAATCCATAGATGGACCGTTGAAGTTTGCATACCTTGTTAGCATCTTTAGGATCGACAAAACCTTTGGGTTGCATCATATACAACTCTTCATCAATATCTCCATTGAGGAATGCTGTTTTGACATCCATCTGCCATATCTCATAATCATAATATGCAGCGATTGCTAACATAATCCTCACAGACTTTAGCTTCGCTACCGTTGAGAAAGTCTCATCGTAGTCAACTCCTTGAATTTGTCGAAACCCTTTTGCGACAAGTCGAGATTTATAGAAAGTAACATTACCATCAGCATCTGTTTTCTTCTTGAAAATCCATTTGTTCTCGACAGCCTTCCGGCCATCTGGTAAGTCCACCAAAGTCCATACTTGGTTTTCGTACATGGATCCAATCTCGGATTTCATGGCTTCTTGCCATTTATTGGAATCTGGGCTCATCATCGCTTCCTCATATGTCTCGAGGTCATCGGTGTTGTCTACCAACATGACACTCATAACGGGATCATACCAATCTGGAGTGGTACGAGTTCTCGTTGACCTCCGAGGCTCTGTAGCAACTTCAACCGAAGTTTCATGATCATTATCATTAGCTTCCTCTCTAATTGTTGCAGGCACCACAGGAACTTCTTCCGGTGCTGCGCTACTCGCAATTTCGAGAGAAGGTTCGACAACCTCGTCAAGTTCTACTTTCCTTCCAGTCACTTCTTTCGAGAGAAATTCCTTCTCTAGAAAGGATCCATTCTTGGCAACGAAGATTTTGCCTTCGGATCTATGATAGAAGGTATACCCAATAGTTTCCTTCGGGTATCCTATGAAGACGCATTTTTCCGCTTTGGGTTCAAGCTTGTCCGGCTGTAACTTCTTTACATAGGCTTCGCATCCCCAAACTTTAAGGAACGACAATTTAGGTTTCTTGCCAAACCATAATTCATACGGTGTCGTTTCAACAGATTTAGATGGTGCCCTATTTAAAGTGAATGCAGCTGTTTCTAATGCATAACCCCAAAATGATAGCGGTAAATCTGTAAGTGACATCATAGAACGAACCATATCTAAGAGAGTTCGATTACGACGTTCGGACACACCATTACGCTGTGGTGTTCCCGGCGGTGTCAATTGTGAAAGTATTCCGCACTTCTTTAAATGCTCGCCAAACTCGTAACTTAGATATTCACCTCCACGATCAGAACGTAGAAATTTAATCTTCTTGTTACGTTGATTCTCTACCTCACTTTGAAACTCCTTAAACTTCTCGAAAGTTTCGGACTTATGTTTCATGAAATAGATATACCCATATCTACTCAAGTCATCCGTGAAGGTAAGAACATAACGATAACCACCGCGCGATGCTACACTCATTGTACCACACACATCGGTATGTATGATTTCCAATAAGTCCGTAGCTCGCTCCATCATACCAGAAAATGGAGTCTTAGTCATTTTTCCCATCAGACATGCTTCGCATCTTTCAAGTGATTCAAAATCAAGTGATTCAAGAAGTCCATTGGAATGGAGTTTCTTCATACGCTTCACTCCAATGTGACCAAGACGACAGTGCCACATATAGGTCGAATTATCGCTTGATTTCAAACATTTAGCCTCAATGTTGTTGATATGTGTATTTCCACTATCGAGATTCAATAAGAATAGACCATCTATCATAGGTGCATGTGCATAAAACATATTACTCATATAAATCGAACATCCATTATTCTCTGACTTAAACAAGTAACCGTCTCGCAATAAACAAGATCCCGATATAATGTTCATGCTCAACGCAGGCACTAAATAACAATTATTTAAGTATAAAACTAATCCCGATGGTAGATGAAGGGGTAGCGTGCCGACCGCGATCACATCAACCTTTGATCCGTTTCCCACGCGCATCGTCACCTCGTTCTTCGCTAGCTTCCGTTTATTCTGCTGCACCTATTTCGAGTTACAAATATGAGCAACCGAACCAGTATCAAATACCCAGGCACTACTACGAGTACTAGTGAGATACACATCAATAACATGTATATCAGATATACCTTTCTTCTTGATGTTGCCGTTCTTCAGATCCGCCAAGTACTTTGGGCAATTCTGCTTCCAATGACCTTCTCCCTTGCAGTAAAAGCACTCAGTTTCAGGCTTGGGTCCAGCCTTGGTTCTCTTCGCCGGCGTGGTAACTTTCTTACCACCCTTCTTGAAGTGTCCCTTTTGCTTAGACTTGCCTTTCTTGAGTTTGGTGGTCTTATTGACCATCAACACTTGGTGCTCTTTCTTGATCTCCACTTCTGCAGACTTCAACATAGCAAACAGTTCTGGCAACTCTTTGTTCATGTTCTGCATGTTGTAGTTCATCACAAAGTTCCTGTAACTTGGTGGCAGTGACTAGAGGACGCGGTAAATCCCCAAAGCATTAGGAATCACTATACCCAAGCTTTGAAGTTTGTTTGCGTGCCCAGACATCTTAAGCACATGCTCACTGACGGAGCTGCCCTCTTCCATCTTGCAGTTAAAGAACTTTTCAGAAGCCTCATAGATTTCAATTGCCGCATGAGTCTCAAAAATCAATTTGAGATCCTCGACAATATCATATGGGTCTGACTCTTCAAACCTTTTCTGAAGCTCCGATTCTAAACCATACAAGATAGCACACTGAACTATGGAGTACTGATTCTTCCGAGCGAGGTAAACATTCTTTACTTCATCGGAAGCATCAGCTGAAGGTGGGTTACCCAGCGGTGCATCCAGCACATAGGTCAAATTACCAGCTGTGAGGACAATCCTCAAATTGCGGAAGAAATCCGCGAAGTTGCTTCCATTGTTTTTCAACTTTTCTTTCTCTAGGAACGCATTAAAATTGATGGTAGGGGCTGCCATTGATCTACAACATATTTGCAATAGTTTAGACTAAGTTTATGACAAATTGAGTTCAAATTAATTAATGAAATTAAACTAGGTGAACTCCCACTCAAAACAACATCCCTCACATTGTTTTAGTGATCACACGAACCAAATCCACTACATCAACACCGATCATCACGAGAGTTGATATAGTTTCAATGGCGAACAATCGTCATGTTCATCATATCTACTATACGATTCATGCTTTACCTTTCGGTGATCCGTGTTCCGAGACCATGTCTGTACATGCTAGGCTCGTCAAGATCAAACCTTAGTTTCTGCATGAGCAAATCTGGCTTGCTCACGTTGTATACACTTGCAGAATCTAACACACCCGATCATCACGTGGTGCTTCGAAACAACAAGCTTTAGCAACGGTGCTAACTAAGGGTGAACACTTTATGATTTGAAATTCATGTGCATGAGGGATCATCTTATAATGCTACCGTCGTCTACTAAGCAATACAAGATGCATAAAGGATTAACATCACATGCAATTCATAATATGTGATATGATATGGCCTTTCTTCTTTGTGCTTCCGATCTCCATCTTCAAGAACGAACATGATCTCCATCATCACCGGCATTGCATCAAGGTCAATGACGCTTCACCATGGTTGTCGTCCACCGGCTTCAACTATTACAACTACTTTGAATAGACACGCGGGTCTTAACATAAATTAAAGACAACCATATGGCTCCTGCCGGTTGCCAACTTACAATAAGGAACATTGCATACATCAAATATAATCACAATCATGGCCATATCACATCACTGCACACCCCTGCAAAACAAAGTTAGACGCCTCTACTTTCTTTGCATATTTTACGTGGTTTGGGGCTTTCAATAAGTGTCGTTCTAACTTACGAACAAGAACCACAACATTGATACTAGCATTGTTGATCACCCGTTGTAAATTGGATCTTAACTATGCTAGGAGAAACAGGCACCCGCAAAGCCACTTATGCAATACAAGTTGCATGTTAAGCGTGGAGCAAGTCTCATGAACGATGTCATGTAAGGTTAGCCCGGGCTGCTTCATCCCAACATACCGCAAGATGCAAAGTACACAAAAAGCAATCGACAATAAAAGCATCAACGCCCACAATGACCATTGTGTTCTACTCGTGTAACATATCTACATATAGACACGGCTCTGATACCACTGTAGGGGTTCGTAGCATGGAAAACAAAAAATTTCTATCGCATACAAACAAACAAGCCAAGATCTATCTACTAGATTGTAGCAACGAGTCGATGGAATAACTTACCCTCGAAGATTCCAAAGTGTTTAACGAGAGCGGATTCTCGTGGGTGATGTAGTCGTACTCTTTCCGATCTCAAGATCGTGTAGACGATCCTTCCGGCGCTGCGTTCCGGCAGCGCTTCCGCAGTCGGTCACACGTTCGGTACTCGACGAAGACCTTCCTCTCCCTTGTTCCAGCAGGCAGCGGAGGTTGTAGCACTCTCCTCGCGATTCCGGCAGCACAACGGCGTGGTACCGGAAGTAGAGGGGAAACCCCGCAGGGCTTCGCCTTAAGCCGGAGCGAGTATGGTGGAGTATGAGAGAGGGCTATTAGTGGTCTAGGGATTAGACACACCAATTAGAAGGCTCTAAACCGCAGGCTAAAGCAATTATAAGCTCTAAACCAGAACGGCTCTAAACCGGAGATTAGAGGTAGAAACTTGTGTGTCTCAAGGAGGAGGCCCTGCCCCTCCTTTTATAGGTGGAGGGGCTTGGCGCGCCAGGGAGGGAGGGGAGTCCCTCCCCAACTCGGCCTAGGGCTGGCCGCCGGCTTGGAGGAGAGGAACTCCTCCTCCAAGTTGGTTTCAACCTCCTCTTGCTTGTTTCCCACAGTTTCCTGTTTTCCACAGTTTCCTGTTTTAGCCGTTTGACTTTCAAACTGGAAATTTGACTTTTCAGTTTTGGAACAGCAAGAACACTTAGTACATGATGCAATCATTCAATGACACATTCATGTACCCTCCCCCTTCGGAGTGCCGGACAATCCGGAACCTTCTAGAACATTCCCGATGAAAACACCGGAATCATTCCCGAACTCCGAAACGGGACTTTCCTTATATGAATCTTATTCTCCGGACCATTCCGGATCACCTCGTGATATCCCGGATCCCATCCGAGACTCCGAACAACATTCGGTCTCTCTCTCATAATACCATAACTACTCAAAACAACGTCGAATCCTTAAGTGTGTCTCCCTACGGTTCGTGAATTATGCGGACATGATCGAGACACTTCTCCGAACAATAACCAATAGAGGAATCTGGAAATTCATATGGCTCCCACATATTTCTACGATTACTTTGCGATCGAATGAACCACTTACATACGATACCAATTTCCCTTTGTCTCACGATAGTTTACTTATCCGAGGTTATGATCGTCGGTATCTCCGCATACCTAGTTCAACCTCGTTACCGATAAGTACTCTTTTCTCGTTCCCGTAAAAATGTGATCCCTTGTGACCCAGTCACATGCTTGCAAGCTAATTGGATGACATTCCACCGAGAGGGCCCAGAGTATATCTATCCGTCATATGGATGGACAAATCCCACTCTTGATCCATGTGTTTCAACCAATACTTTCCGAACACTCAATGCCACCTTTATAGCCACCCAGTTACGGTGTGGTGTTTGATGTCATCAAAGCATCCATCCGGTAAAGGTGATATGCATGATCTCATGGTCGAAGGAATTAGGTTACTATGTATCAGAAAGCATATAGCAATTGAACTATTGAAATGACTTGATCTTTATGCTATGCTTATCTATAGGAGTATGTCCACCATATCATTCTCCTAACGATATGATCTTGTTGTTTATAACATCTCAATGTTCATGATAGGGAAACCACAATCATTAATCAACCAACAAGCTAGTGAAGTATAGAGGCTATACTAGGGACTTCAAATTAAGTTTATAAATCACACAAGTATTAATGTTTCCTTGTTAATACTATTATAGCATGAATGTAAACATTTATCATAAACACAAAGATATAATAATAACTACATTTATTATTGCCTCTAGGGCATATCTCCAACACAATGTTGTAGCATGGTTGTATATATAATCTAGTTCATGTGCATCCTCCAAGGAGGTACCACATAAGCCAGAACAGTTGCTCAAAGCCAAGTATGGCATATATGCAATATCCAGGAAACCAAAGAGGCACCACTAGCCTAGATGGAAGCAAGTCATACTACAACAAGTGTCTTATTCCAAGTCCATCTACTGCAAGCTAGCTGATGCATAACATCTATACCCGGATTACATCAATAAACCCAAATCAACCCAGGCTGATTTACAAGTTAATCAACCACCACATAGCTAAAAATAATACTAATGTGTCATCAGCCAGTAGCAAGCCGAGGTCAACATATAAATGACAAATCAAGAAGTCATATAGCTTAAATCAAACTAACCAAATACCCACAGATAATTTTAGCAGTAAAATCGACCCTAGAACAGAGTCTCAACACTAATACGGATAGCCATATCACCACTAATAGAGATCTAAATATAAACCGAGAAGGCAAGAAGCAGTATAACTTATAGATGGTCCTTGCTAGATACTAGAAGAGGAAGCAGAGATTGGCCAGCAATGAAACACCCGGCGGCACGGGGAGCACCCGAGGGCGCTGCAACCCACGCCAAGACGTGGTCGCGGTGGCCATAGGAGAAGAAAGCAGCAACATCACCAGCGTCGCACCACCATCAGTACCACCCCCATAGGAAAGATGAGCAAACCAGGTCGAGCATAAGTACCGGAAGGTGAGACCGTTGGAGAGGGGCTCACGTTCTTCCACAAGCCTCAACCGAAGGCGATGGCGCAAGAGTCGCACCGTGACCTTGAGCCATGGCGGCTAGGGTTCGGCCAGAAGCACACATAGCCTCGATTGAACCCAATCGACGGAGAAAAAGGGGAAGAGAGGGCAGCGGCAAGGAAAAGAGGGAGGTGGTCGAGGCGGAGTTTGGCCGGCGAGTGGCTGCAAAGGAGGCGGCCAGCGGCGGTCGAAGTGGCTGGCGGCGGCATCGCACGGGAGCAAGGGGGAGAGGATAAGGTCTGTGTGTGTGCGTGTGTGTGTGGAGTACGGGGTGGGCCGGGGGTGAGGGGTCTGGTCGGGTCTAGATGGGCCAGGCCAGCCCACATATCCAACCAAACGGCCCAAGTTAATTAGGATTAGAAACAAAATAAAAAAATGAATTATGAAAATAAACTCCAAACATTTTTAGCTATAGAAAATTATAAAAAAATTCTAAAAGTACATATGATATATCAAAATGACCACAAAAATAATATCTACCTAATAAAATATAATTTTAAGTGTTTAAAATAAATTTAAAGTAAAATAATTATTAACACCATTAAATCTTGAATGAAATTTTATAAAATAAAACAAAAACTCTAAAAATATATAAAAATCATTTTTGTGTATCAAAGTAACTTTACTATTTCATAAAAATACTAATTTAGAGTTTTACAAATAAAACATAAAGCAAATATTTAAAGACACTTAATTCTTTGATGAATTTTATAAAAATAAAGATAATACTTAAAATAAATAAAATTCATTTTTAAGGTCTTAAATAAATATATTACACTAAAAAAATATTAAATATATTATCCGAAAAATCTTCAATATTTTAAATAATAAATCCTTATCCATTATAGATTTTTGAAAATTCTTTAAGAACATTTTTTTAAGTAAGAAAAAAATATATTTCTTCAAGAAATATTAATACCCCAAAAAAATCAAATTACCAAAGTTCTAAACCAGAACTAAGATTTATAATAAAACTTAAGTGTAAATTATTAACTAATTAATATATTTTCAAACCTTAAATAAAGATTTAAAACCACAAGCTTCAAAATAACTTTATAAGCATTCACTTAAATATAAAGTGAATAATTCCACACCTTAGTTATACCAATTATAAATCGAAAACTTGGGAATAATTAAAATATATTACATCTTAAGTTTACTTAACCTTTTAAAGTTAACTCTAGTCTCAAAGCTTATAAACATCATGTCTAATACACTACTTATGTTTTTATAGTTAACTTTGGTCTATTTCAATTAAGACATAATGCATCTCAAGTCCAAACTAATCAATCAAATACCAGAAGGCATTGATCACGTTTTATTAACAATGAAGATTGCTTAAACATTATAAAGGAAATCTTTTCTTCAAATGTTATTCTTTTTGCCACTTCAAATAAAAATCTTATAATAAGTTCTTCAACTCTTAACAACTCAATCCCAAGGACTTTTATCATAGTCACCACATGGCAATTCACCGTAATCACATCATCCTATACTTTACTTACATGTTTTGGATGGTTAAACACTTAGGTTCCTTATAAAGATCATTACTTATAAAGTAAAATTTGAAGATAAACCAACTCTTAAAAGAATCACTTGAATTCACTTCACTCAAAGTATTGGAGATTCAATTTGGGAGTTTTACAAAAGTGCATAACATTACTTATGCATAATTGCATATTACTTCTTTAAACATGAGTCCTTACCGGACCAATGATGCAGATTTCAGATATTGGATCTTATATTGTCTTCAAGACCGTGAGTGCATAATCTTGCAACCACAAAAGGCAAGTTCACACATGCTCATGTCCTTTGATTATTTTCTGTAAAGTATTTTGCAAATCCAGTGTTGTCATCACGTGCATTTGAAAAAGGACAGAAAACACTATTTTCATAATAATATGATAATAGGTTATTTACCATGAGATAATAACCTACTATGAAAGTTCCGGTGGTAAAGGAACATATTATCTAGGACTTAACAACCAATGTTGCCAGTGATTCTTGCGCCGTATATCACACGTTAACCACGATATTTGGAATGGGACAGAGAAGTCATCTGTATCTTCTTCCTCTCGCATGTAGCCGGATGTGCAGGTCGTGGCTGTTATCACTCGTAGCGTGCATATTAATTGGTAATTCGTAGAGGATATGCATCATATGGGTGGGAACCCTCAACGTCCCACGATAGTTCTGGCATCTAACGGTTTGTACAAACCATTATCGTAATTCAGTATGTGGGCATGGTGTACACCAAGGAGGCATGCGGGGTTGCGAAGGGGGCAGTGATTGGCTTGGATCTTAGACTGGGCCCCATACCAAGGAAGTATGGACAAGGTCATGACTTGGTTGTGCAAAAAGTCTAAGGTCTCTCATGGGTAAAGTAACGCACCTCTGCCGAGTGTAAGAACTGTAACTTGTTACTCCCTGTTCCGGGAAGGAGCTGCGAATGCGGCGGGAAAGGAACTCCATGAAAGTTCTGGTAAACCCGTGAAGGCTGACAGACATAGCTTTTCATAATAAAAACAACCTTTGAAGAAATGTTTACAAAAACCTGCATTGCCTACGACCTATGGTCTGTGGCTGTAGATATAGTGCATCAAACACTCCTTTTCTAGTGGACTTGCTGAGTACGCTCATACTCAAAGTATCTTCTTAACCCTTGCTAGGATCTAAAGCCAGTACAGACGATGACCACATGAAGCCATGCTCCAGGAATCATCATCAAAAGCTAAAGCTCTTCAATGAAGTCAATAAAGTCAACATATACATCAGCTCAAGTGAAGACGAAGTTGCTGGTTAGATAAGAATAGAATCTCTAGCCATAGAACCTATTTCTATAGTGTATTGCAATAGCAGCAATGCCAGACCCTTAGTTAAGATATTAGTCTTAATAGTATTATAATTTTGGAGTTGCTATTTCTGATTCTTCTTTGTAAGAAGTTTCTTTCTCTCTCTTTATCCTAGAGTGTTCTCTGGATCTTGTGTAAAGAGTTGAGTCGTAACCCATAGTCATGTCTTGGACCTACTGTGTTTCTGTTGTACTACTATGAGGGATGTAATACTAGTGAACGGTGTTCTATTGGTGTTATGTCAATGACTATAGTGTACTACATCATGCAGTGGTATGCTGGGTCACCGCAACTGTCCTGATTGATTGTTGTCTATCCATCTTGCCCATGTATATGATGAGCATGTACCTCCTCCCGGAGGGGGTGCATGGGGCTTTCGACAAGTAACTCTCCCGATTCTTCTGGCAAGACCCTTTGGGTCGTCAGAAGTACCACATGGTCAAGTGGGCCGACATTTGTGCCCCCAAGGAATTTGGGGGCATAGGTATCCTCTCATCTCGCCATTTCAATAAGGCCCTAATGCTGAGGTGGGTTTGGCGGATTCTACGCGACGATGGTGGCCTGTGGCTCAAGCTCATCAAGGCCAAATATCTGCGGGGTCGGCCTCTTTTAGACTGCGACCGTCGGGATGGCTCTCAGTTATGGCACTCTAGCCAGGAGATCAAAAATGAGATCCGGCTGGGGGCCATAGTATCTATTGGGAACGGGGAGGGAACCTTGTTTTGGCTGGATTCCTGGCTCAGGGACCGGCTTTTACGGTTTGCCTACCCGCGCCTATTCGCCATTTGTTCCGAACATCTCGTTCCGTCGTACCTTTGGCCCGGAGGAAACCGAAGCATGGGAGGAACTCAGGTCAGAGCTCCCGGAGAGCTTGGCCGTCTCACCCGACAGCGTATCGTGGAGCCTTACCCCCTCCGGGGCCTTCTTAGTAGGATCAGCTTATAGGGCCCTCTTTGGTCGCGCATCCCTCCCATGGACCAAGTCACTCTAGAAGGCCCCTCTCCCACTTAAGATTAAGATTTTTGTTTGGCAGCAGCTGCGAGATAGGATCCCTTCGGGGGTGGATGTGACCAAGAGACATGGGCCGGGGGACGGGCTTTTTCCATTATGTGGGATCCCGGAAACGGGCACCCACATAATGTTCGGCTGTCCCGCTGCTCGGTTTCTATGGAACTTCACCAGGGATGCGTTGGGCCTGGACTGGCAGGCCCATGATCTCGGTGAATTCCTAGAAACCCAAGCGAACCGGTTAGGAAAGGGCCACCGCCTTTTCTGGCTAGTGTTCACTGCGTTGTGCTCTAGAACATCCGCAATAAGATGGTCATCGAGAAGATTCTCCCGTGACGTGCTTCTGACTCGATTTTTCGTTTTCTCGCCTCTCTGCAGCTCTGGTACCCGTTGTGTAGGCAGCGGGACAAGGCGAGGCTGGACGCGACTTTGCGGCGACTCCTAGAGGAGGCTCGGCGGATCCCCCCCTAGTCCGGCCTAGTTCTCTCTTTTTCGGTGTTCCCCTCGGGTAGCGAGGTGGCTTTTTACTCCTTCTGTTGGGCGATCGTGTGCTGTAGCCCCAGCATTAATGTTGTTCTGGATGATTTCTTGCTTTGTAAATTGTTGTGGACGGTTGCTTTATTTATAAAGCGGGGTGAAAGCCTATTTCGAGGAGGAAGGAGTCGGTCTCGGCCGGGAGCTCGTACGCATCGACGCCGGCATGGTCCAATAGGCTGAACTTGTACTGCGCCTGGAGGAGGAGACGCTGGGGCGTCTGGTCGGTGAGCTGGAGGTAGACAGAGATGGCGTTGGAGCTGGAGGCGGCGTCGCGGCCGTTAGGGTAGTAGTTGATGTGCCACGAGTAGCCGCCGACGACGAAGGGTTGGGAGGAGAGATTGTGTGGCCTGGGAGGAGCTTCTTTGTCTCGGAGTAGCCGTCGATGCGGAGCAGATGGAACCCCTTCACCTCCTTGGCCATGATGCTCGAGGCTGACCGCGACGAACAACGACCATGGCCGGCGGCGGACATGCTGGTTAGTTAAATCTTGGTTCGATCTCTAGCTAGCGGCAACTCGATCTGTAGACCACTAATCGAGTCTCTCTGCTTGTACATATTATTGTTCATTTATAAGGGGGTCGATCGATAGATCGATTACATGTCGGTCAGCTACAAACCGACTAGGACTAGTTCATGTCGGTGAGGACCGATAGTTGGATAACAAACTGACTATTGCATGTCGGTGAGGACCCGATGGCACGATGTCCACAACAGTACTATATGTTAGGTCTAGCTCACTGGTGGAAAAAGGGCCTCCAGTCCCGGGCCGCAACTGGCTCTAGTCCCGGCTTTGGGCCCGGGACTGCCAAAACGGGACTAGAGGCCCCCCCTCTAGTCCCGGCTCGCTACGGCCCGCGACTGATAAAAACCACGTGGCTATTTCAGCGCCGCGGGGGGCGGAAACCCTCTAGTCCCGGGCCGTTACACCACCCGGGACTATAAGGTTTTCTGCCGCGGCGGAGAATTGTGTGTTTCTCTGCCGCGACAAAGATTGTGTATTTTCCTTTTTTTTTCCATTTCGTTCCTTTTTTGTTTTGTGTTTCACTATAATTTCAAACATATATTTCAGTACACATATTCTACGCTAGTACATACAGAGTACATGTTTATCTATATAATTAATCGATCCCTTGCAGGCATACATTGATGATATATATATATCAAAAGGAAGAAATGTTTTGAAATTACATAGTCATTGATGTATATATATCATATCAACTATATGGAGATCACTAAGGCAAATCGAGTTCCACGTCATCCGCATAATGCTCTCCATGTACATCAAGGACCTCCTTCATCATAAATCCCGCCAGCTCCTCTTCATCATAAATCCGCATAATCGCAGATGTAGTATCCACATAAATGAGTTCCTGGTGGCTACTGTAAACTCTTCATCATTTTATAAGTTATCTCTTCTTTAAATGGACCTGGTATTTTCTGTCTGAATAGTGTCCAACATCTGCTCGGCAAAGAAAATGAACAAATAAGTTATTAGTTACTTGATATCAAGAAATAAATGAAATAGGCTGATATAATGCGATAATGATTGAAATTACTTATGGAGCATTGCTTTCATGTCGCTCCACTGCTCTTGGTCCCAACTTAGGCCCAGTTCTTTTGGGGGCTTCTCCGAGAAGCCGCCCTCCCCCCAGCTTCCTGGGGAAGCCGGTCTAAAAAATTTACAAGGCTTCCAAAATAGTTAAGGCTAAACAAGTTTCGAAGCCTCGCAATTTTTTTGAACCGGCTTCCCCAGGAAGCTGGGGGTAGGGCAGCTTCTGAGAGAAGCCACCAAAAGAACTGGGCCTTAATGAGTCGTGGACTTCAACTAGGGACTTGTCAACTTGAATGTTTAGCAAGATCCAGTGGAATCTGCGAACGTTTAGATAAGCATACATGCATAGCTCATCGAGTAAGCAAAATTAAAATGTGTACAAGATAGAAACACTCACTTGAAGTTGTAAGGAAATAGTATTTCCTTAACAAAATTATTCTCGGTTAAGAACCTGCACAGGTCTTCCTCCACGTCCTTAGGGTGATTCTTTAACGTATATTCATTAATGATATATGGGTCAATGAACCCAACATCATATCTTCTTGCTCTTTTGCATTCAAGCATCTTCATTCTGCAGAATATAATATCGATCATATAAAATGATATATAGTTAGGATAATATATTAAATGCAATGAACGAGCTGAGCTACAAACTTAATTATAGAAATAAATCACTTACAGACAGTAGCAACCAATGATAGATTTGTCGAGGACACGCTGGTTGTATAACTAAAACAGTTCGGTCATTTGAACCTGTATCGAGTATGGTTTGAAGTGATGCTCCTTTCTAACGTCCACTGGAAACCAATCTTTCTGATGCTTTTTCTGCTTGCGACATGTACCATTCGTGCAGATTTCGCATATGTGTGGATAGACGCGCGAGCTCCTCATTACTGACTAGAGGGTCCCCTTGGACATACTTCCGTACTATCTAACCCACTGGCGTATCTTCATAGCCTAAATATTGACCAAGAGACATATTTGCTTCGGTAGAAAGTGCTTTGGCCTGCGATACAGTGATGCCCATTAGTGCAGCATTAGTACGGGCTCTGGGGTCCATTATTTGCATGTTCATATCCATTTCATCTCTGAAGGCCTTGTCGAGGTCTGAAATTACTTTGAGCGGGGCGACCGATTGATTCTTCTATGCTCCGAGATGGGCAACTTGCTTCCCGCTTTTTGCACTTGTGCTTTTTTTCTTCTGTGTTTGCTTAATAATATTCCGGTCATAGTCTGATTCCAGATTCACCGATATCTGGGATGGTTGCTCAAGAAAGAACTTAGCCCACTTTTTGGTTTTTTCATCATATACCGGCTTTGGCTCAGGCTTTTTGGGTGCAAAATGCGCCTTAACTTGGGCAGCCACATCCGCGTTAGTTTCCTCATCGGTCTTGTCATAAGGTCTCTTTGGAAGAGCTGGCGGGATGTCAACTATCTTCGTCGTTTGACATTTCTTCGATGTGGGGCGCGGGGGAGCGTCGAACTTCCAATTCTTTGACGAGGTAGTAGTATTGCACGGAGGCGGAGGCAGAGATCGAGTATTGCGCGGAGGCGAAGATCGAGTTGATGTACTCCTGCTGCGGCGATCGTCAGCGGGGCGGGGTGGACTTGGAGGTTGACGATAATCGGGTTCGGGTGGACTTGGAGGTTGACGATATTCGATGCGGGGTGGACTTGGATTCCTCGGAGTCGGTGGCCTTGGCGCCGAGCCTGGAAACTTGATGTACTTCTTCTTCCATAGAATGATGTTGCGCTTGACATCTCCTAGTTTCTTAAGGCCTTCAGGAATAGCGATTTCAATCTCTAGGTCCGCGAAATCCTCCACTATGTCATCCACCATGACACGATCATAGCCTGGTGGAGTGCTCCAGGTAGACAAGGCAAAGCAGTGCCGATCGCCACCTTGAAGGACATGTTGTTCATTGACTGATGTAGCTCACATTGTGCCATCTCTCTGACATCATCCACGGGGTAGTGAGGAGCCGGTGCATCATCCAGCAGTGCTTGATCATCAGCCCGGACCTCCGTGGAAGCCACGCTGCTTCTCCGTTGGCTAAGATCCAATGCAGGATCATCAGACCGCGGGTGAGTTAATGACGGCGGCCTTTGGCTAATTTCATGCATGAGGTTCTTCAGATCAGCTAGGTCCTGCTCTACCCTGGAGATCCGGTCTGCCTCCCGGTCCTTCTTTCTCTGTCGGCTTCTATAACTGGCATCGTACTGAGGAAACCCTTTCTTCCACGAGACACCGACGCCTTTGCCTCGTCTTCGTCCTCCCTTTTCAGGATTCCCTAGGGCGCGTGTCAGCTCGTCGCTCTCTCTCTCTCGGGACGGAACAATCCCAATTGAGCATCTTTCATTGCTTGAATAAGGTCTTGGGAGGGTTTTAGAATTTTATCATGAAATAATATCTTCCCTGTTTCTGGGTCCAAGGATCCCCCGTGCCCGTACCACTAGTGCTTTGACCTCTCGGGCCATCCATCTGTACTAGGAGTGACGCCTCTAGCCCTCATGTTCTTCTCCATAGTTTCCCACTTAGGAACGACACTCTTGTAGCCACCTGTCCCCATTTTATGATGGTATTTCTTGTTGGCAGCATTTAACGTGTTCTTTGCCGACTTTGCCTTTTTTTTATCAGATTGCTTGTACTATACAAAATCGGGCCACTGTTCTCTCAACTTCTCGTTTACTCCTTTGAAGTATGGAGTTTTCTTTTTCGCGACATATTTCGCGTATAAACTTTTCTTGTGGTTCAGGTACAGTTCAGCCATCTTGCTCAGAGCCCACTCCTTGACTTTCTCTCTATTTTCAAGCTCACCCGGCCTTGGGGTAATACCATATGCCTCAAATTCTTCATACTCTGGAGGTAGTATGAAATGCGCGATGAGCTTCTGCCAAAGGTCATGTTTGGCATCATCGGTGACATAGCTGTTGGATTCTTCACCGGGTTTCTTTGACTTATTCCATTCTTGGATGGTGATCGGCAGGTTGTCCCTAACAAGCACCCCGCATTGATTTGTAAACATCCTTCGGTGCTTCTCTGGAGCAATTGGTTCACCATCATCATATATTTCTTCGACGGTGAACCTCTGATTACCATCCAACTTTTTGTTCGGCCCTCGTTTCGTTTGAGCTGTCGATTGTTCCGATCCGGTGGGCTAAAAGAAGAAGAGAGAGTGATTAATATATATATATATTGATATATCTAGATCATTTTATGAATAGAGGTAACACGAGGCTTTATATATATTGATATATATATGTACCTCGCCGGATCCTGTCGAGGGGCCATCATTATTGTTGTTATTTGTTTGCCCTTCGTCCATCCAGTCTTCCCCTTGGTACATTAGGTTTTCCTATAGTACATCGCCGGATGGATTCAGATATGAGGATATCTCTTCCTCGAGCAAAATATCTTCACCGGTATTAATATTAAGAGGAATTTCACCTCTTATCATGCCCTGAAGAAAACCTTCACCAATGCGACCAGGATCTTCGGATGGATCCATGACTTAATTAACTATAATAGAAAGGGAGTTAAACAGGTTAGGAAAAACAATAACCCTAATAACTAAAACAAAAAACAATAACCCTAATAACACTAATTATTAACTCTAATAATTATATAATTAATAACCCTAATAACACTAATTAATAATCCTAAAAAACAACTAAAAACAATTATATAAACAATTATATATTCCTAAAACAACTAAAAACAATTCATATTCCTAAAAAACAATTATATAAACAATTATATATTCCTAAAAAACAACTAAAAACAATTATATAAACAATTATATATTCCTAAAAAATTATATAAACAATTATATATTCCTAAAAACAATTATATATTCCTAAAAACAACTAAAAACAATTATATAAACATTTATATATATATTCCTAAGAAAACAATACCCCTCCTCCTAAATACGTACTAATTAACCGACGCCGCTGGCAGCAGCAAGACGGCGGCACGACGAGGCAGCGGCGTTGCGGGGCAGCAGGACGGCGCGCGGCGGCACGGCGAGGCGCGCGGCAGCACGGTGCGGGGCGGCCGGAGACAAGGGCGGCGGCACGGTGGAATCGGGTAGCACCTCCCATGCGTCGTCGTCGTTCTCCAGCTCGTCGTCTGCTCGTCCCCACCTCGTCGATTTCGCCAAGTGCTGGGTGGGGGAGGCCAGGGGCGGGCGCGGTGTACTTATACCCCCCACCCATTAGTCCCGGGCTAAGCCACCGCCCGCGACTAGAGGGTCTCTAGTCCTGTCCCGGGCCGTGGCTTAACCCGCGACTAAACACCCCCCCTTTAGTCACGGGTTAAACCACGACCCGAGACTAATGTGTGTTTTTCGGCAGCTTTGTTTTCGCGCGCGCAAGCATCCTCTAGTCCCGGGTCCAGCCACGACCCGCGACTAGTGTAGTTTTTGTAAATTTTCTTTTATTTAATTCAAATCAAATATAAATTTTAGAAAATCATATCTCCTATTATAAATCCAAATAAAACAAATAATATGTCTATTATTATCAGCAAAATATAAAGAATCTTAATATAATATCCATACATCTGTTTGCATCATTTTATAAATTATGTCATTTGTAAATTTTCTTTTATTTAATTCAAATCAAATATAAACTTTAGAAAATCATATCTCCTATTATAAAAATCCAAATAAAACAAATAAGATGTCTATTATTATCAGAAAAATATAAAGAATCTTAATATAATATCCATACATATGTTTGCATCATTTTATAAATTATGTCATTTATAAATTTTCTTTAATTTAATTCAAATCAAATATAAACTTTAGAAAATCATATCTACTATTATAAAAATCCAAATAAAACAAATAATATGT
The DNA here is from genome assembly GCA_910589765.1 of Avena atlantica. Taxonomy (NCBI): domain Eukaryota; kingdom Viridiplantae; phylum Streptophyta; class Magnoliopsida; order Poales; family Poaceae; genus Avena; species Avena atlantica. Next base: position 574,305,153 of record OU342739.1, read on the forward strand.
CTATTATTAGCATAAAAATATAAAGAATCTTAATATAATATCCATACATCTGTTTGCATCATTTATAAATTATGTCATTTGTAAATTTTCTTTTATTTAATTCAAATTAAATATAAACCAACCGCGACTGAAGGGATTGCGGCAGACTGGGTCAGGCAGACCTAATAATAGGGGTGAGTATCGACATTATGTCGTGCGGCTTGTACCTTGTCTCGGATGGTGTCACCAACCGGGACTAAAGGTCTTTAGTCCCGGTTGGAGACACCAACCGAGACAAAACATGAGTCAACACTAATAATAGGGGGTGAATGTCGACATTATGTCGTGAGTGTCGACACTATTCCGAGCTGCTTGTACTATAAATAGGCATCCTTGTTAGTCCAGTCCTCCAACCAGTTTGAGGCATCTCCAAGATGGTTTTCGAGAGCAGGGACACCACTACGACCAGCTTGAGGGAGATGCCGCCGGAGCCCAGTCCTCTGGCATCTCCAACAAGCTGGCCATAGAGGCAGTCCCTAATATGTGAAACTAGCTAGTTAGCTCCCAGGCGTATTGATCTAGTTAGAGAAGTTACATGCTGCAATATGGTCTGCGAGAGCATGGACACCACTATGGCCAGTTTTAGGGAGATGCCGCCGGAGCCAAGTCCTCCGGCATCTCCAAGAAACTGGTCATAGAGGCACTTCCTAATATGTGACCACATGCGTTTGGAGATCAGATCTTAATGGTAAGTACGAATCGGGACTAAATGTCCCCCTTTAATCCCGGTCCATCCACAAAACGGGACTAACACACTCAAGATGGTTTGCAGACAACACTATAAAAAGGGACACATGGAGCATCTTCACTCATAAAATGTTACAATTATTACACACCATTTCTTCGCGTGTGTTCCTTTCTGATCCCGCCGTATCCATGGAGCATCTTCATTCATTAACATGATGCTTGGGTCATCCTTCACTGCGAAGGGCGGAATTTCATGAAACTTATCACAATCTTCTGACATGTCTATCTTGTCCTCCACTCCCACGATGTTTCTTTTTCCTAAAAGAACTATGTGGCGCTTTGGCTCATCGTCTGATGTATTCTTTTTCTTATTTTTTACTTTTCTAGGTTTGGTAGACATGTCCTTCACATAGAAAACCTGAGCCACATCATTGGCTAGGACGAATGATTCGTTTAAGTACCCAAGATTGTTGAGATCCAACAATGTCATTCCGTATTTCTTGTCTACCTCAACCCCTCCTCCTGTCAGCTTGACCCATTTGCACCGAAACAAGGGGACCTTAAAAATAGGTCCATAGTCAAGTTCCCATATCTCCTCTATGTAACCATAATATGTGGTCTTTGACCCATTGTTTTCTGTTGCATGAAAGCGGACACCACTGTTTTGGTTGGTGCTCTTTTTATCTTGGGCAATCATGTAAAATGTATACCCATTTATCTCGTACCCTTGGAAAGTCGATATAGTCGAAGATGGTGACCTAGACAACAGATATAGCTGATCTCCAAGAGTTTTGTTTTTGATGAGATGTTGCAACCAACCGCCGAAAATCTTCATCTGTTCATCTCTAATCCAAGAGTCTTGCTTTCCAGGGTTATTGGAGCGTAAGATTTTCTTGTATTCCTCGATATATGGGGCTGCCAAGATAGAATTCTGTAGAACTGTGTAATGTGCTTCGGTGTAAAAATGTCTGTCCCTACATATTATTGATTTCCTTCCTAGAGTACCCTTTCCACTCAGTCTTCCCTCATACCGCGATTGAGGAAGACCAATCGGCCTAAGGTCAGGAACGAAGTCAACACAGAACTCAATGACCTCCTCTGTTCCATAGCCCTTGGAGATGCTTCCTTCTGGCCTAGCACGGTTATGAACATATTTATTTAAGATTCACATGAACCTCTCAAAGGGAACATATTGTGTACAAATACAGGACCGGGAATGGAAATCTCTTCGACTAGGTGAACCAGCAGGTGCGTCATAATATTGAAGAAGGATGGTGGGAACACCAACTCAAAACTGACAAGAAATTGGACCACAATTCTGTAACCGTGGTAGATCTTTAGTATTGATTATCTTCTGAGAGATTACATTGAGTAATGCACATAGCTTCACAATGGGTACTCGAACATTATCTGGTAGAAGCCCCTCAATGCAATCAGAAGCATTTGCGTCATAATCACGTGGCAGTCATGAGACTTTAGGTTTTGGAACTTTTTTCTGCCATATTTATTATTCCCTTTATATTCGACGAGAAGCCAGATGGGACCTTAATACTGCTCAGGCATTCAAAAAAATTCCTTCTCTTGTTTGGTAAGAGCGTAACTGGCATGACCTTGAAACCATTCTGGATGCAGGCCATATGGGTCTTTCATACGTTGATGGTCCTTTCGTGCTTCTGGTGTATCTTTTGTCTTTCCATACACGCCCAAGAAGCCTAGCAGGTTCACGCAAAGATTCTTCGTCACATGCATCACATCTATTGCAGAGCGGACCTCTAAGAATTTCCAATATGGTAGCTCCCAAAATATAGATTTCTTCTTCCACATGGGTGCGTGTCCTTCAGAACAGATTTTCCGCCAGGACCCTTTCCAAAGGTTACTATTTGATCCAAATCTTTTACCATATCAAATATATCAGCACCAGTACGCTCCTTAGGCTTCGTCTGGTGACATGCAGACCGTTGAAATGCTTGCCTTTCTTTCTTAAGGGATGCTTGGACAAAAGAAATCGACGATGCTCATTGTACACATTTTTCTTTCAATGTTCCAAATATATACTTTCAATCTCATCTAAACATTGTGTGCATGCATTGTATCCTTTCTTGGACTGTCCTGAAAAGTTACTAAGAGCAGGCCAATCATTGATTGTTACGAAAAGCAATGCTCGGAGGTCAAATTCTTCCTGCTTGTGCCCATCCCACACGCGTATGCTGGGTTCGTGCCACAACTGTAAAATTTATTCAACTAATGGCCTTAGGTACACATCAATGTTGTTTCCGGGTTGCTTCGGACCTTGGATCAACACTGGCATCATAATGAACTTCCGCTTCATGCACAACCAAGGAGGAAGGTTATAGATGCATAGAGTCACGGTCCAGGTGCTGTTACTAGAGCTCTGCTCCCCAAAGGGATTCATGTCATCTGTACTTAGACCAAACCTTAAACTCCTTGCATCATCTGCAAAGTCCGGGTACTTTCTATAGATTTTTCTCCATTGCGACCCATCAGCGGGGTGTCTCAACATCCCGTCTGACTTACGTTCCTCTTTATGCCATCGCAACAACTTGGCGTGCTCTTTGTAACGTCACCAAGGTCATCTCGTCTGATCTTATACCAAAGTGAAGTGCATACCGGGCATGCATCCAAATTCTCGTACTCCTCACCGCGGTAGAGGATGCAGTCATTAGGGCATGTATGTATCTTCTGAACCTCTAAACCTGAGGGCAGACAACCTTCTTTGCTTCGTACCTACTGGCGGTCAATACGTTATCTTTTGGAAGTATATTCTTCATCATTTTCAGCAACTTTTCAAATGAGGAGTCATGTATAGCACACTCAGCCTTCCATCGCAGCAATTCCAGTATGCTGCCCAACTTTTTCAGACCATTTTCGCAATTTGAGTACAACAACTTTTTGTGATCCTCTAACATGTGATTGAACTTCTCCCTCTCCTTTTCAGTTTCACAGTCTCTTCGTGCATCGCCAATGGTCCGACCAAGATCATCAGCGGGTTCGTCATGTGTCTCTTCTTCATCCTCCCCTTCAGCATTCCCCATGAAAGTATCTCCGTACTCAGGGAAACCATGATAGTTGTCATCCTCCTCCTCTTCTTTATTGTCTTCCATTATAACCACTCTCTCTCCATGCTTGGTCCAACAATTATAACTGGGCATGAAGTCGGACTTCAATAGGTGGCTGTAAAGGGGTTTTTGAGTCAGAGTAATCCTTCTGATTCCTACATCCACTACATGGACAGAATACAAAACCATTGCGCTTGTTTGCATCAGCAACACGGATGAATTCATGCACACCATTAATGAACTCATCATAGCGTCGGTCAGTACCGTACATCCATTCCCGGACCATCTGCATTATAGTAAAAGTATATCAAAACCATTACACAACATGATAAAATTATTACAAGTTATATTGAGAGCTTCTAGAGCATTAATTTTAAATTTTAAAAAATTTACATGCACCAATTTGTGAATTGGAGAAAACAATTAACATGATAAATGTGGAGTTTTTGATTATTGTTCTGTCACTGGAAACCTCATTCCATTCTAAGCTCTGAAACTCTAAAGTTATACATTTAAATTTTCAGTAACTATGTGCCTAATCAAAATTTGTTACACATATATATCAAAATTCTTCTACTTCTAGAGCATGCATGCATTGATCCATATCTCTATACTTTTAGAGCATTATAGAGCTAAAGTAGCAATAAGAGATGAAATAATAAAGTCCTAACCTTTTAAAGCTTTGGATTTAGGGGTTGCAAACTAAAACTTGACAAATCTTGAAAAAAAAATGGCATGAACTCGGTTGCTTCTTTGAGAAAAATGGTCACCATATGCTTTAGGGCAGCTAGACAGGAAGCAGTATATATACTGGTAGACAATTAGTCCCGGGCCGTGATACGACCCTGGACTAATAGTCCACAAAGAGACCAGCTAGCCTGCTCCATGCTCCAGGTTATTAGTCCCGGACCGTATTACGGACCGGGACTAGAGTTCTGGTCCGGCCGGGACTAGTGGCTACGGCCATTTCTAGCCGTTAGAGGCCTCACGCCCGGGACTAGTGCTAGTACTAGTCGCGGGCTGTGATAGGCCGGAACTGTTGGCATTGTTCACATCGAACCGAAGACCCTTTTTTCCAATAGTGGCTAGTCCAAGCACCTGTATGTCCTTCATTTTTTCTGGTCATGATCATACGTTTTGGATATAAGCCCCTCCGTCCAAAAAATAACTTGACTTGAGTTTATATATACATATTAAATTACGTCTAGTTATATTTACAATGTTGTTACGTAGAGACCAGTCTGAAAATGTTAAAACCTGGCGCGCATAAAAACTGGTCTAACAATTTTGTGTATCGTACCTTAACACTAAATGACAAGAGTTTTAGTCAGCTCAATTCAAATACAAAAATTAAAATGTTTTCTAGGTCAAACAGTTTGTCTGAATTAAGATCCGTCTTTACCGTTAGGCTAGACGTGACAAGATCTTCGAACTAGATCCCATGTTGGTATGTTCTGACAACTTTTTTTAGCCAAAAGATATCTACTCGTAACACGCGAGTTATCCGGCCTTCAGTATGTAAGTTATCCACCCAATAATATGTAAGTTATTCACTACTACAAAATTTACCCAAAGTCACGTGTTATGGACCAAAAATTATCCATCAGTAACATGAGAGTTATCTAGACTTCAACATGTAAGTTATCCACCCAATAATATGTAAGTTATCCACCACTATAAAAATTTACCTATGAAAAGAATATAAAACGTTATTTTAACGGCTCAGCCTCGTTGCTCGTCACCCTCTCGTAGCGTACGGACTACCCAATCTCAAAATGTCACCGCGTGAAACATCAAACATAATTTTATTTAAGTAACTAAATTAAGCTTTTTTCATACAATATAAATAAATGAGGTCTTATGTCCAACCATCACCACAGTAAGCCATAGTGAATAACATGATACTCAACTAGTAGTCTAGCGGCTCGACTTCGTCGTCCATCGACGCTACCGAGGCGTCGGATGACGAAGCCTAGAAGGGTTTTAGGGTACCGAGACTTCATCGCTCGTCGACGCTAACGCATTGATGGCAATAGAGTCTTAGTACCCTAACAACTATGCTACCGTGTTTCAATTAAACCTGCTCAATACGTATACGGGAATGCTTCTACCCAACACGAATATATGGTGGATAACTTATGTGTTATTGGGTGGATAACTTAGTGTTTGGGGTGGATAACATTTTGGTTCGAAAAAAATTTCATCCAAACATATTAACATGAGATCTAGTTTTAAAGAGATCTCGCCGCGACTAGTCCAACGGTAAAAAAAAATATTAAATCAGACAAGCGACTTGATCTATAAGACATTTTGAATTTTTGATATGATTCTAAGCTAGATGACAACACACGTTCACACTTCCTGCCAGGTTTTGCAATTCAGCAATTGGTTTGAGAGTAGAATTTCCGTATATTTAAACATAAACAAACCAAAGTCAATTATTTCTAGACAGAGTACTAAACTAGATGCATGATCTTCGATCAACTCCGACAGCGAACAAAATGCTAATTCTTCGATTTTATAAACGTGACTCATATTTATATCTAGATCACACGTATCTACACATGTCATGATATTGACACGGCAGATGCCACTTGCTTACCTTGTGTCGCGAGTTCCCTCCTTTATATATAGGGTGACCGGGATGGGACACGCCCCTGCTCACTCAAATCCCGAAGCCCTAACGGCATGTCTCCACCTACTCCCCTGACTATCAGAATATTTCTACACAACCTCGTTCCAAGTCGCCTCCGAACCGATTAACCGACATTGGCCGCTAGTAAGACATGCCGATTGATTTCCAGACACTGTAGTCTTTGTGAGTGCCGATTGGCCAATTCTCTTTGCTGGCGCGTGAATTCTAACTCTAGTTTGACTTGGATCTACCTTAACTCTTGTTTCCTACAAGGATGCTGATTGTTGGTTGTTCGGATACTCGCTGCTCTACGTCAGGCTTTTGTGTGTTTTTAGGTGATAATATGATCCCATGGTCTTCTCGTTGACAATTGGCGGTTTCTCGGAGCATTACATAGTCTGAATACCGTGTGGTTGGTACCACCGTTTGAAACATGTTGAATGTGTCACTTATTGCTCAAGTTTTGTTGTCCTCTTTTTTTAACTAACTGCAGGCAGGATTCTCTATATGCACCTAACTCACATACTCTGGCATACAACAGTTATCATCTAGAGAAAACTGCTACTTATACCAACGTTGAAATATGCAAGGCTTTTACCAGAAACTTCCAGTAGAAAGCTTTGTTCATGCTCAGGAAATCACAACCAAAAGTACATTATTCATACAAGAACTCAACAATATTGTATCACACAGACTCCAGATATCGCAACTACTGGTTGGTGAAATGTAAAATACCGAAAGCATGGATGTAATACATAATACATTATCCAACAGAGAGAGTACAGTGTACTGGCATACCATAAAGAGAGAAGTATCGAGCTAAACACTCTTCAACTTGAGAATCAGCCTTCCGTGTGAGAACCTGAGATATAATAAGAGAGAGGGTTGTGCAACACTGCTTGCATTCATTGATCGAGTCGTTCGTACATATATATGCAGAGTACAAGATCTAAACGACTAACAAAACTAGCCAGAAGATAAGACCTAGCTAACAGAAAATGTATCTATCTGTACACAAGATTAAACGTTTACTAACACCCCGCCGCAGTCGAGTCGTCGTCATCTGGAAAGACACAAAGACTGGACCTGAAGAGCTGAAACGAGGTTGTCGGCAAACCTTTCGTCATGATGTCGGCTAGTTGTTGAGTAGTCGGAACATGTACAACTCGAAACTCGCCGAGGGCTACTTTTTCACGGACAAAGTGAATGTCCAACTCTATGTGTTTTGTCCGCCGATGATGAACCGGATTTGTGGACATATACACAGCTGAGATGTTGTCACAGAAGACGACTGTAGCCTTCGGGGGAGAACAACCAAGCTCACCAAGTAGCTGCCTCAACCAAACGCAATCGGCGACGGCATTCGCCACCGCACGATACTCTGCCTCCGCACTGGAACGGGACACGGTAGCCTGTCGTTTGGAAGACCAACTGACAAGAGCGCCCCCGAGATATACACAATACCCGGAGGTGGAGCGACGCGTATCCGGGCAGCCGGCCCAGTCCGCATCAGAATACGCCACGATCTCTGTCGTTGGTGAGGCAGGAAGAAGCAAGCCAGAGGTGGACGTGCCACAGACATACCGCAAGATCCTCTTGATGAGTGCCAGATGGGAATCACGTGGGTCATGCATGTGTAGACATGCTTGCTGGACTGCATATGCCAAATCCGTTCTAGTCATGGTGAGATATTGAAGACCTCCAGCGAGACTACAGTATTCTGATGGATCAGAGACGGGGCAGCCAGCATCAGCAGCAACCTTGGGCAGGGTATCAATCGGAGTAGTCGCCATTTTACACTGAGACATGCCAGCGCGTTGGAGTAGTTCCTTGGCATACTAAGCCTGGTTGAGGAAGAAGCCACGCGGAGTGCGGCGGACGCGAATGCCAAGGAAGTAGTGGAGGGGACCCATGTCCTTCATGGCAAACTCGTGTTGTAGCTTGGTGACGATGTCATGGAGTAGTTGTGACGAAGAGGCAGCCAAAACGATGTCGTCGACATACAACAAGAGGTGGGCAGCCTCGCTGCCCCGCCGCAAGATGAAGAGCGAGGCGTCTGAGCGAGATGCCGTGAAGCCGATGGTTGTGGCGTAGCCAGCGAATCGCTGAAACCAAGCCCTCGGGGCCTGCTTGAGGCCGTACAGTGACTTGGCGAGGCGGCAGACGTGTTCGCGCCGCGACATGTCGACGAAGCCGGCCGGCTGGTAGCAATGGACTTGCTCCTCGAGGACGCCATGGAGAAAGGCGTTTTTCACGTCCAGCTGGTGCACGGGCCAGCCACGAGAACACGCCAGGGTGAGCACAGTCCGGATCGTCGCCGGTTTGACCACCGGCGAGAAGGTCTCGCCGAAATCAATTCCTGGACGTTGGGAAAATCCTCTGACCACCCATCTCGCCTTGTATCGCTCCAGGGATCCATCTACGTTTGTCTTATGCCTGAAAACCCACTTGCCAGTGACAATGTTAGTACGAGGAGGCTTGGGGACGAGGGTCCACGTGGAGTTTGACATCAACGCGTCATATTCTTCTTACATGGCGGCTCGCCAATTGGGATCTCGGAGAGCGGCGCGCACAGACGAAGGTACCGGCGAGACCGTGGTATCGGCGAGATTAGCGTAGCGGGGATTAGGCTGGAAAATCCCGTGTCGCGCACGCGTAATCATCGGATGACGAGGAGGAGCTGGAGGCGAACCGATCGGTGTTGGAGAGCGAGAAGGCGTGGTGGCTGGGGTAGCTGGGCCGGAAGACGTAGACAGTGGGCCAGTGCTAGAAGAGCTAGGACGTGGCTCTGAGGTAGACGTCGTGGAAGAGGCCCTTGGAGAGGCAGGTGGCGTGCATGGTGTGGACGGGTGGGTCCTGGTGCATGCAGCGTGATCAACGTGATCTGGTGGTGGTGTATCAGCTGAAGAATCGGAAAGAGTAGAAACCGAATCTGTTAGCGACGCAAAAGGAAAAACCGACTCCACAAATGTGACATGACGGGAGAAAATAATGCGACGATTAACAGGATCGTAACATCTATATCCTTTTCGGCCATCCGGATACCCGAGAAAAATGCACGCGATGGAGCGTGGGGCAAGTTTATGGGGTGTGGTGGCAGTAAGATTTGGATAGCAAAGGCACCCGAATACACGTAAAATACGAAAGTCGGGTATATGGCCGTGTGGCAGCTCGAACGGCGTGGTGAGAAGCCGTGGTTTGCACGGACGGCGGTTGAGGAGATATGTGGAGGTGGCGAGGGCTTCAGCCCACCAGCATGGTGGCATGGAGGCGTGTAAAAGAAGGGTCCGGATGCCATCATTAATGGTACGGAGAATGCGCTCAGCCTTGCCATTTTGCTGTGAAGTGTAGGGACATGTGAGCCGAAGAAGGGTGCCGTGGGACTGAAAGAGCGAGCGATTAGCAAGATTATCGAACTCGCGTCCATTGTCGGTTTGGAAGGCTTTTATGGGGCGAGAAAACTGTGTCTGTACATAGGCGTAGAATATAGAAAGGAGATGGTGAACTTCAGACTTGCGACGAATAGAAAAGGTCCACACAAAATGCGTATAGTCATCAAGAATTACTAAGTAATATTGATAGCCAGAAACACTAAGAACTGGACTTGTCCAAATATCACAATGACAAAGCTCGAAAGGAAAACTAGTTTGAGTAGTGGATGAAGTAAAGGGAAGCCTAGTGTGTTTGCCCAAACGACAAGCATCGCAATGAGTCGATGAGCTCTTATTACAACTGAATTTGAAATATTTGGAAGCTTTTGCAAGGACGGCAGCTCCAGGATGGCCGAGACGCTGATGCCATAGGTCGGCGGTGACGGTGGTGGTGAAGCAGTGATGTGGGGGGACGAACGGATAGAGATCGCCGTTGGAGTCACATCGGAGAAGCACCGCCTTGGTGGCCAAATCCTTGATAGAGAAACCATATGGGTCAAATTCAATAGACACAGAATTATCTCGAGTGAAGGCACGAACGGAAACTAGATTTTTAATAAGTGAAGGAGAAATCAAAATATCTAGAAGAGAAAGAGAACGGGAAGTCGTAGGTAAAGTGGTGGAACCAATGCCAGTGATGGGGAGAGTGGAGCCATTGCCGACAATGATTTGCGAGGGAGAAGAAAAGTTGGGAGGTGAAAAGAGGATACCAGAGCCGGAGCCCATGTGAGACGAGGCGCCGCTGTCAAGGATCCATTCGCCACCCGGAGCAGAAGAGGCTTGTAGGGACATCTGGTTGAGGGCGGCGATCAGCGCGGCTTGGTCCCATTGTGGAGAGGGCACGGGCGTTGAGCCGGACGAAGCCTGGAAGGCGTGTTGTGCGACCGGTGGAGAGGGCCGAGCACCGAGTATGCCAGGCGCAGACCATGCTTGGAACGTGCTGGCCACGGCCGGCGCGGTCGGCGCTGGTGAAGGGAGACGCGCAGGTGAACCACCGCCTTGGTATGAACTCACGCCTTGCTGAGAGCCCCCACCGTACGTAGAGCCCCCGCCTGTAGACGGGTGTGTCTTACGTTTCTTTTTCTTGCCACCGGTGCCCGTGGAAGCAGCAGAAGGGCCGGCCGCCAATGAACCGGCACGGAGCAGGGCGAGTGGGGCCATGCCAAGAGGTGGTGCAGAGCCGGCCGGCGCACGCGCCGCATGAAAAGCCTGCGCCTGGGCCAGAAGAGCGTTGTGAGCGGCGACCCGCGACTGCCGGGCGAGGCGCTGCTCTTCCAGGAGGAGAAACGACCGGAGCTTGATGAAGCTGGGGAGGCGGCCGCGCGTCATGTGCGGGATGGCGTGCTGGAGACGCTCGTCGAGGCCGCGCAGGACGTTGTGGCAGAGTTCCCGTTCCTTGATGCGACAGCCAAGATCACTCAAGGTGTCGGCCATCTGCTTGAGCTTGGACGTGTAGTCGACGACGGAGAGGTCCCCCTGAGGGAAGCTGTAGAACTCGTCGCGGAGATAGGTGGCGCGGGCGTCGCGGTTGCTTCGGAAGAGAGAACGGATAGAGCGCCAAAGGGTGTAAGCCGTGTCGGTGCGCTCCTCGACGATCTCCAGGGTCGAGGGCGTCACAGTGGCGTTGTACCAGCTGACGATGGCGAAGTCATTGAGGACCCAATCGGAGGATCCTTGCGCGGGGGAGCCGTCGACATGATCGGGAGGCCGAACTTGGCGAGCGCGGCGAGGAACTGACGACGCCACAGGCCGTAATTCTCCTTCTCGTAGTCGAGGACGACCAAGGCATGGTCGCGGATGCGGAGGCCCTAGAGCTGGGGAGTGGGGAGGGGCTGTGTTGCGACGGGGAGGCCGAATTCTTCTTCAGAATCGGAGCCGGAGGATTGGGAATTGGAGGAAGAGGAACTCATGGTTGGAGAAGAGGAGGGGCAGCGGAAACTTACGATCTAAAATCTGATACCATGTGAGAACCTGAGCTATAATAAGAGAGAGGGTTGTGCAACACTACTTGCATTCATTGATCGAGTCGTACGTACATATATATGCAGAGTACAAGATCTAAACGACTAACAAAACTAGCCAGAAGATAAGACCTAGCTAACAGAAAATGTATCTATCTGTACACAAGATTAAATGTTTACTAACATTCCGGATGACCAGCAGTGGCAACTCCTCCATTCCTGGTTCTTGTCTTGTTTAATGAAAGCTGCGCATTCGAGACCAATCAAATTTGCTAACACGACGAAGGAATAGACTAGGATAGTTGGGATGTGTGCTGACTGCTCTCTCCATGGCAGTCTTCACGGCTTCAACAATAACATCATCGCCGTTTGCTTCATATCTGACAGTAGTGAGGCAGGGGAGGTTTTTATAGGATCTCTAGATTTATTCTCATTGAAGAGAGGGGATGACATTAGGAGTTGGGGCAATTTTCTGGTTTTATTTCTCGCACAAACTCACACACAAATGCCATACCAACCACAGGGGTTGGGGATACATATTTATAGGCTGCTATGCCAGCCAAGAATATCCTAAATGCTAGTCCAAGATGCTAGTCTAAGATGCTGCCTAAAAAGCAGTTAAGGATGCTTGGTCCTTGCTGCTCCTAACTGATGCTGCTAAAGCAGTCAAGGATGCTTGGTCCTTGCTGCTCCTAACTGCCCGTTCTTGCTACAGGGACCATGTGTGTTACAGCCTCATAAAGACCAACAGTACAGAGACTTATTCATCATTCTCCCCCTAAGTCTCGTGCGTTGTCTTGTGGGAAGGCTGGACCATCCCAATCCTGGAGCAGCGTCCAAGGAACGTGATCCACCCAAGAGGCTTGGTGAGCAGGTCTACAAGCTGATCCTTGGTGTTGATGTAGCTCGCCGCGATGCTCCCTTCATCCAAACAGCGTCGGATGAAATGGTACCTTACTCGGATGTGCTTGCTCCGTTCGTGGAATACGGGGTTCTTCGCCAGGGCCAGAGCGGACTTGCTGTCCACCATGAGCTGCACTGCGCTGGTGTCTCGACCAAGGAGATCACCAAGCAGTCGAGCAAGCCAGAGGGCCTGAGTGCAGGCAGTGGAGGCCGCTATGTACTCGGCCTCGCAGCTGGACATGGCCACCACCTACTGCTTGACTGACTGACTGCTCACGAGGCACTTGCCGAGGAAGAAGAGGATCCCGCTTGTGCTCTTGCTGGTGTCGATGTCGCCGGTGTGGTCGCTGTCGCTGTACCCGACGAAGTGTGCCGCCCCAGGGCACCTAGGGTAGTAGAGGCCGTGGTCGAGAGTCCCCGCAACGTAGCGGACGATCCTCTTCATAGCCTTCTGGTGTTCCGTCGTCGGTCGCTGCATGAACCGACTAACGTAGCCGACGGAGAATGCCAAGTCCGGCCGTGTGTGGGCGAGGTAGCAAAGGCTCCCCACAAGACGCCGGTACTGTGTAGCGTCCACCTCCTCCGCCGTGCTGTCGCGGCTCAGCTTCAGCCTCTCCTCCATCAGAGTGAGAGCTGGGTTGCAATCGGTGAGCCCGGATATCTCAACGACGCGCTTGGCATAGGCGGTCTGTCGAAGCGTGATCCTGGAGTGGTCCTGGTGCACCTCGATCCCCAGGTAGAAGGAGAGGAGCCCCAGATCACTCATCTGGAAGGCGGCCTTGATTTCTTCCTTGAACGCCGCCACCTCTGCATCCTTGGTGTTGGTGATGACCAAGTCGTCGACGTAGACACCTACCAAGAGGGCATTTCCTCCATTGCCCCGTCGGTAGACGGCCGCCTCGTGCGGGCTTTGCCTGAAGCCCATCGTCTTGAGCGTGGAGTCCAGCTTGGCGTTCCATGCCCTTGGTGCCTGCCGCAAACCATAGAGAGCCTTGCGTAGACGAAGTACCTTTCCCTCCTGGCCAGGAATCACAAATCCCGGCGGTTGTTGCACGTAGACCTCCTCCTTCAAGTCGCCGTTGAGGAAGGAAGACTTGACATCCATGTGATGGACACGCCAGCCCTCCTGAGCGGCTAGCGCAAGGAGGGCACGGACTCCATCCGTGCCACAGGAGCGAAGGCTCGTCGAAGTCGACCCCCTCCTGCTGCAAGAAACCTCGGGCCACCAAGCGAGCCTTGTGCTTGATGATGGCGCCGGCTTCATCCCTCTTCAGCTTGAACACCCACTTAAGGGTGATCGCCCGGTGACCTCGAGGGAGGTCAGCGAGCTCCCAGGTGCGGTTCTTCTCGACCGCATCCATCTCCAACTGCATCGCGGCTCGCCATGTCGCGTCTTGCTCCGCTTCTGCAAAAGACCGAGGCTCACCGTCGTCACATGCAAGTTGCAGTTGCGCCTCCAGGTTGCGTGGCACCGGTCCCGGCACCGGCTGGTCGCCGAGATGACCCTCCATCGTATGGTACCGCAACGGCTCGCCGTCGTAATACGCGTCGATGCGCTCCTCGTCGTGAGCGAGCGGGGAAGTGAACTCCACCGGGCTGCACTCGACGCGAGCTGGTGCTGGTGTAGACGTGCCCGGAGGTGTGACTGCTGGTGCCGGAGTGGACGTGCCCGGAGGTGTGACTGCTGGTGCCGGAGTAGACGTGCCCAGAGGTGTGACTGCTCGTGCTGGAGCACGTGGCGTCGGTGGCGTCGGCAGCTGTGGTGCCGTCGGTGTGACAGCCACCGGGACAGATGGAGACTTGGGAACTGAGGTAGACGCGCTCGGCGAGGAGGAGCTGCCTGCTCCCCCGGCTCCCTCGAAGTGGACGTACTCGACAATGAAGGCGTCATATGTCGGAGTCGAGCCGTCGCCCACCGCCTTGTCCCACGCCCACCCTCGCCCTTCGTTGAACACAACATCTCGCGCCGTGCGCACACGCTGTGTCTTCGGGTCAAGGATGCGGTAGGCCTTCGAGCCCTCCGCGTAGCTGATGAACACCCCCGGAGTGCTCCTGTCGTCGAGCTTGCCGATGTGGCCGAGCTCCTTGGCGAACGCGAGGCAGCCGAAGACCCTTAAGTGGGAGACCGTCGGCTTGCGCCCATGCCAAGCCTCGTACGGCGTCTTGCCGTCAAGTGCCTTCGTAGGTGAGCGGTTGAGGATGTAGACGGCTGTCAGCACCGCCTCCCCCCAGAAGACAGCCGACATCCCTCTCTGCTTGAGGAGGGCCCGGGCCATCCCCACAACCGTCTGGTTGCGCCGCTCGACGACGCCGTTCTGCTGTGGGCTGTAAGGGGCGGAGTAGTGGCGCTGAATGCCCTCATCAGCGCAGTACGACACGAATTCAGTTGCTGTGAATTCGCCGCCGTTGTCGGTGCGCAGCACGCGCAGCTTGCAGCCGCACTCCGCTGCAGCAACCTGCGTACGCCTGTGAAGGGTTTCGCGGCATAGTAAATCAAAATTTTCTACGGATGCGAACAGAGGGAAAGCCAAGATCTAATCTAGGAGATGCAATCAACGAGAGAGATTGGATTAGATCTTCATACCCTTAAAGATTCGCACAGCGGAACGTTCGTCGGAACATGGGTGATGTAGTCGTACTCGCTTCTCCTCCTCGCGATCCGATCCGATCTAGCACCACAAGTGGCGGTGCCTCCGTGAGATGCACACGTGCAGCACCTCGACGTCTCCTCCTTCCTCGGACCAGCAAGTATGGTGGAGAGATAGATTGGATCTACAACACGACGGCGTGGTGTGTATGGTGGAGAATTTCTGCTGCAGGGCTTCGCCTACAAACAGTCGGGAGGGGGAGAGGAAAGCTAGCAAGGCGGCTAGGGTTTGGAGGAGAGGTGTGGGGGGCTGGTGCGTCCCCACCCCTCTTTATATAGAGGGGGGCGCAGCCCTAGCCCCTCCCCCAAGCCCAAAGGATAAGGAGTGGGGGGCATGGACTCTCCCCTCTTCTAGAAACCCTATCTCTAGTTTAAACGATTTAAACTCTCTAGGATCGGCTGGGCCCTATGGGGCCTTGTGCCCCTGGCCCAATGCGGCCAGGACACTCCCTCATAGGCCCATGCCCCCTCCCGGAAGGTGGGGCCACGTTGGTCCCCTTCCGGAAGGTTCTAGAAGCTTCCGGTACAATACCGATTAACCCGGAACAATTCCGAACTCCAAAAACTGCACTGCCTTATATGAATCTTATTCTCCGGACCATTCTGGAACCTCTCGTGATGTCCCGGATCCCATACGAGACTCCGAACAAAAATTCATAAACCAATTATCCAATCTATCCTAGCGTCGAGACACGTTAAGTGTGTGACCCTGCGGGTTCGAGAATATGCAGACATGATCTTCTATCAATAATCAACAGCGGGGTCTGGGCACCCATATTGACTCCCACACATTCATCGATGATTATATCGGATGAACCACGATGCCAGGATTCAATCAATCCCATATATATATTCCCTTCGTCTCGCGATATTTTACTTGCCCGAGATTCGATCGTCGGTACCGTCATACCTAGTTCAATCTCGTTCACAGCAAGTACTTTACTCGTTCCGTAATCCGATATCACTTTGTGATTAACTCCTTAACCACATGCTTGCAAGCGGTGTTGATATCGATTACCGAGTGGGCCCGAAGTATATCTCTCCGACTTGGGAGGGACAAATCCCATCTCGATACATACAACCCAACAGATACTTTCCGATCACCTGAGAGACACCTTTATGATCACCCTCTCATAGGATGACGTTTGATGACCTCAAAGCTTTCTTCCGATACCAGGGAGTTGTATTATCTCATGGTCTAAGGAATACAATATTTGACATAGGAAAAGCTTCGCAAAGAGGAACACGATGATACGATCTAATTGCTTCACTTAGTTTGGGTCTGTCCATCATATCATTCTCCCAATGATATGATCTCATTATCAATTGACAACTCATGTCTATGGTTAGGAAACCTTAACCATCATTGATCAATGGGCTAGTCCATAGAGGCGTACTAGGGACACGGTGTTGTTCACAAACCACACAAGTATTAAAGTTTCCGCTTAATACAATTCTAGCATGGAATATAAACTTTATCATGAACAAGAATTATAATATTAACATCTTTATTATTGCCTCTAGGGCATAATTCCAACAGTCTCCCACTTGCACTAGAGTCAATAATCTAGTTTACATCTGGCAACAATCTCACACCCATGGCACTGAGGTGTTGATCATGTTTTACACGTGGAAGAGGTTTAGTCAATGGATCTGCGACATTCAGATCCGTATGTACTTTGCCCATCTGCTATATAATCTCGGATTATATGAAACTTGCGGTTGATATGCTTGGTCTTTGGATGATATCTTGGTTCCTTAGCGAGTGTTATGGCGCCAGTGTTGTCACACAATATCTCCAGTGGGTCCAATGCACTTGGAACCACGCCAAGCTCAGTGATGAAGTTTCTGATCCAAACTCCTTCACTTGACGCTTCTGCAGCAGCCATGTATTCCGCTTCCACTGTAGATCCCGCGATCACGCTTTGCTTGCAGCTTCTCCAGCTCACAGCTCCTCCATTCAAAATATAAACGTATCCTGTCTGAGATTTAGAATCATCCTTGTCGGTGTCGAAACTAGCGTCGACGTAACCTTCTACGACAAGCTGTTCATCACCCCCATAGACTAAGAACATTTCTTTAGTCCTATTTAGGTACTTTAGGATGTTCTTCACGGCTGTCCAGTGTTCCACTCCTGGATCACTTTGATATCTGCTCGTCAAACTAAGAGCATTGGACACATCCGGTCTAGTACACAGCATGGCATACATGATGGAACCTATGGCCGAGGCATAAGGCACTTTGCTCATAGCTTCCCTATCATTTACCGTAGCTGGACACTGAGCCTTGCTCAATATCTTACCTGACAACATAGGCACTGAACCTTTCTTTGCCTTATCCATTCTGAACCTTTTCAGAACTTTGTCTAGGTATGTACTCTGGCTTAAAGCTATCAGGCGTCTTTGTCTATCTCTATAGATTTTGATGCCCAATATATAAGCAGCTTCACCTAGGTCTTTCATTGAAAAACACTTGTTCAAATAACTCTTCACATCGTTAAGCATGTTGATGTCATTTCCGATAATCAATATGTCATCCACATACAGTACCAGAAACGTCACCGAGCTCCCACTCACCTTCTTGTAGATACAAGCTTCGTAGCAATTTGGAACAAATCCAAAGCTCTTGATCACTTGATCAAAACGAAGGTTCCAACTCCGAGATGCTTGCTTCAGTCCATAAATGGAACGCTGAAGTTTGCATACTTTATTAGCATCCTTAGGATCGACAAAACCTTCGGGTTGCATCATATACAACTCTTCATCAATGTTGCCATTGAGGAACGCAGTCTTGACATACATCTGCCATATTTCATAATCATGAAACGCAGCAATTGCTAACAAAATCCGAATGGACTTAAACATCGCTACGGGAGAGAAAGTCTCATCGTAGTCAACACCTTGAACTTGTCGAAAACCTTTTGCGACAATCCGTGCTTTATAGATGGTAACATTACCATCCGCGTCCATTTTCTTCTTGAAGATCCATTTGCACTCAACGGCCTTTCGGTCGCTAGGAGGGTCCACCAAAGTCCATACTTGGTTTTCGCTCATGGATCCCAATTCGGATTTCATGGCTTCCAGCCATTTTCAGAGTCTGGGCTCATCATCGCTTCCTCATAGTTCGTAGGTTCACTGTCTTCTACTAACAAATCAAGACAGGGTTGCCGTACCACTCAGGAGGGGCACGCGACCTTGTCAACCTGCGACGTTCAGTAGCAGCATCGTCCGAAGCTTCATGATCCTTGTCATTAGCTTCCTCTATTGTTGGTGCAGGCGGCACTGGAACAATTTCAGGTGCTGCGCTACTCTCCAATTCAAGAGAAGGTTCAATAACCTCGTCAAGCTCAACTTTCCTCCCACTCACTTCTTTCGAGAGAAACTCCTTCTAAAGAAAGGAACCGTTCTTTGCGACAAAACACTTTGCCTTCGGTTCTGTGATAGAAGGTATACCCAATAGTTTCCTTAGGGTATCCTATGAAGACGCATTTCTCCGCTTTGGGTTCGAGCTTGTCCGGCATCAACTTCTTGACGTAAGCTTCGCATCCCCAAACTTTAAGAAACGACAACTTAGGTTTAGCACCAAACCACAGTTCATACGGTGTCGTCTCAACGGATTTAGATGGAGCCCTATTTAAAGTGAATGCAGCGGTTTCTAATGCATAACCCCAAAATGATAACGGCAAATCAGTAAGAGACATCATTGACCGGACCATATCTAATAGGGTTCGATTCCGGCGTTCAGACACACCATTGCGCTGTGGTGTTCCGGGTGGCGTGAGTTGTGAAACGATTCCACTTGCTTTAAGATGCGTGAGAAAATCATAACTCAAATATTCACCTCCACGATCGGATCGTAGAAACTTAATCTTTCTGTTACGATGGTTCTCCACTTCATTCTGAAATTCCTTGAACTTTTCAAATGTTTTAGATTTATGTTTCATTAAATAGATATACCCATATCTACTTAAGTCATCGGTAAAAGTGAGAAAATAGCGATATCCACCGCGCGTCGAAACACTCATCGATCCGCATACATCTGTATGTATGATTTCCAACAAGTCCGTTGCTCGCTCCATCATACCGGAGAACGGGGTTTTGATCATCTTGCCCATGAGGCATGGTTCGCATGTGTCAAATGATTCAAAATCAAGAGACTCCAAAAGTCCATCAGAATGGAGTTTCTTCATGCGCTTTACACCAATATGACCTAGACGACAGTGCCACAAATAAGTAGTATTATCACTATCTACTTTGCATCTCTTAGCCTCAATGTTATGGATGTGTGTTTCATCCCTTTCGAGATTTAGAAGAAATAAACCATTTACAAGAGGTGCATGACCATAAAAGATGTTACTCATATAAATAGAACAACCATTATTCTCCGATTTAAATGAATAACCGTCTTGCAATAAACACGATCCAAAAATAATGTTCATGCTCAACGCAGGCACATAATAACACTTATTAAGGTTTAAAACTAATCCCGAAGGTAAAACTAAGGAGAGCGTGCCGACGGCCATCACATCAACTCTTGATCCGTTGCCAACGCGCATCGTCACCTCATCCCTCGCAAGCCGCCGTCTATTCCGTAGCTCCTGTTTCGAGTTACAAATATAGCAACTGAACCGGTATCAAATACCCAGGCACTACAACGAGGGCTAGTAAGGAAAACATCAATAACATGTATATCAAATATACCTTTGATGGTGCCAGCCTTCTTGTCCGCTAAGTACTTCGGACAGTTGCGCTTCCAGTGACCCTTGTCCTTGCAATAGAAGCACTCAGTGTCCGGCTTAGGACCAGACTTGAGCTTCTTCTCAGCAGGAGCATTGCGCTTGCCGCCGCCCTTCTTGAAGGGCTTCTTTGCTCCCTTACCTTTCTTAAAGGAGGGCTTGTTGACCATCAACACATGATTATCCTTCTTGATGTCCACCTCCGCAGCCTTCAGCTTTGCGAAGAGCTCGGTGATCGTATCAGTGGAGCCAATCTGATTATGAGTCACTACAAAACTTTTGTAGCTGGGAGGGAGTGATTGCAGAACCCTGTCAATCTTGAGCTCCTCTGGAATCGTGCATTCCAGTTGCTCAAGGCGTTGAGTGTAGCCCGACATCTTTATGGCGTGCTCACTAATGGAACTCCCTTCCTCCATCTTGCAGTTAAAGAACTTCTCGGAGATCTCATATCTCTCAGAACGGGCCTGAGTCTGAAACATGGTTTTCAGCTCCTCAAGAATCTCGAAGGGCCCGGGATACTCTTCAAAACGATTTTGAAGCTCCGGTTCCATAGCAAACAACATGGTGCTCTTAATCACACCATAATCATCTTTGCGCGACTGATAGACAGCTTTCTCATCAGCCGGCGCAGTTGCCGCAGGGGGGTCACCTAACGCTTTACCAAGGACATAGTCCTTTTGTCCGCCAGACAGAATGATTCTTAGATTGCGGAACCAATTGGTGAAGTTAGACCCATTGTTTCTAAGCTTTTCCTTCTCAGCAAAAACGTTGAAGTTGAAGTTGGATTTGTCCATGTGATCTACAGTATTTGCAAGTACAATTTAGACTATGTTCATGATAAATAGTTCAACTTAATCAAATTATTAGATGAACTCCCACTAAATTCAACATCCCTCAAGTTGTTTAGTGAACACGATCCAAATTCACCACACCTAATCCGATCATCACGAGAAGAGATGTGGTTTCAATGGTGGACAACAAAGTGTCGATCATATCATTCATATGACTCATGCTTAACCTTTCGGTTCTTGTGTTCCGAGGCCATGTCTGTACATGCTAGGCTCGTCAAGTTAGACCCAAGTATTTCCGCGTGTGCAAAACTGTCTTGCACCCGTTGTATGTGAGCGTAGAGTCTATAGCACCCGATCATCACGTGATGCTTGGACACGACGAACTTTCGCAACGGTGCATACTTGGGGAGAACACAGTTTTTATCTTGATCTTTAAGTGAGGAATCATCTTATAATGCTACCGCCGCGATCTAAGCATAATAAGATACATAAAAGGATAAACATCACATGCATATAACTTTATGTGACATGGTATAGCCAATCTTCGCGCAATGATCTCCATCTTGTGCGTTCCGGCATGATCTCCATCACTCCACCATGATTGCCTCCACCACGAATAGCAACTACAACTATTGCTAACTACTTAGCGATAAAGTAAAGCTATTACATGGCGTATAAGAAGTTGACTCGCAGGTCATACACAATTATAAAGACAACCATATGGCTCCTGCCGGTTGTGTACTCATCGACATGCAAGTCGTGAAACATTACAAAACATGATCATCGCATACAATATACACATCACATCTTGGGCCATACCATATCACAGAAAACACTCCCTGCAAAAACAAGTTAGACGCCTCTACTTTGTTGTTGCATGTTTTACAAGGCTCATGGGAGTAGATGCTAAGAACGATTCTTACCTACGGAAAGCCACAACGGTGATATTATGGTTGCCAAACTCCGGTGTTAATCCCATGACAACTATAGTGAGAGAAACTGACATCCACCAGCCGCATGTGTGGAACAAGCCACACGTCAAGTGCGGAGCCGGTGGCCTGGACCGCTTCAATCTCACTATCCCGCGTCATAAGAAGAACACAAACAAGAGGCTTGCAACAGAAAACATCAACGCCCGTAACAACCATGTTGCGTTCTACTCGTGAAACACATCTACGCATAGATCTAGCTCTGATACCACTGAAGGGTTTCGCGGCATAGTAAATCAAAATTTTCTACGTATGCGAACAGAGGGAAAGCCAAGATCTAATCTAGGAGATGCAATCAACGAGATAGATTGGATTAGATCTTCATACCCTTGAAGATTCGCACAGCGGAACGTTCGTCGGAACGTGGGTGATGTAGTCGTACTCGCTTCTCCTCCTCGCGATCCGATCCGATCTAGCACCACAAGTGGCGGTGCCTCCGTGAGATGCACACGTGCAGCACCTCGACGTCTCCTCCTTCCTCGGACCAGCAAGTATGGTGGAGAGATAGATTGGATCTACAACACGACGGCGTGGTGTGTATGGTGGAGAATTTCTGCTGCAGGGCTTCGCCTACAAACAGTCGGGAGGGAGAGAGGAAAGCTAGCAAGGCGGCTAGGGTTTGGAGGAGAGGTGTGGGGGGTTGGTGCGTCCCCACCCCTCTTTATATAGAGGGGGGCGCAGCCCTAGCCCCTCCCCCAAGCCCAAAGGATAAGGAGTGGGGGGCATGGACTCTCCCCTCTTCTAGAAACCCTATCTCTAGTTTAAACGATTTAAACTCTCTAGGATCGGCTGGGCCCTATGGGGCCTTGTGCCCCTGGCCCAATGCGGCCAGGACACTCCCTCATAGGCCCATGCCCCCTCCCGGAAGGTGGGGCCACGTTGGTCCCCTTCCGGAAGGTTCTAGAAGCTTCTGGTACAATACCGATTAACCCGGAACAATTCCGAACTCCAAAAACTGCACTGTCTTATATGAATCTTATTCTCCGGACCATTCCGGAACCTCTCGTGATGTCCCGGATCCCATACGATACTCCAAACAAAAATTCATAAACCAATTATCCAACCTATCCTAGCGTCGAGACACGTTAAGTGTGTGACCCTGCGGGTTCGAGAATATGCAGACATGATCTTCTATCAATAATCAACAGCGGGGTCTGGGCACCCATATTGACTCCCACACATTCATCGATGATCATATCGGATGAACCACGATGCCAGGATTCAATCAATCCCATATATATATTCCCTTCGTCTCGCGATATTTTACTTGCCCGAGATTCGATCGTCGGTACCGTCATACCTAGTTCAATCTCGTTCACAACAAGTACTTTACTCGTTCCGTAATCCGATATCACTTTGTGATTAACTCCTTAACCACATGCTTGCAAGCGGTGTTGATATCGATTACCGAGTGGGCCCGAAGTATATCTTTCCGACTTGGGAGGGACAAATCCCATCTCGATACATACAACCCAACAGATACTTTCCGATCACCTGAGAGACACCTTTATGATCACCCTCTCATAGGATGACGTTTGATGACCTCAAAGCTTTCTTCCGATACCAGGGAGTTGTATTATCTCATAGTCTAAGGAATACAATATTTGACATAGGAAAAGCTTCGCAAAGATGAACACGATGATACGATCTAATTGCTTCGCTTAGTTTGGGTCTATCCATCATATCATTCTCCCAATGATATGATCTCATTATCAATTGACAACTCATGTCTATGGTTAGGAAACCTTAACCATCATTGATCAATGGGCTAGTCCATAGAGGCGTACTAGGGACACGGTGTTGTTCACAAACCACACAAGTATTAAAGTTTCCGCTTAATACAATTCTAGCATGGAATATAAACTTTATCATGAACAAGAATTATAATAATAACATCTTTATTATTGCCTCTAGGGCATAATTCCAACAGCCTGATGGCGTCTGCTGCTTCTCCCTTGCTGCTGAGAAGCACCACCTGCATGTAGCGGGAGAAGTCATCGACGAGCAGCAGGCAGTAGCCGTCCGTTCGTGGGCTGTGTCGACGCTGCTTCTGCCTGAAATGGAGCCGTTGATGCTGCCGCGCAGAGCCTGGGCCTTTGCCGCTGCTATACGTGATGCCTCCACCGCTGCTGCTGCTTCTGCCTCCGCTCTGGCTGCTGCCAGTTCTGCCGCTGCCAGCCTTGAAGCCCCGGCTGTCGCCACAACGGCTGCTGCTGCCGCCCGCTCACGCTCCTCTGCCGCGGCGAGCTCGGCCTCCTGCCGACGCCGCACGCTCGAGGTCGCCGAGTGCTGAGAGCGAACTTGGGACATGGCTGGCCGCTGGGGGGCTATTGCGTGGAGGGAGAGCTGCTGCTAACGAGCTGCTGCTCGACTGCGCGGAAGGGGAGAGGCCACCAGGGACAGCTTGAGCTGCTGCAACTTGCCCGCTGGGGCTGCTGCACACCCGGTGAATGGGATGAGCAGGAAACACTCAGCCTACAAGACAACCTTGCTCTGATACCACTTGATAAGATCTCTAGATTTACTCTCATTGAAGAGAGGGGATGACACTAGGTGTTGGGGCAATTTTCTGGTTTTATTTCTCGCACAAACTCACACACAAATGTCATACCAACCACAGGGGTTGGGGATACATATTTATAGGCTGCTAGCCAGCCAATAATATGCTAAATGCTAGTCAAAGATGCTAGTCTAAGATGTTGCCTAAAAGCAGTCAAGGATGTTTGGTCCTTGCTGCTCCTAACTGATGCTGCTAAAACAGTTAAGGATGCTTGGTCCTTGCTGCTCCTAACTGCCCGTCCTTGCTACATGGACCATGTGTGTTACAGCCCCACAAAGACCAACAGTACAAAGACTTATTGATCAGTTCTCGTTTCCGAAGTCCGTTTCAAGCACGTGGCAAATGAGCACGAGTTTTTCTAGCTTGGGCATGGATCCTGCCGCAAACATGTGACCTACGGTGTGATGTTTTGCATCATAAATAAAAATCCTCAACCGTCGGAACCCAACTTCACCACTGATTCTGAGCTCGTTTGACTCTGTTTCTTCCCTCAGGTGCAGAATGCGCAGGGTGGGCAAGGCCCCAAGCATGCAGACATCATCCTGCTTGACACCATCCACTTCAAGAAGTAGCTTCTGTAGGCTTCTGAGGGAACTCACCCATTTCGGAATCTGCGGAACGGCTAAATAGCAGTTCATAAGTTTCTCGAAGGGAGGCTGCCACAAAGGCAACTGTAAGAGGCCACTGCAATCCCGAATAGTTAGGGAGCGAAGCTTCTGGGTGCCTAGCTCACACAGGGAAGAGACGATAGCTTTGTTGTGCTCCTCCCCAATCTCAATTCCATCGTTAGTATCAGAGTCAAGGACCAGGTTCCTCAAATTCTTTAGCTGGCCAAGGCCTGACAGAAAGTCCAATAACTGTATGGAGACACTGACCGTTTTCAACGTCTCCAACGCTTGCATCTTCGCAACCCCAACAGGAAATTTAACACCATAGCTAACATGTAGATGTGATAATTTTCTGAGATTAACAATAGTTGCAGGTAATTCCTTTACATTGGTTTCTGTTAGGTCCAGTATCTCTAAGCACTGTAAACACCCGATTTGTTCTGGGAGCTCTGTTATTCCTGCTATATGTCTGTAGCTCAGGTACCTCAGCTGGAACAACCTCACTATACTTTCACGATTTTGTTCTTCCCAACTTCCAAAATCGTAAAAGTTGAGAACACGCAGATGTCTGAACTTCTCCAAAGAAGGCATTTGCACGGAAAATCCAAACATGGATCGGACATGGGACAAATCCAGACCTGTTGTTAGCATTGTTGAATTCCCTTGCTTGACGCCTTGCAGACATAACCGACGAATGAATTTACTTTCTACCCAGGTTGTCGGAATAGGACCACTAAGGAAAGTAACGAAGTTCTCTTCTCTGGACTTGGATATGATGAAATCAAGAAGTATGTCATGAACTCGACAGCTCTCTACCTCACCATATTCATTTGTCTCCGCCGGTTGGATCAAATTCCTATTGAGGAGCTCATTAAAACACATTTCTCCTATCTCATGTGCTGTATGACCATATTCTTGATGAATGAATCTTTCACCTATCCACCTCCATATTAGAGCAGTCTTTCCTATAAAAGAGTCTTCTGGGAATATACTCAAATATAAGAGACAAGTCTTTAGATAAGCAGGCAGATCAAAATAGCTAAGTGACAGTATCTTCATAATTACTTCAATCTCAGGATTTCTTTGAAGTGTGCGACCAATTGAATCTCTCACTTGATTCCATAGGTCTTCTGTTCTCTCTCTGTTAGCTAGCAACCCAGATATAGCAATGATTGCCAGAGGTAACCCATCACACTTTTTCAAGATTTGATCAGAAACTTCTTCAAGGTATGGAGGGCAACTTTCTTCAGAATCGAATAGTCTTCTGTGAAATAACTGTTTTGAGTGCATAGCATTAAGAGGCCTTATGCTGTAAATATTTCCACTGAAACATGAACAACATGATTTGGCAACATCATTTATACGAGTAGTGGTGATTATGATACTGCCAGAACTAGTCATGGGGAATGCCAACTTTATAACATTCCATGCCATCACATCCCATATATCATCTACGACAACAAAATACCTGTACATGGATTGACATGTGATATCAGCATGATTTTAACATAAATAATATATAATAAGGTACACAAATAAATAAAAGGAATTTGAGCACAATTACGGCATAAAGAAAACTCCTATGTAAGAAATTTACGCGAATTAAAATCATTGTCAAAAAACATGCCAAGGCGTGTGCTTAAGTGCGCCTAGGCACGTAATCATGCTAGGTGCACACTTTGATGAAATAGGCGCTAAGCAGAGGCAAAATTAGAAGCTTACATAGAACTTGGTTATAAACAACATATTAAACAAGGATTAAGAGTGATCAGTAAGCGTTGAAAAGAACGTAGCAGTTCAAACAAGGGATGTATTGAAACATTGTGATGACTAATCATATTTCCTTAACAGGCATAGAAAGGATGTCGATCAGGTGATCATACAAAAAGAATCTATCTAGGTGTGAGGTGGTGATGTAGAATCAAGAAGACATAAATAGCATTCCTCCGTTCCTATTTAAGTTTGCCAAAACATCTTATAAATATGAACAAAGAGAGTACTTATATAGGGAAAGGTTCTTTTTCCCTCTAAACTAATGGTTTGCCTAAACTTTTTTTTGAAACGGAGGCAAAAGCTTTGCCTCGACCATTTATTAAGAAGAGAGTGCCGAGTTTCTAGGAGAAAACCGGGCGAAAACCTACAACGACCGGGTCAAGCCCCCACAAACAGCACTCCCACACCCCCACAACCAAGCCTACAGGCCATGGACAACAGGACACGCACTCAAGCCACAAGAAACCACGAAGCGACACACCCACTCTAGCGAACACAGGAGACCACAAATCAACACGAATGATCACCCCAAAAATGACACCCTTACAACGCCCACAAAGACAACACATTACTTTGGAGGGCCCGATCAAGCAACTGCAGATGCCATATTGTTGGATCCAGGGTAGGCAGCAGCCAAGATGGCGAGAAAGTCGCAAACCTCTCTGGCGACAACAGCCCCTGGAACCGGTGCCAACAATCCTGACTTAGCAACCCCATCACCTCTAGGAACCACATGGCTGCCGGAGTCAAGCAAGGGAGAGACATCACCACTCTCTACAAAGCCAGGCGCCTGACTCGCCGGAGAAGCCACGGCCAATATTTCGTGCGAGTCAGACTTCACTTCCTCGACGGAAGAAGGAAGAACCATACCACCACATAGCTCCAAGAGCTCAGGCATGATCTGCATGACCGGAGCCGCAACCATCGAGCTGGACGTAGCACGAGGATAGAAACAACCATAGAGGCCGGCTTGCGCCCACTTTGCCAACATCTGGCCCAACCAAAGGATCGACAGGCACCCGGGAGAGTCTACCCAACGCATCTTCCGCCCGCTCTAGAAAGCCCCCAATCGCAAGTAGCCAGCTATGCAAGGAGTGGACAACCTTGTGAAGAGGACGGACGGCCTCCTCAAGCCGAAGGGAAGCCACGTTAAGTAGCTAAGAGCGTAGCAACTCAACTTGCTCCTCCATAGAGGATTACGGCGACATATCCACTGAGGCCAAAGAGACAGCAGGAGCGAAAATAACGGACGCCCAAGTCCCACGACGAGGCACTTTGGACGGGAGCGAGACCTCAACCTGGTCTCGGCAAGGAGCATGCGCTTGACAAGGCTCGGCAGCGAAGCGGGGCGACGACACGATAAGGCCTGCCAACGAGCTGAGGGAGTGCCAAGCGTTACGGCCATCACGTGCCTAATGGCCGTTCTCAAGGCAACGAGAGCATCTGAAAGGATCACTGCAAACAGCTGCACGGTGACCAGGAGCTAGGCACAAACAACACCTTCCCTTGAGCCAAGCAGGGACGGGACAACGAGCAACTTGCTGGACTGGCAGGGTCGGGCGGCACACCATATTACTCTCTCTTTCTATGTCATCCTAATTATCCTGAACTTCGAGTATTTGGTTGTCTCTGTTTTCCCAATACCTATGTCACTTCACCTCATAAACTAGCTCCTAGATCTCTACCCTGTGTTTTTCTAGGTTATTCCGATGAGCACAAAGGTTATAGATGTTTTGACCCAGTTTCTGGTCGTATTCATATCTCTCGTCACGTTACTTTCGTTGAACACTCTTTTCCCTTTTCCACCCATACATCTCCCCATGATTCCGTCTCCACTGATCCCTATCCCTCGACTCGTTTAGCTACACCACCTAATCCCCTACACAACCCAATATTCCATACAGAAACCCCTACGCCCCAACCTACATCCGCTGCGCCGGGCGTTTCGCTCACTTCTCCTATCGCGCGCTCTACTGAGCCCTCACGGCAGCCTGCTGTGCAGCCTGCCGTCGCACCACCCTCTCCACCGACGGCACACTCTCCTGCCACGTCGCAAACCTCATCTGATGCATCTCCCAACTCCACTTTCACGCCTTCCTCTTCGGCACCCACTTCTGAGCATGATTTTTCTCCTTCCCCACAATTATCCTCCTATGTTATTCCTATTCCAGCACCCACCAATGATCATACTATGCGTACCCGTGGCAAATTTGGTTTTCGTCTACCCTCCAAACGTCTTAATTTCTTAGCTCAACCCAACCTTTCTCCCATCCCAAAATCCTACAAATCCGCTCTTCTCGATCCCAACTGGTCCGCTGCTATGAAAGAAGAATACCATGCTTTGGTCACCAATGATACTTGGCAGCTAGTTCCTCGTCCTTCTAATTCAAACATTGTTTCCGGTAAATGGGTCTTTCGTCAAAAATTTCACTCCGATGGTACTTTCTCTCTCGCTATAAAGCCCGCTGGGTATGTCGTGGCTGTTATCAACAACAAGGAATTGACTATGATGAAACCTTTTCTCCTGTTGTCAAACCAAGCACAATTCGCACCGTCCTTAGCATTGTCGTTTCCTCTTCTTGGCCTATTCATCAACTCGATGTCAAAAATGCCTTTCTTCATGGTTCTCTTCAAGAAACTCAACAACCTTTAGGTTTCGAAGATCCTAGTTCACCCAATCATGTATGTCTTCTCAAAAAGTCTCTCTACGGCCTGAAGCAAGCACCTCGTGCGTGGTTTCAGCGCTTTTCTACATTCATCCAAACTATAGGATTTATTCCCTCTCTCTCCGACACATCTCTCTTTGTCTATCAATCAAATAATAACATTGCCTATCTCCTTCTTTACGTTGATGACATTATTCTCACAGCCTCCACCCAAACTTTTCTCAACTCTATCATCTCTAGTCTTCAACACGAATTCTATATGACTGATCTAGGTATGCTTCATCATTTTTTGGGCATTGCTGTCACTCGTGATTCTTCTGGCCTTTTTCTTTCTCAACGGAAATACACTCTCGATCTTCTCTCTCGTGCTGGCATGTCGGACTGCCAACCATCCCGCACCCCCATCGACACCACTTATAAATTTTCTTCTACCGGCGAATCCTTCTCCGATCCCACTATATATCGAAGTCTCGCATGAGCACTTCAATATCTCACTCTTACACATCCTGAAATTTCCTATGCTGTTCAACAAGCATGCCTTTTTATGCATGATCCACGTCTTCCTTATTATAATCTAGTCAAAAGAATTCTTCGATATCTCAAAGGAACTCTTGATCATTGCCTTCATATTAATTCTTCTTCCCCTACAACTTTGATAGCATATTCTGACACAGATTGGGATGGATGTCCTGAGACTCGTCGGTCCACATCTGGTTACTGTGTTTTTCTTGGCAATAATTTGATTTTTTGGTCTTCTAAGCGTCAGCTAACGGTTTCTCGTTCGTCTGTTGAGGCTGAGTACCGCGCAGTTGCACATGCAGTTGCAGAAACGGTATGGTTGCATCAACTTCTGGCCGAGCTTCATTGCCCAGTTCAGCAGGCTACCATTGTGTATTATGATAATATCTCTACAGTTTATATGGCGGGCAACCCAGTTTAGCATCGGAGGACAAAACATATTGAAATCGACATACATTTTGTTCGCGAGAAGGTTGCTCCTGGACAAGTTCGTGTTCTTCATGTTCCAACCACGGCGCAATTTGCTGACATCTTCACCAAGGGGCTCGCTACTGCACCATTCATTGACATACGATCCAGTCTCAACGTCGTTGCGCTCGCCGATGAGACTGTGGGGGATGTTAGACTAGACAATGTTGAGTCGGTTTTGATCTGTTAAGAGTTTGTTTTAGAGTCGGTTTAAGTAATCTTGGCTGACAAGTTTTGTAACCCTATATATACTCTGTACCCCTCAAACAATATTATTATGCAAGTCAATCAAATTTACACGTTAAAACATATAAGACGTTTTAACTTTGTAAACCGAATGTATCTAGATAGTTTTTTACCTGGAGGTTTGGAATAAACCTATACACTCTAAACGGAGCAAAGTTGTCTCTCTCTGCCCCGCGGGCCTAAATCCATGTGACATGGGAGCATCCTAGCGGTGGCCCGCATATATACTGTTTATGTCTGTTTTGCGCAGTCATCATGCAGGTGGCGTTGGCACAGAATTCCCCACAACGAGACATGTAACCGGCACTATGTCCCGTTGGACGCGCGTTGGCATTGGCGCACTGG
Organism: Avena atlantica; assembly: GCA_910589765.1. Lineage (NCBI taxonomy): Eukaryota > Viridiplantae > Streptophyta > Magnoliopsida > Poales > Poaceae > Avena > Avena atlantica. The sequence continues at coordinate 574,336,233 of OU342739.1, forward strand.
GAACCCCGGTGGAGCGGAGGGACGTGCACCTCCCGCACGAGTGGCATCTGAACCGCGGTAGAGTTTGGTGTTGCCCGTCCCACTAGGGCCTTGTTTACTTCTAGGGTATTTCAGGGGGTATGAGAGGATTATTTTGTATTCTAGAATTTCCCCGATAGGTCGTTTACTAGGCCGGGTTTTGAGGGAATAATCCCGGAATATTCCTACAAATTCCCTCCACACTAGTGTATTTTTGACTAGATTAAAAACTCTCCATCACGGTAGAGTATTTTTTAGAAAGGGATTTGAGGGGATTTGAGAGTATTGGGTGAACACCAAATCCCCACATATCCCCGCGTCTTTTGTGGATAAAAATACCGGAGAAGTAAACAAGGCCTAGAAGGGCCGCGCCTACGTCACTAGCGGATGCTAACGCCGGCCCGCTGTCGAGACCCCGCGTACCACTAGGAGGTCACCTTTTGGGTTGAATTCCTCCGGTGGGGGCACAACTTCCACCGGCACAACACCTTCCGTGGCAAAATCCACCCAGAGGTCAAGCCCGAGGATCTGTCGGATGTCGGCGGTGGCAGCAACGACGACGACCTCCTACGGCTATGATTGGGAAGAGGACGAGGAAGAGGTGAAGCAAGAACCGCCACTGGTCCTAGAGGAGGTGGTGGAGGCAATCATGCCGCCCAACCTTGACACAGAGGGGGCCTTCGCCCACACCCTGCACGAATCAGAGAAAGAGGTGGCGCTCGCGGAGGAGAGGCTCTAAGAGGTTGCGTGTTTCTGAAGCGGGAATTGGTGCCATATATATTATGCCCTTCATCATTCGAAAAGCAGAAGAAGGCCCATGCGCGCTAGTCGTTGGGCGACTGATCCTGCGATCTGATTCCGATGTGTGTGTATGGTACGTACACGGCCGGGAGAGAATCAACCATCCATTATTTGACGCCTTCATGTGCTAGCTCGAGCAGGTTCCCCGATGCATTCGGTCCATTGTGAAACCCACCAGTTATGGTGGAGGGCCTGCAAGACTGCAGCTTGGGAGCCTGGCGAAGAAGCTATGGAGGCGGGATGAATTATCCAACTTGAAGTCTTATGTAAAGCACAGGCACACCTGCTGCAAGTTTTGGATGTTCCTGGAAAAAAAGGTTGCAAAATGTGTTGCCTTGCCTTAGTATTTACATGCAGGGGGCTACTAGATATTGCACGTTTCAGGTTGCAATGCTTCTGCTTGATGGTATTCTGCTTTCAGAAACTGAAAATACACTACAGGAATGGCCAGATGCGTCGACGGCCGTCGGCTACGGCCAAACGTCGGGGCCGTCGGCGTAGCACCGCACCAGGCCAGCCCAACTGGCCAGCCCTCGGCGTAGCAAAGCCGTCGGCGTAGCATACACTACACCGACGGTCACCCTCGGCGTAGTGGCGGCCCTCGGCGTAGCTAGCGGACGCGTGGCACATGCCGGCAGCACGGACGACGCGCTAACGGTGTCGTCGGTTAGGCCGACGGCGACCCTCGGCATAGCATACGCCGACGGCCACCCTCGGCGTACCAGAAACGTACGCCGACGGTCACCCTCGGCGTAGCCTTCTCTATTTTTCATATATTTTGTATTTGCATCAATTATTTATATTTTTTTTTATTAATTGGATAATTTCGTACCCTCTGAATAGCAGTCTACACGTCCACATGAAATGCCGTTGCGAATCTTCTCACACCCCGAGAAATTTCTATATGTTTGTAAGTGTTATTATCGCATGTGGTTCTCAATAGCACTCACCACGACCACATGAAGTGCTTGCATGTGTCCCCCCTCGCATGCATGCGCTCTAACCTAGAGGCGAAGGTTTCGGGCCCGTATAAGGGTGGAATCTCCCCGTCGAGGTGAAACCGGGTAGGATAGTGCCCCAACTTGTGAACCAACATGGTTTGACATCACCCTATGACCTAAACAAACACAAAACAAGAGAGAGCTACGCCGGGCTACCCCTGTCAGAGGAACGTCTAGGGTGGTAGACGATCCGAGTGTGCACAGAGATCAGGGTTTCGCCGGAGCAAGACCACGAGAACATCGGAATGAGATGAAAACTTGCATGTGCCCCTAGCATATGTGTGTGTGGGTGTGGTTAGAGGTTGGTATATATAGGTGCTTGCATGTGTCCCCCCTCGCATGCATGCGCTCTAACCTAGAGGCGAAGGTTCCGGGCCCGTATAAGGGTGGAATCTCCCCGTCGAGGTGAAACCGGGTAGGATAGTGCCCCAACTTGTGAACCAACATGGTTTGACATCACCCTATGACCTAAACAAACACAAAACAAGAGAGAGCTACGCCGGGCTACCCCTGTCAGAGGAACGTCTAGGGGGGTAGACGATCTGAGTGTGCACAGAGATCAGGGTTTCGCCGGAGGAAGACCACGAGAACATCGGAATGAGATGAAAACTTGCATGTGCCCCTAGCATATGTGTGTGTGTGGGTGTGGTTAGAGGTTGGTATATATAGGTGCTTGCATGTGTCCCCCTCGCATGCATGCGCTCTAACCTAGAGGCGAAGGTTCCGGACCCATATGAGGGTGGAATCTCCCCGTCGAGGTGAAACCGGGTAGGATAGTGCCCCAACTTGTGAGCCAACATGGTTTGACATCACCCTATGACCTAAACAAACACAAAACAAGAGAGAGCTACGCCGGGCTACCCCTGTCAGAGGAACGTCTAGGGGGGTAGACGATCCGAGTGTGCACAGAGATCAGGGTTTCGCTGGAGGAAGACCACGAGAACATCGGAATGAGATGAAAACTTGCATGTGCCCCTAGCATATGTGTGTGTGGATGTAGTTAGAGGTTGGTATATATAGGTGCTTGCATGTGTCCCCCCTCGCATGCATGTGCTCTAACCTAGAGGCGAAGGTTCCGGGCCTGTATAAGGGTGGAATCTCCCCGTCGAGGTGAAACCGGGTAGGATAGTGCCCCAACTTGTGAACCAACATGGTTTGACATCACCCTATGACCTAAACAAACACAAAACAAGAGAGAGCTACGCCGGGCTACCCCTGTCAGAGGAACGTCTAGGGGGTAGACGATCCGAGTGTGCACAGAGATCAGGGTTTCGCCGGAGAAAGACCACGAGAACATCGGAATGAGATGAAAACTTGCATGTGCCCCTAGCATATGTGTGTGTGGGTGTGGTTAGAGGTTGGTATATATAGGTGCTTGCATGTGTCCCCCCTCGCATGCATGCGCTCTAACCTAGAGGCGAAGGTTCCGGGCCCGTATAAGGGTGGAATCTCCCCGTCGAGGTGAAACCGGGTAGGATAGTGCCCCAACTTGTGAACCAACATGGTTTGACATCACCCTATGACCTAAACAAACACAAAACAAGAGAGAGCTACGCCGGGCTACCCCTGTCAGAGAAACGTCTAGGGGGGTAGACGATCCGAGTGTGCACAGAGATCAGGGTTTCGCCGGAGGAAGACCACGAGAACATCGGAATGAGATGAAAACTTGCATGTGCCCCTAGCATATGTGTGTGTGGGTGTGGTTAGAGGTTGGTATATATAGGTGCTTGCATGTGTCCCCCCTCGCATGCATGCGCTCTAACCTAGAGGCGAAGGTTCCGGACCCGTATGAGGGTGGAATCTCCCCGTCGAGGTGAAACCGGGTAGGATAGTGCCCCAACTTGTGAGCCAACATGGTTTGACATCACCCTATGACCTAAACAAACACAAAACAAGAGAGAGCTAAGCCGGGCTACCCCTGTCAGAGGAACGTCTAGGGGGTAGACGATCCGAGTGTGCACAGAGATCAGGGTTTCGCCGGACGAAGACCACGAGAACATCGGAATGAGATGAAAACTTGCATGTGCCCCTAGCATATGTGTGTGTGGGTGTGGTGAGAGGTTGGTATATATAGGTGCTTGCATGTGTCCCCCCTCGCATGCATGCGCTCTAACCTAGAGGCGAAGGTTCCGTACCCGTATAAGGGTGGAATCTCCCCGTCGAGGTGAAACCGGGTAGGATAGTGCCCCAACTTGTAAACCAACATGGTTTGACATCACCCTATGACCTAAACAAACACAAAACAAGAGAGAGCTACGCCGGGCTACCCCTGTCAGAGGAACGTCTAGGGGGTAGACGATCCGAGTGTGCACAGAGATGAGGGTTTCGCCGGAGGAAGACCACGAGAACATCGGAATGAGATGAAAACTTGCATGTGCCCCTAGCATATGTGTGTGTGGGTGTGGGTAGAGGTTGGTATATATCGGTGCTTGCATGTGTCCCCCCTCGCATGCATGCGCTCTAACCTAGAGGCGAAGGTTCGGGGCCCGTATAAGGGTGGAATCTCCCCGTCGAGGTGAAACCGGGTAGGATAGTGCCCCAACTTGTGAACCAACATGGTTTGACATCACCCTATGACCTAAACAAACACAAAACAAGAGAGATCTACGCCGGGCTACCCCTGTCAGAGAAACGTCTAGGGGGGTAGACGATCCGAGTGTGCACAGAGATCAGGGTTTCGCCGGAGGAAGACCACGAGAACATCGGAATGAGATGAAAACTTGCATGTGCCCCTAGCATATGTGTGTGTGGGTGTGGTTAGAGGTTGGTATATATAGGTGCTTGCATGTGTCCCCCCTCGCATGCATGCGCTCTAACCTAGAGGCGAAGGTTCCGGACCCGTATGAGGGTGGAATCTCCCCGTCGAGGTGAAACCGGGTAGGATAGTGCCCCAACTTGTGAGCCAACATGGTTTGACATCACCCTATGACCTAAACAAACACAAAACAAGAGAGAGCTAAGCCGGGCTACCCCTGTCAGAGGAACGTCTAGGGGGTAGACGATCCGAGTGTGCACAGAGATCAGGGTTTCGCCGGACGAAGACCACGAGAACATCGGAATGAGATGAAAACTTGCATGTGCCCCTAGCATATGTGTGTGTGGGTGTGGTGAGAGGTTGGTATATATAGGTGCTTGCATGTGTCCCCCCTCGCATGCATGCGCTCTAACCTAGAGGCGAAGGTTCCGTACCCGTATAAGGGTGGAATCTCCCCGTCGAGGTGAAACCGGGTAGGATAGTGCCCCAACTTGTGAACCAACATGGTTTGACATCACCCTATGACCTAAACAAACACAAAACAAGAGAGAGCTACGCCGGGCTACCCCTGTTTGAGGAACGTCTAGGCGAAATAAGGAGGGAATCTCCCCGTTTAGCCCACATCTAGGGTTTGCTTGGAAAACGAGTACAAGACGAAATAAAAAATTATATATTAATAATATATAGTTTATTCTATAATAGTAGACACTAAATAAAGTATGTTGTAAAATTTGATATTAAACAAAAGACCCTTCTTTCAAAAAAAAAGTTAAAAAAAACCCTAGCTACGCCGACGGCTGCCCTCGGCGTATGCCTGGCCGTCGGCGTAGCCCTATCCTACTTTGGCTCGTACACGCCCGCTCCCGACCCCTCCTCCTCTCACCAACCGCTCTGCCCGCGCTCGACCCCGACCCCGTCGCCAGCAGCCGCGCCTCCTCCCTCCCCCGAGCTCCACCGCCTCCTCCCTCCCCTGACCCCGGCCCTCCCCCGCCGCCAGTCGCCTTCCTCCCTCCTCCTCCCCGAGCCGGTCCCCGAGCTCCACCGCCTCCTCCCTCCCCCACCGCCGCCGCCTCCCTGCCCCGAGCTCCACCGCCTCCTCCCTCCCCCGACCCCGGCCCTCCCCCGCCGCCGCCTCCCTCTCTCCTCCCTGCCGCCAGTCGCCTTCCTCCCTCCTCCTCTGTAACACCCTCAGAATCGGACCTATGCAAGTTTTAGCAAAACTCGCCAAACCCGCATAGAAACGATTCAAAGGTGCCCACCAGGCACTTTCGTGCGGGTGGAAAACGAAGTAATAACATTACACAACATCCTCGATGGGACCCACAGAACAGATATATATATAACAGCGACTCCATGAGTCAAGAATACAGATATACAGTACAAAGATCCAAATCACCTTGAGAACGATAGAGCGTCCAGCTACGGACAAGATGCAAATGGGGCTAAGAGCCCTGAAGAATAACCAATGGCGTCCATAACCCTGCCCAGGCCAAGCCGGAAGGGTAACCCTGCTAACGGCGTCGATCTCAAGACCTGCTTAAACAAAAGGGGTGCCGACAAAGGGCAAAGGAAAAAGAGGAGCGTCAGTACTGAGTCCAGTACACGGCGAGGCTAGAATTCGGCGGTCCTCGCCTACATAGGTGTGGTGGACTGAGCGGCAGCGGCAGCATGCACTAAACAACCTATAGAGACTCGATACAACTGGCGGCAATCAGAGAGGGGTAAGAAAGACCTGTTCGGATCCAACCTGAAGCTAACACCAAACAAACCCATCCTGGTGTTTCCCCCTCGAGACCAAACGAGGAAGTCAACCGAGGAACTCACCCAGTTGGCAGTTTTACTTATTCAGTTATCGTTGCATCAATTACTAGTCAGGTGTAGATAATCATCCTGATAAAATAAGCAGTGGGCACTTTTAGTTAATCATTCCGTTATAGTGGCAACACTTACTAGTCAGATGCAATGAGCATGAGATAACCCAAAACCCAGCAGTTGTTGATACTTTTATTCAGCCATTCCGTTGTAGTTGCAATACTTACTAGTCAGGTACATTGGTCGCAAGCGACAATCCAAACAAGCAATTGTGGGCAGTATTATTTAGCCATTCCATTAGAGTGAAGCTGATTACTAGTCATTATAAAGTCAAATTTATAGCAATAAACTTTAGTTATGCTTGTCTATGGTCGAGATACTATGCTCCAAGTCGTCCATATCCGCGGACACAGCTTTCAGAAAGTTTTACCCGGTCGGGGTGCACCAATAGCAGCACACGCTCGATCAACCTTGGAAAAACCAAATCAAAACCCAACGAGGCTTTCACGACTAAGCAATCACAGGATTCAGAATTATTTCAGGGGGCCACCCCATTGAGTAGACCCGCAACGGAGTAAGCAAGCTCCGAGACGGACTCAAGGTTTGCGTCAATGGCTGTAAACGACTGGGAACCCGAAAGTGTGGCTGGGCTTGTCGATACCGCGAAAACATTCCGCTTACCTAAACAGTACAGTGTGCTCCTCGCACAATCGTAAATACATAAGTAGCATGGCATAAGTACAGGATAGTAAATAAAACCTCAAACTAGTTTGTGGCCCCAAGAAATAAGACTGAATCAAGCTCTGGCTCAGGGGGGTCCCATATACCTCCCGGATGTGGATAGCGCGATAAAATAAAGGAACATGTATCAAGTACTCGGGGTCCTACGAGACACAAGTGGGCGTTCGGAAACCAAATATTATCTATCACCCACCGATGCCTCTTCTTACTTCAATTTTAGTTGTTAAACAGGAATTAAAGTGAACGGTAAGTAAAACTATGATCATCTCCAACAGCAACATGCGGCAATACATCAACAACTGTGGCACTGGACGACACGCAACAGCACTTGAGCAAGCGACTACGACGCGCAAGCCCAACTATCTACCAAACAACAGGTAATAGGATGTGTCCAAGGCAATATAAGGCTGCAAGTAATGTCAAGGGTACGGAAACTAGAGAATCGCAACACAGATAGCAATAGATCAACAGGAGGGAATGAATACTATAAAAGTAAGATAGGTAGAAAGGGGGAGATGCTCGCCTGAAAACATTGTCGAAGGTTCAACCGAAGATCGGGGCGAAGCTCACATCAACTCAACGGCCTTATCCGCGAAGAAGCAAAACTCTAGAAGAAGCACCGGATGCAATATTTAATACACGGCAGAAGATCGGCATGATGCATGTATGATGTATGACATGGCAAGATGCGATGCAATTAGGTCATCTTAAGCGGAACCGGGGTCCCGACAATTAATTAAATGGTTCAAGTTATTTAGCTACCCTCAAATTAAATGTTGTTTAGCAAGACAACAGACGGAACCGGTTCTCTACACATGTTTAAGTGAGGCCAATATGAGACTAGATTTGCCCGCATATGGGCCCCATATTTAATTATTAGGTGAATCGGCATAAGGCCCCCAAACCACATGATGATATGCATGCATGAACAATTAAAATGCGACAAGTTGGATTATGTTATAAAATAGGGTTTCGGGAAGGGGTTCACACATTTAGGGGGTCGCGACGGTCTTGGGGTTCCGGGGTTCGGGGTTAGGTCTCCGGGTTCAGGGTTCGGCGGGTTCGTTCTCGGACTCCGGGATCGTTCTCGGTAGCGGGGTAGATCTTGTCGTGCTTCAGGATCGGGTGCGTCGGATTCTTCCGGGCCGATGTCGAACTTGTCGGGTCCTCGTGTCGGGTCGGTCTTGGCATTCAGGGTGAAGATCTTGACGTTCCTTGTCTTGTCGAAGTCCTTGTTTCTCTACGGCGAAGAACTTAGCGTCATCGGGGTCCGAGAAGGAGATCTTGGCGCGGCACCGGGTACGGGATCGGCCTTCGGGGTCCCGGACGCCGGGATCGGTCTTGGTTTCCCTGTCGGAGGTCTTGGTGCTTCGGATCGTCTTCGGTTCGGGGCCTCAGGGTCTTGGGGTTCGCGTCCGTGTGGCGGTCTTTTTCCCGTGTAGGCGTTCTCGAGGTCGATGGCGAACTTGTCCGGCTCGAGTGGCTTGTAGCAATCCTTTACCGAAAACGCACGCTAGCAGATATACACCAAACGGGCGGAACCGAACGAGGACGCCACGGCCAGCGCATGCCAGAGCCAGGAAGAGGCGCCTGCAGGCTCGCATTGCCGGAGGGCGAGCAGGGCGGACGCGGCCACGGACGGAGGCGGAACCAAGCTTGGCGGCGAGGACGCGAGGGAGCTCGCCGGAGAGCTCGAGTAGAGCGGCGGGCCGGCGAGGCTCTAGGGGCCGGCGGGCACAGAGAGGGGCGCGAAGAGCATGGCGAGGACGGGGGAGCAGAGGCGGGCGTCGACGGAGGCCACGCGGCCGGGGCGAGCTCGAGCCCGGGGCGGCGGCGCAGCGACCGGAGGAGGAAGGAGGGGCCGGCCGGAGGCGAGGCGGTGGATGCGGGGCCGCGGGGTCGTCGGGGCGCGGGCTGGGCGGAGGATGGGGCTCGGGGGTCCGGCCGGCGACGGGACAAGCAGGACCGGCGCGGAGCTCGGGGACGGGGGACGTAGCGACGGAGGGTCTGGGGAGCACCGGAGCTCGGGGACGCGGTCGCTGAGGTCGGCCGGGCGACGCGGCGGCGCTCGGGGTCGAGGCGGGGCTGACGTGGGACGCGCCAGGGAGGACCTGCGGCCGCGGGCGGCGCCGGGGGAGGGGAAGTGAAGATGCGGGCGCGGCCGGAGCGGCGGGCTCCCTGCTGGGGACGCGGGCGCCGGCGGCGAGGAGCCATGGCGCCAGGGCGGCGGGAGGAGGAGGGACGAGGGGGAGCAGACGCGGCGAGGAGGTTGGGGAAGAAGAGAGGAATCGGGGAAGGAGAGAGGGGAAGCGCGTGCGTGAGGGACGGGGTCTGGGGCCAGGCTGGGGTCAGGGATAGGTGGGGTCGGGGGACAGGGGCCACGCGGTGGGGGCCAGGGTGTCAGGGGCGCGCGGTGGGAGCGTGGCGTGCGCGTGGCGTGCGTGTGGTGTGCGTGTGCGGGTGTGTGCTGCTGTGTAGGGGGCCAGGTGGGGCCAGAGCGGGCCAGGGGGCGCTGTGTGCGTGGGGATGACGTGTGGGGCCAGGGGTAGAGAGGGTGGGTAAGAGTGGGCTGGGTGAGAAAAGAGGGTGAGAGGGGGCTGGATTGCTGAGGTGGAAGGTGGGTAGGTTTTGGGTGAGAGGGGGAGGTGGCGGCCTGGGAGTGGTGGGTAGGATAGGATTTGGTGGGAGTAGGATTTAGGGGGGGGCTGTTTTTAAAAGTGTGTTTGTTTGGTTCTGTATAAATTAAAACAAAGCCACTTTACAAAATAGTTTTTAGACAAATAAAATCTCCGATGCGATCGGGGTTTTGTGTTTGAAAATAAGAGGGGTTTTGTACAATTCAAAACTAGGCTTTTCAAATAATGCAGTCAAACAATGCATGATGATGACGATGCAATGCACAAACAACGCGATTTTCTAGTAGTGGTTTTTGCGGGATGCCACAATTCGACACCACTAACAATGGATCTCGCCCTCGAGATCCGCCTCATGGTACCATAAAGAAGGTTGGCGAACTGCGTCTTCTCGCACCGTGTAGATCCTCGCGACACCACTAACGAGGATTCATCCTCCATCTTGAAATCGGCGACACCACCAACAAAGGTTCGTTGTTCCTGATCGTCGAGAGAACACTCCGGAGAAACAAAGGACGAAGGTAGAGGTATCCACAAATAAAGCCACCCCTAACTTCTGTGGACGGAGTAAAATTGCTGGATCCACTGATTCGATGTACAAGGGCGAATGATAAGAGTAGTCGGATGGTGATCAGTCCATCGTGCACCCAAACCATTACTCTGCACATGAATAGGCGAATTATGCAACCAACTCTCGGAATCAGACTGAAGATCTCGACAAGCGAGGTTCGGAAACAAAGGAGTGATGCAGGCTCTGCATCGGATCTGGCGTAGATGATGGCGTCGCGTCGGAAAACACCGGATAGCACAAACAAGGAACAAAGAATGGTACCGCAGTAGACGGATTCCTCAGGCAGCTTGAACACCGGATGGTAGGACACCGTTATCAAAGGAGGAAGCGACAACCTGAAGGTACGACGGAACCCAACCACGAGAAGTCCTGGACTCGAAGAAAAAGAAGAGAGCGGATTCAAAACAAGTCGAGATAAGAGGAGAATAGCAGAGGGGTAAGAAGTAAAATCAGACCTAATCAGAACTATCCAACCGGTTTTGCAAAATAGTTTTGACACTCTACTTCGGCCGTTAGCTAGGTTATCCTACAGGCTGGACTTGTGGGGTATCGCAACTGCTGAGCTCTGATACCACTCTGTAACACCCTCAGAATCGGACCTATGCAAGTTTTAGCAAAACTCGCCAAACCCGCATAGAAACGATTCAAAGGTGCCCACCAGGCACTTTCGTGCAGGTGGAAAACGAAGTAATAACATTACACAACAATCCTCAATGGGACCCACAGAACAGATATATATATAACAGCGACTCCATGAGTCAAGAATACAGATATACAGTACAAAGATCCAAATCACCTTGAGAACGATAGAGCGTCCAGCTACGGACAAGATGCAAATGGGGCTAAGAGCCCTGAAGAATAACCAATGGCGTCCATAACCCTGCCCAGGCCAAGCCGGAAGGGTAACCCTGCTAACGGCGTCGATCTCAAGACCTGCTTAAACAAAAGGGGTGCCGACAAAGGGCAAAGGAAAAAGAGGAGCGTCAGTACTGAGGCCAGTACACGGCGAGGCTAGAATTCGGCGGTCCTCGCCTACATAGGTGTGGTGGACTGAGCGGCAGCGGCAGCATGCACTAAACAACCTATAGAGACTCGATACAACTGGCGGCAATCAGAGAGGGGTAAGAAAGACCTGTTCGGATCCAACCTGAAGCTAACACCAAACAAACCCATCCTGGTGTTTCCCCCTCGAGACCAAACGAGGAAGTCAACCGAGGAACTCACCCAGTTGGCAGTTTTACTTATTCAGTTATCGTTGCAGCAATTACTAGTCAGGTGTAGATAATCATCCTGATAAAATAAGCAGTGGGCACTTTTAGTTAATCATTCCGTTATAGTGGCAACACTTACTAGTCAGATGCAATGAGCATGAGATAACCCAAAACCCAGCAGTTGTTGATACTTTTATTCAGCCATTCCGTTGTAGTTGCAATACTTACTAGTCAGGTACATTGGTCGCAAGCGACAATCCAAACAAGCAATTGTGGGCAGTATTATTTAGCCATTCCATTATAGTGAAGCTGATTACTAGTCATTATAAAGTCAAATTTATAGCAATAAACTTTAGTTATGCTTGTCTATGGTCGAGATACTATGCTCCAAGTCGTCCATATCCGCGGACACGGCTTTCAGAAAGTTTTACCCGGCCGGGGTGCACCAATAGCAACACACGCTCGATCAACCTCGGAAAAACCAAATCAAAACCCAACGAGGCTTTCACGACTAAGCAATCACAGGATTCAGAATTATTTCAGGGAGCCACCCCATTGAGTAGACCCGCAACGGAGTAAGCAAGCTCCGAGACGGACTCAAGGTTTGCGTCAATGGCTGTAAACGACTGGGAACCCGAAAGTGTGGCTGGGCTTGTCGATACCGCGAAAACATTCCGCTTACCTAAACAGTACAGTGTGCTCCTCGCACAATCGTAAATACATAAGTAGCATGGCATAAGTACAGGATAGTAAATAAAACCTCAAACTAGTTTGTGGCCCCAAGAAATAAGACTGAATCAAGCTCTGGCTCAGGGGGGTCCCATATACCTCCCGGATGTGGATAGCGCGATAAAATCAAGGAACAGGTATCAAGTACTCGGGGTCCTACGGGACACAAGTGGGCGTTCGGAAACCAAATATTATCTATCATCCACCGATGCCTCTGCTTACTTCAATTTTAGTTGTTAAACAGGAATTAAAGTGAACGGTAAGTAAAACTATGATCATCTCCAAAAGCAACATGCGGCAATACATCAACAACTGTGGCACTGGACGACACGCAACAGCACTTGAGCAAGCGACTACAACGCGCAAGCCCAACTATCTACCAAACAACAGGTAATAGGATGTGTCCAAGGCAATATAAGGCTGCAAGTAATGTCAAGGGTACGGAAACTAGAGAATCGCAACACAGATAGCAATAGATCAACAGGAGGGAATAAATACTATAAAAGTAAGATAGGTAGAAAGGGGGAGATGCTCGCCTGAAAACATTGTCGAAGGTTCAACCGAAGATCGGGGCGAAGCTCACATACACTCAACGGCCTTATCTGCGAAGAAGCAAAACTCTAGAAGAAGCACCGGATGCAATATTTAATACACGTCAGAAGATCGGCATGATGCATGTATGATGTATGACATGGCAAGATGCGATGCAATTAGGTCATCTTAAGCGGAACCGGGGTCCCGACAATTAATTAAATGGTTCAAGTTATTTAGCTACCCGCAAATTAAATGTTGTTTAGCAAGACAACAGACGGAACCGGTTCTCTACACATGTTTAAGTGAGGCCAATATGAGACTAGATTTGCCCGCATATGGGCCCCATATTTAATTATTAGGTGAATCGGCATAAGGCCCCCAAACCACATGATGATATGCATGCATGAACAATTAAAATGCGACAAGTTGGATTATGTTATAAAATAGGGTTTCGGGAAGGGGTTCACACATTTAGGGGGTCGCGACGGTCTTGGGGTTCCGGGGTTCGGGGTTCGGTCTCCGGGTTCAGGGTTCGGCGGGTTCGTTCTCGGACTCCCGGATCGTTCTCGGTAGCGGGGTAGATCTTGTCGTGCTTCAGGATCGGGTGCGTCGGATTCTTCCGGGCCGATGTCGAACTTGTCGGGTCCTCGTGTCAGGTCGGTCTTGGCATTCAGGGTGAAGATCTTGACGTTCCTTGTCTTGTCGAAGTCCTTGTTGCTCTACGGCGAAGAACTTAGCGTCATCGGGGTCCGAGAAGGAGATCTTGGCGCGGCACCGGGTACGGGATCGGCCTTCGGGGTCACGGACGCCGGGATCGGTCTTGGTTTCCCTGTCGGAGGTCTTGGTGCTTCGGATCGTCTTCGGTTCGGGGCCTCAGGGTCTTGGGGTTCGCGTCCGTGTGGCGGTCTTTTTCCCGTGTAGGCGTTCTCGAGGTCGATGGCGAACTTGTCCGGCTCGAGTGGCTTGTAGCAATCCTTTACCGAAAACGCACGCTAGCAGATATACACCAAACGGGCGGAACCGAACGAGGACGCCACGGCCAGCGCATGCCAGAGCCAGGAAGAGGCGCCTGCAGGCTCGCATGGCCGGAGGGCGAGCAGGGCGGACGCGGCCACGGACGGAGGCGGAACCAAGCTTGGCGGCGAGGACGCGGGGGAGCTCGCCGGAGAGCTCGAGTAGAGCGGCGGGCCGGCGAGGCTCCAGGGGCCGACGGGCACAGAGAGGGGCGCGAAGAGCATGGCGAGGACGGGGGAGCAGAGGCGGGCGTCGACGGAGGCCACGCGGCCGGGGCGAGCTCGAGCCCGGGGCGGCGGCGCAGCGACCTGAGGAGGAAGGAGGGGCCGGCCGGAGGCGAGGCGGTGGATGCGGGGCCGCGGGGTCGTCGGGGCACGGGCTGGGCGGAGGATGGGGCTTGGGGGTCCGGCCGGCGGCGGGACGAGCAGGACCGGCGCGGAGCTCGGGACGGGGGACTGAGCGACGGAGGGTCTGGGGAGCGCCGGAGCTCGGGGACGCGGTCGCTGAGGTCGGCCGGGCGACGCGTCGGCGCTCGGGGTCGAGGCGGGGCAGACGTGGGACGCGCCAGGGAGGACCTGCAGCCGCGGGCGGCGCCGGGGGGAGGGGAAGGGAATATGCGGGCGCGGCCGGAGCGGCGGGCTCCCTGCTGGGGACGCGGGCGCCGGCGGCGAGGAGCCATGGCGCCAGGGCGGCGGGAGGAGGAGGGACGAGGGGGAGCAGACGCGGCGAGGAGGTTGGGGAAGAAGAGAGGAATCGGGGAAGGAGAGAGGGGCAGCGCGTGCGTGAGGGACGGGGTCTGGGGCCAGGCTGGGGTCAGGGATAGGTGGGGTCGGGGGACAGGGGCCACGCGATGGGGGCCAGGGTGTCAGGGGCGCGCGGTGGGAGCGTGGCGTGCGTGTGGCGTGCGTGTGCGGGTGTGTGCTGCTGTGTAGGGGGCCAGGTGGGGCCAGAGCGGGCCAGGGGGCGCTGTGTGCGTGGGGATGACGTGTGGGGCCAGGGGTAGAGAGGGTGGGTAAGAGTGGGCTGGGTGAGAAAAGAGGGGGAGAGGGGGCTGGATTGCTGGGGTGGAAGGTGGGTAGGTTTTGGGTGAGAGGGGGAGGTGGCGGCCTGGGAGTGGTGGGTAGGATAGGATTTGGTGGGAGTAGGATTTAGGGGGGGGGGCTGTTTTTAAAAGTGTGTTTGTTTGGTTCTGTATAAATTAAAACAAAGCCACTTTACAAAATAGTTTTTAGACAAATAAAATCTCCGATGCGATCGGGGTTTTGTGTTTGAAAATAAGAGGGGTTTTGTACAATTCAAAACTAGGCTTTTCAAATAATGCAGTCAAACAATGCATGATGATGACGATGCAATGCACAAACAACGCGATTTTCTAGTAGTGGTTTTTGCGGGATGCCACATCCTCCCCGAGCCGGTCCCCGAGCCCCACCGCCGCCTCCCTCCCTCCTTCCCGCCGGCAGCCGCCTTCTTCCCTCCTCCCTTCCTCCTCCTCGAGCTCGGCCCCCTCCTCCCTAACCTTCCTCCCTCGTCCCTTCCTCCTCCCCGAGCTCGGCCCCCTCCTCCCCGAGCTCTCCCCCTCCTCCCCAAGCTCTCCCCCTCCTCCCTGACCTTGCCCCCTCCTGCCCAAGCTCTCCCCCTCCTCCCTGGCCTTCCTCCCTCCTCCCTTCCTCCTCCCTGAGCTCGGCCCCCTCCTCCCCGAGCTCTCCCCCTCCTCCCCAAGCTCTCCCCTCCTCCTCGAGCTCGGCCCCCTCTGCAGGTACCTCCTCCACTCCCCTCTAGAAGCAAATATTTAATTTTGTTAGATTAAATCTTGTTGTTAATCTTGTTAGAATTTATTAGTTGCATCTATTAGTAGTTTATATCATTTGTTCAGTGATATGCATGCACGAGTTGCTAGGATTAAGCCGTTGGTTAGTGGCAAGCTAGCTTGGTCATATGGCCGTTGAAGAGAGAAGCCACACTAGGGCCGTGAGTGTGTTGCATGTTTACTAAGGTGTTCTCTTTATGTCAATGTACAGACTTTGTAGTGTTTCGGGAGTGACCATCCTTGGCGGACTGACTGTCGTTGCGGGAGATGGTGTAGGTGACACCTCGATCCCGTCTCCGAGTTCCGTCGCCGACCTCGACACTCGGTTGATCGACTACTTCCTCTACCGCCGAGGGTGAGAATATGTTCGCCTCTCTTGTACCTAGGTTTTATTTTTGTGTCTAGATCACCAAGTCTGTCGCGTCACCTAGGCGTCATCCCGACCGTAAGCGTTACGTGACTTAATATGCATTAGTGGTCTCGCATATTTTGGACCGTAACGCTTATGGCTTTTATCGGGCAGTCGGCGGATTCGTAGTTGGGTTTGGTTCTCCCTGGCTCTACCTCGATTCGAGACAGGATTTCGGTGGCGCCTCCTCATTGTTCTCCGGATGCACATCCTCTTGGCTTTTTGTCGAGACGTGTATCGGGAGAGCAGTGGGGAGGTGCTGCCGAAATTCTGCTTGGATCGGGGTAGAACCAGGGAGAACTTACCCAATCTACGGATCCGGCGGCTGGTTAGGACCCTCTTTTCCTATTGGACATGTAGGTTGATGAATGCGTAAAAATATGAAGCATTTAATCTCCTGTTTGATATAAAATGTTATATTTGTTGTTTGTCTCCCAACAAAGCAGAAGAGGATGGCTGATAATGGGTGGATGTACAGTGGCCGTATTAGTGCGACTAATAAAACAGACGATTGGGTACGGAACACTCATTTGTTAGTGAATGAGTTAGCGCGTGGTTCGAAGGCAATTGTTCGGGCACTTTGTCCATGCGCTCATTGCACTAAGCGTCATCGTCAGGGAAAGGATGACATGTATAAACACCTTCTGCAATATGGGTACATGTCTAACTATGTCACGCAAGTCGACTTTGCTCGGTACGAACGTGACAGAGGTGAGGTGATGCGTCAGCGGCTCAATGGCAATGAGCACGATGGGATTAGAAACATGCTAGATGATCTTATCGATGCCGACCAGGCGAATTCGCCACCTCCACGGGAGGAATCACCAGAACCGGAGGAACCGCTAGAACCGGAGGAACCGGAGCCAACCGCGAAGGCCTTCCTTGATATGATGGCCGCGGCTAAGAGGCCTCTGTACGAGGGTGCAAAGATTTCTCAGCTCGATGCCATCTCTCAGTGTCTAGCCGACAAGTGCCAGTACTCCGCCACCCGTTCTCACTTTGAAGCTAATCTGAGAACATGTGGTAACATGTTGCCCGAAGGGCATTGTCTGCCCAAAACCTTTCACGAAACGAAGAAACTCATGAAGGAGCTCAACATGGATTATGAAAATATAGATTGTTGTCCAAAAGGCTGCCTTTTGTTTTGGAAACAGTTTGAGGGTGACAAGTACTGCTCCATTTGTAAGGCCTCTAGATATGAAGAGATAAAGGGGAAGGATGGTCAGGTGAGGCAGTCGAAGGTCGCTAAGAAGATACTTCGGTATCTCCCATTCATAAAAAGAATCCAGCGGCTTTACTTGAGCGAGGAGACTGCCAAACAGATGACGTGGCACAAGAAGGGGAAAAGATACGAGGACGGGCACAGACGGAAGAAGATGGGACATCCATCTGATGGTAATGCATGGAAGAACTTCGATGACAAATACCCCCGATGGGCAGAAGAGGCTCGGAATGTTAGAATTGCGATAGCAACAGATGGCTTCAACCCATATGGTATGTCGACGGCCTCGTACAGCTGCTGGCCGGTGTATGTTATTCCTCTCAATCTCCCTCCCGGAGTATTAGTGCAACGGAAGACCATGTTTTTGTCGCTGATAATTCCAGGACCTGAGTATCCGGGGAAGAACTTGAGTGTCTACATGCAGCCGATTGTGGATGATTTGAACCACTCTTGGATACACGGGACGTTGACATACGACCGAGCATCAAAGAGAAACTTTTTGATGAAAGTTTGGTTACAATATACTATGCATGACATGCCCGGGTACGCCCTAAAGTGCGGATGGTGTACACCTGGTAAGTGGCCATGCCCAGTGTGCAGGCACCGACTTGAGTTCCTTTGGCTAAAGTCGGGTCGCAAATATGTTGCGTTTGACACGAATCGACAGTACCTCAAAAGAAATCATTCGTTCAGAGAAGATAGAAAGAACTTCAAGAAGGGCAAAGTTGTGCATGAAGTAAAAGAGGTAACAAAGTTCGAGGGTGCAGTTGTTGATGCCGAGATACGTGCTCTCGTGCCCGCGGCGCCGGGAACTGGCCATCAATTTGCGGGATATGGTGTAACGCATAATTGGACTCACGTGGCAGCCTTAACGAATCTCGTGTATTACAAGGACCTCGAACTTCCCCATAACATCGATGTGATGCACACCGAAAAGAATGTCGGGGAGTCCCTTTTTCACACAGTCCTGAGCATTCCTGGGAAGTCAAAGGATAATGTCAAGGCTAGAGTTGATGTTGAGAAGCTTTGTGATAAGAAGAGATTACACATGCAGCCTCCTACTGTCCGTCGAAAGAATTGGTTCAAGCCGCATGCCTACTACTGCCTTGATAATGTCCAAAAGAAGGAGTCATTTAGGTGGCTCAAATACGTCGTGATGTTCCCTGACGGTTATTGTTCGAATATAAGTAAGGGAGTCAATCTTTTGACGGGATAAGTCAACGGGCTCAAGAGTCACGACTATCATATATGGATTGAGCGGCTGATGCCAGTGATGGTTCGAGGGTATCTCCCCGAAAAAGTATGGCGAGTGCTTGCGGAGTTGAGCCATTTCTTCCACACCCTCTATGCTAAGCAGATATGTCCTCTGGTGATTGAGAAGCTGCAAGTTCAGGTGCCGGAGTTGCTATGCAATTTGGAGATGATCTTTCCGCCAGGCTTCTTTACTCTGATGGCACATCTCATTGTGCACCTCGCGAACGAGGCACTATTGGGGGGCCGGTGCAATTTCGTTGGCAATTTTGTATTGAGAGAGAGAGAGTTTAAGTATATTCGAAAGATAACTGGAAATAAAGCCAAGATTGAAGCATGCATAGCTGAAGCAACATGCCTTCGGGAGATGGCAGACGCCGCGACAACCTACTGGCCCGATGATGTTCCCACTATGCATAACCCGGTCTCTCGTTACAATGTCGACCTGCCCAAGAATGACCCCAATCTCGAACTATTCCAATTTCCCGGTGGCAAGGCCGGTAAAGGACTAAAATATAGGTTGCCGAAGGAAGAGAAGGATTGCATAATGCTCTATGTGCTTATGAACATGAAGGAAGTGGTCGATTTCATTAGGTAAAATGGTGAACACCCTATTTCTCTATGCATCTAGTAACTCGGTCTCCGTCTAATGCTTATTTTCTCCTTCTTAGCGATTTGACGGATGAACAGTGGCCAGGACCGACTGATCCCTCTCCCATGGAGTTGGACACTCTACTGAAAGAGGGTGCTCCCGGAAATAAAAAAACTTTGTGTCCTGGTTTATGGAAAAAGTAATTTCTAACCTGTCCCTCTTACCTTGCAATATGTGACTTGTCGCTCTTATTCCACGTAACTACTGAACGCAACAAATTCCTCTTGTACCTGTAGGGAGCTGATCCCAACGTTGAGATGTCAGATGAGCTGAAATGTGTTTCCCAAGGTTGTAACAGTGTCGTCATGAAGTATGAGAAGTATGATGTGAATGGGTTTCGCTTCCATACAGAGACGCACCAGAAAGGGCGACCGAATGCAAAAACGGTAAATACTGGGGTGTTCACCAAAGGAGCCGATTCCCTTGATTACTACGGAAGGTTAGAGAATGTATACGAGCTGACCTTCAATCGTACGAATGTCGAACTCAATCTTGTTGTGTTCAAGTGCCACTGGTTTGACCCAAGGGGTGGACTGAGAAGTACCCCTTCCATTGGGTTAGTTGAAGTTAGGCCTTCAACCACCTATAGCGGAGCCGACGTCTTTGTTGTTGCTCACCAAGCCAACCAAGTTTATTATTTGCCCTACCCATGCCAGAAAGCGGAACTCCAGGGCTGGGAAGTCGTGTTCCAGGTATCGCCACATGGTAACCTACCGATTCCCCCCAAGGACGATTACAACAACATTAACCCTTTAACGTACGAGGGAATTTTCTATCAAGAGCAAGAGGACTTCGGACACTTTGATTTAGAACCGGTTGATCTTGAGGATCTTGGGAATGATGTAGAAACTCGGGGTGAGTCAGTGGTGAATCTACATGACATAAGTATGCTCGAGAAGCTCCATACCGAGAATGACAACGATGATGAGCCTACACCCTTCGATGAGAATCCAGATTTCTACTCAAAAGATAGTGATAGTGATAGTGATAGTGATAGTGAGAATGAGAATGTGAATGAGAATGAGAATGAAAATGATAGTGAGTATTTATTTTTTAATGCATTTTATTTTGTCTTTGTGCTTAACTGTTTTCTTAATTGCATTATGCCTTTATTCTTTGTGTATACATTTTATTATGTCTTTGTGCTTAACTGTTTTCTCTTACTTAATGCAGGTGATTGAACAATATGAGCAGCGGCAAGGCAACCAGTTCGTCCTTGCTTAATGCGCTGAAGCAGCGCAAGAAAAGTGCTACACGGAGTGGGAGACAGCCAAATCCCAATCCGCGTTACCCCGATCTTGCTCCTGCTGGCGGAGGACGGGGTCGAGGCCGAGGTCGAGGAGGACGAGGACGAGGTGCCACGGGAGGAGGCGTGGACTTTGACCCACCACCCTCTGCTTCTGGCGACGTGGCTCCTGAGTTGTTCCTGACAGAGCAGCCTTTCAGGGCCGAGAGGGAGGCAGAGTCCGAGAGGGAGGCAGAGTCTGAGAGGGAGGCGAGGACCGAGAGGGAGGCGGGGACCGATACGGAGGCGGACACTAGCCGCGAGTTGGTGGGGCCGAAGAAATTGCGGAATCGTGGGGAATCGGGAGTCCCTGACGAGAAGTTTGAGCCTAGGACTCAGGAGGCGAAAGCCCTTATTATTCCAGATGGCCTTGAGTAAGTGTACGAATTTGGCAATTTAAAACATTTTATTTCATGTTGGTCATAAATAATTATTGTGTACTAATGTTTATTATTGTGCAGCAATTGGACATTTCCTCCGGGGACGAAGCCTCGCCTTCCTAACAGCCTTGTTGGAGCTCTGATTAGGAAGTTCTGGCCGGGCTATCACATTACCCATGAGGGTGACAGGAAGCTAACTACCACTTGGGCGGACTACCAGACTACCCGTGTCCCGGGCTTTCCGACAGCTGCTGATGCTGTCATCACCAAGTTTTGGGTAAGGCATATTTCTCGAGTTATGTTCATACTTGATGACCCCACCGTGCTAACTCATGACTCTTATGCATGATTGAAGTGCTTTTACCGTGTGGCCGAGGAGGACCAGGAGAAGGCGCAGAGGACTTTGCTTGGGGCTTGTGTGAAGTTGACCCCCCAGGTGTGGTACAACCAGAAGGTCACGGCCACTAGCCACTTCTGGGCTGACAGGGGCGTGAGGGTTAGGAAGACATTGTCGGTAGGAACCCTAATCCTGAGTACTCGATGACGCCAGAAGAGTACATGTCGGTGAGTAAAATGTCAATGAGATTCTACATTGCTTCTAAGTTGCCATTGCATTGTCTGGAGTTGAGTATTGCATTTTCAGGTTATCCCCGATTGAGCCGAGCCGCATCGACTCGCATGGGAGGAGCTGGTTAGGACGAGGTGGCTCAGAGAAGACGAGGAGTTTGCAGCCTTGTCGAGGCGGAACGCGGATAACCGAAGCGATGGTGGAACGCACTGCGCGGGAAACCGCAACTTTGACCGCTTCAAGGGGAAGGTGGTACGTATATACATGGAACGACCTGCGTGCATTTCTGCTTATGTTTGTACTTCATATGCATAATATTTTCTTTTCGCGATACAGGTGGCCGAGGCACAACCCGGGGAGGTGATTCATGACGTCGCCGTCTATGAGATGATGCGGCGAAAGAAGCCCAATTACTCGGAGCCTCAACCCTCGTTGCCCGTGTACTTCGGCACTGTCCAGAACGACTTGGGGAACTACAGCACGATGGTGAAGGCTCGTCACCCCCATGTGGATGACCCCATTCACGCGGAGATCGACGAGGAGTCGTTGGTCTTGTCGGGGCACGGATTGCAGCATGGACGCCTCAAGATTCTGAATAAGAAGGTCAAGCCTACCCTCAGCACGAGCTTCAGCCGTCTCAAGGCTACCTACCCCGCCGACGGCCCCCCTATCCCGCCTCGTGGCCAGCCTCGTCGCTCCGCCGAGGATGTAAGTTTTTCTCGTTTTCATCATCTTTATGACTTTTGTTCCTGCATGGCTAACCGCTGACGAGATTCCTTGTATTTGAAATTGTAGCCTGAGTTAGACGCGGCCTACGATGCCGCTTATGAGGAATATCAGGTGGCCTTTCGGCAGCATCAGGAGGCGAATGCTATCTACATGCAATACGTAAATGTAAGTCCGAACCTTTATTTTTTGCAAAAGATACAAGTCCCACTTCCCCCCGTTTGTTGTACTACGGCCTGACTTCTAAACTATCTTGCAGGCCATGATGGTGAATATTCAAACTGGCCAGAATAGAGATTTAGGGCCCGTGCCTCCCATGCCAGGTCCGATGCCATTTTGGCAATCGAAGGAAAGCTTCGCTAGGACCTACTACGCATCGACACCGGTAAGTTCTTTGCGAACCCACTGGTTATCGCTTTACTTTGCCTCGCAAGTTGCTAACATGTAGGCAACATGAAGGGAACGGGAGCTTCTGGGAACCGGCACTTTGGCCACGCCTCGCCGGATGGGCGTCAGATCACACCGCTTCATGACGATGGTCCATCTCCTGGCCATTCTGCAGGTGGTTCTCCCGAGCTTCACACTTCTCCTACTCCCTCGCCAGGTGGCTCTTCTGCTGGTTCTACTGGACGCAACCCTCGACAGAGGTCGCCACTTTTCACCAGGGGAAATCTCGGGTACACCCCGTCTCCTCCAGAGTTGTAGGGATGTGTGATGATGTCGATGATCTTGTATGACTAATGTATGGATGATCTTGTATGACTGATGTTGATACATGTGTGGCTGTATGGATGATGTATGACTAATGTGTGGAATATATATTGCATGGATGTATGGATGATGTATGGCTGTATGGATGTATGCATGGATGATGTATGGCTGCTGTGAGTGCTGCTGAGAAAAATTCAAAAAAAAAACTGTGTATGTGATACGCCGACGGCAATGCCCTCGGCGTAGCCCTCTGCCATATGCCATATGGTCAGGGCTGCCATATGGTCAGGGCTACGCCGAGGGCACTGCCGTCGGCGTAGCACCTGCTCCTACGCCGAGGGCCCGTCGGCCTAGCGCCAGCCTGGAAGGCTCAGGCGGCGGACACGCGTCCACATACACCGAGGGCGAGGCCGTCGGCGTAGCCCCCTCCTGGGGAGGCCCAGCGCGTGCCACGTGGCCACCATACGCCGAGGGTACGGCCGTCGGCGTATACGGTGCGCCGTTAGCGGCCGTCTAACGGCAGCGCCGCCGTTACGCCGACGGGCCCGCCTCGGCCGTCGGCGTAGAGCTACGGCGACGGTTTTCTGCTACGCCGACGGCCGTTTTTGCTCCGCCGAGGGAGACCTTCGCCGAGGGGGCTACACCGACGGCAGCCCTCGGCGTAGCGTATGCCGACGGCAATGCTGGCTACGCCGACGGCTTTTAGCCGTCGGCGTAGCCGTCGCGTGCTGTAGTGATATAATTAGAGGGGAAAAAGTAGATGTTCACCTCTAGCAAGGTGTGTGAGCTGTGTGTCGCCTAGGTCTTCAGAGTTTACGTACCACTCTACCCGCTAAAACATGCAAACTGTAGAACTCTATTTCAAATACCAGTACCGTGCGCTGTAATATAAGGCGTGCCAAGAGTCGCCAAAACTGTAAAGAAATGGAGGACGGATGACAATCATAATTAACAGTGGTTGTGTGTATGTGTACACAAAGTACAAGGTGTGTTTCGGTGTCCCTCTCAAACTTAAGTTTGCATTGGACGATTTTCTTTCGACCCCGTTGAAATCCATATCCAGGCCGCCATCTATACCTTCTTCATATAATTGTAGTTGGTCAAGTTGAGTACGTATACTCCACGTCTCTACCGGCCAATCCCACCTTCCCTTATCGTGGTCTACGTCTTTGCATTCCACGTTTTAAAACTTTGTTGCTATTTCTATATACCTCCTAATTTTCGTCTCCCGCGGACACATAAATACACGTGTATGGTGATTATACGTCTAAACAAACTATAATGGCTTCAGATAGGTTCGTACGGTCTTAGAAATGAACCGATATCGTGCGATTCTGACCGTCTATCAGTTTCTGTTTGTCAAAGATTAAAGAGGGGAACACTAAAGTAAAAGTGGTACACAAATGCATGCAGAAGCACACAGCCAGAGCGTTTCCAAAAAAAAATACGTATTCTTATCCGATAGAGGTGGGCAGGTCTCTTTCGTCCTCTTAGAACTCTTCGGGAGCGTATATGTGGAGATAACACGCGACCGTGTACGATTTCGGTGTTTATAAGCGCCAGGGCCTGACGTTTGTGTTATAGTGAACAATTTGTCTCCTAGTTGTTTTTACATTTGTCTATCAAGCTTAGCTTGCTAGAAGGTACTTCCTCAACCAGCTCATCGTCCTGTTTATCCACTTGAACTTCCTTAATACTCTTCCTTGTCCCGGCATCATTTTTGTCAGTCTATTGTCTCTGATCTTTGCCCCATCATGCCTTGTATTAGTTATGTGTTTCTTACTTGGACTAGTTGCACTATCTTCAACATTCACCACCACCCCATCAACCACATGACCATCATGTTCTACAATTTATTCCAGATCAAACTTGATATGATATATGTAAGGATAGTCTATGATAGCATAGACATTTGGAATCTTAGAAGGATCCAATCCTCCCACTTTGATTCTGATTACTTTTTTCTCTATATCCCACCATATCTACATCTTGAATTGTTCCAACATAGATCCAACACCATCAAAACTCTCCTTGTGCAATAGAGACCTAGGTACATGATCCATATTTGAATTAGCTTCTCCACCACTCTGAAAAGTTGAGCTTGGAAGTCCATCCATCCATGGTGGAATCTCCTTTGCTCTACAGGCTAGCTTCTAGAACCTCACCAATGGACGGTGGTACTAGAGCACACTTCTCAATCGAACCGGTTAGTACTACGGAATAGAGAGGAGGGCAATGCATCGGAGAACGACAGCACACCTCGCAACAGTTGCAGCCAAGGAGGATCCAGCTGTGACAAGATCGAGTGAATCGAACGCGTTGAGGACCACCATCGATCACTAGGCCTGTTCGTCCTCACCTCTGCCCCGCTTCACTATCTCCATCTCGAAATATCATCCTCTGCACATAACCTCTCTCTCTCTCTCTCTCTCTCTCTCTCTCTCTCTCTCTCTCTCTCTCTCCACCGGAGCTGGCAATCTCGCTCGTAGAATAAAAATCTAACGCTGGAGCTTCTCCTGTTTTGGTGAGCCAGATACCTCCATCTTTGCCGTAGCCGAAAACAACTCTATGCGTAGGGCCTTTACTATCGCCTACTCTCAGCGGGCGAAATCTCGGTGGTGGTGGTGGTGAGGCGCGCGGTCGCCTTTACTATCGCCTACTCTCAGGTGCATGTCCCCAACCCTCTAGAATAATTTCTATGCGCAGTTAAGTTTGTTATGAAAAAAATTGAATTACAAAATTCAACGTGACAAATAGGTTGATTTGACAACTAGATTAAACGACCAGGGGAGCACCCATAATTTCGTCGACTAGGTTAAAATAATGTGATCTAGTGCAAATAAAAAGACATACTATCGCCTTAATTAGGCAGTTAAAATTATGATTTATCGGTCCACTTCACAGTTTATAGCAGACAATATAAAAAAACCATCATAGTCATTAATTGTGCCGCATAATAATTTGGTCGTTTAGTTTTTTTTTTTGACAAAACTTAGTACAGACGGTCACAAATATGAGCATACACTCGCTCCTATCAACGCCCACACACGCATTTTGTTCCCCTGCAGCCGGAGCTGATCGAAGATCATCGAGTTTATATCTCCAAAACATATGGTAGCGACCAGAAAATATGAGGACGTACAGGCCGGTGCGTGGACTAGCTAGCTAGCTAGACCGAACCCAGTACTGTACCAGTTCCTTCCGAGGAAGGAGGCAATAGTCGGTTTCCTCACCGATGATCGACATGAAGTACTAGTCCTAGTCGGTTTGTTATTACTAACCTAACCGACATGTGATCGATCTGTCGACCCCGATTGTTCGTTATAAACAAGCGGAGAGGCTTGGTAGCCTACAGATCTAGTTTGCCGATACATACAGATTATCGATTATCGATTCTCGGGAAAAACTATACATACAGATCGAACCAAGATTTAAGTAACCAGCATGTCCGCCGCCGGCCATGGTCGTTGTTCGTCGAGGTCGGCCTCGAGCATCGTGGCCAAGGAGGTGAAGGGTTTCCATCTGCTCCGCATCGACGGCTACTCCGAGACAAAGAAGCTCCTCCCGGGCCACAAGCTCTCGTCCCAATCCTTCGTCGTCGGCGGCTATTCCTGGCACATCGACTACTACCCTAACGGCCGCGACGCCTCGGCCAGCTCCAACGCCATCTCCGTCTACCTCCAGCTCACCAACCAGACGACGACCCAGCGTCTCCTCCTCCAGGCGCAGTACAAGTTCAGCCTGCTGGACCACGCCGGCGTCGGCGCGTACGAGCTCCCGGCCGAGACCGGCGCCTTCACCAGCGCCCCCCTAGCCATCCCCCACGCCAACTCCTACTACCAACACCACCGCAACGCCTCCGGCCTCCGAGACGGCGGCGACGAGGCGGAACCGGGGCCAGGATGCGGCCACGAGGAGTTCATCACGACGGCGGAGCTCGAGAGGCGCCGGGAGCATCTCATCCGCGACGACACCATTGTGCTCCGCTGCGACGTGACCGTCACCCAGATTGATGCATCGTGGCTGATGGTGCACGGACAAGTCGACCCCATGGAATTCGAAGATGAGGACGAGGAGGATCTAGAGGAGGAGGAAGGGTACGGGTCACCTGGGTATAGCGCTCCTCGCCGGCGGCGTCCGCACCACCACCGTCCTGATGACCGCGAATACATCAAGCGTTGTTTGACACAACGACCCGGACGTGGGGGCCGTTATCGTTAGGGACGATCATCCATATATAAGGTCATATCGTTAGCGTATCTACAAAATAATGTTTGGCCTTGATTTCCTTTTACTTCCCTTGTTGCTCGGAATAAACTTATATATGGGCTACATATGCCTTCGTTACCTCAAAAATTTATGTGTGATGACGAGTGTTCCTGTTGAATGCATTTGGAATTCGTCGTGTTGTACTATAGTACGTACTAGTTTATTTGGTGCCTCAACGATTGGTCATGATGATGCCATCACTAATTTAGTTCATATAATTGTCACGTGGATGGCAATGACTGTCTATTGAGAGTAAAAAATACACTACCAAAAATTTATGTTAAAATCGGCCATGCTATGGACAAATGCAAGAGTATGTGAAGATACTAATTTTTTGCTTCAAAAAAATTGGTATTTGTGTTTCCAAGACCATGCTAGGAACACATATATTATACAGTACATAGGAACCATGTATATTTTGAAGAAAGAGATTATAGTGATGTGGTGATATCTTAACATAAATTATATATATTGGGAGGAACCTTCATTGAAGCCGATGATCACGAAGCCAAGGTCTAAGTGGAAGCATATAGATGAGAAATCTATATTTATAATCCAAATTAGCATATACTCTCTTCGTTCTAAAATATAAGAGATTTTTTCTTTTTCTAAAATACATGTATCTAGACATCGGCCTAGTTTGGCAACAAAGTTTTTCTAAAACTAAAGTATATCAATACCATAGTATTCTAGTGCCTAGCAAAGCAATACTTCAGTTTTTCTCTTTTCTCAGTTTTAGAAAAAAGAGGGTATGACTTCTTTCTCAAATACTTCAAAAAAACCATAGTTTTGGACAATACTTCAATTTTGAAACCATATTATTTGGTTGATCCAAACACCTCAAAGTATTTAATACTTTAGTTTTTTTAGAAACTAAAGTATTTCCTTAATACTTTAAAAATACTTTGATGCCAAACAGAGCCTTAGTGTGTTTGTTCATTTATTTGCTCTGAACCTACACTAAAAGACATGTAGATACATATGCTTCAGCAAAAAGCTAAAATATCATATATTTTAAAACGAGGGAACTTACTTGCAAGTAAAGATGTATCCATGTGTTAGAATTTGGGAATATTTTCGTATTGGGCCTTTGGCCCATTTGGCCTATTAGCTGAGACAGCTCATGACTATACTAGTGGTCCTAAAAATTTTCACAATTATATACTAGGTTGTTCTACCTCTCACTAAAGTGTGAGAAAATGGAGGAGCTCTCGTGCACTCCTTCTCCAACGCCGTCCGCCTCGTCACGATGCGCGTGCACCGCGGGATGCGGGAATGAGCCGAGCCGAGCTCCCGTGTTGGTTTTGTTGATTGGGAATCTGTAGATATTTTTTGTTGTCGTTTCCATCCGGATTTTCTCGGCTCTTCCTTGTCACATTGCATCCAGATTTTATCGGCTCTCCCTTATCGCCGTGCGTCCGGGTTTTCTCGGCTCTTGTTCCCACGAAGCTTCTAGGGTAGGAAGAGGATCTTATCCTTTATAAACAGACGAGGACATAGGCTCATCGTACATCAGAGACATACAAGACATAAACACACTTCTATTTCCAGTTCATTGAGCATGTGCCTTCGTCTTCTCCATCCGAGTCTACGGCGTGCACCGCAGATCGGGACAGTAGGCCTTCGGAACCCTGTCTCACGAGAACCTGTACGGATGAGGGGCTATTAAATGTTGGGGGAGCGCTCAGTGCGACTACTAGCAACCACGACGTCGTGCGGCGACGAGTTTCCCGACGACAACTTCTTTCCGGACATCGGCGTCTTCTTCAATGCAATGGACGACAACACATACACTTTTTGCACCTATTTGTGGGGATTGCTATTGCCCGAAGCGTCGACATGGGGACGATAGACGCGGCGCTGGCGGAGAGCGGAGGAGGCGAGCATCAGATCGATCTGGTGTAGGGACGGCGCTACAGACCGGAAATTTCGGGATTGTAAATTATAGGGCCATTCGACGGAAAGAAAACAGAGGTCCGAAGAGTTGCTTTCCATCAGACCACAATACATGGATTTATTTCGACAAAACACTAGAAGTAAAAGGAAATAATCACGATCACACACTAATTTTCAAGATTGAACCAAAATAGTTCAATTATGATGAATTGATTTGTATTTGCAAGAAATTGAAAATCTCAATTACAAACAAGGGACGTAATAAATCTCAACATATGGACACATGAAAATATATTATATCACAAATTTTCAGGAATACACATAGTACCTCTAGCCAAGGATGGACGAATAGGAGCAAGTAAAGCATATTTTTCACCACGGACCATATACCTCTAGCAATTTAATTTAATATAAGTACAGATATAGATTCTATTGAGAACCACACAAAAATGCATTGGATTATACTCCCTCTGTTTGGGATTATAAGTCCCGCGCGGATAACTAGGTTGCCAATTTGAACAACAAAACATAAATAGTATAATATACAAATTATACCATTAGAAACTTTAAAATTATATTTTCTAATGGTATAACTTTTATATATATAAGTTATATTTTGTTGGTCAAATTAACAACCTAGATATGCGCGTAGGACCTATAATCCCAAATAGAGGGAGTAGTTCATAGGTGAACATGCATTGAGAGCTTCGTTCCAGAGAGAAAACAAAATAATTAACGTGTCGAGCTAGCTAGCTAGCTAGCTAGCCCTCATCCACAACCCCATACATATATAGGTTTATTTCGACCAATACAAGTAAAAGGAAAAAATAATCACGGGCAAACACTAATTTTATAACTCTCTGTCTTATATGATCTTTATCGATGATCGCCTCTAGCTAGCTCAGCGTCGTCCCTAACGATGATAACGGCCTCCACGGCCACGGGTGGGTCGATGGGCCAAACACCACTTGACGTATTCGCCGTCATCCGGCTGACGACGTGGCCGACGCCGGCGATAGCCAGGCGGCTGGTACCCTTCTTCCTCCATATCCGCCTCCTCATCTTCTTCCAAAGCCAAGACGTCGAGGTCTTGATGTGCCAGCCACGATGCAACGACCTGTGTGACGGTCACGTCGCAGCGCAGCACGAGGGTATCGTCGCGGATGAGATGCTCGTGGCGCCTCTCGAGCTCCGCCGTCGTGATGAACTCGTCGTGGCCGCATCCTGGCCTCGGTTCCTCGTCGCCGCCGCTCTCTCGGAAGCGGGAGGTGCCGCCCATCACGGCGTGGTTGCCGTGGTAGCTGGGGCCGACGCTGGTGAAGGCGCCGGTCTCGGCCGGGAGCTCGTACGCGTCGACGCCGGCGTGGTCCAGCAGGCTGAACTTGTACTGCGCCTGGAGGAGGAGACGCTGGGTCGTCGTCTGGTTGGTGAGCTGGAGGTAGACGGAGATGGCGTTGGAGGCGGAGGCGTCGCGGCCGTTAGGGTAGTAGTCGATGCTCCAAGAATAGCCGCCGATGATGAAGGGTTGGGACGAGAGCTTGTGGCCCGGGAGGAGCTTCTTTGTCTCGGAGTAGCCGTCGATGCGGAGCAGATGGAACCCCTTCACCTCCCTGGCCACGATGCTCGAGGCCGACCGCGACGAACAACGACCATGGCCGGCGGCGGACATGATTATTAGTGAATTTTGGTCGATCGATCTATAAATTTTCTAGGCTACTAGTACGGTTATTTACGGAGTATATATATTGATCGGGGTCGGTGATAGATCGATCGGGATGTCGGTTAGGATCGACTAAGTTTAGGAAACCTATACCGACGAGGACCGACTAACCGACTATCTAAGCCGTACAAACCGCGGCCGGACGATCCGAGCTGAGCGGCCATCCTCCTCTCTTTCTTTTTTCCTTCAAAGTTCAGAGACCGAGAGTAGCGAATCAATCAAGCCCCGCGGCAGCGAACGCGCCTTTCACTAGCTATTAGCACTAAGAGCATCTCTAGCACACACCAATAAAACATCCGATCCAGAAAATTCTGGCGGTTTTTCGGGCCGGGTCATAAAATCTGGCATAAACAGACACCATAAACACGGCCCGACTCGGAACTTTTTTTCGGGCCCCTGGGAATCAACCCCCTCGACCCATAAATCCCCGGTTCCGAGCTCGTTTTCCAGGTCTCGATCCATTTCTTCGCCACCCGCCCCCTCCACGCCGTCGCCGTGCACCACTTCTCAATTTCTCGCCAGCGATAGCAGATCCGGTGAGCCCGATTTTGTGTACATGCTAGGGTTTAGTGGCGGAGACGTCAGATCCCTGTAGTATTTATGTTTAATTCGTGTTTTGTACATATATGATCGTGTCAGTACTATGTATGAACTATGCTCGCGTTTTCAAATCTCTCGTGAATGTTCAAAAATCTCGTTTTTGCGATTCGAAATTGTGGTTTATGTTCTGGCCATCGTGTTCTTCGAGAAAAAACTAGCTCGAATGCGACCCGGGAACGCGTTTTTCGATGTCTGCTAGAGATCCTGACTGAAGAGGATCAAGAACGACCATGAGGCGTCTGGCTCTAGTATCCAGCGCTCTCGGCAGTCGGACTTCCTCTACGGCACATCCTTGCCGCCTCCACCGCGGCCGAAGGAGTTCCGGGGCCGCCCTGTGGGGAACTACCCGCCACTGCGGGGTAGCCGTAGCCGGCGGTAATTCCTCGTTGCAAACTGCGAGCGCCGGTGGAGGGAGGGCTGGGGCATCAGCCACAAGGATGTATCCCTCCCCACCGGCTGGCACCTCAAAGGGCTGGCGGAGGAGATCCACCGCCAGATCAGCAACCTCTCGCAGTGCCAACGGTGGGAGAGGTGCTACCACTCTGAGGACTACTTGGTAATGTTCCTCGAGTGGGAGCACAAGGTGCGGCGCGCGACCACCATCTGTCGTGACATTGAAGGGAATATGCCCGAGAGGCAATAATAAAGTGGTTATTATCGTATTCTTTATTTATAATAAATATTTATTTTGCATACTATAATTGTATTAATACGGAAACGTTAATACATGTGTGTTTAATAAACAAAAAGGAAGTTCCTAGTTATGCCTCTCTTATAAACTAGCTCGTTGATTAACAAGATGATCAAAGGTTTTCTGATCATGGACATTGAATGTTGTTAATAACGAGGTCACAACATTAGTGTAATGATGTGATGAACATTCATCCGAAGTATAGCATTACGATCAAAGTCATTGAGTTTATATTGCTATAACAACTTACGAAGTGATCCTAATCCTTAGAACATGAGATCATGTCGATCACTAACACCGGAAGAGTTTCTTGTTGATATCAAACGTCACACCGTAACTGGGTGATTATAAAGATGGCTTCAAAACTACTAAAGTGTTATGTTGAGAATCATGGATCAAGAGTGGAATTTGTTCATCCCAATCATGTCTGCATTATTCGCGAACCGTAGGGTGACACACTTAAGGGATGCCCACACCATTCGGAGCAAATGATATGTCAGAAAAAGAAAAGGAAATCACATGAATTTATTTCACTAGACACACTGTTTCAGTTGAAATTGCTGAAACTGGTTCTGCATGTGAAATGAAATACTAGCAAGGGTTTTATGTGAATGTTTGCTAATTAAAGTAATTAAAAAAATTCTGAATAAATAAAAAAAGAGTTTTATTTAAATGAGAGTTTGTATTAAATTTGGTGGAAATTTAATGCATGTGAGTGAATTTTTGAGTGGAGGCTCTTTTATGGGAGTGGAGGCTTTTCATTTTGAGTGGAAGCTCCACCCACATGAATGTGGGAGAGGTGGGGGCAGCCCCCATGGTTGGGCACCATTGTAGGGGTTCGTAGCATGGAAAACAAAAAATTTCTACCGCATACAAACAAACAAGCCAAGATCTATCTACTAGATTGTAGCAACGAGTCGATGGAATAACTCACCCTCGAAGATTCCAAAGTGTTTAACGAGAGCGGATTCTCGTGGGTGATGTAGTCGTACTCTTGCCGATCTCAAGATCGCGTAGACGATCCTTCCGGCGCTGCGTTCCGGCAGCGCTCCCGCAGTCGGTCACATGTTCGGTACTCGATGAAGACCTTCCTCTCCCTTGTTCCAGCAGGCAGCAGAGGTTGTAGCACTCTCCTCGTGATTCCGGCAGCACGACGGCGTGGCACTAGAAGTAGAGGGGAGATCTCGCAGGGCTTCGCCTTAAGCCGGAGCGAGTATGGTGGACTATGAGAGAGGCCTCGGTGATCTAGGGTTTAGACGCACCAAGGAGAGAGGGCTAGGCCGGCGGCTAGGGCTTGGGGAAGCCCAAGTCGGTGGCTAGGGTTTGCCCTAGGCGGCGGCGGCAGCAGCAGGAGGTGGTGGCGCCGGCGTCTTAGGGCTAGGGTTTGGAGAGGGCAAGGTGTAGGTCTTCGAGGGGCAGCCCTGCCCCTCCTTATATAGGTGGGAGGGCGCGACCAAGGGGAGGGGAGTCCCTCCCCAACTCGGCCTCCTTGGCCGGCGGTGGAGGGAGAGGGACTTCCTTCCCAAGTAGGTTTCGTACTCTCCCTCCACCAAGCAAAATAGCCGTTTGACTTTTCAAATTGGCGTTTGACTTTTCAAACTAGGATTTGATTTATCCCTTTATTTTGCTCAGCAATGACACCTAGTACATGACGCAACCATTCCAACTTGTTATGACACATTCATGTACCCTTCCCCTCCGGAGTGTCGTATAGTCCAGAACCTTCTAGAACATTCCCGATGAAAACACGGGAACCATTCTCCAACCCCGAAACAGGACTTTCCTTATATGAATCCTATTCTCCGGACCATTCCGTATCTCCTCGTGATATCCCGGATCCCATCCGAGACTCCGAACAACATTCGGTCTCTTACTCATCATTCCATAACTACTCAACAACATCGAATCCTTAAGTGTGTCTCCCTACGGTTCGTGAATTATGCGGACATAATCGAGACACTTCTCCGATCAATAACCAATAGAGGAATCTGGAAATTCATATGGTTCCCACATATTTCTACGATTACTTTGCGATCGAATGAACCACTTACATACGATACCAATTTCCCTTTGTCTCACGATAGTTTACTTATCCGAGGTTTTGATCGTTACTGATAAGTACTCTTTTCTTGTTCCCGTGATATGTGATCCCTTGTGAGATAGTCACATGCTTGCAAGCTAATTGGATGACATTCCACCGTGAGGGCCCAGAGTATATCTATCCGTCATATGGATGCACAAATCCCACTCTTGATCCATGTGTCTCAACCAATACTTTCCAAACACTCAATGCCACCTTTATAGCCACCCAGTTACGGTGTGGTGTTTGATGTCATCAAAGCATCCTTCCGGTGATGGTGATAAGCATGATCTCATGGTCGAAGGAATTAGGTTACTATGTATCAGAAAGCATATAGCAATTGAACTATTAAAATGACTTGATCTTTATGCTACGCTTATCTATAGGAGTATGTCCATCATATCATTCTCCTAACGATATGATCTTGTTGTTAATAACATCTCAATGTTCATGATAGGGAAACCATACTCATTTATTAACCAACAAGCTAGTATTATAAAGAGGCTTTACCAGGGACTCTAATTTAGTTTACAAATCACACAAGTATTAATGTTTCCTTGTTAATACTATTATAGCATGAATTTAAACATTTATCATAAACACAAAGATATAATAATAACTACATTTATTATTGCCTCTAGGTGTAGGGGTTCGTAGCATGGAAAACAAAAATTTTCTATCGCATACAAACAAACAAGCCAAGATCTATCTACTAGATTGTAGCAACGAGTCGATGGAATAACTTACCCTCGAAGATTCCAAAGTGTTTAACGAGAGCGGATTCTCGTGGGTGATGTAGTCGTACTCTTTCCAATCTCAAGATCGTGTAGACGATCCTTCCAGCGCCACGTTCCGGCAGTGCTCCCGCAGTCGGTCACACGTTCGGTACTCGACGAAGACCTTCCTCTCCCTTGTTCCAGCAGGCAGCGGAGGTTGTAGCACTCTCCTCGCGATTCCGGCAGCACAACGGCGTGGTACCGGAAGTAGAGGGGAAATCCCGCAGGGCTTCGCCTTAAGCCGGTGCGAGTATGGTGGAGTTTATGAGAGAGGCTATTAGTGGTCTAGTAATTAGACACACCAATTAGAAGGCTCTAAACCAATTAGAAGGCTCTAAACCGTTGGCTAAAGCAATTAGAAGCTCTAAACCAAAACGGCTCTAAACCGGAGATCTAGAGGTGAAACTTATGTGTCTCTAGGAGGAGCCCTGCCCCTCCTTTTATGGGAGGGAGGTCCTTGGCGCGCCAGGGGAGGGAGGGAGTCCCTCCCCAACTCGGCCTAGGGCTGGGCGCCGGCCTGGAGGAGTCCAACTCCTCCTCCAGGTTGGTTCCAACTCCTCTTGCTTGTTTCCCACAGTTTCCTGTTTCCCACAGTTTCCTGTTTTAGCCGTTTGACTTTCAAACTGCCAATTTGACTTTCATGTTTCTGGAACAGCAAGAACACTTAGTACATGATGCAATCACTCAATGACACACTCATGTACCCTTCCCCCCCGGAGTGCCGGACAATCCGGAACCTTCTAGAACATTCCCGATGAAAACACCGGAATCATTCCCGAACTCCGAAACGGGACTTTCTTTATATGAATCTTATTCTCCGGACCATTCCGGATCACCTCGTGATATCCCGGATCCCATCCGAGACTCCGAACAACATTCGGTCTCTTTCTCATAATACCATAACTACTCAAACAACGTCGAATCCTTAAGTGTGTCTCCCTACGGTTCGTGAATTATGCGGACATGATCGAGACACTTCTCCGAACAATAACCAATAGAGGAATCTGGAAATTCATATGGCTCCCACATATTTCTACGATTACTTTGCGATCGAATGAACCACTTACATACGATACCAATTTCCCTTTGTCTCACGATATGTTACTTATCCGAGGTTATGATCGTCGGTATCTCTGCATACCTAGTTCAACCTCGTTACTGATAAGTACTCTTTTCTCGTTCCCGTGATATGTGATCCCTTGTGACCAAGTCACATGCTTGCAAGCTAATTGGATGACATTCCACCGAGAGGGCCCAGAGTATATCTATCCGTCATGTGGATGGACAAATCCCACTCTTGATCCATGTGTTTCAACCAATACTTTCCGAACACTTAATGCCACCTTTATAGCCACCCAGTTACGGTGTGGTGTTTGATGTCATCAAAGCATCCATCCGGTAAAGGTGATATGCATGATCTCATGGTCGAAGGAATTAGGTTACTATGTATCAGAAAGCATATAGCAATTGAACTATTGAAATGACTTGATCTTTATGCTACGCTTATCTATAGGAGTATGTCCACCATATCATTCTCCTAACGATATGATCTTGTTGTTGATAACATCTCAATGTTCATGATAGGGAAACCACAATCATTGATCAACCAACAAGCTAGTGAAGTATAGAGGCTATACTAGGGACTTCAAATTAAGTTTACAAAACACACAAGTATTAATGTTTCCTTGTTAATACTATTATAGCATGAATGTAAACATTTATCATAAACACAAAGATATAATAATAACTACATTTATTATTGCCTCTAGGGCATATCTCCAACACTAGGGCATATCTCCAACAGTCTCCCACTTGCACTAGAGTCAACTAATCTACATTACATGGTAATATATCGAACACCCATGGCAGTTTGGTGTTGGTCATGTTCTACCCTCGGGAGAGGTTTAGTCAACGGATCCGCCATATTCAGATCTGTGTGTACTTTGCAAATCTTTATGTCACCATCTTGGACATGTTCTCGAATAGCGTGGAAACTTAGCTTGATGTGCTTCAGCTTCTTGTGTGACCTTGGTTCTTGCGCGTTGGCTATGGCGCCCATGTTATCACAGTAGATAGACATTGGGTCCAGCGCACTTGGAACCACACCGAGCTCTGTAATGAACTCTTTCATCCATATCGCTTCTTGTGAAGCCTTCGAAGCAGCTATGTATTCCGATTCAGTTGAAGATCTCGCCACAACGCTTTGCGTTGCACTCCTCCAGCTAACTGATGCACCATTCAAAGTAAATACGTATCCAGATTGTGATTTAGAATCATCTGGATCGGTGTTCCAACTAGCATCGGTGTAACCATTAACAACGAGCTGTTCATCACCTCCATAAGAAAGAACCATATCCTTAGTTTTTCTCAAGTACTTAAGGAAGTTTTTGACCGTTGTCCAATGATCCATTCCTGGATCACTTTGATATCTGCTAGTCAAACTAACAGCATATGCAATGTCGGGTCTAGTACATAGCATGGCATACATTAGAGATCCTATGGCTGATGCATAGGGAGTCTTACTCATCCTTTCTCTATCTTCTGTCGTTGCTGGACTTTGAGTTTTACTCAAGGTCGTATTGGGCAACATGGGCAAGAACCCTTTCTTGCTATCTTCCATTCCAAACCTCTTTAGAACTTTGTCCAAATATGTACTTTGTGACAATGATATTAGGCGTCTCGATCTATCTCTATAAATCTTTATGCCTAATATGTAAGCTGCTTCGCCAAGATCTTTCATTGAAAAACTATTATTCAAATATTCCTTGACACTATTAAGAAGGTCTACATCATTCCCAATCAACAATATGTCATCTACATATAGTATTAAGAATGCCACAGAGCTCCCACTCACTTTCTTGTAAATACAAGCTTCTCCATAAGTTTGTATAAAACCAAAACTTTTGATTACTTTATCAAAACGTTAATTCCAACTTCGGGATGCTTGCTTCAATCCATATATGGACCGTTGAAGTTTGCATACCTTGTTAGCATCTTTAGGATCGACAAAACCTTTGGGTTGCATCATATACAACTCTTCATCAATGTCTCCATTGAGGAATGCTGTTTTGACATCCATCTGCCATATCTTATAATCATAATATGCAGCGACTGCTAACATAATCCTCATAGACTTTAGCTTCGCTACTGGTGAGAAGGTCTCATCGTAGTCAACTCCTTGAATTTGTCGAAACCCTTTTGCGACAAGTCGAGCTTTATAGACAGTAACATTACCATCACCATCTGTTTTCTTCTTGAAAATCCATTTATTCTCGACAGCCTTCCGGCCATCCGGTAAGTCTACCAAAGTCCATACTTGGTTTTCGTACATGGGTCCAATCTCGGATTTCATGGCTTCTTGCAATTTATTGGAATCTGGGCTCATCATCGCTTCCTCATATGTCGCAGGATCATCGGAGTTGTCCACCAACATGACACTCATAACGGGATCATACCAATCAGGAGTGGTACGAGTTCTCGTTGACCTGCGAGATTCTGTAGCAACTACAACCGAAGTTTCATGATCATCATCATTAGCTTCCTCTCTTATTGGTGCAGGCACCACAGGAACTTCTTCCGGTGTTACGCTACTCGCAAGTTCGAGAGAAGGTTCGACAACCTCGTCGAGTTCTACTTTCCTTCCAGTCACTTCTTTCGAGAGAAATTCCTTCTCTAGAAAGGATCCATTCTTGGCAACGAAGATTTTGCCTTCGGGTCTATGATAGAAGGTATACCCAATAGTTTCCTTTGGGTATCCTATGAAGACGCATTTTTCCGCTTTGGGTTTAAGCTTGTCCGGATGTAACTTCTTTACATAGGCTTCGCAACCCCAAATTTTAAGAAACGACAATTTAGGTTTCTTCCCAAACCATAATTCATACGGTGTCGTTTCAACGGATTTAGATGGTGCCCTATTTAAAGTGAATGCGACTGTTTCTAATGCATAACCCCAAAATGATAGCGGTAAATCTGTAAGTGACATCATAGAACGAACCATATCTAAGAGAGTTCGATTACGACGTTCGGACACACCATTACACTGTGGTGTTCCCGGCGGTGTCAATTGTGAAAGTATTCCGCATTTCTTCAAATGCTCGCCAAACTCGTAAATTAGATATTCACCTCCACGATCAGATCGTAGAAATTTAATCTTCTTGTTACATTGATTCTCCACCTTACTTTGAAATTCCTTAAACTTCTCGAAAGTTTCGGACTTATGTTTCATGAAATAGATATACCCATATCTACTCAAGTCATCCGTGAAGGTAAGAACATAACGATAACCACCGAGTGATGCTACACTCATTGGACCACACACATCGGTATGTATGATTTCCAATAAGCCCGTAGCTCGCTCCATCATACCAGAAAATGGAGTCTTAGTCATTTTACCCATCAGACATGCTTCGCATCTTTCAAGTGATTCGAAATCAAGTGATTCAAGAAGTCCATCAGAATGGAGTTTCTCCATACGCTTCACTCCAATGTGACCAAGACGACAGTGCCACATATAGGTCGAGTTATCGCTCAATTTCAAACGTTTAGCTTCAATGTTATTAATATGTGTATTTCCACTATCGAGATTCAATAAGAATAGACCATCTATCAAAGGTGCATGTGCATAAAACATATTACTCATATAAATCGAACAACCATTATTCTCGGACTTAAACAAGTAACTGTCTCGCAATAAACAAGATCCCGATATAATGTTCATGCTTAACGCAGGCACCAAATGACAATTATTTAAGTATAAAACTAATACCGATGGTAGATGAAGAGGTAGCGTGCCGACCGCGATCACATCAAACCTTGATCCATTTCCTACGCGTATCGTCACCTCGTTCTTCGCTAGCTTCTGTTTATTCTGCAGCACCTGTTTCGAGTTACAAATGTGAGCAACCGAACCAGTATCAAATACCCACGCACTACTACGAGTACTAGTGAGATACACATCAATAACATGTATATCGGATATACCTTTCTTCTTGATGTTGCCGTTCTTCAAATCCGCCAAGTACTTTGGGCAATTCCGCTTCCAGTGACCTTCTCCCTTGCAGTAAAAGCACTCAGTATCAGGCTTAGGTCCAGCCTTGGTCTTCTTCGTCGGTGCGGTAACTTTCTTACCACCCTTCTTGAAGTGTCCCTTTTGCTTAGACTTGCCTTTCTTGAATTTGGTGGTCTTATTGACCATCAACACTTGGTGCTCTTTCTTGATCTCCACTTCTGCAGATTTTAACATGGAGAAGATTTCTGGCAATTGCTTGTTCATGCTTTGCATATTGTAGTTCATCACAAAGTTCTTGTAACTCAGTGGTAGTGATTGGAGGACACAGTAAATCCCCAAAGCATTAGGAATCACAATACCCAAGCTTTAAAGTTTGTTTGCGTGCCCAGACATCTTAAGCACATGCTCACTGACGCAGCTGCCTTCTTCCATCTTGCAGTTAAAGAACTTTTCAGAAGCCTCATAGCTCTCAACTGCCGCGTGAGTCTCAAATATCAGTTTGAGTTCACGGATAATATCATGTGGGTCTGAATTCTCAAACCTTTTCTGAAGCTTCGATTCTAAACCATACAAGATAGCACACTGAACTGTGGAGTACTAAGTCTTTCGAGCGAGGTAAACATTCTTTACTTCATCGGTAACAGTAGCTGCAGGAGGGTCACCCAGCGGTGCATCCAGCACATAGGTCAAATTACCAGCATTGAGGACAATCCTCAAATTGCGGAACCAATCCGCGAAGTTGCTTCCATTGTTTTCAACTTTTCTTTCTCTAGGAACGCATTAAAATTGATGGTAGGGGCCGCCATTGATCTACAACATATTTGCAATAGTTTAGACTAACTTTATGACAAATTGAGTTCTAATTAATAGTTAAATTAATCTAGGTGAACTCCCACTCAAAAAAATATCCCTCACATTGTTTTAGTGATCACACGAACCAAATCCACCACATCAAAACCGATCATCACGAGAGTTGATGTAGCTTCAATGGCGAACAATCGACATGTTCATCATATCTACTATATGATTCATGCTTTACCTTTCGGTGATCCGTGTTCCGAGACCATGTCTGTACATGCTAGGCTCGTCAAGATCAAACCTTAGCTTCCGCATGAGCAAATCTGGCTTGCTCACGTTGTATACACTTGCAGAATCTAACACACCCGATCATCACGTGGTGCTTCGAAACAACAAGCTTTAGCAACGGTGCTTACTAAGGATGAACACTTTAGAACATGAAATTTATGTGCATGAGGGATCATCTTATAATGCTACCGTCGTTAACTAAGCAATACAAGATGCATAAAGGATTAACATCACATGCAATTCATAATATGTGATATGATATGGCCTTTCTTCTTTGTTCTTCTGATCTCCATCTTCAAGCACGAACATGATCTCCATCATCACCGACATTGCATCAAGGTCAATGACGCTGCTCCATGGTTGTCGTCCACTAGCTTCAACTATTACAACTATTTTGAATAGACACGTGGGTCTTAACAGAAATTAAAGACAACCATATGGCTCCTGCCGGTTGCCAACTTACAATAAGGAACATTGCATACATCAAATATAATCACAATCATGGCCATATCACATCACAGCACACCCCTGCAAAACAAAGTTAGACGCCTCTAATTTCTTTGCATATTTTACGTGGTTTGGGCTTTCAAT
Organism: Avena atlantica; assembly: GCA_910589765.1. Lineage (NCBI taxonomy): Eukaryota > Viridiplantae > Streptophyta > Magnoliopsida > Poales > Poaceae > Avena > Avena atlantica. The sequence goes on from OU342739.1 coordinate 574,377,781, forward strand.
AATTGTCGATCTAACTTACGAACAAGAACCACCACGTTGATGTTTGAACTATCAAGTGCCCGTTGTAAATTGGATCTATACTATAATGGGAGAGACAGACACCCACAAATCCACTTATGCAATACAAGTTGCATGTTGAGCGTGGAGCAAGTCTCATGAATGATGTCATGTAAGGTTAGCCCGGGCCGCTTCATCCCATCATACCGCAAGATGCAAAGTACACAAGAAGCAATTGATAATAAAAGCACCGCCACCCATAATGACCATTGTGTTCTACTCGTGCAACAGATCTACATATAGACACGGCTCTGATACCACTATAGGGGTTCGTAGCATGGAAAACAAAAATTTTCTACCGCATACAAACAAACAAGCCAAGATCTATCTACTAGATTGTAGCAACGAGTCGATGGAATAACTCACCCTCGAAGATTCCAAAGTGTTTAACGAGAGCGGATTCTCGTGGGTGATGTAGTCATACTCTTGCCGGTCTCAAGATCGCGTAGACGATCCTTCCGGCGCTGCGTTCCGGCAGAGCTCCCGCAGTCGGTCACACGTTCGGTACTCGATGAAGACCTTCCTCTCCCTTGTTCCAGCAGGCAGTGGAGGTTGTAGCACTCTCCTCATGATTCCGGTAGCACGACGGTGTGGTACTGGAAGTAGAGGGGAGATCTCGCAGGGCTTCGCCTTAAGCCGGAGCGAGTATGGTGGACTATGAGAGAGGCCTCGGTGATCTAGGGTTTAGACGCACCAAGGAGAGAGGGCTAGGCCGGCGGCTAGGGCTTGGGGAAGCCCAAGTCAGCGGCTAGGGTTTGCCCTAGGCGGCGGCGGCAACAGCAGGAGGTGGTGGCGCCGGCGGCTTAGGGCTAGGGTTTGGAGAGGGCAAGGTGTAGGTCTTGGAGGGGCAGCCCTGCCCCTCCTTATATAGGTGGGAGGGCGCGGCCAAGGGGAGGGGAGTCCCTCCCCAACTCGGCCTCCTTGGCCGGCAGTGGAGGGAGAGGGATTTCCTCCCCAAGTAGGTTTCCTACTCTCCCTCCACCAAGCAAAATAGCCGTTTGACTTTTCAAATTGGCGTTTGACTTTTCAAACTAGGATTTGATTTATCCCTTTATTTTGCTCAGAGATGACACCTAGTACATGATGCAACCATTCCAACTTGTTATGACCCATTCATGTACCCTTCCCCTCCGGAGTGCCGGACATTCCGGAACCTTCTAGAACATTCCCGATGAAAACACCGGAACCATTCTCCAACCCCGAAACGGGACTTTCCTTATATGAATCTTATTATCCGGACCATTCCGGATCTCCTCGTGATATCCCGGATCCCATCCGAGACTCCGAACAACATTCGGCCTCTTACTCATCATTCCATAACTACTCAACAACATCGAATCCTTAAGTGTGTCTCCCTACGGTTCGTGAATTATACGGACATAATCGAGACACTTCTCCGATCAATAACCAATAGAGGAATCTGGAAATTCATATGGTTCCCACATATTTCTACGATTACTTTGTGATCGAATGAACCACTTACATACGATACCAATTTCCCTTTGTCTCACGATAGTTTACTTATCCGAGGTTTTGATCGTCGGTATCTCTGCATACCTAGTTCAACCTCGTTACTGATAAGTACTCTTTTCTCGTTCCCGTGATATGTGATCCCTTGTGAGCTAGTCACATGCTTGCAAGCTAATTGGATGACATTCCACCGAGAGGGCCCAGAGTATATCTATCCGTCATATGGATGGACAAATCCCACTCTTGATCCATGTGTCTCAACCAATACTTTCCAAACACTCAATGCCACCTTTATAGCCACCCAGTTACGGTGTGGTGTTTGATGTCATCAAAGCATCCTTCCTGTGATGGTGATAAGTATGATCTCATGGTCGAAGGAATTAGGTTACTATGTATCAGAAAGCATATAGCAATTGAACTATTAAAATGACTTGATCTTTATGCTACGCTTATCTATAGGAGTATGTCCATCATATCATTCTCCTAACGATATGATCTTGTTGTTAATAACATCTCAATGTTCATGATAGGGAAACCACAATCATTTATTAACCAACAAGCTAGTATTATAAAGAGGCTTTACTAGGGACTCTAATTTAGTTTACCAATCACACAAGTATTAATGTTTCCTTGTTAATACTATTATAGCATGAATTTAAACATTTATCATAAACACAAAGATATAATAATAACTACATTTATTATTGCCTCTAGGGCATATCTCCAACAGCCATGCCCCTTGGGTGCCCCCTCTCCCCTATAAAAGGCCCCCCTCTCCCCTATAAAAGGCCCCCCTCTCATCCTCTCAAAGCACACCTCCTCGCGAAGTATCTCTCTCCCCCTTTAGAATTTCCCCATGGTCTCGGATCAGCGAGATACATGTTCCCGGTGGCTTTTTCTGGAAGGATTTGTTGCTTTCACTGCTTCGCTGGAAAGAGGGCGCGGAGGTTGTCGGGGTACCCGTACGTGTGTGCGCACAGATGCACCACTACTTTGAGGTGATGGACTTGATCATGTTGGACTGGACCAGATGGACTTCATCACGATCTTGAGATCGGCAAGCGTTCGTCTACATCATCCACGAGTACAACCTCGTTAACGCTATTCGGTCTTCGAGGGTATGTATTCTATGGATGTATATCCACCCGTTGCTTGTATCTAGTAGATAGATCTTGGTACTTAGATGTTCCCATTGTAGGAAATTTTTTGTTTTCTATGCTGCGAACCCTACAGTAGTATCAGAGCCGGATCTATGCGTAGATGCTTTGCACGGGTAGTAGACATATGAGTATGTGGGCGATGATGATCATTTTATTGCTTCTTAGTTGTACTTTGGATATTTGTGGCATAGTGGGATGAAGCGGCCTGGACAAACTTTACATGTCCTCGCACATGAGACCTGTTCCACGCTTGACATGCAATTAGTTTTGCATAAGTGGCTAGCGGGTGTCTGTCTCTTCTACTATAGTCAATATCTAATTTGCAACGAGTTGTCAACAATTTGGTTATCCTCGTTGTGGTTCATGTTCGTAGGTAAGAACAGTTCTATCTTCGAAAGCCCTAAACCACGTAAAACTTGCAATGGATAAATTAGAGGCGTCTAGTTTAGATTGTTGCTGGGCTAGTGTTATGATATGGTAATGTTGTAAATAGAAGTATAAGATGATATTCTTACAACACACATAACGTGTAGGTTCCATAGACCTTGGCCTTACACATAGAGGTATGATAGAGATCATACCACGGTGCACATGATGGAGATCAGATGCGATAACCATATCATTTCACTTACAAACATGTGATGTTTGATTGCATCTTATATTGCTCGTTTGGCGTTTTATTAGCATAATAAGATGATCCCTTATTTAGATATCAAGATAAAAATGTGTTCTTCCTTAAGTATGCACCGATAATGTTTCGTCGCTTCAAGACATCACGTGATGATCGGGTGTACTTGAATCCACGAGCACATATCGGGTGTAAGACAGTTACACACGCGAATACTAAGGTTCTTATTTGGCGATCCTAGCATGTACAGACATGGCCTCGGAACACGGACCGAAAGGTTAAGCATGAGTCATATGTTTTGATATGATGACCATATGGATGCTCGCCTTTGAAGCTACGCCGACTCGCGTGATGATCGGACTTGGTGTAGTGGATTTGGTTCATGTAATCACTAAAAAGACAAAAGGGATGTCGTTTTTGAGTGGGAGTTCATTTCTAATTTGGATTAGTAGAACTCAATTTATCATAAATTAAATCAAAGTGAATTTGCATAATTTGTTGTAGTGATTGGCATTCGTTCACCACCTTATGTATAGTTGTAATTGAGATAATAGAACTATAAAATTCTGGATATTTACTTTACGAACTGGTATCGTATTGTGTTGAGTGTCAATCTAAAGTTTAAAGTCCTATTACAAACTTTCAGCAAACTCTGTTTACTCCATGAAATTTGATAATTCGTATTAAATCGAGAGTAACAATTTCAGTGTTAGTATCTTAAGTATCATGTTTGCCTCCATGATTCTTGATTGTTTTAATATCAAGTTTATCTAGGAGCCAAAAGAATTGTTTCATAAACCATCATGTCTGGCAGATATAACGATATCTAAAACAATATTTTGGTTGCAATATCATAGAGTATAATATATGTTCTCATATTGGATGAGAATTTGCAAAGGTTAGAGATGCTAGACATCCTAATCATCCAAAAGGGTTTTGGAAAATAATGTTATACTCACGATTCGCCTTTATAAGCTATAGTAGCTAGATCGTGAAAGTCGTCATGATAAGGATGAATAGAAGATGTATGTAAAGTGTTTACTACACTAAAAGATTACTAAAGAATGGATTTTGAAAGAATGCCGATCATTTGATGATGGTGATCTACTTCAAAGTGCAGGTCCAAAGGTATTATTATTTAAATATAAAAGCTTTGGACTATGTGTCATGTATATGGCGCCACTGTTGATATTGATAGATTCTTTTAAAAAGTAAAAGGAAATGCTGAAAGAGAATCTATAAAATATATTTGGCAGAAAAGAAAAGATTGGAAATATCCAGTTTAGATATATGGATGATATACATGTTATGGTTATATTCTTTGCTTGTTAAACAATGTGGTTCTTGGGTATTGGATACCGAATTGGTTGGTATGAAATTTCATACAGAACGACGCAATTCATGAACCACAATGGCCTAAGTAACTAGCAAGATAATATGTGATGATGTTCATTGAAAACAAACAAACCGTTGTTTGTATTTCTCGTTGACATCAAAGCTTGACTTTAAGGCCTCGTTTGATTCATAGGATCTTAAAACAAAGGAATAGGAATAGGAATAGGAATAGGAATTTGGTAGGAATGCATGTGAAAAACTATAGGAACCGGGAACACGGGAATTCTTTCTTGGTGGTCGTTTGAAATGAAGGAAAGGAAAAACATAGGAATTTAATGGTAATTTAGTTATCTTGATTAATAGGCATAGATAACCAAAGGACAACAGGCGTTAGGTACATATCACAACTGGCATTAACTTTGATATGCCTCGTTTCACGCAAAGGAATGAAAAAAAGAGCTTAGAGTGGATTCTTTTTTTCCCTTGATTTTCCTAAGAATCTGGTTGCAAAGGAAAATTTCCTTCAGAATTCCTTTAGTGCATTCCTTTGAATCAAACAGTGATACAGTGCATATTCCTATATGAATAGGAATCCTATACGTTTCCTATGAAAATCCTGTGAATCAAACGAGGCCTAAGATTTTTTTTAATAATTGTTATTTAAATCAGGTATTATAAGAACAAATGTTGTTCAAATAATTACCGTATTCCATATAAGATGGATGATTTACAAATCTAGTTGGAGAAATTACATCCATAAAAACTAATGTTGAAATGTCGCAAGACAAATGGTTGAAAGATCATTTACGAAGTGACATCGCCGTTCAAATTATATTGGAAAGAAAACATGAAGAATCTCCATATTCATAGATTTTTGGAGTCTTTGATTTGATCAAGTGATGCTTGTGAGTCTTTCCTCGGGATAATTAAAACTACGTTCAAAGGCCAAAGAAGAACGAATGACTAAAATATTGGAATTTATACATATCGATGTATGTAGTCCATTATGTGTATTCGTAAGCGATGGGTTTCAACTTCACATACTTTCTCCAGAAATTTAAGTGAATATTCACTTAATGAGAAAGAAATATGAAATATTTGAAAAACGTTTCAAAGACTTTCAAGATGAAGTGGAAAATCATTGTAACAAGAAAATAAATGATTTATGATTTTATCATAAAGGGATTTATTTGAGTTACAAGTGTAACAAGAAAATAAATGAATTATGATTTTATCATAAAGGGTGAGTTGCAAGTTTAGCAAAACACCTAGATTTACATCTCCTGAAACACCATAGGAGTATGGAGTTTTTGAGATTTGTAATAAAACCTTGTTTGACATGGTTGGATCAAAAGTGTTATTTATAAAACTGCCATTATGTTTTAAAAGATTAAAGCTTTGGAGACAACCGCTTTTACACTGAAAAGAGCTTCATCTTGATCCGTTGAAATGACACCATATGAGTTATGGTTTGGGGTAAAACCCAAGTTGTCATTTCTTAAATTTTGGTATGCTAAACATAAGTAAAATGTTTACAACCGAAGTCGGGTGAGCATGTCTTTGTAGGTTATTTCTAATAACAATTGGTTATTCCTCCATAACACCAAAGACAAAAGGGTTTGTCGCTTGAAATGTGAAGTTTCTTGAAAAAGAATTTTTTCGCAAAAGTTAAGTGGGAGGACAATAGAACTTTGATAAGGTTAACAAACCTTAGCTAAATGTGTTGAGTAGTGCAGCGCCAGAAGTGGTTCTGGAGGCTGGCATAATGCTCATAGCTTATGTGCCTCAAAGGTTTTGGTAACGGAGATCTAAGTTCTTATTGAACCAAGTCGGTCGGATAAACAATCAAATGCTAAGATTTGAGAGTAAATCATTGATGTTTGACAATGATGAACCGACTACATGCAAAGAAGCGATGATGGGCCCTGACTCCATCAAGTGGCTTCAAGCCATAAAATCCGTGATATTTCCATACACGATAAATCAAGTTTTGAACTTGGAAGACCCTCCGGAAAGGTGTAAAAACCTATCGGTCGTATTTGGATCTATAAAGAAATAGACATGGATGTTTCACATCTATGAAATAGTCGACATGTCATAAAGTATTTTACGACAATGTTCAAGGAGTTGACTATAAAAAGATTTGATCTTTCATAGTGATATTTAGTCTGGACGGATTAAAGTAGCAACCACTACATATAATTTGGTATATGATAGATGAATAAACAAAACAAAGTTCTTCTAATAGAATGGTTACCTAGGACATGTACCTGACACGATCCAAAGGGTTTTGTTAATTCAAAGGATGCTAAAAAGGCATGCAAACTTCAATGGTAGAAGTAAGCATTGCGGAGTTGGAATCTTCACAGTGATGAAAAGGAGTTTTCATCAGGAGACGATGAAGATGCTTGCATTTGCAAGAAATTAAGTGGGAGCGCTAAGACATATTTCTAATACATTATGTGGAGGACATATTGTTGATTGAAAATGATGTATCTTTTATTGACAAAGGTTAAGAATTTCATTTCGATGAAAGACTTAGGCAAAACACGAATATTTAGCATGAATGTCTATAGTGGATAGAATGTGATGCTAATATGGTTGTGCCAAGCGTACATATATGAGATATTGAAGGAGTTCAATATAGAAACGACAAGAAAAGGTTCTTGTCGCATGGAAAAGAATTGAATCAAGATTCAAGTGTATCAACACTTGATAAGTGAAACAAGATTCAAGTGCTTTAACACTTGATGAGTGAAATCACGAGAATGTTTTGATCAATCATACCATGATATGTACACATCCAGATATGTCCTATGCTCTAAGTGTTATGAGCATATACCAGAATGAATCATAAAATGATCATTGGACGATAGTGAGGATATTCTTATGATCTTTTAGAAGAACTAAGAATATATTTGTGTAGAGGTGACAAACAATTACAAATAGTTCATTGTAAAGTGTTACATTGATACTAGTTTTGTCACAAGATACAAAATTAAGTTTATCTCAATTTAAACTATGGATGGCACAATGAAATGGAAAGAAAGTTTCCATGATGGATTTGGATGAATTTCATAGTTAAGATATTGTGACGAATACTACAATAAAAAGGCTAAGTATATGACTGCTATAGTAGCAGGAAAGGAGGAAATTTGTGTCAAGTAGTTTGTTATCAAACTAAGGTGTGGTTTGCAATGGGCTAACACTAGAGATATATTGTATGACAATAGTATCGACATGTTTTAACCCCAAGTAACTAAAGGTCTAACCAAAAGACCAAATTTATACAATGCCATCTCATTAGAGAATGAGTGATGCGTGGAGACGCAAAGACATGCAAATACACACGGACCTGAAAGTGTCAGATCTGTAGATTAATTAACCACTTGCAGTTGCGTATATGGAACACCAGAAAGCCATAGGTGTTCAAAACGCAAAGTTTCTAAACTAGATTATTCTCTCTAGTGTAAGTGGGAGACTGAAGGAAATATGCCCGAGAGGCAATAATAAAGTGGTTATTATCATATTCCTTATTTATGATAAATGTTTATTTTGCATGCTATAATTGTATTAATACGGAAACGTTAATGCATGTATGTTTAATAAACAAAAAGGAAGTTCCTAGTTATGCCTCTCTTATAAACTAGCTCGTTGATTAACAAGATGATTAAAGGTTTCCTGATCATGGACATTAGATGTTGTTAATAGCGATGTCACAACATTAGTGTAATGATGTGATGAACATTCATCTGAAGTATAGCATTACGATCAAAGTCATTGAGTTTATATTGCTATAACAACTTACGAAGTCATCCTAATCCTTAGACCATGAGATCATGTCGATCACTAACACCGGAAGAGTTTCTTGTTGACATCAGATGTCACACCGTAACTAGGTGATTATAAAGATGGCTTCAAAACTACTAAAGTGTTATGTTGAGAATCATGGATCAAGAGTGGAATTTTTTCATCCCGATGACGGATAGATGTACTCTGGGCCCTCTCGATGATATCACATTGATTAGCTTGCAAGCAAGTGATTTGATCACTAGAATGTTATATCACGGGAACGAGAAAAGAGTGCATGTCGGTAACGAGATCAAACTAGGTATGGAGATACCGATGATCGAATCTTGGACATGTAATATATCGTGAAACAAAGGGATTAAGATACTAGCGTAAAAGGTTCACACGATCACAGAAGTCATCGTTGAATGTGTGGGAGTCAGTACGGATCTCCAGGTCCCGCTGCTGATTATTGATCGGAGAGGGGTCTCGATCATGTCTGCATTATTAGTGAACCGTAGGGTGACACACTTAAGGGATACCGACACCATTCGGAGCAAATGATATGTCAGAAAAAGAAAAGAAAAGCGCAGGAATTTATTTCACTAGACACCAAAACTGTTTCTATTGAAATTACTGAAACTGGTTCTTCATGTGAAATGAAATACTAGCAAGGGTTTTATGTGAATGTTTGTTAATTAAAGTAATTAAAAAAATTGAATAAATAAATAAATAAAAGAGTTTTATTTAAATGAGAGTTTGCATTAAATTTGGTGGAAATTTAATGCATGTGAGTTGATTTTTGAGTGGAGGCCCTTTTATGGGGGTGGAGGCTTTTCATTTTGAGTGGGAGCTCCACCCACATGAATGTGGGAGAGGTGGGGGAAGCCCCCATGGCTGGGCGCCATGCCCCTTGGGTTCCCGCCCTCTCCCCTATAAAAGGCCCCCCTCTCATCCTCTCAAAGCACACCTCCTCGCGAAGGATTTCTCTCCCCCTTTAGAATTTCCCCATGGTCTTGGATTAGCGAGATATATGTTCCCGGTGGTTTTTTCTGGAAGGATTTGTTGCTTCCGCTGTTTCGCTGGAGCGAGGGCGTGGAGGTTATCGGGGTACCCGTATGTGTGTGCGATCACGGATGCACCACTGCTTTGAGGTGCTGGACTTGATCGTGCTGGACCGGCTGGACCAGATGGACTTCATCACGATGTTGAGATCGGCAAGCGTTTGTCTACATCATCCACGAGTACAACCTCGTTAACGCTATTCGGTCTTCGAAGGTATGTATTCTATGGATGTATATCCACCCGTTGCTTGTATCTAGTAGATATATCTTACACCCGTTCCCATCATAGGAAAATTTTGTTTTCTATGTTGCGAACCCTACAGACATGTAGTCGGGGAAGGTCTACAACGTCCCCGACATCGACTCGGACGACGAGCACTCAGACGCCGACCTCGACAGCGAGGACGGCAACAGCGAGGAGGACGGCGACATCGTCATCAAGCAGAAGGTGGTGGACGACATCGTCGCGACCCTGCCCCCGGAGTACCGTGAGGTCCTGGCACGGGGCTACGACGAGGACCCCTTCACCGAGCAGGCCATTGCGGCCAGCGCACGAGACGAGTACGCCCTGTGGGGCGGCTACGAAGAAGCCGTTCAGTTCACCCGCCTGGTGGTGGTGCAGGCAAACGCCTAGCTGCCTCTACCGCCGCCACTACCGGGATGGGTGCCGCCGATCGCTCTGGAGGTGGGGATAGAGCTGGCGCACCTCCAGCACGGTTAGGCGATGTGGCCTAGGCAGGTGATCAATCCACCCGCGTCTGCGCCCGCTCCGGCCCTGCCACCGCCCAACCTCTGGACGCCGCCGGAGTACATCTACCTCGACCCATAGATGGACGAGGCGGCGTTGGCGCGCGAAGCTCAGTAGCTAGGGTTAGGGCTAGTTTAAATTTTGTTTTTATATTTTGAATGTAAATTAAATATGAAATGTATGAACTTTGCAGTCTCTAGCTGAACGATTTACATTTGAATCTAGAAAAAAAGGCCTCGCCCAGACACCGGATAAATGGGTCGCACCGTTGGCGCGGTTGGCCGGACCATGACCCAAAAGCAAGCACAGACCGACCCTAACGGACAGAAAAGAACCGTTTAGATCGGCCGAATGGTCGGCCCGGTAAAGATGCCATTATGGGAACCGCAGATCATGACATGCATGGGGTCCACTCCACCAACGTGTCTTTTCGGATCGATGATGCAAATCATTTTTTTTAAGAACACACAACTATATTATGAAACAATTCGAGTAGAATCACCCATTACATAAATAGGTAGTCCCTATTTTAGCTAGCTTTTAACATGACAGAACTTGCAGGTGAGGCCACTAATCTCAAATTTTAGACCTGTAGCCGCAACATCAGTACTGTTAAATTCACACCAAATAGTTTGCAGAGCTGGATGTTCAGATAGACATCACCACCATAATTCAAAATATAGTCACTCAAAAAAAAATTAAAATATAGGCCCAATACAGGGTGGTCGGCAAATGGCACAGTGGCTTAGTTGTGATGTTGGATTAACAAGGCCCAGCAACGCAGATGGCCCTCAGCGTCCAGCCTTTCGGCCCGTGTACTGCAGCAGCCCACTGCGATTTCCCACGGTTGTGGTAAATAGAGCCATTATGCTGAAGAAGCATTTTTTATGTCAACTTGCATCTAGGTAAGTAATTAGTTGTCCTTCCAATAATACGCAATGCATAGCATGTCCGAGAATCGAATGTGGTTCCGAAACAGAAAGCGTATGAGCATAGATAAAGGTGCGTGTTGAGTCCTGCATCGCACAGTTGCTACAATATTGTAAATATATTTCGATAGGAGTAAAAACATTATATCATCATGGAAAAAGAATGGTTTGCGTGACTAATCTTCCGGACACTCACCGGAAACCTGTAGCAAAAATTATGTGCAATTACAGAAAAACTGATCTTGTCGAAGACCTTAGCATAGGAATTGTGCTATTGTAGAAATCTATTTTGCTAGAGACATCGTCCAAGACTCTCGTCACTCTTAGCAAGACTCTGTACTATTCTAGAAAAACCACTCAACGATTGTACCAAAAAAATTCTTCCTATGATGCAGATTCACAGACGTGTGGTGTAAATACAAAGAATGGTTGTAGCTAAAGATTTCTTCCAAATAAACCGACGGTCGTACTTCCTCCGTTTAGAAATATAAGATGTTTTAGGTTTGTGAATGAGATGTGTCTAGACATCTTTTAGTGTCTAGATTCATTTGAACCTATATACTAAAAGATGTCTAGATACTGTTAGGAATATGCAACTTGTATTCCTCTGTGGGTCAAAGGCCACAATATATAATACATGTACATGTGTGAATATACAGGAAGCCCCCTAACATATGGAGAAACTACAATCCAAATATATACATCTAACACCCCCCCCCCCTCAAACTCATGGTGGATCCACAACACTGAGTTTGGAGAGTAAGAAATCATGCTGCGCTCTGGTCTGTGTCTTCGTGAAGAAATCCGCCAACTGTATATCTGAAGGCACATACTGAAGCGCAACAACGTGAGCCTTCACCTGACACATGTATAGAAAGCATCAACACCAACATGCTTGGTAAGATCATGCTTGACCGGATCACGTGCAGCACTAATAGCACCTGTATTGTCAGGAAAAACCAGAGTGGGTGTGGTAATAGAGACCCTAAAATCCGCAAGTAACCACCGTAACCAGGTCAGCTCAGCAGTCAACAAGGCTAGAGCACGCAACTCAGCCTCAACACTCGAACGGGAAACCGTTGTCTGTTTCTTCGTCTTCCAAGCAATGAGCGAACCACCAAGAAACACAGTAAGCAGAAAGGGAACGACGATCTGAAGGATCACTCGCCCACGTAGCGTCCGAATAGCACTGGAGCTGGAGGGAGCTGGAACGAGGAAAAAAAAGGCGACGATGGATCGTACCACGAAGATAGCGAAGAACACGGAGAAGATGACTATAGTGAACGGTGGTAGGAGCAGAAACAAACTGACTCAGAATATGAACAGGATAAGAGATGTCAGGACGAGTGACAACAAGATAAACAAGACTCCCAACAAGATGACGATAACGCGCCGAATCAGAAAAAGGATCACCATCAGTAGGTTGAAGCTTAACATTAAGCTCCATAGGGGTCTCAACAGTGCGCTCATCCCCAAGAGTAGCACGAGCAAGAAGATCCTGAATATACTTTTCCTGAGAGATGTAAAAGCCATCAGAAGTGGAGGAAACCTCAATCCCAAGAAAGTATCAAAGAGGACCAAGATCAGTCATAAGAAACTGAACACGAAGGCGAGCCTTAACAAAGGCGATATACTTAGAATCATCACCAGTAATGATCATATCATCAACATAGAGAAGAAAAGAGTGCGTCCACGAGGAGAAGTGTGAACAAACAGCGCTGGATCATGAGCACTAGGGGAGAAACCAGCAGCAGTCACTACAGAAGCAAAGCGCTCAAACCAGGCACGAGGGGCCTGTTTGATGCCATAAAGAGAACGTCGAAGACAACAAACCATCCCCTCGGGAACAGAATACCCAGGAGGAGGCTGCATATAAATCTCCTCACTCAACTCACCATTGAGAAAGGTGTTCTGAATATCAAGCTGGGACACAGACCAGTGACGAACAGAAGCAACAACAAAAAGAGTACTCACAGTGGTCATATGAGCCACAGGAGCAAAGGTCTCATCATAGTCACGACCATGCTCTTGCTGAAAACCACGAGCCACAAGACGCGCTTTATAGCGCTCAAGATATCCATCAGAGCGGGTCTTAATCTTATAGACCCACTTACATGTGATAGGACGAACACCAGAAGGGGGAGAAACAAGATCCCAAGTGCTAGTGCGCTCAATCGCATCAATCTCCTCAGCCATGGCCAATTGCCATTCAGGATGATGCTCAGCATCCCGATAAGAGGTCGGCTCGGAGGCAACGGAAAGACCATACTGACTAGGAGAGTAACGGTTGGGGGCATGACGCTGACGAATAGGATGAGTAGAGGGAAGTTTATCAGAGGAAGACGACTCAGGAGATGAAGAAGAAGGAATAGTAGAGGAAGACTCCGGAGAACGAGGAGAACTAGACGGAGCAGAGGAGGACGGTGTCGAAGAAGAGACAGCAGGGGGAGGAGATCCTGAAGAGGACACAATAGGAGTAGAAGGAGGCGTGTCAGGAACGAGAAGAAAAGAGATATCTTCCACCGGGTAGGTACCAGCGGTGGAACGAGGATAGAAAGGACGCGTCTCATCAAAAGTGACATCACGAGAGATACGCATCCGACGACCAACGGGGTCCCAACAGCGATAGCCCTTATGCTCATCACTGTATCCAAGAAAAACACACTCAACAGACTGAGCGGTCAGTTTGGTGCGTTCGCGAGGAGCAAGAAGGACATAACAAACACAACCAAACAAGCAAAGCATGGAGTAGTCTGGAGACTGTCCAGAGAGGCGCTCAAGAGGGATACCACCCTGCAAAGCAGCAGAAGGCTAAATATTGATGAGGTAAGCGGACGTAGCAACAGCCTCAGCCCAAAAATGCGGCGGAAGAGAAGAAGCAATCATCATGGCACGAGTGGTCTCAAGAAGGTGACGATGCTTACGCTCAGCAACGCCATTCTGGGCATGGGCGCCAGGATAGGAGAACTGAGCAAGGGTGCCCTTCTCACCAAGAACAACTCGCAACATCTGAGAGATATACTCACCAGCAGAATCAGCACGAAACACACGAATGGAGGTAGAATATTGAGTACGGACCATGGCCACAAAACGCTGATATATGGAGAGCACCTCGCTGCGAGAGCGCATAAAATACAACCAAGTGTACCGAGAAAAATCATCGATGCATAAAATATAGTAGCGATGGCCACCTTTTGAAGCGAAAGGAGCCGGACCCCAAACATCGGAATGAACTAAATCAAAAGGTCGCTGAGATACAAACGCACTAGTAGGATAGGGAAGCTGAATCTGTTTACCCAACCTATAGCCCTGACAATGTAAATATCCATCTCCTGAGACAGACCCTAGAAGACCACGATGAACTAAGGACGACAGGCGAGAGTCACAAAGGTGACCAAGACGATGATGCCACTGCTGAAAGGAGCTGGTAGTAGAGGCGACGACCGGAGAGGAACTGGTAGATGTAGTGGCAGCGGAAGGAACACGAAGCCAGTCTAGCTCCCAAAGTCCTGAAGAGTCACGCCTGCGAGGTCCAGCTCCAACCAGGGCCTGCGTGCGACGGTCCTGGACAACACAAGAATCAGCATCAAGAATGACGCGACAACCAGAGTCAGTGAGCTGGCTAGCAGAGAACAGATTCATCTTAAGAAGAGGAACATGAGAAATATCAGGAACAGAAAAAGAAGAAGTAGAAAGGGTGCCCTGACTAGAAATAGAAAGAGAGGTATCATCAGCTGTGAAAACACAAACAGAAGAAGGGAGAGAACGAAGAGCGGACAGAAAAGAAGACTCAGAGGTCATATGAAAGGAAGCTCCAAAATCCAGATATCATGGGGACGTACCTGACCGTGTAGAAGGCGGTGGTCGCGCAGGGCCTGAAGAATCAGTCACAGAACCAGTAGTGCTTGTCAAAGAAGAATCTGTAGCAGCAAGCAGACCGCGAAGACTCCTGATAATGTCCTGATCGGAGAGAGCAACTGCTGAAGATCCAGAAGGAGCCGACTGCGGCGACGACGGCAAGGCCGTCGACGACAGGGACGGTGGCGGCTGCAGTGACGAAGTTGCGAGTAGGAGAGGCTAACCTAGCTCTGATACCATGTCAGAAATATGCAACTTGTATTCCTCTGGTAGTCAAAGGACACAATATATAATACAGGTACAAGTGTGAATATGCAGAAATCCCCCTAACATATGGGGAAACTACAATACAAATATATGCATCTAACAGATACATCTCTTTCACAAATCTAAAACATCTTACATTTTTTAAACGGAGGGAGTAGTATGGTTGGTACCAACGCCTTCTACCATTGGCAGCACGTCTGTCCATGGCTCATAGCACTTCCGCCGACCCATGGCAGCAACAAGAACCTACTTTCATAGCACTGCTGGCCTCCACGTCTGGCCTAGAAGCCTGTCGTACACCATTTGTAGCAACAACAACGTAATTTCAAAGCACCATCGAAAATGGCTAGGAGAAGAATCGTGTGCCTTTTCTAGCACCACAGAGCGGTGGTCTCCCCTTTTCATCGCCATGGCTGGCGGCAACAACGGTGGCCACTTGTTGTCGCCACGACCAGCAGTCGCCCCTAGCAGCATCCGACTCGGGGCTCGCCAAAAGGTCGTCCCTTGTCATGTCACTGCTGGCAGCCGCTTGTAGCGTTACCGCTCCGCTGTTGCAGCATATGGACAGGAGATTGTACCCACGTAAGATGCAACGGCTGGTTCTAGAAGCCGCTTGCAGCGTCGCCATGTTGTCATTTGGTATCTCTGCATCTCAAACTTTTTGAGAATGATGGCAGCAATGGCACGTGTGGTGACATGGATTAAAAAATATTAACACCCCCCTACAAGCCATATACTTCAGCGTCCCCAAAAACGGGCGCAAATCTCCATGAGATGGCCTTGCAACAGCATCCAGGAGTATGAGGGGCCGTATATCATTTAGAAGGAGGCAGAGAAGTGGAAGAAGCAAAAGTAGCATCTTACATGTTGAGACGGTGCGTATTTTGCCTAAAAGGACAACAAGTAAGAGGTCAACATACAATGCGCTTTGTACATGTGGTTAATGGGATGCTCTTTTGGGGAGAAGCGCCAGAGGAAGTGTAACTGTGGATAAGGAAGTGTGTCGGTACCATCTCAACGACAAGAGAACGCCAGAGGAGCACCACAGCACGGCAGCGCCATGTCACCGATATCCTAGGGTTAGAAATAGGGTAGCGTGAGGCCGCGAGAGGGGGAGACAAACGAATCTTTGTGGTGGAAAGGTAGAGCGTCGAACGATGGTTCAATTGCCGGCCATGGCGATGGCGGCGGAGAATATGTTGAACACTTCATTTTCCAAGGACGGCGAGAAAACATATGGTAGCCCAACTTAAAGAACAGTTGGAAGATGAAAGAATGTTCCTCAAGAAGCTAGAGGAATAGGCAAAAATACAAGAAATTAATCAAGAAGACATGCAAGCAATGGGTAAGCCAACTAAAGAAGATATATTGATCGTGTTTGCACATTGCAATATAATCAAGCTAGACGCCAAAACTTCTCAATTCATTGAAGGAAAGGTAAAAGCCAAAGATGTTGGTAAACCTATTCCTCCTTGTATCTTTGGTGAATCTTATTATTATGTCCTCTGCGATATTGGAATAGCTGTTAATGTAATCTCTTATAATATTTACTTGAAAATCCAAAATGAACTCATCCCAGCTGAAATAGAAGATAATGATATGACAATTATGCTAGCGGATAAGACACTCAGAATAATATCCCTATGGGAATAATTCGAGATTTTCCAATTTGTATTGGACCTTACAAGCCTATCGATTTTGTACTTGTTGATATGCCTACTGATGTTTATTGTCCAATTATTTTTTATAGAACCTTTTTGAACACTTTAGGGGCAAACATTGATTGCAAGGAGACGGTATCTCTCAAGTTTGGCAAGGATAAAATGAATTTCCATTTCTCTAAATTTCATCATAAGACGACTATTGAGGAGTTTGAAGAATATGAGCAAGAGCAGGAAGAAGAAGGTAACATTACTAGTCTTGTTGTTGTGTTTATTTAAACTCTCAATGATAAGTTAGAAAGAAGCCTAGTTGAGAATGATAACCTTCCTAAAGATATAGATAAAATGGAAATTGATGAATATCTTAATTCAACCCCTATAGTTGATCCTGGAATGAATCAAATCTATGGAACACCCATAAGAAAACGCGATGAGGAGCTTCCACCTCCTACACTCAAAACCCTTCACAAAGAACTAAAATATAGGTTTCTTGATGGGAGGCGGCAATTCGGCTCATAGGTTCAAATGCACCCATAGCGAGAAAACATATTTTGAAATATCAACAAAATTGAAAAAAAATCTACATATACATTCGAATATTTTATGTTGGTTCACAAGTTTTTGGGATGAACTTTCATCCCGAAAACTTGTGAACCAAGATAACATGTTCTAACGTATATGCAGAATTTTTTAATCTTTTTTGACATTTCGAAATATGTTTTCTCATAATGGGTGCATTTGCACCTGGGAGCCGAAGTGAATATCCCTTTCTTGATGGCACTAATAAATATCCTGTTATTATAAGTGTCGTGGGAATGGCCACGGCAGATGCTGCAATCGGCAGCGAATAGTAGAACAAGGGGCAAGGGCGGCCAGCCATCTGCGGTGCGAGATGAGGGCAAAGACACAGGGTTTTACCCAGGTTCGGCCCCCCGGAGGGTAAAGACCTACTCCTGCTTGATTGTATTATGGATGTGTTTACAATGGGCGAACTCGGCGACTAGGCGGCGAGTTGCTTGGGTGTATGAGGGAACGTGTCTCTACTCACCCCTTAGGGAGGTTTATATAGGCTCACCTCCCCTAGGGTTTACATATCTCAACCGATTCGGTTACAACTTTGGCAATCGTTTAACCTAGACCGACTGGGCCTATCTACTCGCCTGGGCCTTCAACTTCCAGTCGCCTGGTACCTTGCTGGGCTTTGATCCACTCGCCGTTCTGCAGGCCCACTCGCCAGCCCTTGGGCCAGTCGGAAACGTCCCGCTGAGTATACCCCAGTAGGCGTATCCCCATCAGTAGTCCCCGAGGCCGTCGTTGATTAGGCGTGGGTGGCTGTTGGCAGTCGGAATATACGGCTTCAAGTTGGCATCCAGTCGAATCGTCGGCGGGCTCCTGCATGAAGGAATAAATCCCGCGAACCGAGTTGCGTCTTGGGCGAGTCGAGCCAACGGGACGCGGTCTCGGCGAGTGACTTAGCGAGCCGAGTGGCAGGAGGTGGACCGTCGGGCGTGGTCAAACTAGCCGTTAAGGTAACTCAATGGTAACTTTTGGCGTAATCATTGCGCGGTAACGGCCCCCTAATTTGGCGGGCAACTCCCGCTATATAAGAGGAATGGTAGGCTATCGCAAAGCCAACCGCCCACCATTTCTTCCGAGCGCACACATCTTCCTTCCTTCGATTCCGCGATCCAATCGACCCGCAATCCTCCGACCTCCAAACAAATCCTCAGCCATGGCCCTCTCCACTGAACCTTGGGGTAGATCCAAGTGCACCAGGGCGCAGCTGGCCTCCTTCGAGGAGGCCGGAATCCTGCGGGCCGGCTGCTGGCGTATCCCCGCAGCCGGAGAAACGACCCCAAACCCGCGAGAGAGAGAATTCGTCTGTTTCACCAGTCACCTCGAGCGGGGGTTAGGGTTTCCCACATCCTTGTTCTTCCGGCGTTTCTGCGCCTACTACGGGATCCAGCCCTCAGATCTGGGTCCCCATAGCATCGAGCAGCTCGCCATCTTCGTGGCGTTCTGCGAGTGCTACTTGGGCTGCCGGCCCTACTTTCCCTTGTGGCAAGATCTGTTCCACGGACGGATCAGCCGCGAGGAGGCGGGCGGCCCAATGCTAGCCGCGGGCGGCTTAACCTTCCAACTCAAATCCAAAGCTTCCTTCTTCGACCTGATGCTGCCGGCCAAAGCAGCGAGCGACTGGAAAAAGTCATGGTTCTACGTGACCGTGGCGACTCCGGAGGACGAGGCGGCGATCCCGCGGTACTCGGCCAACCGTTCCGAGCCACGCCATCTCCAGGTCGGCAAGCTCCCCGACGACCAGCGGATGGTCGTCGATGAGATGCTCCAGACCATCCGTGGTCTGAAGAAGAAGGGGCTCCAGACGGTGAACTTGTACAACTGTTGGCTTGGGCGGCGGCTCGTTCCGCTCGCCCAACGCGAGCATTACATGTACCAGTACACGGGCCGAGGAGACTCGACGAAGGCCTGCCTCGCCGAGTGGAAGCTGGAGGACTACCTCTCGGCGCTGAAGAAGATCACCCAGGCGGCATACACGGATGCGCAGGCCGGGGTCCCTCCCTACACCGCGAAGCGTCCGGCTCCGACGGTAATCTTTTTATCTTGTTCGCAGTCGCAGCGTGTGCAGTCGCGGTAATTCTAACTTTGTTTCGTGTTTAACGCAGCTGTTCCAAGTGGTGGAAGGGTGGCTACCACCCGCCGATGACGAGAGCCCCGGGCCATCCGCCCAGGACACAAGCGAGTCGCCACCCGCCAAGGGTAACGAGGACGACGAGGACGAATCCGAAGAGGAGATTGCCCCACTGGTCCGAAAGACCCGCGGGCAACGTCAGCGCGAAATCAAAGCGAGCAGGAGCCTCGAGCGTCATGACGAAGACGAGGAACTCCCAGAAACCACCTCGCACCGTCAGGCCACTCCCGCGAAGAAGAAGAAGAAGGAGAAGGAAGCGAGGCCCCCCCTGAGGAGGAAGACGAAGCCGCCGAAGATGGCCTCACCGCCGCATTCAGCGAGCAGCTCCGATGCTCATAGCTCGCCCGGTGACGGCGCGGCCCCGGTGACAACCGCGCTAGATGCACCATCCGTGGAGGCGCCGCTGGCTTCAATGCCTCCGCCCTTTGCGCCGGTCTCCGGGCTAGGGAAGGCTCCGGCTGTGGCGACTTCGCCTCGCAAGGAGGTCCCGAGCGTGGCGGTCTCGCCTCGCAAGGAGGCTCCGGCCGCGGCAGCTCCACTTCGCGAGGAGGCCTCCGCCGAAGGCGTCCCGGAGGCGCCAACCGCTACCTCAACGTCAAAGAGGCCGTCCGTATCCTGGGCCCCTGACGTCCTGGAACTGGGGCTTAGGCGCCGATTGGGCCCTGAGCTGGAGAAACCGGCCGGCCTTCGTACAGGGCTGCGTTTCATTCCAGTCGCCAAGTGAGTGCATTTGGCCTTCTCTATTTTCTTTTAGTACTTCGATTGCCTTTTATTGATTTGACTCGACGTGCAGGACCGGAGTGAAAAAGATGGGCCACCCGACGGTGGCCAAGGTGCCCTCCGCCGTTAGCGAGGAGGATCCTTCCCGTAAGAGGAAGGTGGACGAGGTCGCCGCCTCCACGGAAGGCAGCAAGAAGGCCAAGGGCGACGACATCGTCGCTGTCTCTGATGACGCGGCGACCGCGCCGGCTGGACCCGCAATGGAAGCAACCGCGTCCACGAAGGAGGGCATTTCCTTGCCTAGACCGGAGGAAGCGAGTTCCTTTGGGGCGGGTGCCTCGATTGCTACCTTCCCCCGCTTCGTGACCAAGGCGGCCACGGCAAGCGGGGCTGCGCTTCCGAGCCTCACTCCAGGGACCGCCGACGCTGAAACCGACCAGCGTCGCGGGCACACGCCGGCGCTGCTCGCGTCTGTGGACGCAGTACAGCTTCATGGCATGCTTGGTGCGGCCATCCAGGTACCTCCAGTCCCCGAGGATCAGGTCGGTGCTTAGCAGCGGCTTGATCCTTATAATTTCTCGTTTTGTACTTTCGAATCCAGTCCCCGAGTGCGTATGCGCTAATTTTTAGCGGGTATGCACTGAGGAATTTTCGTGGTTGCCAGTCCCCGAGTGCGCACTCGCTAAATTTTAGCGGGTGGGCACTGAGTAATTTTCATGGTCGCCAGTCCCCGAGTGCGCACTCGCTAAATTTTAGCGGGTGTGCACTGAGTAATTTTCATGTGTACTGACTTTGAAGGTGTACAGGGTCTGCAGCTGGAGTCGGCAGAGCGATTGGCTGCGAAGCAGCGTGCTGAGAAGGAGCTGGTCACTCTCCAGGAAGCAAACAAGGAACTCCAGGCTGCTGCTGCGCAGGCGGAGGTAGCTCGCCAGGAGCTTGTTCCTGCTGGTGAGCTGGTGGTGGTGCGATCTGCGTTAAGTGCTGCTGAGCAGAGGGTCGCCGGCCTCGAGCGCGAATTGCGGGAGGCAAAAGAAGAAGCAAATTCGGCGAATGGGCGAGCTAAGGCCGCCATTGCGGCCGCGGAAGAAGACCGCAAGGTGTCGGAAGCCCTCATTGTTGGGCTTCAGGACGATCATACGTCGCTTCAAAGCTTCATCACGGGACTCGCCCGCCCGTTACTTGGTGAGTGCGTCTTCCCTGTCTTTCAATTGTATTGTTTGTGGTTTCCGTGGTACTCATAACTGTCTCCTTCTAGCAGGTCGTGTGATTGGTAGCCACGAAGAAGCGAGCTCTCTTGACGCGAAGGAGTGCGTAAGCATGCTCGTCGACTCGGCGACGCTGTCGGCGACGTGCATCCGCGCCTACCTTCAAGAGATGTCGCCCACGGAGGTTATTCCCAGTGACCTCGTTGAGGTGTGGGAGTACTTGGAGAAGGCGCCCGCGGTCGTAGAGTTTATGATGAGGTCGGCGTTTCGGCGCGGGGCGTCGACAGCTCTGAGCCTGGGACTCGCCCACTTCCCCGAGGACTTCGACCTCGACGATGTGACGAGTGGGTATCCTTCGTCGACTAGCGCGGTGGATCTGTCCGAGGTTCTCAAGCTGCAGGAACGTGCCGCCGCGTTCTCGGAGCGTGTCTGGGCGATGGGCGACCTCCTTCCCTACCAGGAAACGGTCGTCGCGCCAAACGACCCCGAGCCGCCGCATCGTGACTTCAAGGTCGAGCGGCCTTTCCGCACGGCGATGGCGGGTGAGCTGACGACATATCCGTCAAACCCGTACACCGCGTTCATCCGTAGGCGCCGGGACTCTGGTGCGTCGTCGTCGTCGAAGCCTGCAGAATAGGGTAGTGTGCCTAGATAAGTTAGCAGCAGTTCTGCCGAGCAGGCATAGTTTGTAATGTAAGACAATGCGATGTGCGATTGAATTGGATGTTGTGTCCATTTTGCTAATAATTGGCGTGTTTTGGATTGATTTTGGATGAGTCCCCGAGCGCGTCCGCCCTTTTGTGGGGTTCACCTTGTATATGATGTTTGTTGTTATCATGTGTTTTGTTAGTTTAGTCGACTCGCCCGAGCTCGGAGAGCCAGTCGCAAGGCGACTCCCTTGAGCGCTCTGTACTTTACCGTTTTCCCGTACGCGAACGGGGTCGGGTGGCCGAGTCCCCGAGCGTGGTACTTGGTAGTTCGAGGCGCGACTCGAGGGTGGTTGAGGACTGAGCGCGTTGGTATGAGCGCGTCACTCCTGCCTGGCCCGGGGGGTCAGTCGCGTGGCGAGTCCTGGGCGTGCTCTCTTACTTGACGTTTTCCCTGACCGATCGCGACGAACTGGTATTCAGTCCCCGAGCGTGGTACTTAGCCGTTCGAGTCGCTACGCCGAGGATGCGGAGGACCAAGGCCGCTGTGAGAAGCGAGGGCAGTCGTCTTGGTTTGCAAAACCAGTCGAGCTAGGCGACTCCAATGGGGCTCCGGATTGGCGTTTTTCGTGGACGACGCAGGACCTGAGATGACTCAGTGCTCTTACATCGCACTACTTGGCCGTGCCGGTCGCTGTACCAAAGGTTGACTTCTGCATGTTAGCATGACGCTGTTATTACGAGTGCGAGTGGCACAAGGCATGGAGAGTAGACGCAATTTGCGGTAACTGTTTCTTTTATTTCATAGCGACTGGAGAGTACATATGTTGGGTTCTAGGAGTAGAACTTCCGGAGGAGATTTACATTCCATGGCCGCTTGACATCGAGTTCGCCGTCCCCGCGGACGTCGATGAGGTAGTAGGCGTCGTTGCCGAGTACGCGCCCGATAGCGAACGGGCCTTCCCACGGAGGGGAGAGCTTGTGCATGCCCTTCTTGTCCTGGATGAGGCGTAACACCAGGTCGCCTTCCTGGAAGGTGCGGGTTTTCACCCGTCGGCTGTGGTAGCGGCGGAGCCCTTGCTGATAAATGGCGGTGCGCGATCGGGCGAGGTCGCGTGCTTCGTCGAGTTGGTCGAGCCCATCTTGGCGGGCTAGCTCGTTTGCGGCCTCCGTATAGTGGACGACCCGCGGCGAGTCGTGTTCTAGGTCGGTGGGCATGACCGCTTCGGCGCCGTAGACCATGAAGAAGGGAGTGAATCCCGTCAACCTGTTGACCGAGGTGCGGATTCCCCAGATGACGGAGGGTAGCTCTTCGACCCAGCATCCAGCGGTGCGCTCAAGTGGTACTTGGAGTCGCGGCTTCAGACCGTGGAGGATGCTTTGGTTGGCTCGTTCCGCCTGGCCGTTGGATTCCGGATGTGCGACTGACGCGAGGTCGAGCCGGATGTGGTGCTCTTCGCAGAATTCGGCCATTGATCCCTTGGCGAAGTTTGTGCCATTGTCCGTGATGATGCTGTTGGGGAACCCGTAGCGGTATATGAGTTCGCGTAGGAACTTAGTGGCGGTCTTCCCGTCGCATTTCCGGACTGGCTTAGCCTCGACCCACTACGTGAATTTGTCGACGGCGACCAGCAGGTGGGTGTAACCGGAGGGGGCCTTCTTGAAGGGGCCTACCATGTCCATGCCCCACACGGCGAATGGCCAGGTGATGGGGATTGTTTTGAGCGCCGAACTCGGTACGTGCGTCTGGTTGGCGTACTTCTGGCACCCGGCGCATCGCTGGACGATATCGACAGCGTCGGCGTGTGCGGTGGGCCAGTAGAAGCCGTGTCGCATAGCCTTGGCGACCAGGGAGCGCGCGGCAGCGTGGTGGCCGCAGTCGCCCGAGTGGATGTCGTGTAGAATTTTGCGTCCTTCAGCCGGTTGGACGCAACGTTGGAACACGCCGGTGACGCTGCGCTTGTGTAGCTCGCCGTCGATGATGGTGTAGGACTTACATCGGCGAGCAATCATTCGAGCGCTTGTCTCGTCTGTGGGCAGGGTGCCGGTCTCCAGGTAGGCGATGTAGGGCTTGGTCCAGTCGTCGGGCTCGGTGATGAGTGCGACCAAGACTGCCTCTGGTTGGAGAGGGACTCCGATGTCTATCTCCCTCGGGGGAGAGACTGATGGTTTGGAGATTGTGTCGAGGAACACGCCGGCGGGTGGTGCGAGTCGAGCCGACCCGATGCGAGAGAGGGCGTCGGCCTCTTCGTTTTTCCGCCTGTCGATCCACTCGACAGAGTAGCCGGTGAAGTGGCCGCCCAACTTGTCCACCTCTTGGCGATACGCCGCCATGGTAGGGGAGATGGCGTCGCAGGTGCCGGCGACCTGTCCCGCAACCAGGTCGGAGTCTCCGTAGCATCGAAGGCGATTCACGCTCATCTCCTTTGCGGCTCTCATGCCGTGGAGTAGGGCCTCGTATTCAGCCATGTTGTTGGTGCAATGCGTGAATTCGAGGCGGAGGATGTAGCGGAGCTTGTCGCCCTTTGGTGAAGTCAGCACTATCCCCGCGCCTGCACCGTCCGCGTTCTTGGACCCGTTGAAGTGCAGGTTCCAGTAGTGGAGGTACGGCGGCTTTTCAGGCTGCTGGGCCTCCTCCCAGTCGGCGATGAAGTCTGCCAGTGCCTGGGACTTGATCGCCCTCCGTGGCTCGTATTTAATGTTGTGGACGCCGATCTCGACGGCCCACTTGGCGACCCGCCCGGTCGCCTCGCGATTGCGGATGATGTCTTGTAATGGTGCTGAGGAGACGACCGTGATCGGGTGCTCCTGAAAGTAATGCGGCAGGCGCCGCTGAGCCCTGAAGACCGCGTATACTAGCTTCTGGTACTGTGGGTATCGCTGGCGCGACTCGGTGAGGACCTCGCTGATGTAGTACACCGGCCGCTGGGCCGGGCGCTCCTTTCCTTCCTCTGGTCGTTCGACGACCATTACGGCACTGACGACGCGCTCGGACGCCGCGACGTAAACCAGCATGGGCTCTTTGTCAGCGGGTGCGGCGAGTAGCACCTTTTTGAGGTCGCGGAGCGCGTCGTCCGCCTCCTTGTCCCACTGGAAGGTGGGATTCTTGCGCATCAGGCGGTATAGGGGCATCGCCTTTTCGCCCAGGCGGGGGATGAAGCGACTGAGAGCCGCTACGCGCCCGGCCAGCTTCTGGACGTCGCGCAAGCACTCGGGTTTGCCGAGCCGGGCGATCGTGTCGATCTTCGTTGGGTTTGCCTCAATCCCTCGTTTGGAGACGACGTACCCTAGTAATTGCCCGGCGGGTACACCGAAGGTGCACTTGCCTGGGTTAAGCTTTATCTTGTACCTCCGCAGGTTGGCGAAGGTCTCCGCTAGGTCGGCGAGTAGGTCTCCTTGGCGAGCGGATTTCACGACCACGTCGTCGATGTAGACGTGGATGTTGCGGCCGATTTGGCTCGCGAGGCATTCTTGCATGCACCGCTGGTAGGTCGCCCCGGCGTTCTTGAGGCCGAAGGTCATGGCGGTGTAGCAGAATGCTCCGAATGGCGTGATGAACGCCGTCTTCTCCTCGTCCTCGACGGCCATTTTGATCTGGTTGTACCCGGAGTAGGCGTCGAGGAAACACAGCGACTCCGAGCCCGCGGTTGAATCGATTATCTGATCGATCCGCGGGAGGACGAACTGCTCCTTTGGGCAGGCGCTGTTCAGGTTTGTGTAGTCGATACACATTCTCCAGGTCCCGTTTTTCTTCTCGACCAGGACTGGGTTTGCCAGCCACTTGGAGTATTTGATTGGCCGGATGAAGCCGGCAGCGAGCAGGCGCTGCACTTCCTCGGCGATTGCTCGACGGCGCTCTTCATTGAAGGGCCGTAGCGGCTGCTTGACTCGTCGCACTTTGGGGTCGGCGTTTAGTTTGTGCTCAGCGAGCTCCCTAGGGACACCAGGCATGTCGGAGGGTTTCCATGCGAAGATGTCCCTATTCTCACGAAGGAACTCGATGAGCGCGCCTTCCTATGCTGGGCTCATGCCTGTCCCGATCGTCACCGTCTAGCTGGGGTCGCCTGGGACCAGCTCGACGGTGCGAGTGTGCGTCGTGGCCTCAAAGGTTGAGGTGTTTGTGCCCTCTGAGTTGGGCTTCTTGAGTATTGTGGGGTCGTCATTGTTGACTCCGCTCGCGTATTTGGCGAGCTCGTCGGCGTGATTAGCTTCTGCCGTGATGACGGCGTCGACGAGTTCGGCTCCTTTGGCCTCGCACTCGGCGGCCATGTCGGGGTCGCCGTTGATGGTGATGACGCCGCACGGCCCGGGGAGCTTCATCGCGTTGTACGCGTAGTGGGGCGCCGCCATGAATTTGGCGAACGCCTGGCGCCCCAGGACGCAGTGGTAAGGGCTGTCGAAGGGCACCAGCTCGAAGACGATCCGCTCGGTGCGGAAGTTTGCCGGAGTGCCGAACGTGGCTGGCAGCGTGACTTTGCCGATCGGGTACGCCTTCCGACCGGGGACGATGCCGTGGAACGTAGTGTGGGTTGTCTCGATCATCGACTGCGGGAGCCGCAGCCGCCTGAAGGTGTCGAGGTAGAGGATGTTGATGGAGCTGCCGCCGTCCATCAGTGTCTTGGGGAGCCAGTAGTCGCCAACCTTGGGCTTGACCACCAGGGCGACTCGACCTGGGTACTCGATGCGTGGCGAGTGGTCTTGCCGGCTCCAGGTGATGGGTTGTTCCGATCAGTTTAGGAACTGGGGGACGTCTGTTTGGGCCACCGCGTTGACGGCGACGGCGCGGGCGATGACCTTCTTCTCACGCTTCGTGTTGAAGCCCGTGAAGGTGTGGAGCGAGCCGGCTACTTTGCCGAATTGTCCGCCATTCGGCGGGTCGTTGTCGGTGTCCTCCCGCGCGTGCCGTGCCTTCTCGATTTCCCTGAGGGTGTGGCACTCGGCGGTGGTGTGCGTTGCGGGCTTTCCTTCCCTGCTGTGGAACGCACATGGTTGGTTAAGGAGTGCCGCGGGATCGAACCTTGGCTTGTTCTTGTAATTGCCGCCGTCGCGCCGTTGCCCTCCGTCGCGGCGGTAGCTTTTGGGCTCGCGTTGCGCGTGGCCAGCGTTGGCGACGAAGTCGACTCGCCCGTCGTTGCGGCGCTTGCCTGTGAGGCGGGTGCCGCTGTAGCGCAGGTCGGTTCGTCGTCCGCCGTCGTTGCCGCTCGTGCGGCGTTGCCCCCCTGACTCGTCGTCGATGTCTTGGTTGGGATCCTCCTCGGCGTACCGTTTGGCGATCTCGAGGAGGTCGGGGATGTTGTTGAGTGTGCGGGCGTGTCGCTTGAGCTTGGCGACTAGAGGCTCGTAGCGGCACGAGGTCTTGAAGCAATGGATCGCGGTGTCCGGGTGGATGCCGACCGCGTTGTACCAGAGCTCTTGCCACCGTTGGACCCAGTTGCGGGTCGACTCGCGAGGTCCCTGGACGCATCGTTCCAGGTCCTCGATGGTGGTGGCGCGGGTGTAGGAGCATTCGATGTGCCTGACGAAGGCGTCTCGCATTTCCTCCCAGGAGTCGATACTGTCCTGGGGGAGCGTGTTGATCCATTGCCTGCACGTCCCCTCCATCATCAGTGGGAGGTAACGGGCGGCGAGTAGATCAGTGTGACCCGCGATCCCCATTGCCATGAGGTATGTATCAAGCCAGACTGCGGGGTCGTACGAGGAGTCGTATTTTTCTATCTCCTTTGGCGCCTTGAAGTTTGGCGGGTACTTTTCGCCTCGGATCATTGGTCCGAAGCACTTAGGCCCTAGTCGACTTAGCGACCCCATAGGCTCGCCATCGCGGCGATTAGCTAGGGTGTGCCGCAAGTCGTCGGGCTGGCGTGCGCGCCAGTTTTGGTTGTTGATGATGTGAGTGCGGGCGTCGATGGGTTCTCCGTTAGCGGCGACGAAGTTGGTCGCCGGCCTGGGATCGTTGGTGGAGAGTGCCGCGTTCGCGGGTCGGCGTTGGAGCTGCAGTGGCTCTGGCGGCGGGAAATTGAGGGTGTTTGCCGCCGCTGGGCGGCCGCTTGAGGCCGCCCTGCTTCCTGAGGAGCGTGAGTATACTCGCCCTTGCGAGTCGGCGCCCGCTTTTTGCTGCTCCACGGCCTTTGCGAGCAGGGCCTTGACGTACTGGATTTGCAAGGCGCCGTCGCCGGTGGCCGTGATGCTATCGGCTGCTGCTCGGCCTGCCACGAGGTTGTCCATCGGGGTGGAGAACAGTGGTAGGCCGTTCGCGTCTCGCTCCCGTGAGGAGACGACTATCCGCGGCTGGTCCCTAGGAGGGGTGCGGTTGGGTGGTGGTGGGGCCCCCATCGCCGTTGACCCTGGCGGGGGCCGGGCGCTCCCTCCTGGTGGCGCGTTCTCGCAGATCGCGCGCTCGGCTATGCGAGCCGGGTCGTTTTCGTCGTCGAAGTTCAGGGCGCGCCCCTGAACGGTGGGATTCAGGCGTGACCTGATCCGCTGCTGGTGGTAGCGTGACAGTTCCTGCGCTGTCACTTGCTCGAGGCGAAATTTTTCGCGCTCGGCCTGCTCTTTGCGTACTGCCTCTGCCAATTTCAGGCGGAGTTCCTCGACCTCCGTTGCCGTGGCGTTGGGAGGGATTGGGGTGGAGAATGGATCCTCCGGCGGATCGGCGCCGGTGGCCATGTAGGTCGCGGCATGGCGACCGGTTCCGTCGTGGAGGTCGGCGGAGTTTTCCGACCCGGAGTCGAAGTCGAAGATCCCGAGGATGGAGGGGTCCTCGAAATCTCCCGCGTTGGAGACCTGAGCGATGGAGCCCGCGGACGAGGCCGCGGTGATGGATCCGGCGAGTGACGCTGGGGTCGCCGAGTCGGCGTCGTCGGTGAGGGCCGCATCTTCTGCGGCCGCTGAGTTCTCGGCCACGTCGCTGTGGGCCGAGTTGTACTCGGAGGCGAGGCGGTGGATCGTGCGGACCTGGCTCTCGGAGAGCCGATCGCGTGGTGGCGACTCGCGGATGCGAGCCGAGTCCTCCGAGGTGATGACGTCGGTGAGGCCGACGAAGAGGCTGATCGTGTCGATCGGCAGGATCACGCTGTGCGTGACGGGTCGTGCCGCCGGGACGTAGCTGCTCGGCAAGATCTGGAGCATCTCGCCGATCGCTATCATGCGGCCGGTGGCGACTGTCTCGTTGATGGGCAGATTGGATCTCGCCGCAGAACACCGGCCAGACCGGCCAGGCCCCACGGTGGGCGCCACTGTCGTGGGAATGGCCACGGCAGATGCTGCAATCGGCAGCGAATAGTAGAACAAGGGGCAAGGGCGGCCAGCCATCTGCGGTGCGAGATGAGGGCAAAGACACAGGGTTTTACCCAGGTTCGGCCCCCCGGAGGGTAAAGACCTACTCCTGCTTGATTGTATTATGGATGTGTTTACAATGGGCGAACTCGGCGACTAGGCGGCGAGTTGCTTGGGTGTATGAGGGAACGTGTCTCTACTCACCCCTTAGGGAGGTTTATATAGGCTCACCTCCCCTAGGGTTTACATATCTCAACCGATTCGGTTACAACTTTGGCAATCGTTTAACCTAGACCGACTGGGCCTATCTACTCGCCTGGGCCTTCAACTTCCAGTCGCCTGGTACCTTGCTGGGCTTTGATCCACTCGCCGTTCTGCAGGCCCACTCACCAGCCCTTGGGCCAGTCGGAAACGTCCCGCTGAGTATACCCCAGTAGGCGTATCCCCATCAATAAGCTCTAATCTTGGAGAAAAGGAAGAGGAAAATTTAATGATAGTCTTAAGAATGCACCGAAAGGATCCCGGTTATTCAATGAATTGGGAGATGTCACTTCATGGTTCAACAAGGTAGAGTACTTGATCATAAGATTTCAGGTAAAATCATATAAGTGGATAAAGCTACGATAGAAGCAATAGAAAGGCTTCCTCTCCTCGAGATGTAAAAGGTATAAGAAGTTTTTAGGTTGATGACTAAAAGTGCACATATCAATTGTAGCTAGTTTCAAAGTAAAGATATCGAATCCACAGAAAAATATTGGTAAAGGTTTTAATGCCCCTCGTCACTATCTACTAAAAGATACTTGTAAGCTGCCTTTGATCTCAAGTAAAGAGTGTTTGAAAGGTTTTTGATTGTATGTAGAGAAGAAAATTAAAACAATAAAAAGAAAGCAAGTAACAAGATTGTGTGAAAGCGTGATTGAACTTAATAGGACTAAAATGTTCTCGAGGATGTAAGATACACCTCTAGCATGGAATTGTTATTATTAATAATTTAAGATAACATACTTCTTGTGTCATGAGATGTGTGGAGAGAGCTCCATAATAAGATGTTCACTGCAAGGCTCGTGGGAGAAAACTTTGTAGAGCCAAGAGTGAGGTCACCTCTAAATAACCACTGTGATGTCTAAGAGAAGTCACCCATACAAACCACCGCAATTAAGGGTTTCCCCGTGTATATTATAATTAGCTTAGGGAGTCCCTCTGTATTCCTGATGATGGCTAGCATGGTTGACATGGAGCCTGTTGGGAACCCCACGAGCAAGATGTGAAGCAGCAGAGCAGCAAATTTTCCCTCAGTAAGAAACCGAGGTTATCGAACCAGTAGGAGGAAGGAAACGTCACACATGTGTTCCTAGCAACGCGGAGACCTGCACAACACAAACTCAAGACTTTGCCCCAACGAATCAGTGAGCTTGTCAAGCTCACCGGTTTGCTGTAACAAAGGATTAAACGTGTGGTGTGGAAGGTAATGGTTTGCAGCAAATAAACAAGTAACAGTGGAAGATGTATCAATGGTAAATATTGGACCGGGGTCCATAGTTCACTAGAGGTGCTCTCCTTAGATAAACAACATGGCATGAAGGGTAAAAAAATTAAAGCAGGGCAATTGACATGAACTGAGCAAGGCATAACAATGCAATTACTAGTCAGAAAGATCCTATGAGATTCGATTGGGCAATACAACAAGATACATAGACCACCATCCAACTGCATCTATGACTAGAAGTCCACCTTCAGGTTATCATCTGAATCCCCTCCAGTATTAAGTTGCAAGCAACAGACAACTGCTTTAAGCAAAGTGTGTAAGGTAAACATTCCACATGTTCCATGAACAAGAGACCGTTGTTTTCTCCCTAGTAGCAACAACACATCTACAACCGAAGAGATTTCTGTCACTTCCCTTGGAAACTAGAGGCATGAACCCACTATCGAGCATAAATACCCCCTCTTGGAGTCACTAGCAACTACTTGGCCAAGATAGCTACTAACAACGGAGAGCGTGCAAGATCACAAACAACATAGACATGATAGAATAATAAAGACAAAACCATTAATCAAACCAACATAATAATCTCAATATCCATCGGATCGCCGCAAACACAACATGCATGATTACAAATAGATTAGATCTTGATCATGAATGGAGCTCACAAGATCTATACATGAAACCACAAGGAGGAGATATAACCATCTAGATACTACATGGACCCATAGTCCAAGGTGAAACTACTCACGCATCATACCGGAGGGAAGGCCTCCGGGGTGATCTCCCCTCCGGGAGGGTACCGATAAGAACTTCAGATCCCCCCCCCCCGATCTAGGGATGATGGTGGCGACGGCTATAGAAGTTTTCGTGGAGATTTTATCAGGTGCTTAGAGTTTCTGCATCGGGGGCTTCTTATAGGCGAATGGGGAGGCCGAGGCGGTGGCCAGGGGCCCCATACCCTACCTAGGCGCGGGGTAGGGGCCACCCACACCTAGGGGGGTCTGGCTGCCCTGGCATGCCTCTCCGTCTCCCCTCTGGACTTCTTGTTTCCCACGGAAAGTTATTGACTTTGACGTTTGTCCCGTCCAATTCCGAGAATATTTCCTTACTAGCTTTTTTGGAACCAAAAACAGCAGAAAACATGCACTGGCACTGTGGCAACTTGTTAATAAGTTATACCAGAAAACATGTAGAAAGCACCTCAAAGTGTAGACAAAGCAAAGCAAAGTAGATACTAAACAGGCATGGAACATCAAAAATTATAGATACGTTTCCAACGTATCAAGCATCCCCAAGCTTACCTCCTGCTCGTCCTCGAGTAGGTAAGTGATAAAATAATAATTTTTTAGGTGACATGCACCCTCACAATAAAGATCAAACCATTTGCAAGCATTGAAAGCTAGTAACAAAGAACTCTAAACATGTGCATGAAAGATGGAGTTCTAACAATAGGACATAGTAACTATGCATGCAACATGACAAGATACAAACAAAGATCATGAATAGCATGCATTGAAAAACGTTTGTTTGTTTCACATACAAAAAACATAGCATAGTGGAAATCAGCTTGTCCCTCATAGAGTAGCAATATAGATGCATAGGACACCTTCAAAGTTCACAAGGGTGACTAGAAACAAATAGCACAAGAACAAGTAATATCACAATGTGCATCAATCAATAAGCTTTGGAACACTGCACACAGAATGACAACTATGCTCTCTTAATGGTGCCTAAAGGTAGAAGGTGGAGACTCAATAATAGTGGAAGAAAGGACTTTTTGTAAAGGAAGCAAGGATTTCAAGTTTCAAAAAGAGCTTCCAAAAATTATGGTACTTGCTAGCTTTCAGCCCTCAATGCCCCTATCATAAGCATCTTGAAGTGATTAAGGTTAAAGTGAACTAACTATGGAGTATATGCTTGACAAAGTATAAGTTGGCAATCTCAAGTCCCTTGAATATGAGGGACACACCTCATGCTACTCAACTTCAGTCATAGGTAAGTTCTTGTCATTGTAAGTATTTGCATATCATAGAGAATGGCCAACGGGGTACCCCTTGCACATGGTACATGAGCTTTCTCATAACCAAAATGACAAGGCAAGCAGACAATGAGCATCTCAGCGATCTTTTTATTTACTATATGTATAGCTTTTTATTGAGGATGCTTCATAGATAGCTCACTATGGTGATGCTGCAAGTTTTCACCATGATTAGGCATGGCTTAGGCTAGCGGCCCAGACGTTTCTCTAAAACAGAATACTTACTCCATGGACTTACAAGCTTCCTCTTTATTTCACATCGGTGACATCCATAGACAAAAGAACATGATATCAACTGAGTACAAAGTACAAGTGCAATGTTAAAAACGTTCCTCGTGACAGCACGGTTCTGCTAATTCCAACGTATAAGTGCAAGCATATACAACATAGACGTCACAATGGTTCAAGTTTATTAGGGGAAAAGAATATAAAGTGTGTCATCAAGTTTGTGAGGGCTTTAATCACTAATTTTTCACATAACAAAATAGTTTCTAATTGGAAGATAGTTGAAAACAAGAATATACTTGGAATGGTGTAACACACCATGCATAGGAGTTTATAGTGGACACTTTGGGAAAAACTTTGTTTCTTGGGAGTTGGAAGCATGAGTAGAGCTTACTCATACAAGTGGAGGCTAGCAAAAGACTGGGAGCAACCAACTAAGAGAGCATAATGGCCATAATCATGCAGAGCAACAAAGCATTACTAATCAAAGCATAGAGTGGTACTATAGGTCAAGGACTAAATGATCATAGAGGCTATGGTGACTTGTCATAGTTATAACATGGTGTGAGCAAGTGCCAAGTCAACCCAAACAAAGCATCAAAGGAGAATACCACAATATTATGCTTTTGCATGCTAAAACAACGCATAATTCCTTCAAGGCACACTAAGCAATCCCAATTGTTTGGAACGAGACATGCTACAGCAATAATCACTAAGCATAAGGTGAAAACAACACCTAGCATGTCATGCTAAAGTCTAAATCACAGTCAATGCAAGCTCCTCTTGTACTTTCAAGAAGGAACTTTCTACTCCTTTCCAACACCAAGCAACTTATTTGAAACAACACAGTGAGAACGGGGGTCCAAACTACTTTATTCAAGCAAACTAAACAACCTAAGCAAAACAAACGAAAACTAGGATGCTCCAAGAACAACACAGCTGTGCATGAAACAATAAAAACGTAGTGTCTAGACAGACCTCAGATTTTATTTGATGAAGAAGGGGATGCCTTGGGCATCCCCAAGCTTTGACGCTTGTACCTCTTGGATATTTCTTGGGGTGACACCATGGTGGCATCCCCAAGCTTGAGATTTTTTCCATTCTTCATCTCATTACATCATTCTCTCTCTACACCTGAAAATTTTCCTTCATACAAAACTTCACACAATCTTCATTAGCAACATTAGTGTATTCAAAAGATATTAGACCTCTGGCAAAGCTTTGGAACAGAAAGACTTTTTACTAAAAACACAAGCTACTGTATCAACTCCTTCAAAAAACTCAATTCCCCAAAAGAGAACTCAAAAAGGAATCAATAAGAAGCAAATGCAAATAATGGCAGAAATCTGTCAAAACAGACCAGTAGGTAGAAACCGATTTTTTCGAACATTTTATGTTACTCAAATCAGAAAGTGTTGAACTAACGAAAGTTAGATAACATACTTGGGGATTTATTCTTAAATGTTCAGCTTAATACGAGTTACAGAGACTCCTCACAAATGTTTTTGGTGGAGGACATAAATCTGTTTCGGGACAGTAACTCCTCAAATCTTACTTCCCTCTCATTAGAGGTCATTCTTGGCACAAAAGGCAAACAAAAAGGATAAGGAGAGGTTATTACTGAAGTAATAACTTCCAAGACTCAAGAAAACTCTTGGGTTATCTCCCAACAAGTACTTTTGTTTAACGCCTTTAAGTTAGACATGAAAAGTTTGAGAAGATGCTCTCATAAGAATTATGAATTGAAGTCAAAGAGAGCATCAAGAAGCAAATTCAAAACATATTTAAGTCTAACCCACTTCCTATGCATAGGAATATTGTAAGAAAATAAATCAAAGAAGCACAAAGCAACAAGCATAGGAAAGCAAAACCAGTGCAACTTCAATATTTTCAACATAAAGAGGGGAAACTTAATATTGTTGAGATACATAAGACCATGTTTCCCTCTCTCATAATAAATTTTAGTAGAATCATGAATAAGCTCAACAATATAACTATCACATAAAGCATGATTTTTATTATCTACAAACAGATAATTTTTATCAAGCTCAAAAATAGTGGGATTAAAACCTTCAAACCCACTTTTAACAATTTTATAACAATAAGATTTATCATTAAACATAGAACCATCATATAGAGCTTTATCATAAATATTTTCTAAGAAAAACTTTTTAGTACCATGCATTTCGAAGTTAGGCACAAATATAGGATTATCATAGATAACAGGAGCATAACTATTACCATAAGTTTTACCCATAGCAAATATTTCAAAAGAATCCACAGGAACATAACATTCATCCTCCTTTGGTAAGCATGGGGGACAATCAAATAATGTAAGAGGTAAAGAGTTACTCTCATTAGAAGATAGACATGGGTAGATCCATTCTTCCTCCTCTTGACCATCACTCTCCTCCTCTTTTTCATCTAATAAGCTTTCTGACATGGTTGTACCCTACGGGTGCGTGACCTCAGCATACCTAGTCCAGCCCAAGGAAGGCCCACGGCGGATGTACGCCGGCCCATGAAGACTTTCGGGTGGCCCAGGCCCATGACGCCTTCGGATCCTTGGAGAGAAAGACTAGAGTGGATAGGAAATTCAAAGGGGTAAAACCCTAGAACCTGTAATCGACTAGGACTATGCCCGGGACCTGCCTAAGTCTATATAAAGGCAAGGAGGGCACGACCTAGATCTCTCGAGTCATACTTTCGCATACGCACCTCCATGCCAGATCGAATCTGCGCACCCCTGTAACCTTCGGTTTCGCCGTAATCAAGAGTAGACAAGCAGGAGTAGGGTTTTCCCTCCGGGGGCCTGAACCTGGGTAAATCTCGTGTCCCCTGGTTGCTTGTCTGTTAACCATTCCACGATCTCCAGCATCCCCATCTTCTCCAAAACCCAAGTCCATAACAATGGGCATTGACGAGTCGAAACCTCGTCAATTGGCGCCGTCTGTGGGAATCGGGGCTGCTGATTGTGCGGTCGTGACGGTCCCGACCCGATCGATCTACAACTCTGCGGCGATGAAGAGTCACCTCCTCTTCGGCGCTTTCGACTTCACCGCCCACTCGCCGGCCACCATGAAGGACTTCGAGCCCGTAGGCGACGGACTCGAAATCTTGTTCAGGAGCTTCTGCTTCCAGGTGGGGCAAACTGGCACCCTCCGCCTCCCTAAGCGGGTGCCCCTACCATCAATCAGGCCCGCTTCATGGGCCCCACACCCCGTGCTACGCACAACATCATCAGCAGATGATTCCTATGACAGCAGCAGCTGCAACTCCTATCTGTGCGATCCGCCATCAGATGCAGGGACCTACGGTTCCGCATCTGAAAGCTGCGGCAGCAGCGGACAGATCTACAAGCGCTACCAATGCGCCGCAGTCATCCAGGAACAAAAAACGCCTAACCCGCCGCCCAACACGAACCGCAACCCGCAGGACAGAACCGGCTGAAACGGCGGGAACAGAAGAAGCCAGTCCCCCCCCCACCCGACGAGGAAAACAACGGCCACGTCATCCAACTTAGCAAAGAAGGATGGGTCCAGGCAAGCCGCGCCGTAGCAGGCGACATAGTCCTGCCTGCAGACGCCTCACGTGAACTACTCATGGCATACCACTTACTCCTCATCGAGGAGCACAAGAAGCAAGTCAAGATGCAGGAAATACTTGACAAACGCAAGCAAGCAGCCTCTAAGTCCAGCGCGCGACGAGCTGCGCTCTCCGCCATGGCCCTCGGCTCTAGCACAAATGGAAACCAGGGAAACAAGCACCGCTCTCGGGTGGAGAACATGGCTCCCAAGGAGCGTCGTGATGTGACCCGAACTCTCCACACATCGTTCATGGAGATGGATGCCGACGGCAACATCATCCCGAAGACACCGCAAGCTGCGATCATGGCAGCCACTGCGTATCTCGCGGCCCACCAACCTCCGGAGGGGGACCCGAAACGAGCCATGCATAAGTCCGCACTCACCGGACTCGGACTTGTCGGAGCCGCGCTCCACGAAGACGCTCCTGCGGAGCCGAAGAAGAAAGCTCCGGCCAGGCGCGACCGGAGCCCCACCCCTTCATCCGAACAGGAAGAGGAACACGACCTCCCTCGAAGGTAGAAAAGCTCGCGTCGCCATAAACGCGACTACGACGCCAGAGACGTGCTTACACAGCACAAAATCGACAAAGCACGAGCCAAACGTGCATGCTCGTCTGAATCCGAGATGGACAAAGACGAAGGAGAACTCTGTGGAGCTCGATGCTTCAGCAGATCTGTTCGGCGAACACAGATGCCACGCAATTTCAAGCTTCCTTCGGATACTCCGAAGTTCAACGGCACTCA
This sequence comes from Avena atlantica, assembly GCA_910589765.1. Lineage (NCBI taxonomy): Eukaryota > Viridiplantae > Streptophyta > Magnoliopsida > Poales > Poaceae > Avena > Avena atlantica. The sequence continues at coordinate 574,415,377 of OU342739.1, forward strand.
AGATCCAAAAGCTGGCTCAGTGACCATCTGTCATCCGTCAAGCTGCACAGCGGTAACAAAGAATCCGCCATGCAATGCCTTCAGCTGCAGCTGATAGGCGCGGTGCGGGTCTGGCTCGACAGCCTATCATCAGGGTCCATCCGAAGCTGGGAAGAGCTAACTTACAGCTTCATCCGAAATTTCAAAGGCACCAGCAAGACGCCCGCCTCAATCGAAGAGTTGCGAGCCAGCACTCAGAGAACGGGCGAATCTATACGCTCGTACATATTACGCTGGTCTACCACCAAGAACTCCGCAGCACACATCTCCGAAGAGAGGGCAATCGACGCCTTCAGAGATGGCGTTAAACGCCCAGATTTCAAGGAGGAACTTGGGCGCGTCAAGCCCAAAACACTTGACCACCTCATGGACATCTCCAACAGGTGGGCCAACGGCGAAGATTGCATCCACCGAGCACAATCGGATGAAGAGGACGACTACGGCCGAAGACGGGAACGCCGCAGCAAGAGGATATCGCGCGTCTACGACGATCGCGACGGACCCGACATGGTCGCGGCTGGCTACGCCGACCGTCGCAAAGACAACAGCCGCAACAGCGGAGGATACCGCGGAGGAAACTTCCGCGACGGCGGACGCCCAGCACAGTCGTGGCAACGCCGCGACCGCGACAACGGACCCTCAGCATACGACAAACTTTCGGGTCCATGCATCATCCACTTCTACATCGACAAGCAGGATGGCAAAAAGAAAGCTAGCCACATGCTCAAGGATTGCCGCGAGTTCTAGAAACTCAGCGAAAGCATGGTGCAGATGAGGCAACAAACCCCAATCCCTGCGTTCGGAAACGCACCTGCGCAAGGTGAAATAGCGCATCGAGCTCCTCCACCGCCGCCTATCGGAGGCCCAAACCAACCAGTTGCACCCGCACAGAACAACGCTGGGAACGGGTACCCCCCACCGAAAGGAGCACTAATGATGATCCAGAAAGGACGCCCCACGAATAGGGTGCAGAAGAAAATCACCCGACAAATCAACCTGGCAGTGGCAACCCCACCGCCATCCCTGAGTACCTCAGCGGATCGGAGTCCTGCATCACATTCACTCGTGCCGATCACCCTTGCCAGATCCCCCGCCCAGGTCATGCTGTCCTGGTGCTGGAGGCGCAGATCGAAGGTTTCGAGATGAGTCGCGTCTTCATGGACGGCGGCAGCGGCATCAACCTAATGTTCGCAAGCACTCTAGCAGCAATGCGGATCCCGCAATGCAGTCTGGAACAGTCAGACACAACGTTCCACGGCATCGTTCCAGGGAATGGCATATTTCCCCTGGGCAAAATAGTGCTCGACGTCATCTTCGGGAAGCCGGACAACTTCCGGCAGGAGCGACTCGAATTTGAAGTGGTGGACTGGCCGTCACAATACCACACCATCCTTGGGCGTATAGCATTCGCAAGGTTCCTGGTTGTCCCACACTACGCATACCTGCTACTCAAGATGCCAGGGCCGAAGGGCGTCATCATAGTCCACGGGACCTTCACCCGATCGGACCAACGCGACAGGGATTTCAAAAAAATCTCCCAGTCTTTCGGCATGCAAGACGAACTCGTAAGGCTCCACGAGGTGACGGACAATGGGGCACCCCTAGTCACAAGGCAAAACGCGCCTGACATGTCTTTCGACTCCACCGTCAACACAAAGAAGGTGCAGGTCCATCCGACGGATGCCTCCAAGACGGCCCTGATCGCCAATGACCTCAGCCCCGCATAGGAAGGCGCGCTCGTCGAATTCCTCCGTGAGCGCTGGGAAATCTTCGCATGGTGTCCTGCGAACATGGTAGGAGTTCCCAGGGAATTCGCCGAGCACGCACTCAACGTCTTTCCAAACACCAAGCTAGTCAAGCAGTCCATCCGGAGACTGTCGGAGCCACGAGCCGAAGCTATCGGCATAGAAATCAACAGATTACTCGCTGCAGACTTCATCAGGGAAATCAAGGAAAGCGAGTGGCTTGCAAACACAGTCATGGTCCCAAAGAAGGACACGGACATGCGGCGGATGTGCGTGGATTTCACGTCGCTAAACAAGCATTGCCCAAAGGATCACTTCCCCCTTCCTCGGATCGATCAGATCATCGATTCGACTACGGGTTGTGAGAAACTCTCCTTCCTCGACGCCTACTCAGCCTATAACCAGATTCGACTCAAGGTCGAAGATCAGGAGAAAACGGCGTTTATCACACCGTTCGGAGTATTCTGCTACAACACAATGCCCTTCAGGCTAAAGAACGCAGGTGCCACGTACCAGCGATGCATGCAGGCCTGCCTCAAGGACCAGATCGGTCGCAACGTCCAAGTCTATGTTGACGACATAGTGATAAAAACCAAGGAGGCAAGAACACTTATCGACGATCTCCGCGAGACGTTCGACAACCTCGATCACTACAGGATCAAGCTCAACCCCGAAAAATGCGCCTTCGGCGTCCCATCGGGTCAGCTGCTTGGGTACTTCATATCTCAGCGAGGGATCGAGGCGAACCCGAAGAAAATCAGAGCCATCATGGCGATGGAGAAGCCGAAAAACCTCAAAGGCATTCAACAACTCGCAGGACGAATAGCGGCGCTAAGCAAGTTCATCAGCCGCATGGGCGAGAAGGCCTTACCATTCTACCAGCTGCTACGCAAAGCAGATAAATTCGAGTGGACGCCGGAAGCCAACGACGCATTCGAAAGCCTCAAGCGGCTTCTGTCCACCTCACCCGTTTTGGTCACGCCAAAAGAGCGCGAGCCTCTACTACTGTACATAGCAGCCACACACCAGGTGGTCAGCACCGTGCTAGTGGTCGAACGACCCGAAGAGGGCAAGACCCACGGGGTCCAACGCCCAATCTACTACCTCAGCGAAGTACTCACGCCAACAAAGCAGAGGTACCCTCACTACCAGAAACTCGCCTACGGCGTGTTCATGACGGCTCGGCGGCTGAGCCATTACTTCCAGGAGCACCAGGTAATGGTCGTCAATGAGGCACCCCTGAATAGCATCCTGAATAATCCAGATGCCAGAGGACGCGTGGCACTGTGGGGCATCAAACTGTCACCCTTGGACATCGTCTACGAGAAGCGACTCGCAATCAAATCTCAAGTCCTTCTGGACTTCCTGGTACATTGGATGGAGCTGCAGCTGCCAGACACCCCAGATATGTCGCAGTCCTGGACGATGCACTTCGACGGCTCCAAGCGAGAAGCTGGAGCAGGAGCAGGGGTCATACTGACCTCCCCGCAAGGCGACAAGATGAAGTACGTCCTTCGGATGAAATTCCGAGCTTCTAATAATGAGGCCGAATACGAAGCCCTCATCCACGGCATGAGGATGGCAAAGATATGCGGCGCAACGCGCCTGGTCATCTACGGCGACTCCAACCTTGTCGTCCAGCAGACGATGAATGAGTGCGACGCACACGCCGAAAACATGATCGCGTACCGCGCGCTCTACAACGCACTCGAAGGAGAATTCGACGGCTGCGAGCTTCGGCACGTAGGAAGAGAAAGCAACGAGGAAGCCGACTCGCCAACATCGGCTCCACCTGCGCAAAGGTTCCACCAGGTGTGTTCCTCGAACAGATCTGCGTGCCATCCATCAAGCGGAAATTCCCCAAGGGATCACCCGAAGAAGCAGAACACTCGGGGGCTACGCTGCCTGAAGGACATGAAGGACCCGAAAAACTGGACACAGAGGTAGCCCTGGTCAATCTAATGCAGGTCATGGCAGTCGAATAAACTTGGACGCGACCATACCTACAGTTCTTGAGAAACGGAGAACTGCCTGACAGCCCGACATATGCCCGGCGCATATCTCGTCGGTCAAAAGCCTTCACCACCATCAATGGCGAGCTGTACAAGCGCAGTATTACGGGTGTACTGCAAAGGTGCGTCACCATCGGTGACGGGAAGGCCATCCTCCAAGACATCCACGAGGGCATCTGCGGCCATCACGCAGGCAGCCGCTCCCTTGTTGCCAAAGCTCTACGAGCCGGATTCTACTGGCCAACGGCCATGAGCGATGCAAAAGACATCGTCCGAAGATGCAACGGGTGCCAACGGTTCGCCGACAAACCGCACGCGCCCGGATCGGAACTCAAACCCATACCTATAGCCTAGACCTTTGCTCAATGGGGCCTCGACATGATTGGCAAACTGCCAAAATCTTCGAAAGGGGGACACTAATGGGGATGTGCCTACCGGGGTATACCCAGCAGGACGTTTTCGACTGGCCCAAGAACTGGTGAGTGGGCCTGCAAGACGGCGACTGGATCGAAGCCCAGCGAGGATCCATGTCGGGGGTGTACCCCCGGGTACCCCAGAGTTGATATATAAAAGGATCTCTGAAGATGGATGGAGGATTTGATAAGAGAAATACGCATACATAAGTAGAGAAATATGGCACAAAGGAAGAAAACTAAGAGGAAAAAAGATAAAAGACAAACTGGGCCGAATTATACTTAATTCGGCCTAATCCTAGTTAAACTGGACCGAAACTGCACTCCCAGGGCCGAATTAGGCCTGCCAAGGCCGAATTACTAGACACTGGGCCGAACTATTCATCTCGGCCCACCACGTCAGCTCCCTTTGCCAAAAACCCAACAGGAAACCCGCATGGGCCGAGGTCCTTCGAAGAAGCCCAGCGTGCACCGAGGTGACCCGTCGCTGGAGCTCTTCCCCCGGGTGGGCCGGTAGGAGCAGTGCGGCCCACCGCGGGGCCTTCTCCCCAGCAACCTAGCACCAACAGGCGGCGGGAGTGCGCCGAGTCCCCGGGTGGGCCGACTTCGGCTTCGTCGGCCCATCGCCGAGCTACCAGGCAGACCCGGTTGGGCTGCGCTGTGCCGCCACTCCTGGGCCGAGGTCAGTGATCCGGCTGGGCCTCGGCTGAGGCCAGAAATAGTCCGGCTGGGCCTCTGTTTCCAACAAATGCAGCCAGGCCGAATCAATTAATAAGAAGGCCGAGATACCACTTCGTCAAAGGCGTCCGGACCGAAGTATTTCACCCCGTACGTCTCCATATTCATCTCCTGAAGCTCCCTCGATCGCTACAGCAACGCGCCATCAAGTTAATACAAGCCTTAATGGTGACATGCCAGTCTTGGGACGCCCATGGCTCAGACTGACACGTGGCAAGGGGAATATGCCATTGGCATCAAGAAGATGCTGGGGAATATGCCTGGCATCTCCAAAGATGCCAAGGCATATGCTGAGCATCTAGGAAGATACCAGGAATATGCTAAGCAGATGCCAAGCGTAGGGAACAAGTTTTGTCCCCTGGGCTCCCCTTTATAAGGAGCACCAGGGGGATCGTTCACAGAGAGGCCCCAAAGGGCTCCTTCCCTCTCTTCTCACTAGGATCTCTCCTTCTTCCTCTTCCTCTACTCTCACAGAGAGATCTAGATAGAAGCATAGGAGATACAGCTCAAGGAGCATGATTGTAGCCACAAGTATGGCAAGATTATAAGAGATTAGATGTATAGAGTGAGGTGTTATCTCCACTTGAGAGCTTCAATCCAATGTACATTGCATTTCCCTTGGTTCATACGAGTGCGGTCTTCACTGCATCATCCCTCCCCGGATTCCTCCACGTCCATCGGCCCCAACTTTAGCCTACCCATGGCATATGCCGTGATACAACCACGACAATCCAAGCGACTGGAAGCTAAAGGCCCAGGCGAGTAGATAGGCCCAGGCGGATTAGGTTAAACGAGTACTGAAGCCTTAACTGATTTGGTTGAGATATGTAAACCCTAGGGGAGGTAAGCCTATATAAACCTCCCTGCAGGGCGTGTAGAGATACGTTCCATCATACACCCAAGCGACTCGCCGCCTAGCCGCCGAGCTCGCCCATTGTACCACCTCCATAATACAATCTAGCAGGAGTAGGTCTTTACCCTCCGGGGGGGCGAACCTGGGTAAAACCCTGTGTCTCTGCCCTCATCTCGCACCGCAGATGGCTGGCCGCCCTTGCCCCTCGTTCTACTACTCGCTGCCGATTGCAGCATCTGCCGTGACCATTCCCACGACAGTGGCGCCCACCGTGGGGCCTGGCCGGTCTGGCCGGTGTTCTGCGGCGAGATCCAATCTGCCCATCAACGAGACGGTCGCCACCGGCCGCATGATAGCGATCGGCGAGATGCTCCAAATCTTGCCGAGCAGCTACGTCCTGGCGGCGCGACCCATCACGCACAGCGTGATCCTGCCAGTCGGCACGATCAGCCTCTTCATCGGCCTCACCGACGTCATCGTCTCGGAGGACTCGGCTCGCATCCGCGATTCGCCGCCACGCGATCGGCTCTCCGAGAGCCAGATCCGCACGATCCGTCGCCTCGCCTCCGAGTACAACTCGGCCCACAGCGACGTTGCCGAAAACTCAGCGGCCGCAGAAGACGCGGCCCTCAACGACGACGCCGAGTCGGCGACCCCGGCGTCACTCGTCGGGTCCATCACCGCGGCTTCTCCTGCAGGCTCCATCACCCAGGTCTCCAAAGTGGGAGACTTCGAGGACCCCTCCATCCTCGGGATCTTCGAATTCGACTCCGGGTCGGAAAACTCCGCCGACCTCCGCGACGGAACCGGTCGCCACGCCGCGACCTACATGGCGACCGACACCGAGCCGCCGGAGGACCCCTTCTCCACCCCAATCCCTCCTAACGCCACGGCAACGGAGGTCGAGGAACTCCGCCTGAAACTGGCGGAGGCGGTGCGCAAGGAGCAAGACGAGCGCGAAATTTTTTGCCTCGAGCAGGTGACGACGCAGGAACTATCGCGCTACCATCAGCAGCGGATCAGGTCACGCCTGAACCCCACCGTTCAGGGGCGCGCCCTGAACTTCGACGACGAAAACGACCCGGCCCGCGTGGCCGAGCGCGCGATCTGCGAGAACGCTCCACCAGGAGGAAGCGCCCGGCCCCCGCCAGGGTCGACGGCGATGGGCGCCCCACCTCCACCCAACCGCACACCTCCCAGGGACCAGCCGCGGATAGTAGTCTCCTCACGGGAGCGAGACGCAAACGTCCTCCCACTGTTCTCCACCTCGATGGACAACCTCGTGGCAGGCCGAGCAGCAGCCAACAACATCACGGCCACGTGCGACGGCGCCCTACAGATCCGGTACGTCAGGGCCCTGCTCGCAAAGGCCGTCGAGCAGCAAAACACGGGCGCCGACTCGCAGGGTCGTGTATACTCGCGTTCTTCGGGAAGCAGAGCGGCCTCAAGCGGCCGCCCAATGGCGGCAAACACTCTCAACTGCCCGCCACCGGAGCCACTACAGCTCCAACACCGACCCGCGAACGCGGCACTCTCCACCAACGACCCTAGGCCAGCGAACAACTTCGTCGCCGCCAACGGTCAACCCATCGACGCCCGCACTCACATCATCAACAACCAAAGCTGGCGCGCACGCCAGCCCGATGACTTGCGACACACCCTGACCAATCGTCGCAATGGCGAGCCCATGGGCTCGCTCAGTCGACTCGGCCCCAAGTGCTTCGGACCAATGATCCGAGGCGAGAAGTACCCGCCAAACTTCAAGGCGCCGAAGGAGATAGAAAAGTACGACCCCTCGTATGACCCCGCCGTTTGGCTCGATACATACCTCATGGCGATGCGGATCGCAGGCCACACCGACCTGCTAGCCGCCCGTTACCTCCCCCTGATGATGGAGGGGACGTGTAGGCAGTGGATCAACACCCTCCCCCAGGACAGTATCGACTCCTGGGAGGAGATGCACGACGCCTTCGTCACGCACTTCGACTGCTCCTACACCCGCGCCACCACCATCGAGGACCTGGAGCGATGCGTCCAGGGACCCCGCGAGTCGACCCGCAATTGGGTCCAACGGTGGCAAGAACTCTGGTACAACGCGGTCGGCATCCACCCGGACACCGCGATCCATTGCTTCAAGACCTCGTGCCGCTACGAGCCTCTGGTCGCCAAGCTCAAGCGACACTCCCGCACACTCGACAACATACCGGACCTCCTCGAGATCGCCAAACGGTACGCGGAGGAAGATCCGAACCAGGAAACCGATGACGAGTCGGGAGGTCAACGCCGCACGAGCGGCAACGACAGCGGACGACGGTCCGACCTACGCTACAGCAACACTCGCCTCACCGGCAAGCGCCGCAGCGACGGGCGAGTCGACTTCGTCGCCAACGCCGGGCACGCACAACGCGAGCCCAAGATCTTCCGCCGCGACGAAGGACAACGCCGCGATGGCGGCAACTACAAGGCCAAGCCAAGGTTCGACCCCGCGGCCCTCCTTAACCAACCGTGTGCGTTTCATAGCAGGGAAGGGAAGCCCGCAACGCACACAACCGCCGACTGCCACACCCTCAGGGAGATCGAGAAGGCGCGGCAAGCACGGGAGGACCCCGACAACGACCCACCAAACGGCGGAAAATTTGGCAAAGTGGACGGCTCGCTCCATACCTTCACAGGCTTCAACACGAAGCAAGAGAAGAAGGTCATCGCCCGCGCCGTCGCCGTCAACGCGGTGGCTCAGGTGGACGTTCCCCAGTTCCTCAACTGGTCGGAGCAGCCTATCACCTGGAGCCGCCAAGACCACTCGCCACGCATCGAGTACCCAGGCCGAGTCGCCCTGGTGGTCAAGCCTAAGGTCGGCGACTACTGGCTCCCCAAGACATTGATGGACGGTGGCAGTTCCATCAACATCCTGTACATGGACACCTTCAGGCGGCTGCGACTCCCGCAGTCGATGATCGAGACGACCCACACCACGTTCCATGGCATCGTCCCCGGTCGGAAGGCGTATCCGATCGGAAAGGCCACGCTGCCAGTCACCTTCGGCAGCCAGCAAACTTCCGCACCGAGCAGATCGTCTTAGAGCTGGTGCCCTTCGGCAGCCCCTACCACTGCGTCCTGGGGCGCCACGCGTTCGCCAAGTTCATGGCAGCGCCCCACTACGCGTACAACACAATGAAGATCCCCGAGCCGTGCGGCGTCATCACCATCAACGGCGACCCCGACATGGCCGCCGAGTGCGAGGCCAAAGGAGCCGAACTCGCTGACGCCGTCATCGCGGTAGAAACCAACCACGTCGATGAGCTCGCCAAGTACGCAAGCGGGGTCAACAACGACGACCCCACCATACTCAAGAAGCCCAACTCGGAGGGCGCAAACACCTCAACCTTCGAGGCGACGACGCACACTCACACCGTCGAGCTGATCCCAGGCGACTCCAGCCAGACGGTGACGATCGGGACGGGTATGAGCCCAGCCTAGGAAGGCGCGGTCATCGAGTTCCTCCGTGAGAACAGGGACATCTTCGCATGGAAGCCCTCTGACATGCCTGGTGTCCCTAGGGAGCTCGCTGAGTACAAGCTAAACGCCGACCCCAAAGTACGACCCGTCAAACAGTCGCTGCGGCCCTTCAATGAAGAGCTCCACCGAGCAATCGCCGAGGAGGTGCAGCGTCTACTCGCTGCAGGCTTCATCCGGCCAATCAAATACTCCAAGTGGCTGGCAAACCCAGTCCTGGTCGAGAAGAAGAACGGGACCTGGAGGATGTGTATCGACTACACAAACTTAAACAGCGCCTGCCCAAAGGAGCAGTTCGTCCTCCCGCAGATCGACCAAATAATCGATTCCACCGCGGGCTCGGAGTCGCTATGTTTCCTCGACGCCTACTCTGGGTACAACCAGATCAAAATGGTCGTCGAGGACGAGAAGACGGCGTTCATCACGCCATTCGGAGCCTTCTGCTACACCGCCATGACCTTCGGCCTCAAGAACGTCGGGCGACCTACCAGCGGTGCATGCAAGAGTGCCTCGCGAGCCAAATTGGCCGCAACATCCACGTCTACATCGACGACGTGGTCGTAAAGTCCGCTCGCTAGGGTGACCTACTCGCCAACCTGGCGGAAACATTCGCCAACTTGCGAAAATACAAGATAAAGCTTAACCCAGGCAAATGCACCTTCGGTGTACCAGCAGGACAACTACTGGGATACGTCATCTCCAAGCGAGGGATCTAGGTGAACCCCACGAAAATGGACATGATCGCCCGGCTCGGCAAACCCGAGTGCCTGCGCGACGTCCAAAAACTGGCCGGGCGAGTAGCGGCTCTCAGTCGCTTCATCCCGCGCCTGGGCGAAAAGGCGATGCCCCTATACCGCCTGATGTGCAAGAACCCCACCTTCCAGTGGGACAAGGAGGCGGATGACGCGCTCCGCAACCTCAAGAAGGTGCTACTCGCCGCACCGCTACTCGCCGCCCCCGCCGACAAAGAACCCATGCTGGTTTACGTCGCGGCTTCCGAGCGCGTCGTTAGCGTCGTAATGGTCGTCGAGCGACCGGAGGAAAGAAAGGAGCGCCCAGTACAGCGACCGGTGTACTACATCAGCGAGGTCCTCACCGAGTCGCGCCAGCGGTACCCGCAGTACCAAAAGCTGGTATACGCGGTCTTCAGAGCTCAGCGGCGCCTGCCGCACTACTTCCAGGAGCACCTGATCACGGTCGTTTCCTCAGCACCACTGCAAGACATCATCCGCAACCGCGAGGCGACCGGGCGGGTCGCCAAGTGGGCCGTTGAGATCGGCGTCGACAAAATCAAATACGAGCCACGAAAAGCGATCAAGTCGCAGGCCCTAGCGGACTTCATCGCCGACTGGGAAGAGGCCCAGCAGCCAGAGAAGCTGCCATACCTCCATTACTGGAGCCTGCACTTCGACGGCTCCAAGAACGCGGACGGCGCAGGCGCAGGGATCGTGCTAACTTCACCGAAGGGCGACAAGCTCCGCTACATCCTCTGCCTCGACTTCACACCTTGCACCAACAACATGGCCGAGTACGAGGCCTTACTCCACGGCATGCAAGCTGCCAAGGAGATGAATGTCAACCGCCTACGCTGCTACGGAGACTCCGACCTCGTCGCGGGGCAAGTCGCTGGCACCTGCGACGCCGTCTTCCCCACCATGGCAGCGTACCGCCAAGCAGTGGACAAGCTGGGCGGACACTTCACAGGCTACTCCGTCGAGTGGATCGACAGGCGGAAGAACGAGGAGGCCGACGCCCTCTCTCGCATTAGGTCGGCTCGACTCGCACCACCCGCCGGCGTCTTCCTCGACACAATAACCAAGCCATCAGTCTCTCCCCCGAGGGAGATCGACATCGGAGTCCCGTTACAGCCGGAGGCAGCCCTGGTCGCACTCGTCACCGAGCCAGACGACTGGACCAAGCCCTACATCGCCTACCTGGAGGCCGGCACCTTGCCGGCAGACGAGACGGACGCTCGGATGATCGCCCGCGGATGCAAGTCCTACACCATCATCGACAGCGAGCTCCACAAGCGCAGCGTCATCGGCGTGTTCCAACGCTGCGTCCAACCCGCCGAAGGACGCAAGATCCTCCACGATATCCACTCCGGTGACTGCGGCCACCATGCCGGCGCCCGCTCTCTGGTCGCTAAGGCTATGCGGCATGGCTTTTACTGGCCCACCGCACACGCCGATGCTGTCGACATTGTCCAGCGGTGCGCCGGGTGCCAGAAGTACGCCAACCAGACGCACTTGCCGAGCTCAGCGCTCAAAACAATCCCCATCACCTGGCCATTCGCCGTGTGGGGCATGGACATGGTAGGCCCCTTCAAAAAGGCTCCCTCCGGCTACACCCACCTCCTGGTCGCGGACGACAAATTCACAAAGTGGGTGGAGGCCAAGCCAGTTCGGAAATGCGACGGGAAGACCGCCACTAAATTCCTACGCGAGCTCATATATCGCTACGGGTTCCCAAACAGCATCATCACGGACAACGGCACCAACTTAGCCAAAGGAGCCATGGACGAATTCTGCGAAGAGCACCACATCCGGCTCGACCTCGCGTCGGTCGCCCACCCGGAATCCAACGGCCAGGCGAAACGGGCCAACCAAAGCATCCTCCACGGCCTGAAGCCGCGACTCCAAGTACCACTCGAGCGCACCGTCGGGTGCTGGGTCGAGGAGCTGCCCTCTGTCATCTGGGGGATCCGCACCTCGGTCAACAGGTCGATAGGATTCACCCCCTTCTTCATGGTATATGGTGCCGAGGCAGTCATGCCCACCGACCTCGAGCATGACTCGCCACGGGTCGTCCACTACACGGAGGCTGCAAACGAACTCGCCCGCCAAGACGGAGTCGATCAACTCGACGAGGCACGTGACCTCGCCCGGTCACGCACCGCCATCTACCAGCAGGGACTCCGCCGCTACCACAGCCGGCGGGTGAAAACTCGCACCTTTCAAGAAGGCGACCTGGTGTTACGCCTCATCCAGGACAAGAAGGACATGCACAAGCTCTCCCCTCCGTGGGAGGGGCCATTCGCCATCGGGCGAGTACTCGGCAACGACGCCTACTACCTCATCGACATCCGCGGGGACGGCGAACTCGACGTCAAGCGACCATGGAATGTAAACCTCCTACGAAAGTTCTACCCCTAGAACCCCACATATGTACTCTCCAGTCGCTATGAAATAAAAAGAATCGGTTACCACAAATTGCGCCTACTCTCCGTGTCTTGTGCCACTCGCACTCGTAATTACAGCGTCAAGCTAACCGCAGAAGTCAACCTTTGGTAAAGCGATCGGCACGGCCAAGTAGTGCGATGCAGAAGCATTGAGTCACCTCAGGTTTTGCATCGTCCACAAGCGGAGCCCCATTGGAGTCGCCTAGCCCGACTGGTTCTACGAGCCAAGACAACTGCCTTCGCTTCTCACAGCGACCACGATCCTCCGCATCCTCGACATAGCGACTCGAACGGCCATGTACCACGCTCGGGGACTGACGACCAGTTCCGCGTGAGCGGCTCGGAAAAACGTCAAGTATGAGAGCATGCCCAGGACTCGCCATGCGACTGACCCAACGGGCCAGGCAGGAGTGATGCGCTCAAACCAACGCGCCAAGTCCTCAACCACCCTCGAGTCGCGCCTAGAAAAACCAAGTACCACACTCGGGGACTCGGCCACCCGACCTCGTTCGCGCAAGGGAATACGGCGGAGTATAGAGCGATCAAGGGAGTCGCCTAGCGACTGGCTCTTCGAGTTCGGGCGAGTCGACCACAATAACAAAACCCTCACAAACCATAAACACATCATACACGAGGTAAACCCCACACAAGGGCGGACGCGCTCGGGGACTCGTTCAAACCTCAATCGGAAAACACATGACAAATCATACAACAAACATGATATCACATTACTAGCATGTTGCAATTGTCTTAGAATACAAAATATGCCCATACGGTAGACCTGCTACTAATGCCCCAGGGCAAACTATCCTATTCTGCAGGCTTCGACGACGACTCGCCAGCACCCCGGCGACTGCGGATGAACGGCATGTACGGGTTTAACGGGTACGTCGTCAGCTCACTCGCCATTGCCGCGCGGAAAGGCTGCTCGACCTTGAAATCCCGGTGCTGCGGCTCGGGGTCGTTGGGCGCGACGACCGTCTCCTGGTACGGAAGGAGGTCGCCCATTGCCCAGACACGCTCGGAGTACATCGCGGCACGGTCCGTCAACTTGAGCACCTCGGAAAGCTCCACTGCACCAGTCGACGACGGGTAGCCACTCGTCACGTCGTCGAGGTCGAAGTCCTCCGGGAAGTGAGCAAGTCCAAGGCTCAGCGCCGTCCCTGCTCCGCGCCAAAACACCGATCGCGTCATGAATTCAACGACCGAGGGCGCCTTCTCCAAGTACTTCCACACCTCGACGAGGTCGCTGGGAATCACTTCCGTGGGTGATATCTCCTGGAGGTAGGCTCGGATGCACGTCGCTGACAACGTCGCCGAGTCGACGAGCATGGCCACACACTGTCGCGCGTCGAACGAGCTCGCCTCTTCCGCGCTATCAAGGATGCGACCTGCGAATAGAAGACAACAATGAGTACGTCGGGCATCACAACAGAACACATGTTAGTGGCAGAGGCAGATACACTTACCAATCAAGGGGCAGGAGAGATCCGTGATGAAGCTTTGAAGCGAAGTGTAGTCGTCCTGAAGCCCAGCAACAAGGGCGTCGGACACTTTACGATCCTCTGCGGCGGCGGTTATAGCGGCCTTGGCTCGCCCATCCGCCAAGTTCGCTTCCTCCTTCGCCTCCCTCAGCTCGCGCTCGAGCTCGGCGGTCCGCTTCTCAGCCGAGCTCAGTGCCGAGTTAGCCACCGCCAACTCACTCGCTGGGACAAGCCCCTGGCGAGCCTCCTCCGCCTTCGCGGCAACCGCCTGAAGCCCCTTATTCGCCTCTTGGACGGTGGCCAGTTCTTTCTCCGCGCGGTGCTTCGCTGCCAATCGCTCAGCTGATTCACGTTGCAGACCCTGCACAGCATTTAAACAGTTAATCAAAGCAACACCTTCAGCACCCACCCGCTGAAATTCAGCGAGTGCGCATTCGGGGACTGGAAATCAAAAAATTCCTAAGTGCCCACCCGCTGAAATTCAGCGAGTGCGCACTCGGGGACTGGCAATCAAAAATTCCTAAGTGCCCACCCGCTGAAATTCAGCGAGTGCGCACTCGGGGACTGGCAATCAAAAACTCCTAAGTGCCCACCCGCTGAAATTCAACGAGTGCGCACTCGGGGACCGGATGCGAAAAAAGAATCAAAAGAATCAGACCGCTGCAATGCACCGACCTGATCCTCGGGGACTGGACATACCTGGATGGCTGCGCCAAGCATGCCATGAAGTTGTATCGCGTCCACGGACGCGAGGAGAGCTGGCGTGTGCCCACGACGCTGCTCGACTTCTGCATCGGCGACCCCAGGGGCACGGCTCGAGGGCGAAGTTCCACTCGTTGTGGCCGCTTTGGCCATGAAGCGTGGGAACATCGCGATGGAGGCACCCGCACCAAAGGAGGTCGACTCGGCCGCTGCAGGCGAGGGAGCGCCCTCCTTCGTGGATGCGGCCGCCTCTGTCACGGGTTCAGTTGGTGCGATCGCCGTGTCGTCAGAGATAGTGACGACATCATCGCCCTTGGCCTTCTTGCCGCCATCCGTAGGGACGACGACCTCATCCGCCTTCCTCTTACGGGAAGGATCCTCCTCGCTGACGACGGGTGGCACCTTAGCCACGGTCGGGTGGCCCATCTTCTTCACTCCGGTCATGTACATCAATCATGTAAGCAAGATAATTCAAGCCGCTATGGAAGACAAAGGTAGGTGAGCAAACTCACTTGGCGACTGGAATGAAGCGTAGACCCGTGCGAAGGCCGGCCGGCTTCTCCAGTTCAGGGCCCAGTTGGTGGCTGAGCCCCATCTCCAGGACGTCACGTGCCCAAGACACGGACGGTTTCTTCGTCGTCGAGGCCGCAGCGGGAGCCTCTGGGACATCTTCGGCAGGAGCGTCCCTGTGAGGCGAAGCCGCCGCAGCCGGAGCATCCCCCAGCCCAGAAACTGGGGCGAATGGCGGAGGCATCGAAGCCAGTGGCACCTCAACAGTGGCCGTGTCCAGCGCGGTTGCCGTCGGTGGTGCCTCGTCCCTGGCCGGGCTGGGGGCGTCGGAGCTGCTCGCCGAGCGCGGTGGCGAGGCCGGCTTCATCGGCTTCATCTTCCTCTTCGGAGGTGCCTTCGTTTCCTTCTCCTTCTTCGTCTTCTTCTTCGATGGAGTAGCCTGGCGGCGCGAGGTGGTCTCCGGAAGTTCTTTGTCGTCGTCATGACGCTCGAGGCTTTTGCTCGCCTCAAGCTCACGTTGACGCTGCCCGCGGGTCTTGCGGACCAGTGGGGCGACCTCCTCCTCGGACTCGTCGTCGCTGTCAATCTCATCGCTCCTGGCGTTGCCCTTGGCGGGAGGCGACTCGCCCATGTCCTGGACGGACGAGCTCGAATTCTCGTCGTCCGAAGGCGGGAGTCATCCTTCCACCACTTGGAATAGCTGCAATGAACGCAAGATGAAATTAGAATGACCGCGACTACAAAAACTGCGACTGCGAATGAAGCGAGGTGATTACCGTTGGGGCTGGACGCTTTGCGGTGTAGGGGGCGACCCCAGCCTGTGCGTCCAGGTACACCGCCTGGGTGATCTTCTTCAGTTTTGCGGTGTAGTCCTCGAGCTTCCACTCGGCGAGGCAGGACTTCGTCGAGTCCTCCCGGCCGGTGTACTGGTACATGTAGTGCTCGCGCCGAGCCAGCGGGACGAGCTGCCTCCCGAGCCAGCAGTTGTTCAAGTTTATCGTCTGGAGGCCCTTCTTCTTCAGACCGCGGATGGTCTGGAGCATCTCGTCCACAACCATCCGCTGGTCGCTGGGGAGCTTGCCGGCTTGAAGACGGCGCGGTTCGGACCGGTCGGCGGAGTACCGTGGGATCGCCGTCTCGCCCTCCGGGGTCGCCTCGGCAACATAGAACCAATATTTTTTCCAGTCGCTCGCCGCCTTGGCGGGCAGCATCAAGTCAAAGAACGAAGCCTTCGACTTCAGCTGGAAAGTTAGGCCGCCCGCGGCAAGCATTGGGCCGCCTGCCTCTTCGCGGCTGATCCGTCCGTGGAACAGATCTTGCCATAGAGGAAAGTAGGGTCGGCAGCCCAAGTAGCATTCGCAGAACGCCACGAAGATGGCGAGCTGCTCGATGCTGTGGGGACCCAGATCCGATGGTTGGATCCCGTAGTAGGCGCAGAAGCGCCGGAAGAACAGGGACGTGGGGAATCCTAGCCCCCGTTCTAGATGACTGGTGAAGTAGATGAATTCCCTCTTGCGCGGGCTCGGGGTCACCTCTCCGGCCGCGGGGATGCGCCAGCAGCCGGCTCGCAGGATCCCGGCCTCCTTAAAGGAAGCCAGTTGTGCCCTCGTGCACTTAGATCTACCCCAAGGTTCGGTGGGAGGGCCATGGCGGAAGGATTTGTGGGGGGTCGGAGGATTTCTGGTCGGCTGGATCGCAATGCGAAGGGAGGTGAAAGTGCGCGCAATCGGAGAGAATGGCGAGAAGATTGTTCTCTGATCGCCTGCCATTCCCCTTATATAGCGGTTGTTACCCGCCAAATCAGGGAACCGTTACCGCGCGATGATTACGCCAAAAGTTACCGTTGGATTACCCCAACGACTAGTTTGACCACGTTAACGGTCCAACTTCAGCCACTCGGCTCACCGACCCGATCACTATGGCAGTGTTTCGCCGACTCGACTTGCCAAAAGCTGCGACCTGGATGACTGGTTTTCTCCTTTATACAGGAGCCCGCCGACGATTCGACTGGATGTCTACTCTGAAGCCGTATACTCCGACTGCCAGCAGCCACCTACGCCTAATCGACGACGGCCTCGGGGACTACTGATGGGGATGTGCCTACCGGGGTATACCCAGCAGGACGTTTCTGACTGGCCCAAGAACTGGCGAGTGGGCCTGTAAGACGGCGACTGGATCGAAGCCCAGCGAGGATCCAAGCGACTGGAAGCTTAAGGCCCAGGCGAGTAGATAGGCCCAGTCGGATTAGGTTAAACGATTACCGAAGCCTTAACTGATTTGGTTGAGATATGTAAACCCTAGGGGAGGTAAGCCTATATAAACCTCCCTGCAGGGCGTGTAGAGATACGTTCCATCATACACCCAAGCGACTCGCCACCTAGCCGCCGAGCTCGCCCATTGTACCACCTCCATAATACAATCTAGCAGGAGTAGGTCTTTACCCTCCGGGGGGCCGAACTTGGGTAAAACCCTGTGTCTCCGCCCTCATCTCGCACCGCAGATGGTTGGCCGCCCTTGCCCCTCGTTCTACTACTCGCTGCCGATTGCAGCATCTGTCGTGACCATTCCCACGACAGACACGTTTACCTCCTGGTTGCAGTCGACAAATTCACCAAGTGGATCGAGGCCATGCCCGTCACAAACCAAATGGGCAAAACTGCCGTCAAGTTCTTCGAGTCCATTGTCTACAGGCTCGGCGTACCACATAGCATCATCACCGATAATGGATCGAACTTTATCTCCAAGGAATTCCAGGACTTCTGCGAAGTCCTTGGGATCAACATCACGTACGCCTCAGTTGCACACCCGCAAACGAACGGGCAAGTGGAAAAGGCCAACGGCCTAATCGGCGCCGGCCTCAAGAAGCGCCTCATGAGTCCACTCGAACGGAAGGCTGGAGCCTGGACGAAAGAGCTACCATCCATCCTATGGAGCTTACGGACTACGCCAAACAGCTCCACAGGCTACACGTCGTTCTTCATGGTGCACGGAGCCAAAGCCGTGCTACCAGCCGAAGTACGCCACCAGGCCCCCCGGGTCGTCGCTTACAGCGAAGCCGAATCCACGACTGAACTCGAAGACGCCGTCGACACACTCGACGAAGCAAGAGACATAGCAGCAGCTCGATCAGCGGTGTACCAGCAGAGTCCCCGCAACTACCACAGCCGCCGACTGCGCCCAAGGTCCTTCGTCAAAGGAGACCTCGTCTTGCGACTCAAGCAAGAGCGACCGACGAAATTCGAGTCACCATGGGAAGGACCCTACGTCATCACTGAAGTCATCCCAGGTGGCGCCTACCGCCTCAAGCACGTGGAGTCTGGAGTCGCATACTCCAACCCATGGAACATATCGCACTTGCGACGATTCTACCCCTAGCTACCTACCCCCTTTACTTTCAATAAGGCTTCCAGCCAAGGCTTTTCAGCCGAACAATGTACTTCCTCCATTACGATATAAATAAAGCTAAGTGTCTCGCCCCAAACTTCAGTTTGCTATTTCGCAAACTTTACTTTATGCTACAAACGCACTCGGGGGCTCCCCCCACCTCACGATTTCATCGACTGAGGATCACGCGTGTACACCTGAGTAGCTGACAACGTCAGGCAAACGAAAAGGACACGTACTCAAACAAAGCACTGCGTGCTTACAACAAACAAACCTTTACAACAAAGGGCACAACACGCCCAGTCGAAATATACAAATTTTACATTTATCTCTTTTACAGGTACTACCTATTCAGAAGAATAACCTGAGCACGCTGCTCAAACAAATCTACGACCTGTTCGGCATACTGCCTTACAACCACGTAATGTGGACGCATGTCCCACTCATCGCCATCCGGCCGAGGAGGTGGCCTAGCTGCCACAACAGCCAAATCTACATCAGGCCGGTGCATCCTTACAAAAGACAAAGCAGCCTTCACTCCCGCAACGAGCTGTTGCCGCACCAACTCCTTGACATTGCTCACGCTCCGAAACTTCGACAGAAGACCCGCCAGGCTCGTCGGTACAGCATCCAAAGGAAACATAACGTGCAACACCGAGGCAAGCGACGTCTGTACTTGGCGAAGCACCCGCGAAACTTGGTGCACAAGATCCTGCACCGTCGCCAGAGCCATGGCGCGGTCACGATCCATCCAGAAGAAGCCGCCAGCCTCCATGTCATGTTGAGTCAAGAAATTGACCCGAACAGCGACACGCTCTTTCTCTTCCCTCGGAGCAAGGTTAGCACCTGCGACAATTGCACAAAATAAGAGGCAGGTCCAGCAGGCTCACTCGAAGAACTGAGCTGCAGCTCGAAACAAAGAACAACTTACACTGAAGCTGCTCAGACAGCCGAAGCAGTTCCGCCATCAAGTACTCCTCTCTGCCTGCACCACGATCCGCCTTGGACTTCCAAACATCGGCGTGACCTCGCAACCCAAGCAACTCCTTCTCAAGACTACGAACACGATCCCGAAGAAAAGCGAGTTGCGAGGAAGCATCCAAAGATGGACGCAGCTGCGCTGCAGGCGAGGTGTCAACAGGGTCAGCACCCGAAGGAACCTAGAACAGCAGAAAAGCAAAGGACACAAACATTCAGACAGTGGTCGAGCACAACTCAGGCGAATTTATTCAGCACATAAAAGGTCACTATGTGACACAAGAATCGTGTTCATCAAAATATTTACAGCAAAAAGCAGACTACAAAATACCCTACGTCTACAACGCCTAAGACGCGGCACCCTAAGTCGCCTCGGAGCCGGACCGCCTAGCTTTGGCCCCGCCCTGCTACCGCAGTGCATACTCAGACAGCAAATCAATGAGCTTCGGCCCATATCGCTTGCAGCGAGCAGAGTAGGCAGCAAAGGCTACCTCGGATCCATCTGCGGTCGTCGGCATCCGGGAGGTGATCTGGCGCAGGTCCAGCTCCGCTCCAGCCGCCAAAGCCATCGCCAGCCCGACGGACGCGCCGATGCCCTTCTGCTTGCGCTTGTACGCCGCAGGCGCTTCGGCTGACAAAGCCTCCGCCAGAGCATCCACATCATCGAGGGCCGCGCCCTTAGGGACAAGCTCCCTATAGAAGCGGCCAAGGACCTCCTTCGCCTTGGCAAGGGAGCTGACAACGGTGCTGCAGCGATCTTCGACCGCTGCAGTAGCATCATCTAGAGCACTACCGTGCTCTAGAGCGCTTCGGTCAAACTCGATGCCTGCGGCATCTGAGACAAAAAAAAGGAGGACATGACGAAAAGCAACACAGAAGAAGACAAGAAGAAAGAAGCACAAATACAACACTCACCCGAAACAGCCTTGGTAGCAGCCATGAGCTTGTCTGCCACCTCCCTCTCGCGCGCAGCCGCAACAGTGGCCAGCTGCTCCTCACGGTCCGCGGCCTCCTGCTGCAGACGCTCCTTAGCTTCGGCTGCCTTGGTCAGCTCTAGCTCGAGGCGTTCCTTCGCACCAACGGCGGCCTCGGCTTTCTTCTCCGATTGACCAAGGCTCTTCTTGAGAGCGTCGACCTCACGGAGAGAATTATTATGCTCCTCTACATTCGAAACAAGCAAACGTTAGAGAGCAGGACCGGAATAAATGAAAGATGCACCAACAACAAATAAGTACCTTGAAGCTGTCGGAGGTTAGCCGCTAGCACCAGGCGCTCCTGCACCAGCCGCTTGGCCTCCTCCACAAAAGGCTGCAGGAAAAGAAACACCAGTAAGAAAAAGGACTTGGGGGTTGCGCCCAACATTAAGGAATAAAGGCAACACTCGAACGCGAAGACACTCGGGGGCTTCCCCCCGAAGATTCGAAGAAGAATAAAAAAAGAACAAGACACAAAATTTTTTAGACACCCGGGGGCTCCCCCCGTGGTACGAAGAAGAGGTACTTACATGCTGTGATGGCGACTCCGAAGGCTCGCTGGCGAAATTCTGAGGCGCAACCACCTGCACCTCCTGCAACGGAGGATCTGGAGCGGCGCCCCCCGAAGTCGCCACTGTCTGAGGAGGAGGAGACGCAATTTTTGACTCCCCCATCATCTCCCGCGCACCATCGCTGGAGGAATCGTGGGAGGAATGCCTGCATACGAAGCTATCAGCACAAGTGCAAAATCAAGAAGGAAAAAGGACAGTAGTACAACAAGAAACATACGAGCCCAGTGAACTCAGGTCGAAGACAGGAGGAGTCCTTCGGGCTCACTTCTCCTCCTTATTCTCCTCCTTTTTCTCTTCCTTCTTTTCTTCTTTCTTCCGCTTCGCTGGCGGGTGCGGCGCTACAGCCCGCACAGGAATGGCAGGAATGGGAGAGGAAGAGCCTCCATGCCCGTCACTATGACGATCAAGGCTCAAAGTGTTTATGGGAGTCGGAGGAGACAAGGCATCCGAAGACTCGCTGGAGCTCCGTGATCGTTTGCGCGTATGGTCCTCACTCGACTCGTCGGCATCTTCGGCCGGAGATCGCGCCGACGGCAGTTCGGACACGGACTCCACCACTTCATTATCCGGGGCATTCGGATACTTTTCGGGCAATGGCGGCACCATGCCCGGCACCTTGAAGCTCTGCAAAACCAGAAGGGACTTTGTTAGCAAACAAAGGAAATAAATACGCAATCGACAAAAAAAAGCGCTACGCGCACGAATCTACACCTGCGGAACGGCCAACGTCGAAGAAAACGGAGGAGTCAGCGACTTTCTCGGGATTTTCTCTCCGGCCTTGAACTTCAGAAGCGCGCGAAGGGTCCTGTCAAGATCCCCCTCGGAGATTTTCTCAGCCGAAACCCTCTTCGGATCACGGCACCCAGAATAAAGAAACATCGGGTGCGCCCTCGCTTGGAGAGTCTGCACCCGACGCTTAAGAAACGTCTGGATGATGTCCACGCCGTTCACTTCCTTCTACGGAATCAGCTGGAGATCCTCCACCCGACAGTAAAGGGCCTCTATCTCCGCCACCTCGCCATCCAAGATTTTGTTTTTCCAAGACCTTTTCGGCTCAATCATTTGGGAGGGCTCAAAAGGAACAAGACCAAAATCTTGCCCAGGCACTACGGAGTCGCGGATATAAAACCATCGCCTCCGCCAGTACTGGACAGATTCGGACATGGAAAAAGAAAAGAAAAGAAGATTGGGACTAAGGGAGATGATGCAACCCCCAATGGGATAAACACCATCCGAACCAGACTGTCTCTTCACGGAATAAAGTTTCCGGAAGAGGCCAAAGTGCGGCTCAATGCCGAGCCAGCACTCGCAAAAGGTGATGAAGCAAGCAATGTGGAGAAGCGAATTGGGAGACAGATGATGAAGCTGGATGCCATAGAGAAAGAGCAGCCCACGGAGGAAGTTGTGGACTGGGAAGGAAAACCACGCATAACGAAGGCAAGAAACATAACCCGATACCCAGCTGGGGGACGGGGGATTACCTCATTGCCGGGGAGTCTGACGGCCTCCCTATCTTGCGGGATCAGACCTCGCTCGCGAAGCTTGCGGAGATCGCTCTCCCGCGTCTCTGATCGCCGCCAGCCACCGTCGGTGACACGGGTAGCGGTGGCGCCTTTCTTTCCTCCGGCGGTGCTGGTCCCAACTGCAGATGACGATTTCTTCGGTTTCCCCATCGCGCTGCGGCGGCGCCGGCGGTGAAAGCGCAAAAGAGAAGATGGAAATGTGGAAGGAAATCCCAGCGCGCAGCAAGAATCACTAGAGCACAAGGAGGCAATGAAAACAAGAACTGATGCGGTGAAAACAAACCGCGGCTTTCCCCAATGATTATAACGACGAAGATGACGCACGGCAGCCGTCCATCCAGAAGACCTAACGCCAACAGCAGATCTGACCGTACACGTGTCAGCATCACAACGAACCGTCGTTACCACGCCGTACACTACGCGCGGAAATCGAGGAGACGCCGTAATTATCTCCACGTCGCGCGTGACCGGTAAATTCAAGGTCAGCAAGTGGGACCCACGTTCGTCCAGTCAAGTCATCTCTGGCGTAGCAGACGCTTGAGGTCATTGATCGTCAGCAATGATGTCATCAAAAGTTATACTAGCACCAACTACAATTCTTCGGCTCCACAGCTAAGAGTACTCACTCGAATATTCGATTCGATTAAATACTCGGGGACTACTCCTATCAGGAGCGCTAGCCGCGCACCCGAA
The DNA here is from genome assembly GCA_910589765.1 of Avena atlantica. Lineage (NCBI taxonomy): Eukaryota > Viridiplantae > Streptophyta > Magnoliopsida > Poales > Poaceae > Avena > Avena atlantica. Next base: position 574,438,691 of record OU342739.1, read on the forward strand.
AGACGAATAACGACAAAATATATCTTCGAGTCCTACGTCGAGTCTACGACTCCACTATGGACTCGGGGGCTACTCCCATAGGGAGGATGGATTTAAGCATCCGATTTTTTTTGTGTCCTACGGACTTAACAACTGAGCAATGTTTGAACTAAAGTCTCCGTTCGAGTCTACGACTCGAACAGACACTCGGGGGCTACTCCCATAGGGAGCGCTGGTCGCGCACCCTATGAAATCTTCGACTGCGATCTTTCGGATCAGCATGCAAAAACTTATCGGCAACTCTGTCCCAACAAAACGCTAAGTGAGCAACGATCTCCTTGGCCACCTGAAACATCTCCGCGGTGACAAACATTCGGATGTTGTGTCTTCGACACAAAGATAAGACCTACAGATATCATCTGATGGCCTGGCAACGCACACGACTGCGCTCTGCTAGTAAAAACCCGTGCTAACAGGTGCGATGAAAAATCCCGACGGACGCGTTGGGTACATCAATTAAATTCACTGGAATTCCACTCCTGTAAGTCCTCTGCGGTCTGAGTCGAATTACGCCAGCATATGTTCCAATTTCGAGTTGAGGGACTCAAATCTGAGGAAGATCGTGTTGTTTCGTCCTAAGACAGTTAACTAACCCTGATCCGTCGGGTGAGTCAAGCACATGCATCAACAATCCCAACACACATACTGTTAATACATAGTTGCACCCGAAGGATTGAAGAGTCCTCAGCCGAATCTACGATTCGACTGATCACTCGGGGGCTACTGACATGGTTGTACCCTATGGGTGCGTGACCTCAGCATACCTAGTCCAGCCCAAGGAAGGCCCACGGCGGATGTACGCCGGCCCATGAAGACTTTCGGGTGGCCCAGGCCCATGACACCTTCGGATCCTTGGAGAGCAAGACTAGAGTAGATAGGAAATTCAAAGGGGTAAAACCCTAGAACCTGTAACCGACTAGGACTATGCCCGGGACCTGCCTAAGTCTATATAAAGGCTAGGAGGGCAAGACCTAGATCTCTCGACTCATACTTTCTCATACGCACCTCCACGCCAGATCGAATCTGCGCACCCCTGTAACCTTCGGTTCCGCCGTAATCAAGAGCAGACAAGCAGGAGTAGGGTTTTCCCTCCAGGGGCCTGAACCTGGGTAAATCTCGTGTCCCCTAGTTGCTTGTCTATTAACCGTTCCATGATCTCCAGCATCCCCATCTTCTCCAAAACCCAAGTCCATAACAATGGGCATTGACGAGTCGAAACCTCGTCACTTTCAGTTTCAGCAACTTCTTCTTCCATAGGCTCCTGCAAGGCATTAGTCTCTTCCATTTGTGGAAAGCGCCTATTAAAATATTCAAGGATATAGCCATTTTCTTCCTTGTAATTATCAAAGAAAGATTTAAGTATCTCATAAACCTCATATTCATAAGGTGCATCATCAGTATTTTCAAGCAAACTAGCAAGTTCAAATGCACCCTTGAAAGCAATAAATTCTTCAATTTGTTCCACATCATAAAAGTCATAATTTCCTTTAACATAAGAAGATATGGTAACATTATCATTATACTCACATTGAAAAGGTAGGTGTTTATACCTCCTAAAGCAACAAGATCTATCAAAGCAATAAGTAACATTATAAGTAGAGCACACGTCTCTAGCAATAATATTCAACTTATCAATTTGTTCTCATAAGTGTGTCCCTTTTTCTGACAAACGGTGTTTCTTATAATAATACTTTTCATCTTCCGTGAACCCACCTTGACAATAAGAACTAGTTTCAAAGAAACCATCCATTGATAGAAAGCATGACAAGGCAAGGAAACAACAGACCAGGAACTAGAGCAGGAACTAATTTTTGTGTGTTTTTTAATAGAGAAAGTAAACCAAACTAAACTTTTTTTTTTGAGTTTTTTTTGGAAAGAGGCAAACAAACCAAGAAAAAGAAACAAAGCAAACTAAAAACAAAGTAAAGAGAAAGGAAGTGGAGGACTCCACTAGTGAAGACGTCCTTAGCCTCCCCGGCAACGGCACTAGAAAAAGCTTGATGATGGCTAGCACTGTTGACGTGGTGCCTGTTGGGAACCCCAAGAGCAAGGTGTGAAGCAGCACAGGAGCAAGTTTTCCCTAGGTAAGAAACCGAGGTTATCGAACCAGTAGGAGCAAGGAAACATCACACAAGTGTTGCTAGCAACGCAGAGACCTGCACAACACAAACTCAAGACTTTGCCCCAACGAATCAGTGAGGTTGTCAAGCTCACCGGTTTGCTGTAACAAAGGATTAAACATATGGTGTGGAAGGTAATGGTTTGCAACAATTAAACAAGTAACAGTGGAAGATGTATCAATGGTAAAGATTGGACCGGAGTCCATAGTTGCAAGCAACAGACAACTGCTTTAAGCAAAGTGTGTAAGGTAAATAGTCCACATGTTCCATGCACAAGAGACCGTTGTTTTCTCCCTAGTAGCAACAACACATCTACAACCGAAGAGATTTCTGTCACTTCTCTTGGAAACTAGAGGCATGAACCCACTATCGAGCATAAATACCCCATCTTGGAGTCACTAGCAACTACTTGACCAAGATAGATACTAACAACAGAGAGCATGCAAGATCAGAAACAACACAAACATGATAGAATCATAAATAAAAAACCATTAATCAAACCAACATAATAATCTCAATATCCATCGGATCCCCGCAAAGACAACATGCATGATTACAAATAGATTAGATCTTGATCATGAACGGAGCTCACAATATCTATACATGAAAGCACAAGGAGGAGATACAATCATCTAGCTACTACATGGACCCATAGTCCAAGGTTGAACTACTCACGCATCATACAGGAGAGAAGGCCTCCGGGATGATCTCCCCTCCAGCAGGGTGCCGAGAAGAACTTTAGATCCCCCTAATCTAGGGACGACGGTGGCGGCGGCTACAGAAGGTTCGTGGAGATTGTATCGGTGCTTAGGGTTTCTGCATCGGGGGCTTCTTATAGGCGAAGGGGGAGGCCGAGGCGGTGGCCAGGGTCCCCACACCCTGCCTATGTGTGGGGCAGGTCCCACCCGCGCCTAGGAGGGTCTGGATGCCCTGGCACGCCTCTCCGTCTCCCCTCTGGACTTCTTGTTCCCCACGGAAAGTTATTAACTTTGACGTTTGTCCCTTCCAATTCCGAGAATATTTCCTTACTAGCTTTTCTGGAACCAAAATCAGTAGAAAATAGGCACTGGCACTGTGGCAAATTGTATAAAGGTTAGTACCAGAAAACATGTAGAAAGCACCTCAAAGTGTAGAAAAAGCAAAGCAAAGTAGATACTAAATAGGCATGGAACATCAAAAATTATAGATACGTTTCCGACGTATCAATTCCTCCTTTGACCGTGTAGGTCACGAGCCGGCGCCAATCTGTCACGAGGCCATTCCGGGTATGATCCCAAATCACATCCAAAGGATTTATCCCTCCCTTTAGTCCCAAGGGAAAATGGAATGTGGTCGACTTCACATACCATCTAAAGAGAGAGATCAAACATAACTCATAAATCTATCATAGACCGGCAAGTCATATGGACACAAGAATATATCATATTTATTGCAAATTCATAACAGTGTTAGGGTTCCTCCATCTCTCCAAGAACAAAGGAACTACTCACACATGGAACCAATCAACAACATCATCATAATCAAATGGATGGATAGAAGTGCGGGAATAGATGTAATGAAAACCACAATTGAATCTAGAATTACAACAGGATCTAATAAATGAAAGATAGGGGTAATGGTGGTGATGTAGATGGAGAAGTTGATGATGATTAAGGGGATGATGCGTTGTCCTCCAATGATCCGTGAAGCAGCTGGGATTTTACCCCAGCCAAGTCCCTCCTTCAGATCCCTTTAAGATGTGGTTTTTTGTGGTTTCTGGTGGTTGTGAATGTCGGATCTCTCCTCCGTCTTTGCCAGGAGAAAGTATTTGACAAGGCAAACACAATGAGACATGGTATGGGCGGGCTCCACCCATACCACCGATCGTTATTGGCACTGGTTGCTTCCCCTCGTTTGGCATTTTCCCAGGTGCGAAGGAAAATCCATAAAATGACTATTATCACTTAAAAATATCATATTATAGCATGACCGTTGTAATTGATATGATCATATAAGACTTAATGATTCATGATCCTGTTGAAATAAAGGCAAAAGGGAGTGTGCGGACATAGTGAAATACAAACATCCCTACTCTATTTATGCAAAAAAAAAGGTAAATATGCTTCAATTTTGGACTCATCAACTCCCCCCAAGCTAGGCTCTTGCTCGTTCCCGAGAAAGATGGTGGCTTATGGACAAGATCATCATGTTCATAAGACATGAGTCATTACAATAAATGAGGTAGAAATTGAAACATGATTACAACATCGGATGTAAAGAAACCTCGGGGGTATTACCATACCCTTACACATTACATGACTTACAGGTTCCCACAGCTTCTCAAGTATTAATGAAATTATAAGAAGCTTCTAGTGATTGAATATATCATATAATTATTGATTTTAGAGGTATCGAGCACTTAGTTTAGTAATGAAGATGCATGATCATTCTTTTTCTTCTACACTTGACTCTTTTGATAGTTGTTCTCTCTTATTTCTTCTTTTCATATCTTTTCTATCTCCATATATATGTATATATTTTTACTCTTTCTTTCCTTTCTCTCTTTTTTTTAAAGTACAACTATTTGATCATGCTCACAACTTTGACGGCTTCAAAAACTCTTAATTATGATATGCTACCATAATTCTTTTTCTCATAGCCTAATCAATACTTTTATTGTTGTGGAAGTCCCTAAAATCATGACAACTCTATAAGTATCATAACACTCAACCTAGTTCAATCATCTAATATGATAATCATGAATCATAATACAACTTCAAATATCATAAAGTCTCGCAACTCAACGGATATAAATCTTATCTTGAATAAAGGGAACTCGAAGTTGATGCAACTAATGTAAATTCTGGAACTAAAGTATAACATGCATGCAGGAAAGTAAACATGCTCAAAACTACAAGATATATTACAAGGCTCTCATAGATCCCCCAAGCTTGGAATCAAATTGTTGGATCAAATAATTCCTTGCGTTTATTCAATACCGTGGTGCGCCCTTTAGTCTACGAAGGTCTTACGGGAGATTGTTGCTCTAAGCCTCTTCTTTGTTTCCTCCAGGGTAGATATGTGTCGCAGGCACTTCTACAGATCCGAGTGCAAGAGGAACATCCCGTCAGCAACTTTATTCATCGTGTCATTGAGTTCCTTATTGCCTTCAATATCCAAGAGGCGCTTGCGCACAATCTCCTTATGGATGAACTCTTCTTTCTAAAACTTCTCCAATTTACGAAGGCGACATTCAATGTCCGAGACGTTTACAAGAATGGGCATGTCCAGAAGATTGAATCCCTGTCCTCTTTAGGCTTCACGCTCGTACATGTGTTCATGGTGATCTTATTTGTTGTTGAAGTGTGCTCTGTGGTCTCCTTGTAAGTTCCTGCATCGGGATGGTTAGACTTCTTACGCTTTGGCGAGGAGTAGTCGACGGGCGATGAGCTTGAGTGACTCCTGCAGCCCTTCCCATGAGGCTTTTTGGCTTCCTCTTCGTCCTCAGGCATCACCATAGCCAAGTAGGGTGGCTGCTGCCACCCCCTCTTTGTTTGCTCCATGAAGGTCTTGTAATCTTCATCATCAGATTCATCATCAGAATCATACTCATACCACTTGTTCTTAGGGCTCAAGCCTTGGGCTTCACGATCGTCGGCTTCAATGGAGGAAGTCTGGAAGCTATCCCATGAAGGATCCATGAGGTTTAGAGGTTTTCCTTTGCGTTGAACAGGGTAGCGCATCAGGTAGATTGGATCTGTTGATATGAGAGGGAGGAAGACCTCTATGGAGGATTATTAAGGGTCAAAGGTAAGAAGAAATTCATAATGGAAGGAAAAGTGTCAGCCAAGAAAAGAATCCCAACAAATATGGAAAGAAATAAGTAAAAAAGGAAGAAATCACGATCGTAACAACCACCTGTTACAGGCGGACGCCCGTACGGCATGTCCGTACCGGGTCGTTCCCAAGTAAACTCGACTTTCGAAGTCGGTAACCAATGAACCGACTAAGCAGTACGGGCGGGTCATGCCCGTACTATCCGTCCGTACTGACTTTACTGACTTCAGTTTCAGTTTTTTTGACACATCAAACAAAGAGCAAAGAACAGGCGATGAGATACAGTATCAGTGATGACCAGCCATATGGGCGGACGCGCCCGTACGATGCGGTTGTGAAGGGATTCGCGGCATAGTAAATCAAAATTTTCTACGGATGCGAACAGAGGGATAGCCAAGATCTAATCTAGGATATGCAATCAACGAGAGAGATTGGATTAGATATTTATACCCTTGAAGATTCGCACAGTGGAACGTTCGTCGGAACGTGGGTGATGTAGTCGTACTCGCTTCTCCTCCTCGCGATCCAATCCGATCTAGCACCACAAGTGGCGGTGCCTCCGTGAGATGCACACGTGCAGCACCTCGACGTCTCCTCCTTCCTCGGACCAGCAAGTATGGTGGAGAGATAGATTGGATCTACAACACGACGGCGTGGTGTATATGGTGGAGAATTTCTGCAGCAGGGCTTCGCCTACAAATAGTCGGGAGGGAGAGAGGAAAGCTAGCAAGGCGGCTAGGGTTTGGAGGAGAGGTGTAGGGTGTTGGTGCGCCCCCACCCCTCTTTATATAGAGGGGGCGTAGCCCTAGCCCCTCCCCCAAGCCCAAAGGATAAGGAGTGGGGGGCATGGACTCTCCCCTCTTCTAGAAACCCTATCTCTAGTTTAAACGATTTAAACTCTCTAGGATCGGCTGGGCCCTATGGGGCCTTGTGCCCCTGGCCCAATGCGGCCAGGACACTCCCTCATAGGCCCATTCCCCCTCCCAGAAGGTGGGGCCACGTTGGTCCCCTTCCGGAAGGTTCTAGAAGCTTCCGGTACAATACCGATTAACCCGGAACAATTCCGAACTCCAAAAACTGCATTGCCTTATATGAATCTTATTCTCCGGACCATTCCGGAACCTCTCGTGATATCCCGGATCCCATCCGATACTCCGAACAAAAATTCATAAACCAATTATACAATCTATCCTAGCGTCGAGATACGTTAAGTGTGTGACCCTGCGGGTTCGAGAATATGCAGACATGATCTTCTATCAATAATCAACAGCGGGGTCTGGGCACCCATATTGACTCCCACACATTCATCGATGATCATATCGGATGAACCACGATGTCAGGATTCAAACAATCCCATATATATATATTCCCTTCTTCTCGCGATATTTTACTTGCCCGAGATTCGATCGTCGGTACCGTCATACCTAGTTCAATCTCGTTCACAGCAAGTACTTTACTCGTTCCGTAATCCGATATCACTTTGTGATTAACTCCTTAACCACATGCTTGCAAGCGGTGTTGATATCGATTACCGAGTGGGCCCGAAGTATATCTCTCCGACTTGGGAGGGACAAATTCCATCTCGATACATACAACCCAACAGATACTTTCCGATCACCTGAGAGACACCTTTATGATCACCCTCTCATAGGATGACGTTTGATGACCTCAAAGCTTTCTTCCGATACCAGGGAGTTGTATTATCTCATGGTCTAAGGAATACAATATTTGACATAGGAAAAGCTTCGCAAAGATGAACACGATGATACGATCTAATTGCTTTGCTTAGTTTGGGTCTGTCCATCATATCATTCTCCAATGATATGATCTCATTATCAATTGACAACTCATGTCTATGGTTAGGAAACCTTAACCATCATTGATCAATGGGCTAGTCCATAGAGGCGTACTAGGGACAAGATGTTGTTCACAAACCACACAAGTATTAAAGTTTCCGCTTAATACAATTCTAGCATGGAATATAAACTTTATCATGAACAAGAATTATAATAATAACATCTTTATTATTGCCTCTAGGGCATAATTCCAACAGTCTCCCACTTGCACTAGAGTCAATAATCTAGTTTACATCTGGTAACAATCTCACACCCATGGCACTGAGGTGTTGATCATGTTTTACACGTGGAAGAGGTTTAGTCAATGGATCTGCGACATTCAGATCTGTATGTACTTTGCTAATCTTCATATCTCCATCTGCAATATAATCTCGGATTATATGAAACTTGCGGTTGATATGCTTGGTCTTTGGATGATATCTTGGTTCCTTAGCGAGTGCTATGGCGCCAGTGTTGTCACACAATATCTCCAGTGGGTCCAATGCACTTGGAACCACGCCAAGCTCAGTGATGAAGTTTCTGATCCAAACTCCTCCACTTGATGCTTCTGCAGCAGCCATGTATTCCGCTTCCACTGTAGATCCCGCGATCACGCTTTGCTTGCAGCTTCTCCAGCTCACAGCTCCTCCATTCAAAATATAAACGTATCCTGTCTGAGATTTGGAATCATCCTTGTCGGTGTCAAAACTAGCGTTGACGTAACCTTTTACGACAAGCTGTTCATCACCCCCATAGACTAAGAACATTTCTTTAGTCCTATTTAGGTACTTTAGGATGTTCTTCACGGCTGTCCAGTGTTCCACTCCTGGATCACTTTGATATCTGCTCGTCAAACTAAGAGCATTGGACACATCCGGTCTAGTACACAGCATGGCATACATGATGGAACCTATGGCCGAGGCATAAGGCACTTTGCTCATAGCTTCCCTATCATTTACCGTAGCTGGACTCTGAGCCTTGCTCAATATCTTACCTAACAACATAGGCACTGAGCCTTTCTTTGCCTTATCCATTCTGAACCTTTTCAGAACTTTGTCTAGGTATGTACTCTGGCTTAAAGCTATCAGGCGTCTTTGTCTATCTCTATAGATTTTGATGCCCAATATATAAGCAGCTTCACCTAGGTCTTTCATTGAAAAACACTTGTTCAAATAACTCTTCACATCGTTAAGCATGTTGATGTCATTTCCAATAATCAATATGTCATCCACATATAGTACCAGAAACGTCACCGAGCTCCCACTCACTTTCTTGTAGATACAAGCTTCGTAGCAATTTGGAACAAATCCAAAGCTCTTGATCACTTGATCAAAACGAAGGTTCCAACTCCGGGATGCTTGCTTCAGTCCATAAATGGAACGCTGAAGTTTGCACACTTTATCAGCATCCTTAGGATTGACAAAACCTTCAGGTTGCATCATATACAACTCTTCATCAATGTTGCCATTGAGGAAAGCAGTCTTGACATCCATCTGCCATATTTCATAATCATGAAACGCAGCAATTGCTAATAAAATCCGAATGGACTTAAACATCGCTAAGGGAGAGAAAGTCTCATCGTAGTCAACACCTTGAACTTGTCGAAAACCTTTTGCGACAAGCCGTGCTTTATAGACGGTAACATTACCATCCGCGTCCGTTTTCTTCTTGAAGATCCATTTGCACTCAACAGCCTTTCGGTCGCTAGGAGGGTCCACCAAAGTCCATACTTGGTTTTCGCTCATGGATCCCAATTCGGATTTCATGGCTTCCAGCCATTTCTCAGAGTCTGGGATCATCATCGCTTCCTCATAGTTCGTAGGTTCACTGTCTTCTACTAACAAGACAGTCAAGACAGGGTTGCCGTACCACTCAGGAGGGGCACGCGACCTTGTCGACCTGCGACGTTCAGTAGCAGCATCGTCCGAAGCTTCATGATCCTTGTCATTAGCTTCCTCTATTGTTGGTGCAGGCGGCACTGGAACAATTTCAGGTGCTGCGCTACTCTCCAATTCAAGAGAAGGTTCAATAACCTCGTCTAGCTCTACTTTCCTCCCACTCACTTCTTTCGAGAGAAACTCCTTCTCAAGAAAGGAACCGTTCTTTGCGACAAACACTTTGCCTTCGGTTCTGTGATAGAAGGTATACCCAATAGTTTCCTTAGGGTATCCTATGAAGACGCATTTCTCCGCTTTGGGTTCGAGCTTGTCCGGCATCAACTTCTTGACGTAAGCTTCGCATCCCCAAACTTTAAGAAATGACAACTTAGGTTTAGCACCAAACCATAGTTCATACGGTGTCGTCTCAACGGATTTAGATGGAGCCCTATTTAAAGTGAATGCAGCGGTTTCTAATGCATAACCCCAAAATGATAACGGCAAATCAGTAAGAGACATCATTGATCGGACCATATCTAATAGAGTTCGATTCCGGCGTTCAGACACACCATTGCGCTGTGGTGTTCCGGGTGGCGTGAGTTGTGAAACAATTCCACTTGCTTTAAGATGCGTGAGAAAATCATAACTTAAATATTCACCTCCACGATCGGATCGTAGAAACTTAATCTTTCTGTTACGATGGTTCTCCACTTCATTCTGAAATTCTTTGAACTTTTCAAATGTTTCAGATTTATGTTTCATTAAATAGATATACCCATATCTACTTAAGTCATCGGTAAAAGTGAGGAAATAGCGATATCCACCGCGCATCGAAATACTCATCGGTCCGCATACATCGGTATGTATGATTTCCAACAAGTCCGTTGCTCGCTCCATCATACCGGAGAACGGGGTTTTGATCATCTTGCCCATGAGGCATGGTTCGCATGTGTCAAATGATTCAAAATCAAGAGACTCCAAAAGTCCATCAGAATGGAGTTTCTTCATGCGCTTTACACCAATATGACCTAGACGACAGTGCCACAAATAAGTAGTATTATCACTATCTACTTTGCATCTCTTAGCCTCAATGTTATGGATGTGTGTTTCATCCCTTTCGAGATTTAGAAGAAATAAACCATTCACAAGAGGTGCATGACCATAAAAGATGTTACTCATATAAATAGAACAACCATTATTCTCCGATTTAAATGAATAACCGTCTTGCAATAAACACGATCCAGAAATAATGTTCATGCTCAACGCAGGCAAATAATAACATTTATTAAGGTTTAAAACTAATCCCGAAGGTAAAACTAAGGAGAGCGTGCCGACGGCCATCACATCAACTCTTGATCCGTTGCCAACGCGCATCGTCACCTCATCCCTCGCAAGCCGCCGTCTATTCTGTAGCTCCTGTTTCGAGTTACAAATATTAGCAACTGAACGGGTATCAAATACCCAGGCACTACAACGAGGGCTAGTAAGGAAAACATCAATAACATGTATATCAAATATACCTTTGATGGTGCCAGCCTTCTTGTCCGCTAAGTACTTCGGACAGTTGCGCTTCCAGTGACCCTTGTCCTTGCAATAGAAGCACTCAGTGTCCGGCTTAGGACCAGACTTGAGCTTCTTCTCAGCAGGAGCATTGCGCTTGCCTCCGCCCTTCTTGAAGGGCTTCTTTGCTCCCTTACCTTTCTTAAAGGAGGGCTTGTTGACCATCAACACATGATTATCCTTCTTGATGTCCACTTCCGCAGCCTTCAACTTTGCGAAGAGCTCGGTGATCGTATCAGTGGAACCAATCTGATTATGAGTCACTACAAAACTTTTGTAGCTGGGAGGGAGTGATTGCAGAACCCTGTCAATCTTGAGCTCCTCTGGAATCGTGCATTCCAGTTGCTCAAGGCGTTGAGTGTAGCCCGACATCTTTATGGCGTGCTCACTAACGGAACTCCCTTCCTCCATCTTGCAGTTAAAGAACTTCTCAGAGATCTCATATCTCTCAGAACGGGCTTGAGTCTGAAACATGGTTTTCAGCTCCTCGAGAATCTCAAAGGGCCCGGGATAGGTTTCAAAACGATTTTGAAGTTCTGGTTCCATAGCAAACAACATGGTGCTCTTAATCACACCATAATCATCTTTGCGCGACTGATAGACAGCTTTCTCATCAGCCGGCGCAGTTGCAGAGGGGGGTCACCTAACGCTTTACCAAGGACATAGTCCTTTTGTCCGCCAGACAGAATGATTCTTAGATTGCGGAACCAATTGGTGAAGTTAGACCCATTGTTTCTAAGCTTTTCCTTCTCAGCAAAAATGTTGAAGTTGAAGTTGGATTTGGCCATGTGATCTACAGTATTAGCAAGTACAATTTAGACTATGTTCATGACAAATAGTTCAACTTAATCAAATTACTAGATGAACTCCCACTAAATTCAACATCCCTCAAGTTGTTTAGTGAACACGATCCAAATTCACCACACCTAATCCAATCATCACGAGAAGAGATGTGGTTTCAATGGTGGACAACAAAGTGTCGATCATATCATTCATATGACTCATGCTTAACCTTTCGGTTCTTGTGTTCCGAGGCCATGTCTGTACATGCCAGGCTCGTCAAGCTAGACCCAAGTATTTCCGCGTGTGCAAAACTGGCTTGCACCCGTTGTATGTGAGCGTAGAGCCTATAGCACCCGATCATCACGTGATGCTTGGACACGACGAACTTTCGCAACGGTGCATACTTGGGGAGAACACAGTTTTTATCTTGATCTTTAAGTGAGGAATCATCTTATAATGCTACCGTCGCGATCTAAGCATAATAAGATACATAAAAGGATAAACATCACATGCATATAACTTTATGTGACATGGTATAGCCAATCTTCGCGCAATGATCTCCATCTTGTGCGTTCCGGCATGATCTCCATCACTCCACCATGATTGCCTCCACCACGAATAGCAACTTCAACTATTGCTAACTACTTAGCGATGAAGTAAAGCTATTACATGGCGTATAAGAAGTTGACTCGCAGGTCATACACAATTATAAAGACAACCATATGGCTCCTGCCGGTTGTGTACTCATCGACATGCAAGTCGTGAAACATTACAAAAAATGATCATCGCATACAATATACACATCACATCTTGGGCCATACCATATCACAGAAAACACTCCCTGCAAAAACAAGTTAGACGCCTCTACTTTGTTGTTGCATGTTTTACGTGGCTTATGGGAGTATATGCTAAGAACGATTCTTACCTACGGAAAGCCACAATGGTGATATTATGGTTGCCAAACTCCGGTGTTAATCCCATGACAACTATAGTGAGAGAAACTGACATCCACCAGCCGCATGTGTGGAACAAGCCACACGTCAAGTGCGGAGCCGGTCTCGCGAACGACGTCGCGTAAGGTTGGCCTGGACCGCTTCAATCTCACTATCCCGCGTCATAATAAGAACACAAACAAGAGGCTTGCAACATAAAACATCAACGCCCGCAACAACCATGTTGCGTTCTACTCGTGAAACACATCTACGCATAGATCTAGCTCTGATACCACTGAAGAGATTCGCGGCATAGTAAATCAAAATTTTCTACGGATGCGAACAGAGGGAAAGCCAAGATCTAATCTAGGAGATGCAATCAACGAGAGAGATTGGATTAGATCTTCATACCCTTGAAGATTCGCACAGCGGAACGTTCGTCGGAACGTGGGTGATGTAGTCGTACTCGCTTCTCCTCCTCGCGATCCGATCCGATCTAGCACCACAAGTGGCGGTGCCTCTGTGAGATGCACACGTGCATCACCTCGACGTCTCCTCCTTCCTCGGACCAGCAAGTATGGTGGAGAGATAGATTGGATCTACAACACGACGGCGTGGTGTATATGGTGGAGAATTTCTGCAGCAGGGCTTCGCCTACAAACAGTCGGGAGGGAGAGAGGAAAGCTAGCAAGGCGGCTAGGGTTTGGAGGAGAGGTGTAGGGTGTTGGTGCGCCCCCACCCCTCTTTATATAGAGGGGGGGCGCATCCCTAGCCCCTCCCCCAAGCCCAAAGGATAAGGAGTGGGGGGCATGGACTCTCCCCTCTTCTAGAAACCCTATCTCTAGTTTAAACGATTTAAACTCTCTAGGATCGGCTGGGCCCTATGGGGCCTTGTGCCCCTGGCCCAATGCGGCCAGGACACTCCCTCATAGGCCCATGCCCCCTCCCGGAAGGTGGGGCCACGTTGGTCCCCTTCCGGAAGGTTCTAGAAGCTTTCGGTACAATACCGATTAACCCGGAACAATTCCGAACTCCAAAAACTGCATTGCCTTATATGAATCTTATTCTCCGGACCATTCCGGAACCTCTCGTGATATCCCGGATCCCATCCGAGACTCCGAACAAAATTCATAAACCAATTATCCAATCTGGTGAAGCAGATGAATTCCCTCTTGCGCGGGCTCGGGGTCACCTCTCCGGCCGCGGGGATGCGCCAGCAGCCGGCTCGCAGGATCCCGGCCTCCTTAAAGGAAGCCAGTTGTGCCCTCGTGCACTTAGATCTACCCCAAGGTTCGGTGGGAGGGCCATGGCGGAAGGATTTGTGGGGGGTCGGAGGATTTCTGGTCGGCTGGGTCGCAATGCGAAGGGAGGTGAAAGTGCGCGCAATCGGAGAGAATGGCGAGAAGATTGTTCTCTGATCGCCTGCCATTCCCCTTATATAGCGGTTGTTACCCGCCAAATCAGGGAACCGTTACCGCGCGATGATTATGCCAAAAGTTACCGTTGGATTACCCCAACGACTAGTTTGACCACGTTAACGGTCCAACTTCAGCCACTCGGCTCGCCGACCCGATCACTATGGCAGTGTTTCGCCGACTCGACTTGCCAAAAGCTGCGACCTGGATGACTGGTTTTCTCCTTTATACAGGAGCCCGCCGACGATTCGACTGGATGTCTACTCTGAAGCCGTATACTCCGACTGCCAGCAGCCACCTACGCCTAATCGACGACGGCCTCGGGGACTACTGATGGGGATGTGCCTACCGGGGTATACCCAGCAGGACGTTTCTGACTGGCCCAAGAACTGGCGAGTGGGCCTGTAAGACGGCGACTGGATCGAAGCCCAGCGAGGATCCAAGCGACTGGAAGCTTAAGGCCCAGGCGAGTAGATAGGCCCAGTCGGATTAGGTTAAACGAGTACCGAAGCCTTAACTGATTTGGTTGAGATATGTAAACCCTAGGGGAGGTAAGCCTATATAAACCTCCCTGCAGGGCGTGTAGAGATACGTTCCATCATACACCCAAGCGACTCGCCACCTAGCCGCCGAGCTCGCCCATTGTACCACCTCCATAATACAATCTAGCAGGAGTAGGTCTTTACCCTCCGGGGGGCCGAACTTGGGTAAAACCCTGTGTCTCCGCCCTCATCTCGCACCGCAGATGGCTGGCCGCCCTTGCCCCTCGTTCTACTACTCGCTGCCGATTGCAGCATCTGCCGTGACCATTCCCACGACAGACACGTTTACCTCCTGGTCGCAGTCGACAAATTCACCAAGTGGATCGAGGCCATGCCCGTCACAAACCAAATGGGCAAAACTGCCGTCAAGTTCTTCGAGTCCATTGTCTACAGGCTCGGCGTACCACATAGCATCATCAACGATAATGGATCGAACTTTATCTCCAAGGAATTCCAGGACTTCTGTGAAGTCCTTGGGATCAACATCACGTACGCCTCAGTTGCACACCCGCAAACGAACGGGCAAGTGGAAAAGGCCAACGGCCTAATCGGCGCCGGCCTCAAGAAGCGCCTCATGAGTCCACTCGAACGGAAGGCTGGAGCCTGGACGAAAGAGCTACCATCCATCCTATGGAGCTTACGGACTACGCCAAACAGCTCCACAGGCTACACGTCGTTCTTCATGGTGCACGGAGCCAAAGCCGTGCTACCAGCCGAAGTACGCCACCAGGCCCCCCGGGTCGTCGCTTACAGCGAAGCCGAATCCACGACTGAACTCGAAGACGCCGTCGACACACTCGACGAAGCAAGAGACATAGCAGCAGCTCGATCAGCGGTGTACCAGCAGAGTCCCCGCAACTACCACAGCCGCCGACTGCGCCCAAGGTCCTTCGTCAAAGGAGACCTCGTCTTGCGACTCAAGCAAGAGCGACCGACGAAATTCGAGTCACCATGGGAAGGACCCTACGTCATCACTGAAGTCATCCCAGGTGGCGCCTACCGCCTCAAGCACGTGGAGTCTGGAGTCGCATACTCCAACCCATGGAACATATCGCACTTGCGACGATTCTACCCCTAGCTACCTACCCCCTTTACTTTCAATAAGGCTTCCAGCCAAGGCTTTTCAGCCGAACAATGTACTTCCTCCATTACGATATAAATAAAGCTAAGTGTCTCGCCCCAAACTTCAGTTTGCTATTTCGCAAACTTTACTTTATGCTACAAACGCACTCGGGGGCTCCCCCCACCTCACGATTTCATCGACTGAGGATCACGCGTGTACACCTGAGTAGCTGACAACGTCAGGCAAACGAAAAGGACACGTACTCAAACAAAGCACTGCGTGCTTACAACAAACAAACCTTTACAACAAAGGGCACAACACGCCCAGTCGAAATATACAAATTTTACATTTATCTCTTTTACAGGTACTACCTATTTAGAAGAATAACCTGAGCACGCTGCTCAAACAAATCTACGACCTGTTCGGCATACTGCCTTACAGCCACGTAATGTGGACGCATGTCCCACTCATCGCCATCCGGCCGAGGAGGTGGCCCAGCTGCCACAACAGCCAAATCTACATCAGGCCGGTGCATCCTTACAAAAGACAAAGCAGCCTTCACTCTCGCAACGAGCTGTTGCCGCACCAACTCCTTGACATTGCTCACGCTCCGAAACTTCGACAGAAGACCCGCCAGGATCGTCGGTACAGCATCCAAAGGAAACATAACGTGCAACACCGAGGCAAGCGACGTCTGTACTTGGCGAAGCACCCGCGAAACTTGGTGCACAAGATCCTGCACCGTCGCCAGAGCCATGGCGCGGTCACGATCCATCCAGAAGAAGCCGCCAGCCTCCATGTCATGTTGAGTCAAGAAATTGACCCGAACAGCGACACGCTCTTTCTCTTCCCTCGGAGCAAGGTTAGCACCTGCGACAATTGCACAAAATAAGAGGCAGGTCCAGCAGGCTCACTCGAAGAACTGAGCTGCAGCTCGAAACAAAGAACAACTTACACTGAAGCTGCTCAGACAGCCGAAGCAGTTCCGCCATCAAGTACTCCTCTCTGCCTGCACCACGATCCGCCTTGGACTTCCAAACATCGGCGTGACCTCGCAACCCAAGCAACTCCTTCTCAAGACTACGAACACGATCCCGAAGAAAAGCGAGTTGCGAGGAAGCATCCAAAGATGGACGCAGCTGCGCTGCAGGCGAGGTGTCAACAGGGTCAGCACCCGAAGGAACCTAGAACAGCAGAAAAGCAAAGGACACAAACATTCAGACAGTGGTCGAGCACAACTCAGGCGAATTTATTCAGCACATAAAAGGTCACTATGTGACACAAGAATCGTGTTCATCAAAATATTTACAGCAAAAAGCAGACTACAAAATACCCTACGTCTACAACGCCTAAGACGCGGCACCCTAAGTCGCCTCGGAGCCGGACCGCCTAGCTTTGGCCCCGCCCTGCTACCGCAGTGCATACTCAGACAGCAAATCAATGAGCTTCGGCCCATATCGCTTGCAGCGAGCAGAGTAGGCAGCAAAGGCTACCTCGGATCCATCTGCGGTCGTCGGCATCCGGGAGGTGATCTGGCGCAGGTCCAGCTCCGCTCCAGCCGCCAAAGCCATCGCCAGCCCGACGGACGCGCCGATGCCCTTCTGCTTGCGCTTGTACGCCGCAGGCGCTTCGGCTGACAAAGCCTCCGCCAGAGCATCCACATCATCGAGGGCCGCGCCCTTAGGGACAAGCTCCCTATAGAAGCGGCCAAGGACCTCCTTCGCCTTGGCAAGGGAGCTGACAACGGTGCTGCAGCGATCTTCGACCGCTGCAGTAGCATCATCTAGAGCACTACCGTGCTCTAGAGCGCTCCGGTCAAACTCGATGCCTGCGGCATCTGAGACAAAAAAAAGGAGGACATGACGAAAAGCAACACAGAAGAAGACAAGAAGAAAGAAGCACAAATACAACACTCACCCGAAACAGCCTTGGTAGCAGCCATGAGCTTGTCTGCCACCTCCCTCTCGCGCGCAGCCGCAACAGTGGCCAGCTGCTCCTCACGGTCCGCGGCCTCCTGCTGCAGACGCTCCTTAGCTTCGGCTGCCTTGGTCAGCTCTAGCTCGAGGCGTTCCTTCGCACCAACGGCGGCCTCGGCTTTCTTCTCCGATTGACCAAGGCTCTTCTTGAGAGCGTCGACCTCACGGAGAGAATTATTATGCTCCTCTACATTCGAAACAAGCAAACGTCAGAGAGCAGGACCGGAATAAATGAAAGATGCACCAACAACAAATAAGTACCTTGAAGCTGTCGGAGGTTAGCCGCTAGCACCAGGCGCTCCTGCACCAGCCGCTTGGCCTCCTCCACAAAAGGCTGCAGGAAAATAAACACCAGTAAGAAAAAGGACTTGGGGGTTGCGCCCAACATTAAGGAATAAAGGCAACACTCGAACGCGAAGACACTCGGGGGCTTCCCCCCGAAGATTCGAAGAAGAATAAAAAAAGAACAAGACACAAAATTTTTTAGACACCCGGGGGCTCCCCCCGTGGTACGAAGAAGAGGTACTTACATGCTCTGATGGCGACTCCGAAGGCTCGCTGGCGAAATTCTGAGGCGCAACCACCTGCACCTCCTGCAACGGAGGATCTGAAGCGGCGCCCCCCGAAGTCGCCACCGTCTGAGGAGGAGGAGACGCAATTTTTGACTCCCCCATCATCTCCCGCGCACCATCGCTGGAGGAATCGTGGGAGGAATGCCTGCATACGAAGCTATCAGCACAAGTGCAAAATCAAGAAGGAAAAAGGACAGTAGTACAACAAGAAACATACGAGCCCAGTGAACTCAGGTCGAAGACAGGAGGAGTCCTTCGGGCTCACTTCTCCTCCTTCTTCTCCTCCTTTTTCTCTTCCTTCTTTTCTTCCTTCTTCCGCTTCGCTGGCGGGTGCGGCGCTACAGCCCGCACAGGAATGGCAGGAATGGGAGAGAAAGAGCCTCCATGCCCGTCACTATGACGATCAAGGCACAAAGTGTTTATGGGAGTCGGAGGAGACAAGGCATCCGAAGACTCGCTGGAGCTCCGTGATCGTTTGCGCGTATGGTCCTCACTCGACTCGTCGGCATCTTCGGCCGGAGATCGCGCCGACGGCAGTTCGGACACGGACTCCACCACTTCATTATCCGGGGCATTCGGATACTTTTCGGGCAATGGCGGCACCATGCCCGGCACCTTGAAGCTCTGCAAAACCAGAAGGGACTTTGTTAGCAAACAAAGGAAATAAATACGCAGTCGACAAAAAAAAGCGCTACGCGCATGAATCTACACCTGCGGAACGGCCAACGTCGAAGAAAACGGAGGAGTCAGCGACTTTCCCGGGATTTTCTCTCCGGCCTTGAACTTCAGAAGCGCGCGAAGGGTCCTGTCAAGATCCCCCTCGGAGATTTTCTCAGCCGAAACCCTCTTCGGATCACGGCACCCAGAATAAAGAAACATCGGGTGCGCCCTCGCTTGGAGAGTCTGCACCCGATGCTCAAGAAACGTTTGGATGATGTCCACGCCGTTCACTTCCTTCTCCGGAATCAGCTGGAGATCCTCCACCCGACAGTAAAGGGCCTCTATCTCCGCCACCTCGCCATCCAAGATTTTGTTTTTCCAAGACCTTTTCGGCTCAATCATTTGGGAGGGGTCAAAAGGAACAAGACCAAAATCTTGCCCAGGCACTACGGAGTCGCGGATATAAAACCATCGCCTCCGCCAGTACTGGACAGATTCGGACATGGAAAAAGAAAAGAAAAGAAGATTGGGACTAAGGGAGATGATGCAACCCCCAATGGGATAAACACCATCCGAACCAGACTGTCTCTTCACGGAATAAAGTTTCCGGAAGAGGCCAAAGTGCGGCTCAATGCCGAGCCAGCACTCGCAAAAGGTGATGAAGCAAGCAATGTGGAGAAGCGAATTGGGAGACAGATGATGAAGCTGGATGCCATAGAGAAAGAGCAGCCCACGGAGGAAGTTGTGGACTGGGAAGGAAAACCACGCATAACGAAGGCAAGAAACATAACCCGATACCCAGCTGGGGGACGGGGGATTACCTCATTGCCGGGGAGTCTGACGGCCTCCCTATCTTGCGGGATCAGACCTCGCTCGCGAAGCTTGCGGAGATCGCTCTCCCGCGTCTCTGATCGCCGCCAGCCACCGTCGGTGACACGGGTAGCGGTGGCGCCTTTCTTTCCTCCGGCGGCGCTGGTCCCAACTGCAGATGACGATTTCTTCGGTTTCCCCATCGCGCTGCGGCGGCGCCGGCGGTGAAAGCGCAAAAGAGAAGATGGAAATGTGGAAGGAAATCCCAGCGCGCAGCAAGAATCGCTAGAGCACAAGGAGGCAATGAAAACAAGAACTGATGCGGTGAAAACAAACCGCGGCTTTCCGCAATGATTATAACGACGAAGATGACGCACGGCAGCCGTCCATCCAGAAGACCTAACGCCAACAGCAGATCTGACCGTACACGTGTCAGCATCACAACGAACCGTCGTTACCACGCTGTACACTACGCGCGGAAATCGAGGAGACGCCGTAATTATCTCCACGTCGCGCGTGACCGGTAAATTCAAGGTCAGCAAGTGGGACCCACGTTCGTCCAGTCAAGTCATCTCTGGCGTAGCAGACGCTTGAGGTCATTGATCGTCAGCAATGATGTCATCAAAAGTTATACTAGCACCAACTACAATTCTTCGGCTCCACAGCTAAGAGTACTCACTCGAATATTCGATTCGATTAAATACTCGGGGACTACTCCTATCAGGAGCGCTAGCCGCGCACCCGAAAGACGAATAACGACAAAATATATCTTCGAGTCCTACGTCGAGTCTACGACTCCACTATGGACTCGGGGGCTACTCCCATAGGGAGGATGGATTTAAGCATCCGATTTTTTTTGTGTCCTACGGACTTAACAACTGAGCAATGTTTGAACTAAAGTCTCCGTTCGAGTCTACGACTCGAACAGACACTCGGGGGCTACTCCCATAGGGAGCGCTGGTCGCGCACCCTATGAAATCTTCGATTGCGATCTTTCGGATCAGCATGCAAAAACTTATCGGCAACTCTGTCCCAACAAAACGCTAAGTGAGCAACGATCTCCTTGGCCACCTGAAACATCTCCGCGGTGACAAACATTCGGATGTTGTGTCTTCGACACAAAGATAAGACCTACAGATATCATCTGATGGCCTGGCAACGCACACGACTGCGCTCTGCTAGTAAAAACCCGTGCTAACAGGTGCGATGAAAAATCCCGACGGACGCGTTGGGTACATCAATTAAATTCACTGGAATTCCACTCCTGTAAGTCCTCTGCGGTCTGAGTCGAATTACGCCAGCATATGTTCCAATTTCGAGTTGAGGGACTCAAATCTGAGGAAGATCGTGTTGTTTCGTCCTAAGACAGTTAACTGACCCTGATCCGTCGGGTGAGTCAAGCACACGCATCAACAATCTCAACACACATACTGTTAATACATAGTTGCACCCGAAGGATTGAAGAGTCCTCAGCCGAATCTACGATTCGACTGATCACTCGGGGGCTACTG
The DNA here is from genome assembly GCA_910589765.1 of Avena atlantica. Lineage (NCBI taxonomy): Eukaryota > Viridiplantae > Streptophyta > Magnoliopsida > Poales > Poaceae > Avena > Avena atlantica. The sequence goes on from OU342739.1 coordinate 574,460,202, forward strand.
ACATGGTTGTACCCTACGGGTGCGTGACCTCAGCATACCTAGTCCAGCCCAAGGAAGGCCCACGGCGGATGTACGCCGGCCCATGAAGACTTTCGGGTGGCCCAGGCCCATGACACCTTCGGATCCTTGGAGAGCAAGACTAGAGTAGATAGGAAATTCAAAGGGGTAAAACCCTAGAACCTGTAACCGACTAGGACTATGCCCGGGACCTGCCTAAGTCTATATAAAGGCTAGGAGGGCAAGACCTAGATCTCTCGACTCATACTTTCTCATACGCACCTCCACGCCAGATCGAATCTGCGCACCCCTGTAACCTTCGGTTCCGCCGTAATCAAGAGCGGACAAGCAGGAGTAGGGTTTTCCCTCCGGGGGCCTGAACCTGGGTAAATCTCGTGTCCCCTAGTTGCTTGTCTATTAACCGTTCCACGATCTCCAGCATCCCCATCTTCTCCAAAACCCAAGTCCATAACAATGGGCATTGACGAGTCGAAACCTCGTCACTTTCAGTTTCAGCAACTTCTTCTTCCATAGGCTCCTGCAAGGCATTAGTCTCTTCCATGTGTGGAAAGCGCCTATTAAAATATTCAAGGATATAGCCATTTTCTTCCTTGTAATTATCAAAGAAAAATTTAAGTATCTCATAAACCTCATATTCATAAGGTGCATCATCAGTATTTTCAAGCAAACTAGCAAGTTCAAATGCACCCTTGAAAGCAATAAATTCTTCAATTTGTTCCACATCATAAAAGTCATAATTTCCTTTAACATAAGAAGATATGGTAACATTATCATTATACTCACATTGAAAAGGTAGGTGTTTATACCTCCTAAAGCAACAAGATCTATCAAAGCAATAAGTAGCATTATAAGTAGAGCACACGTCTCTAGCAATAATATTCAACTTATCAATTTGTTCTCATAAGTGTGTCCCTTTTTCTGACAAACGGTGTTTCTTATAATAATACTTTTCATATTCCGTGAACCCACCTTGCCAATAAGAACTAGTTTCAAAGAAACCATCCATTGATAGAAAGCATGACAAGGCAAGGAAACAACAGACCAGGAACTAGAGCAGGAACTAATTTTTGTGTGTTTTTTAATAGAGAAAGTAAACCAAACTAAACTATTTTTTTGAGTTTTTTTTGGAAAGAGGCAAACAAAACCAAGAAAAAGAAACAAAGCAAACTAAAAACAAAGTAAAGAGAAAGGAAGTGGAGGACTCCACTAGTGAAGACGTCCTTAGCCTCCCCGGCAACGACACCAGAAAAAGCTTGATGATGGCTAGCACTGTTGACGTGGTGCCTGTTGGGAACCCCAAGAGCAAGGTGTGAAGCAGCACAGGAGCAAGTTTTCCCTAGGTAAGAAACCGAGGTTATCGAACCAGTAGGAGCAAGGAAACATCACACAAGTGTTGCTAGCAACGCAGAGACCTGCACAACACAAACTCAAGACTTTGCCCCAACGAATCAGTGAGGTTGTCAAGCTCACCGGTTTGCTGTAACAAAGGATTAAACATATGGTGTGGAAGGTAATGGTTTGCAACAATTAAACAAGTAACAGTGGAAGATGTATCAATGGTAAAGATTGGACCGGAGTCCATAGTTGCAAGCAACAGACAACTGCTTTAAGCAAAGTGTGTAAGGTAAATAGTCCACATGTTCCATGCACAAGAGACCGTTGTTTTCTCCCTAGTAGCAACAACACATCTACAACCGAAGAGATTTCTGTCACTTCTCTTGGAAACTAGAGGCATGAACCCACTATCGAGCATAAATACCCCATCTTGGAGTCACTAGCAACTACTTGACCAAGATAGATACTAACAACAGAGAGCATGCAAGATCAGAAACAACACAAACATGATAGAATCATAAATAAAAAACCATTAATCAAACCAACATAATAATCTCAATATCCATCGGATCCCCGCAAAGACAACATGCATGATTACAAATAGATTAGATCTTGATCATGAACGGAGCTCACAATATCTATACATGAAAGCACAAGGAGGAGATACAATCATCTAGCTACTACATGGACCCATAGTCCAAGGTTGAACTACTCACGCATCATACAGGAGAGAAGGCCTCCGGGATGATCTCCCCTCCAGCAGGGTGCCGAGAAGAACTTTAGATCCCCCTAATCTAGGGACGACGGTGGCGGCGGCTACAGAAGGTTCGTGGAGATTGTATCGGTGCTTAGGGTTTCTGCATCGGGGGCTTCTTATAGGCGAAGGGGGAGGCCGAGGCGGTGGCCAGGGTCCCCACACCCTGCCTATGTGTGGGGCAGGTCCCACCCGCGCCTAGGAGGGTCTGGATGCCCTGGCACGCCTCTCCGTCTCCCCTCTGGACTTCTTGTTCCCCACGGAAAGTATTAACTTTGACGTTTGTCCCTTCCAATTCCGAGAATATTTCCTTACTAGCTTTTCTGGAACCAAAATCAGTAGAAAATAGGCACTGGCACTGTGGCAAATTGTATAAAGGTTAGTACCAGAAAACATGTAGAAAGCACCTCAAAGTGTAGAAAAAGCAAAGCAAAGTAGATATTAAATAGGCATGGAACATCAAAAATTATAGATACGTTTCCGACGTATCAATTCTCCTTTGACCGTGTAGGTCACGAGCCGGCGCCAATCTGTCACGAGGCCATTCCGGGTATGATCCCAAATCACATCCAAAGGATTTATCCCTCCCTTTAGTCCCAAGGGAAAATGGAATGTGGTCGACTTCACATACCATCTAAAGAGAGAGATCAAACATAACTCATAAATCTATCATAGACCGGCAAGTCATATGGACACAAGAATATATCATATTTATTGCAAATTCATAACAGTGTTAGGGTTCCTCCATCTCTCCAAGAACAAAGGAACTACTCACACATGGAACCAATCAACAACATCATCATAATCAAATGGATGGATAGAAGTGCGGGAATAGATGTAATGAAAACCACAATTGAATCTAGAATTACAACAGGATCTAATAAATGAAAGATAGGGGTAATGGTGGTGATGTAGATGGAGAAGTTGATGATGATTAAGGGGATGATGCGTTGTCCTCCAATGATCCGTGAAGCAGCTGGGATTTTACCCCAGCCAAGTCCCTCCTTCAGATCCCTTTAAGATGTGGTTTTTTGTGGTTTCTGGTGGTTGTGAATGTCGGATCTCTCCTCCGTCTTTGCCAGGAGAAAGTATTTGACAAGGCAAACACAATGAGACATGGTATGGGCGGGCTCCACCCATACCACCGATCGTTATTGGCACTGGTTGCTTCCCCTCGTTTGGCATTTTCCCAGGTGCGAAGGAAATCCATAAAATGACTATTATCACTTAAAAATATCATATTATAGCATGACCGTTGTAATTGATATGATCATATAAGACTTAATGATTCATGATCCTGTTGAAATAAAGGCAAAAGGGAGTGTGCGGACATAGTGAAATACAAACATCCCTACTCTATTTATGCAAAAAAAAAGGTAAATATGCTTCAATTTTGGACTCATCAACTCCCCCAAGCTAGGCTCTTGCTCGTTCCCGAGAAAGATGGTGGCTTATGGACAAGATCATCATGTTCATAAGACATGAGTCATTACAATAAATGAGGTAGAAATTGAAACATGATTACAACATCGGATGTAAAGAAACTCGGGTATTACCATACCCTTACACATTACATGACTTACAGGTTCCCACAGCTTCTCAAGTATTAATGAAATTATAAGAAGCTTCTAGTGATTGAATATATATATAATTATTGATTTTAGAGGTTATCGAGCACTTAGTTTAGTAATGAAGATGTGTGATCATTCCTTTCTTTACACTTGACCATTCACAGTTGTTCTCTCCATATTTCTTCTTTTCATATCTTTTCTATCTCCGATTTAAATGAATAACCGTCTTGCAATAAACACGATCCAGAAATAATGTTCATGCTCAACGCAGGCACATAATAACATTTATTAAGGTTTAAAACTAATCCCGAAGGTAAAACTAAGGAGAGCGTGCCGACGGCCATCACATCAACTCTTGATCCGTTGCCAACGCGCATCGTCACCTCATCCCTCGCAAGCCGCCGTCTATTCCGTAGCTCCTGTTTCGAGTTACAAATATTAGCAACTGAACGGGTATCAAATACCCAGGCACTACAACGAGGGCTAGTAAGGAAAACATCAATAACATGTATATCAAATATACCTTTGATGGTGCCAGCCTTCTTGTCCGCTAAGTACTTCGGACAGTTGCGCTTCCAGTGACCCTTGTCCTTGCAATAGAAGCACTCAGTGTCCGGCTTAAGACCAGACTTGAGCTTCTTCTCAGCAGGAGCATTGCGATTGCCTCCGCCCTTCTTGAAGGGCTTCTTTGCTCCCTTACCTTTCTTAAAGGAGGGCTTGTTGACCATCAACACATGATTATCCTTCTTGATGTCCACTTCCGTAGCCTTCAGCTTTGCGAAGAGCTCGGTGATTGTATCAGTGGAACCAATCTGATTATGAGTCACTACAAAACTTTTGTAGCTGGGAGGGAGTGATTGCAGAACCCTGTCAATCTTGAGCTCCTGGAATCGTGCATTCCAGTTGCTCAAGGCGTTGAGTGTAGCCCGACATCTTTATGGCATGCTCACTAACGGAACTCCCTTCCTCCATCTTGCAGTTAAAGAACTTCTCAGAGATCTCATATCTCTCAGAACGGGCTTGAGTCTGAAACATGGTTTTCAGCTCCTCGAGAATCTCAAAGGGCCCGGGATAGGTTTCAAAACGATTTTGAAGTTCTGGTTCCATAGCAAACAACATGGTGCTCTTAATCACACCATAATCATCTTTGCGCGACTGATAGACAGCTTTCTCATCAGCCGGCGCAGTTGCAGAGGGGGTCACCTAACGCTTTACCAAGGACATAGTCCTTTTGTCCGCCAGACAGAATGATTCTTAGATTGCGGAACCAATTGGTGAAGTTAGACCCATTGTTTCTAAGCTTTTCCTTCTCAGCAAAAATGTTGAAGTTGAAGTTGGATTTGGCCATGTGATCTACAGTATTAGCAAGTACAATTTAGACTATGTTCATGACAAATAGTACAACTTAATCAAATTACTAGATGAACTCCCACTAAATTCAACATCCCTCAAGTTGTTTAGTGAACACGATCCAAATTCACCACACCTAATCCAATCATCACGAGAAGAGATGTGGTTTCAATGGTGGACAACAAAGTGTCGATCATATCATTCATATGACTCATGCTTAACCTTTCGGTTCTTGTGTTCCGAGGCCATGTCTGTACATGCCAGGCTCGTCAAGCTAGACCCAAGTATTTCCGCGTGTGCAAAACTGGCTTGCACCCGTTGTATGTGAGCGTAGAGCCTATAGCACCCGATCATCACGTGATGCTTGGACACGACGAACTTTCGCAACGGTGCATACTTGGGGAGAACACAGTTTTATCTTGATCTTTAAGTGAGGAATCATCTTATAATGCTACCGTCGCGATCTAAGCATAATAAGATACATAAAAGGATAAACATCACATGCATATAACTTTATGTGACATGGTATAGCCAATATTCGCGCAATGATCTCCATCTTGTGCGTTCCGGCATGATCTCCATCACTCCACCATGATTGCCTCCACCACGAATAGCAACTTCAACTATTGCTAACTACTTAGCGATGAAGTAAAGCTATTACATGGCGTATAAGAAGTTGACTCGCAGGTCATACACAATTATAAAGACAACCATATGGCTCCTGCCGGTTGTGTACTCATCGACATGCAAGTCGTGAAACATTACAAAACATGATCATCGCATACAATATACACATCACATCTTGGGCCATACCATATCACAGAAAACACTCCCTGCAAAAACAAGTTAGACGCCTCTACTTTGTTGTTGCATGTTTACGTGGCTTATGGGAGTATATGCTAAGAACGATTCTTACCTACGGAAAGCCACAACGGTGATATTATGGTTGCCAAACTCCGGTGTTAATCCCATGACAACTATAGTGAGAGAAACTGACATCCACCAGCCGCATGTGTGGAACAAGCCACACGTCAAGTGCGGAGCCGGTCTCGCGAACGACGTCGCGTAAGGTTGGCCTGGACCGCTTCAATCTCACTATCCCGCGTCATAATAAGAACACAAACAAGAGGCTTGCAACATAAAACATCAACGCCCGCAACAACCATGTTGCGTTCTACTCGTGAAACACATCTACGCATAGATCTAGCTCTGATACCACTGAAGAGATTCGCGGCATAGTAAATCAAAATTTTCTACGGATGCGAACAGAGGGAAAGCCAAGATCTAATCTAGGAGATGCAATCAACGAGAGAGATTGGATTAGATCTTCATACCCTTGAAGATTCGCACAGCGGAACGTTCGTCGGAACGTGGGTGATGTAGTCGTACTCGCTTCTCCTCCTCGCGATCCGATCCGATCTAGCACCACAAGTGGCGGTGCCTCCGTGAGATGCACACGTGCATCACCTCGACGTCTCCTCCTTCCTCGGACCAGCAAGTATGGTGGAGAGATAGATTGGATCTACAACACGACGTCGTGGTGTATATGGTGGAGAATTTCTGCAGCAGGGCTTCGCCTACAAACAGTCGGGAGGGAGAGAGGAAAGCTAGCAAGGCGGCTAGGGTTTGGAGGAGAGGTGTAGGGTGTTGGTGCGCCCCCACCCCTCTTTATATAGAGGGGGGTGCAGCCCTAGCCCCTCCCCCAAGCCCAAAGGATAAGGAGTGGGGGGCATGGACTCTCCCCTCTTCTAGAAACCCTATCTCTAGTTTAAACGATTTAAACTCTCTAGGATCGGCTGGGCCCTATGGGGCCTTGTGCCCCTGGCCCAATGCGGCCAGGACACTCCCTCATAGGCCCATGCCCCCTCCCGGAAGGTGGGGCCACGTTGGTCCCCTTCCGGAAGGTTCTAGAAGCTTCCGGTACAATACCGATTAACCCGGAACAATTCCGAACTCCAAAAACTGCATTGCCTTATATGAATCTTATTCTCCGGACCATTCCGGAACCTCTCGTGATATCCCGGATCCCATCCGAGACTCCGAACAAAATTCATAAACCAATTATCCAATCTATCCTAGCGTCGAGATACGTTAAGTGTGTGACCCTGCGGGTTCGAGAATATGCAGACATGATCTTCTATCAATAATCAATAGCAGGGTCTGGGCACCCATATTGAATCCCACACATTCATCGATGATCATATCGGATGAACCACGATGTCAGGATTCAAACAATCCCATATATATATTCCCTTCGTCTCGCGATATTTTACTTGCCCGAGATTCGATCGTCGGTACCGTCATACCTAGTTCAAACTCGTTCACAGCAAGTACTTTACTTGTTCCGTAATCCGATATCACTTTGTGATTAACTCCTTAACCACATGCTTGCAAGCGGTGTTGATATCGATTACCGAGTGGGCCCGAAGTATATCTCTCCGACTTGGGAGGGACAAATTCCATCTCGATACATACAACCCAACAGATACTTTCCGATCACCTGAGAGTCACCTTTATGATCACCCTCTCATAGGATGACGTTTGATGACCTCAAAGCTTTCTTCCGATACCAGGGATTTGTATTATCTCATGGTCTAAGGAATACAATATTTGACATAGGAAAAGCTTCGCAAAGATGAACACGATGATATGATCTAATTGCTTTGCTTAGTTTGGGTCTGTCCATCATATCATTCTCCAATGATATGATCTCATTATCAATTGACAACTCATGTCTATGGTTAGGAAACCTTAACCATCATTGATCAATGGGCTAGTCCATAGAGGCGTACTAGGGACACGGTGTTGTTCACAAACCACACAAGTATTGAAGTTTCCGCTTAATACAATTCTAGCATGGAATATAAACTTTATCATGAACAAGAATTATAATAATAACATCTTTATTATTGCCTCTAGGGCATAATTCCAACAGGTTGTACCAAAACACCAAAAATGAAACAAGGGTACCACCTGCTTAACAATCAGCGGTACAGGCAGATCTGGTCGTACCGCCCGCTCGTACCGACCTCGCAAGACTAGCAGTAAGTTCATAAAAGCAAAAGAAAAACACAAATGCAAAAAGAAACAGCAGAAAGTCGTCCAGAACAAAGGTATGTTCATCTTTTTCTTTTTCCTTTCGAACAAAGTTGGTTGCATAAAATCACCAAAACCATTGCAAGGACAGATCGAGAATTTTCTTTTCGATAGTGTGGTTCCCATAGGTATGTAAATGGATGACACTTCTTTCGGTGTATCAATTTCTTGAATGTCCATGGATGTCTCTTCCATCTCCTCTTTTCTTTGTAGAATCTGCAAATCAAATTCTTGCAAAAGTAGAGTCCAACAGATCATCATTGTCTTAATGTTAGTCCTTTCTAGGATTTCCTTTAGGCCAATACAATTAGTATGCACCCTTACTATTGAGTTATTGATATAAGATCTGAATTTATCACAGGAGAAAACCACAGCGAAAAATTCCTTTTCTACCATAGGGTAATTCGTTTGGGGCCCATTTAGGGTGCGTCTAGCATGATGAATGATATTAAGATCATCACCATCATACTGGCAAAGAATTGCTCCCACAACTTCATGAATAGCCTCACAAAATAGCTCAAAAGGTTTCCTCCAATTAGGTGTTTTATAGTGGATCTTCAAAGAGAGCTCGTTTTAATACGTTGAAAGCAGCTAGACATTTTTCATCAAAATTGAATGCAATCCCTTTTTGAAGAAGATAAGTTAAAGGTCTAGAAGTTTTTGAAAAGTTTTTAATGAACCTCCTATAAAATCCAGCATGGCCTAGGAAGCTCCTAATACCTTTCACATCTCGAGGAGGGTGAAGTCTTTCTATAGCTTCAATCTTTGATTTATCAACTTCTATAGCCTTACTTGAGATTTTGTGACCAATCACTATACCTTCTTGAACCATAAAATGAAATTTCTCCCAGTTCAATACTAGGTTAGTGTCTTCACGTCTCTGCAAAACTTTAAGAAGATTACGGAGACAATGATTAAAGAAAGTTCCATAAACAGAGAAATCATTGATGAGTGCGTGAACACTTCGTTGGGAGACCCCAAGCGGAAGGTATGATGAGCACAGCGACAAATTTACCTCAGTAAGAAACCAAGGTTATCGAACTAGTAGGAGGAAGCAAACGAATCAAAGGTGTTGCTAGCAACTGGTAACCTGCACAACACAGACTCAAGACTTTGCCCCAACGAACAGTGAGGTTGTCAATCTCACTGGTTTGCTGTAAACAAAGGATTAACTTTATGGTGTGGAAGGTAATAGTGGTTTGTAGAAAGGTAAACAATAGCAGTGGAAGATGTATATAGAGGTAAAGATTGGACCGGGGTCCATAGTTCACTAGAGGTGCTCTCCTTAAGATAAAAAACATGGCATGCTGGGTAAACAAATTACAATGGGGCAATTGATAGGACTGAGCAAGGCATACCAATGCAATACTAGACATTCATGATCCTATGAGATTCGATTGGGCAATACAACAAGATACATAGACCGCCATCCAACTGCATCTATGACTAGAAATCCACCTTCAGGTTATCATCCGAACCCCCTATAGTATTAAGTTGCAAGCAACGGATAACTGCTTTAAGCAAAGTGTGTAAGGTAAATAATCCACTTGTTCCATGAACAAGAGACCGTAGTTTTCTCCCTAGTGGCAACAACACATCTACAACCTTAGAGATTTCTGTCACTTCCCTTAGATTAAATAGAGGCATGAACCCACTATCTAGCATAAATACCCCCTCGTCAAGTCAGTAGCATCTACTTGGCCAAGATAGCTACTAGAAACATAGAGCATGCAAGATCACAAACAACACAGACATGATAGAATCAATCAGACAAAACCATTAATCAGTCTGACATAGTAATCTCAATATCCATCGGATTCCCGCAAACACAACATGCATGATTACAAATAGATGATCTTGATCATGAATGGAGCTCACAAGATCTAAACATGGTATCACAAAGGAGGAGATACAACCATCTAGCTACTACATGGACCCGTAGTCCTGGGTGTAACTACTCACACTTCATACCGGAGGCTGGCATGATGAAGAAGAAGGCCTCCGGGATGATCTCCCCTCCGGAAGGGTGTCGGGAAGAGCTTCAGATCCCCCCGATCTAGGGACGATGGTGGCGGTGGCTATAAACGGTTTCGGGGAATATTGATTTGGTACCTAGGGTTTCTGCATCGGGTGGTCTTTATAGGCGAAGAGGCGAGGCAAGGGCAGCCAGGGCGGTCGCACCCCCAGGCGTGGGATAACCCTAGCCGCGCGGCCAGGGGGTGTAGCCCCCTGGTGGCTCCCCTCCATCTCGTATTCTGGCTCTGTGTTCCCCACTATAAAATATTGACTTTGGCTTTTGTCCCGTCCAATTCCGAGAATATTGATTTCTGCCTTTCTAGAACCAAAAACAGAAGAAAACGGGCAACTGGCACTGTGGCATCTTATTAATAGGTTAGTACCAGAAAACATATAAAAACACCTCAAAGTGTAGACAAAGCAAAGCAAAGTAGATACTAAACAAGCATGGAACATTAAAAATTATAGATACGTTTCCGACGTATCAAGCATCCCCAATCTTAACTCCTACTCGTCCTCAAGTAGGTAAGTGATAAAAAGAATAATTTTTTAGGTGACATGCACCATCAAAATCAAGATCAAACCATTTGCAAGCATTGAAAGATGGGATCAAAGAAGTCTAAACATGTGCATGAAATATGGAGTTCTAACTATAAGACAAAGTAACTTTGCATGCAACATGAAAGGTTACAAACAAATATCATGAATAACATGCATTGAAAAATGTTTGTTTGTTTCACATACAGAAAACATAGCATACTGGCATTCAGCTTGTCCCTCATGGAGTAGCAAATAAATGCATAGGACACCTTCAAAGTTCATAAGAGTGACTAGATACAAATAGCTCAAGAACAAGTAATATGAACAATATGCATCAATCAATATGTTTTGGGACAATGCACATAGAACTAAGAATGGCAACTATGCTCTCTTAACTGGTGCCTAAGGATAGAAGATGGAGACTCAATATAGTGGAAGAAAGGCCCCTCATAAAAGGGAAGCAGGGATTTCAAGTTTCAAAAAGAGCTTCCAAAAATTATGGTACTTGTTAGCTTTCAGCTGTCATTGCCCCTATCATAAGCATCTTTAAGTGATTAAGGTTAAAGTGAACAAACTAAGGAGTATATGATTGACAAAGTATAAATTGGAAATCTCATGTCCTTTGAATACAGGGGCCGCTCCTCATGCTACTCAAATTTAGTCACATGTAAGTTCTTGTCATAGTAAGTACATGTGCATCATAGAGAACCGCCAACGGGGTACCCCTTGCACATGATAGAGGAGCTATCCCATAATTAAAATGACAAGGCAAGCAGACAATGAGCATCTCAGCAATCTTCTTATTTACCAAGGGAAAATTGTGCTTTTTTCTCTCTTTCCTATTTTCAATATGTCTATTTTTTATAAGAAGAAAGCTTCATAGATGTCATTATGGTGATGCTGCAAGTTTCCACCATGATTAGGCATGGCTTAGGCTAGCGGCCCAGGCGTTTCTCTAACACACATACATAACTCCATGGACTTACAAGCTCCCCTTTTATTTCACACCGACGACATCCATAGACAAAAGAGCATGATATCAACTGTGTACAAAGTACAAGTGCAATGTTGAAAGCGTTCCCCGTGACAGCATGGTTCTGCTAATTCCAATGTATAAGTGCAAGAATATACAACATAGATGACACAATGGTTCAAGTTTATTAGGGGCAAGAAAAATAAAGTGTGCCATCAAGTTTGTGAGAGCTTAATCACTAAGTTTTCACATAACAAAATACTTTTTAATTGGAAGATAGATGAAAACAAGAATATACTTGGAATGATGTAACACACCATGCATAGGAATTTATAGTGGACACTTTGGAATAACTTGGTTTCTTGGGAGTTGGATGCATGAGTAGAGCTTACTCATACAAGTGGAGGCTATCAAAAGACTGGGAGCGACCAACTAAGAGAGCAATAATGGACATAATCATGTAGGGCGACAAAACATTATTAATCAAAGCATAAAGTGGTACTACAAGTCAATGACCAAATGATCATAGAGGCTATGGTGACTTGTTCATAGTCAAAACATGGTGTGAGCATGTGCCAAGTCAACCCAAACGAAGCATCAAAGGAGAATACCACAATACTATGCTTTTCCATGCTAAAACAACGCATGATTCCTTCAAGGCATACTAAGTAATCCCAATTGTTTGGAACAAGTCATGATACAGCAATAATCACTAAGCATATGGTCAAAACAACACCTAGCATGACATGCTAAAGTCTAAGTCGCAGTCAAAGCAAGCTCCTCTTGTACTATTTAAGCAAGAACTTTCTACTCCTCTCCAACACCAATCAACTTTATTTGAAACAACACAGCGAGAACGGAGGTCCAAACTAATTTATTCAATCAAACTAAGTAAACTAAACGAAAACTAAGACGCTCCAAGAACAACACAACAGTGCATGAAACAATAAAAATGAAGTGTCTAGAAAGACCTGAGCTTTTTATTGATGAGGAAGGGGATGCCTTGGGCATCCCCAAGCTTTGACGCTTGTACCTCTTGAATATTCCTTGGGGTGACACGGGGTGGCATCCCCAAGCTTGATATTTTGTCCATTCTTCATCTCATTACATCATTCTCTCTCTACACCTGAAAATTTTCCTTCATACAAAACTTCACACTATCTTCATTAGCAACATTAGTGTATTCAAAAGATAATAGACCTTTGGGTTTAGCTTTATAACAGCAAAAGTTTCACTAAAAACACAAGATATTGTATCAATTCCCTAAAAAATCTCAATTTCCCCAAAAGAACCCAAAAAGGAATCAATAAGAAGCAAATGCAAATAATGGCAGAAATCTGTCCAAACAGACCAGCAGGTAGAAACCGATTTTTTCTGAGACCTTCTGTTGCTCAAATAAAAAAGTGTTGAACTAACTAAAGTTATCTAACATACTGGGGGATTTATTCAGAAAATATCATCCCAATCCTACTTACAGAGATTCCTCACGAATTTTTATGGTGGAGCACAAAAATCTGTTTCAGGACAGCAACTCCCCAAATCTTACTTCCCTCTCATTAGAGGTCATTATTGGCACAAAAAGCAAATAAAAAGGATAAGGAGAGGTTATTACTAAAGTAATAACTTCCAAGACTCAAGAAAACTTTTGGGTTATCTTCCAATAAGTACTTTTCTTTAACGCCTTTAAGTTAGGCACAAGAACCAAGAATCAAGTATTTTCAAATGAAGAAGCATTAACATCAACTCTCTTGTTCCTACATTTCTTACCTTTCTTCCTCTCTTTAGGGAATATATGATTGCTTATTGGAGAAGCAAAATGCATAATGCCTTTTCCCACATCTATTTGCTCCAATGCATTTCAGCAGGGATCGTCCAAGTGTAATTTGTCCTTTTCCTACACATTCAATAACAAGATAATCAGTAGACACCACTTTCCCTGAGATTTTTGTAAACACACCTTCAGCTATTCCAATGGGTAATAAAGTTGCATTATTTGTAAGAGATATTTCTTCTCCTCCTTCAGAAAGTCTCCAAAGATTCAAAGACTCATAGATATCTTTAGGCATAAGGCAAAATTCAGACATGATATCACAACGAGCATCAAAAGTTTCACCATTTATAGCAACTTTTATTGTAGGAAACCATTTTGAAGGCTCAGAATTTATTGGAACATAATCATGATGCTCTCTAAGCATGTTATATCAATCTTTCAAAGCAGTTGTACTGGTCTCAAGAGTGTTCAACCTAGCATAAATGTTTATAAAGGAAGAATCAGACTTGCTAGGCATATTATAAATTATAATCAACTTCTTTATGGCATCCAAAGATTCATCCTTGGACATCGAAAAATATCTTTCCCAGCTACAACATCCAAAGCATATCTATAACAAAGAGCAAGGCCACCGTAGAAACTATTAATAACCAAGCTAAGACTCATCTTAGGCTCAGTTTTCCTTTGTAAATCAGAGATTCTAGACCAAGCTTCTTTGAAACTCTCTTCACTTTCTTGCTTGAAATTAAAGATCCTTTCCATAGGTGACACAGGGATTGGACCAAAACCAGACATGGTAGCAACTAGAGTAGGAACTATTTTTTTGTGTTTTTGATAAGAGAAAGCAAACCAACTAAACTAATTTTTTTGGAGTTTTTGATAAAAAAAAGGAAACAAAACCAAGCAAAAGAAACTAAGAAAAACAAAAAACAAAGTAAAGAGAACGGTTGTGAAGGACTCCCCTTGTCAAGACGTCCTTAGCCTCCCCGACAACTGCGCCAGAAAAACCCTTGATGAGTGCGTGAACACTTTGTTGGGAGACCCCAAGCGGAAGGTATGATGAGAACAACGGCAAATTTCCCTCAGTAAGAAACCAAGGTTATCGAACCAGTAGGAGGAAGGAAATGACTCAAAGGTGTTGCTAGCAACTGGAAACCTGCACAACACAAACTCAAGACTTTGCCCCAACAAACAGTGAGGTTGTCAATCTCACTGGTTTGCTGCAAACAAAGGATTAACTGTATGGTGAAGAAGGTAATAGTAGTTTGCAGAAAGGTAAACAGTAACAGTTGAAGATGTATCAGTGGTAAAGATTGGACCGGGGTCCATAGTTCACTAGAGGTGATCTCCTTAAGATAAACAAACATGGCATGATGGGTAAACAAATTACAGCGGGGAAATTGACAGGACTAAGCAAGGCATAACAATTCAATACTAGACATTGATGATCCTATGAGATTTGATTGGGCAATACAACAAGATACATAGACCGCCATTGATACGTCGGAAACGTATCTGTAATTTTTTATGCTCCATGTTTGTTTAGTATCCACTTTGCTTTACTTGTCCACACTTTGAGGTGCTTTTTACATGTTTTCTGGTACTAACCTACTAACAAGTTGCAACAGTGCCAGATGCCTGTTTTCTGCTGTTTTTGGTTTCGCAAAAGTTAGTAAAGAAATATTATCGGAATTGGACGGGACAAAGGACAAAGTCAATTAATTTCCGTGGGGAACAAGAAGTCCAGAGGAGAGACGGAGGGGCCATCCAGGGGGGCAGACCCACCCCAGGAGCATATGGGCCCAGCCCCACGCCTCGCTAGGGTTTTTCCACCCTGGCCGCCTCCTTGGCCTCCCCCTTCGCCTATAAGAAGCCCCTGATGCAGAAACCCTAAGCACCCGATCAGAAATCCACGAAACCGTCTGTAGCCGCCGCCACCATCGTCCCTAGATCGGGGGGATCTGAAGTTCTTCTCGGCACCCTGCCGGAGGGGAGATCATCCCAGAGGCCTTCTCTTCGGTATGATGTGTGAGTGGTTCCACCTTGGACTATGGGTCCATATAGTAGCTAGATGGTTGTATCTCCTCCTTTGTGCTTTCATGTATAGATATTGTGAGCTCCGTTCATGATCAAGATCTAATCTATTTGTAATCATGCATGTTGTGTTTGCGAGGATCCGATGGATATTGAGATTATTATGTTGGTTTGATTAATGGTTTTGTCTTTATGATTCTATCATGTCAATGTTGTTTGTGATCTTGCATGCTCTCCATTGTTAGTAGCTATCTTGGCCAAGTAGTTGCTAGTGACTCCAAGAGGGGGTATTTATGCTCGATAGTGGGTTCATGCCTCTAGTTTCCAAGGGAAGTGACAATAATCTCTTCGGTTGTAGATGTGTTGTTGCTACTAGGGAGAAAACAACGATATGTTGTTCATGGAATATGAGGACTATTTACCTTACACACTTTGCTTAAAGCAGTTGTCTGTTGCTTGCAACTTAATACTGGAGGGGGTTCGGATGATAAACTGAAGGTGGACTTCTAGTCATAGATGTAGTTGGATGGCGGTCTATGTATCTTGGTGTATTGCCCAATCAACCTCATAGGATCTTTCTGACTAGTAATTGCATTGTTATGCCTTGCTCAGTTCTAGTCAATTGCCCAGCTGTAATTTGTTTACCCTTCATGCCATGTTGTTTATTTAAGAAGAGCACCTATAGTGAACTATGGACCCCGGTCCAATCTTTACCATTGATACATCTTCCACTGTTACTTATTTACTTGTTGCAAACCATTACCTTCCACACTATACGTTTAATCCTCTGTTACAGCAAACCGGTGAGCTTGACAACCTCACTGTGTAGGGTTCGCAGCATAGAAAACAAAAAATTTCCTACGATGTGAACTATATACCAAGATCCATCTACTAGATACAAACAACGGGCGGATGTATATCCGTAGAGAACATACCCTTGAAGACCGACAAAGCTTAACGAGTTCAACTCGTGGTTGATGTAGACGATCTCTTGCCGATCTCAAGATCGAGAGGAAGTCCTAGCGCCGCAAATCAGCAGCGCATCCGTGCTCGCACACACGTTCGAGGCACCGAGCAACCTCCGCCTCCTCGCTCCAGCGATGCAGCGGAAGCACAACTCTTTCTTGCCGAATAGCCACCGGGAACATGTATCTCGCTAGTCCGAGACCATGGGGGGTAAATTCTAGAGGGGGAGAGAGATCCTTCACGAGGAGGTGTGGTGTGAGAGGAGGAGAGGGGGGCCTTTTATAGGGGAGAGGGGGGCACCCAAGGGGCATGGCGCCCAGCCATGGGGCTGCCCCCACCTCTTCCACATTCATGTGGGTGGAGCTCCCACTCAAAATGAAAAGCCTCCACTCCCATTAAAAATCCTCCACTCAAAAATCCACTCACATGCATTAAATTTCCACCAAATTTAATGCAAGCTCTCATTTAAATAAAACTCTTTTATTTATTTATTCAGAATTTTGTTAATTACTTTAATTAACAAACATTCACATAAAACCCCTTGCTAGTATTCCATTTCACATGCAGAACCAGTTTCAGCAATTTCAACCGAAACAGTTTCGGTGTCTAGTGAAATAAATTCCTGCGCTTTCCTTTTCTTTTCGGCATGAAACTTTTGCTCCAATTGGATGTCGGTGTCTCTTAAGTGTGTCACCCTACGGTTCGTGAATAATGCGGACATGATCGAGACCCCTCTCGGATCAATAATCAGAAGCGGGATCTGGAGACCCATACTGACTCCCACACATTCAACGATGACTTTCTTGTGATCGTCGGAACCTTTTACGCTAGTATCTTAATCCCTTTGTTTCACGATATATTACATGTCCGAGATTCGATCATCGGTATCTCCATACCTAGTTTGATCTCGTTACCGACATGCACTCTTTTCTCGTTCCCGTGATATAACATTCTAGTGATCAAATCACTTGCTTGCAAGCTAATCAATGTGATATCACCGAGAGGGCCCAGAGTATATCTATCCGTCATCGGGATGAAAAAATTCCACTCTTGATCCATGATCCTCAACATAACACTTTATTAGTTCTGAATCCATCTTTATAATCACCCTGTTACGGTGTGACGTTTGATGTTATCAAGTAACTCTTCCGGTGTTAGTGATTGACATGATCTCATGGTCTAAGGATTAGGATCACTTCGTAAGTTGTTATAGCAATATAAACTCAATGACTTTGATCGTAATGCTATACTTCGGATGAGTGTTCATCACATCATTACACTAATGTTGTGATCCCGTTATTAACAACATCCAATGTCCATGATCAGGAAACCTTGATCATCTTGTTAATCAACGAGCTAGTTTATGAGAGAGGCATAACTAGGAACTTTCTGTTTGTTTATTAAACACACATGTATTAACGTTTCCGTATTAATACAATTATAGCATGCAAAATAAACATCTATCATATACTTGGAATACACATAATAAACACTTTATTATTGCCTCTCAGGGCATATTCCCTTCAGTCTCCCACTTGCACTAGAGACAATAATCTAGTTACATAGTGATAAATCTAACACCCATTGAGTTCTGGTGTTGATCATGTTTTGCTCTAGGGAGAGTTTTAGTCAACGGATCTGCTACATTGAGATCCGTATGTACTTTACAAATCTTTATATCTCCATCCTTGACATGCTCGCGGATGGAGTGAAACCGGCGCTTAATATGCTTGGAATGCTTGTGAGACCTTGGCTCTTTGGCATTGGCAATGGCACCATTGTTGTCACAATAGATCACCATTGGGTCCAACGCATTTGCCACAACTCCTAGTTCGGATATGAACTCCTTCATCCAAACTGCTTCCTGAGCCGCTTCTGAAGCAGCAACATATTCGGCCTCCGTTGTTGATCCCGCTACCACAGGTTGTTTGGAACTCCTCCAACTAACCGCTCCGCCATTCATGAGAAATACGTATCCGGATTGAGACTTAGAGTCATCCGGATCGGTGTCAAAGCTAGCATCGACATAACACTTAGCGACGAGCTCTTCTTCACCTCCGTATACAAGAAACATATCCTTAGTTCTTCGTAAGTACTTAAGGATATTCTTGACCGCTATCCAGTGTTCCGAACCTGGATCCGATTGGTACCTACTAGTCAAACTAATAGCATGTGCCACATCCGGTCTTGTACATAGCATGGCGTACATTATAGAGCCTATGGCTGAAGCATAGGGGACTTTGTCCATTATCTCTCTTTCTTCCGCCGAAGCCGGACTTTGAGTCTTACTCAATGTCTTGCCTTGCAACATAGGTAAGAACCCCTTCTTACTTCCGTCCATTTTAAACTTCTTTAAAATCTTATCAAGGTATGTACTTTGCGATAGCCCTATTAGGCGCCTAGATCTATCTCTATAGATCTTTATGCCTAATATGTATGACGCTTCACCTAGGTCCTTCATTGAAAATTTGCTGTTTAGATAACTTTTAACACTGTTTAAAAGTTCTTTATCATTTCCGATCAATAATATGTCATCCACATATAATATCAGAAATGCCACATTGCTCCCACTCACTTTCTTGTAAATACAAGCTTCTCCATAAGTTTGGACAAATCCAAACTCTTTGATCACCTCATCAAAGCGGAGATTCCAACTTCGTGATGCTTGCTTCAATCCATAGATGGATCGCTGAAGCTTGCACACCTTGTTAGCATCCTTAGGATCGACAAAACCCTTTGGTTGTATCATATACAACTCTTCTTCAATATTCCCATTGAGAAACGCGGTTTTGACATCCATCTGCCATATTTCATAATCGAAATATGCAGCAATTGCTAACATAATCCTAACTGACTTTAGCATCGCTACGGGAGAGAAAGTCTCATCGTAGTCAACTCCTTGAATTTGTCGAAACCCCTTTGCGACAAGTCGAGCTTTATAGATGGTCACATTACCATCAGCATCAGTTTTCCTTTTGAAAATCCATTTGTTCTCCATGGCCTTTCGGTCGTGAGGTAATTCCACTAAGTTCCAAACTTGATTTTCATACATGGATTCCATCTCGGATTTCATGGCTTCTAACCATTTGTTGGAATCTGGGCTCATCATCGCTTCTTCATACGTCACAGGGTCATCATTTTCATCAACCATGAAATTCATGACAGGATTTCCGTACAGCTCGGGAGCTGCACGCGTCCTGTTTGACCTGCGAGGTTCGGTAGTACTCTCTTTTGGAGTTTCATGATCATTATCATTAGTTCCCTCTTCAACAGGTGGAGCCAACTCCGGAACAACTTCCGGCGCTGCGCTACTCGCCATACTTTGAAGAGAAGGTTCCACAACCTCTTCGAGTTCTACCTTCCGACTACTCACACCTTTCGCGAGAAACTCTTTCTCTAGAAAGGATCCATTCTTGGCAACAAAAACCTTGCCCTCGGATCTGTGATAGAAGGAATACCCAATAGTTTCTTTAGGGTATCCTATGAAGACGCATTTTTCCGCTTTGGGTTCGAGTTTATCCGGTTGAAGTTTCTTCACATAAACATCGCATCCCCAAACTTTAAGAAATGACAGCTTAGGTTTGTTTCCAAACCACAATTCATACGGTGTCTTTTCAACGGATTTAGATGGTGCCCGATTTAAAGTGAATGCAGCAGTTTCTAGTGCATAACCCCAAAATGACAACGGCAAGTCTGTCAGAGACATCATAGATCGAACCATATCTAATAAAGTACGATTACGACGTTCCGACACACCATTTCGCTGTGGTGTTCCGGCAGGTGTGAGTTGTGAAACAATTCCACACTCTTTCATGTGAGTGCTAAACTCGTAACTTAGATACTCACCTCCACGGTCGGACCGTAGAAATTTGATCTTTCTATTACGATGATTTTCCACTTCATTCTGAAATTCCTTGAACTTTTCAAAGGTTTCAGACTTGTGTTTCATCAAGTAGATATAACCGTATCTACTCAAATCATCCGTGAAAGTAACAAAATAACGATATCCACCTCGCGCCGACACACTCATTGGACCACATACATCAGAATGTATGATTTCCAATAAATCTGTCGCCCGTTCCATTGAACCGGAAAACGGCGTTCTAGTCATCTTGCCCATAAGGCATGGCTCACATGTATCAAATGATTCATAATCAAGTGATTTCAAAAGTCCATCCGAATGGAGCTTCTTCATGCGTTTAACGCCAATATGACCTAGACGGCAGTGCCACATATATGCGGATATATCATCATTAAGTTTAATCCTTTTAGCATCAACATTATGAATATGTGTAACATTATCATCGAGATCTAATAGAAATAAACCATTCATCATCGGTGCATGACCATAAAAGATTTCATTCATATAAATGGAACAACCATTGTTCTCGGATTTAAATGAATAACCACTTCGCATCAAACACGATCCAGATACAATGTTCATGCTCGGTGCAGGCACCAGATAACATTTATTCAAGTTTATAACTAATCCCGACGGTAAGTGGAGAGGCAGCGTTCCAACGGCGATCACATCAACACTTGATCCATTGCCGACACGCATCTTGACCTCACCCCTTGCTAGCGGTCGTTTGTTCTGCAGCCCCTGATTCGAGTTACAAATATTAGCAACTGAACCGGTATCAAATACCCAGGTGCTACTGCGAGCACTAGTCAAGTACATATCAATAACATGTATATCATATATACCTTTGTTTGCCTTGCCGGCCTTCTTGTCTGCCAGATACTTGGGGCAGTTGCGCTTCCAATGGCCAGTCCCCTTACAATAGTAGCACTCGGAATCAGACTTAGGTCCAACTCGGGGTTTCTTTTCAGGCGCGGCAACCGGCTTGCCGCCCTTACTTCCCTTCCGTTTTCCCTTCTTGTCTTTCTTGAAACCAGTGTTCCTATTGATCATCAACACTTGATGTTCCTTTTTGATCTCCACTTCTGCAGTTTTAAGCATTGACAGAAGCTCGGGGAGAGACTTCTTCATGCCTTGCATATTATAGTTCATCACAAAGCTCTTATAGCTAGGTGGCAGAGACTGCAGAACACGATGGATGCCTAAGTCAATGGGAATCGATATTCCCAAGGACACAAGCTTATCGGCGTAACCCGACATCTTGAGTACATGCTCACTAACTGAGTTGTGCTCTTCCATCATGCAGCTAAAGAACTTTTCTGAAGCATCGTAGCTCTCTACAGCAGCATGTGTGTCGAAAATCATTTTCAACTCACCCATTGTATCAAATGCATTGCCGTTTTCGAAACGCTTTCGAAGTTCCGGCTCTAGCCCATACAATATGCCGCAATGAACTAAGTTGTGGTCCTCCTGACGAGTCTGATAGACATTCTTCTCCTCGTCAGGGGCATCATCAAAAGGTGGGGGGCCTAACGGCGCTTCTAGCACATATTGCTTTTGTGCAGCAGAGAGGAGAATCCTCAAATTCATGGCCCATTCAGTAAAGTTGCTACCGTTCGTTGCTAGTTTCTCTTTCTCCATGAACGCATTGAAATTAAAAGCAGGTGGTGCCATCTACAACAGAATTTGTAAAGTTTAGACTAAGTGTATGATAGATCGAGTTCAACTAATCTATATTACGAATGAACTCCCACTCAAAAGCGACATCCCTCGTGTCCTTTTGGTGATTACATGAACCAAATCCACTACACCAAGTCCGATCATCACGTGACTCGGTATAGCTTCAAAGGCGAGCATCAAATGGGCATCATATCAACTATATGACTCATGCTTAACCTTTCGGTCCGTGTTCCGAGGCCATGTCTGTACATGCTAGGCTCGCCAAGTTAGAACCTTAGTATTTGCGTGTGTAACTGTTTTACACCCGAAATATGGTCGTGGATCCAAGAACACCCGATCATCACGTGATGTCTTGGTGCGACGAAAACATAATCGGTGCATACTAAAGGAAGAACACATTCTTATCTTGATATTTAAATGAGGGATCATCTTATTATGCTTAACAAAGCGCTAAATAAGCAATATAAGATGTAATCAAACATCATATGTTTATTAGTGAAATTATATGGTTCCCGCAGATGATCTCTATCATGTGCATCGTGGTATGATCACTATCATACCTATATGTGTAAATCCAAGGTCTATGGATTTTACACGCTATGTGTGTTGTAAGAGTATCATCTCATACTTCTACTTACAACACTACCATATCATAACACTAGCCCAGCAACAATCTAAACTAGACGCCTCTAATTTATCCATTGCAAGTTTTACGTGGCTTAGGGCTTTCGAGATAGAACCGTTCTTACCTACGAACATGAACCACAACGAGGATAATCAAATTGTTGACAACTCGCTTGCAAAATAGATATTGACTATAGTAGGAGAGACAGACACCCGCTAGCCACTTATGCAAACTAGTTGCATGTCAAGCGTGGAACAGGTCTCATGTGCGAGGACATGTAAAGTTTGTCCGGGCCGCTTCATCCCACTATGCCACCAATATCCAAAATTACAACAAAGGAGCAACAACATGATCATCATCGCCCACATACTCATATGTGTACTACCCGTGTAAAGTATCTACGCATAGATCCGGCTCTGATACCACTGTAGGGTTCGTAGCATAGAAAACAAAAATTTTCCTACGATGTGAACTATGTACCAAGATCCATCTACTAGATACAAACAACGGGCGGATGTATATCCGTAGAGAACATACCCTTGAAGACCGACAAAGCTTAACGAGTTCAACTCGTGGTTGATGTAGACGATCTCTTGCCGATCTCAAGATCGAGAGGAAGTCCTAGCGCCGCAAATCAGCAGCGCATCCGTGCTCGCACACACGTTCGAGGCACCGAGCAACCTCCGCCTCCTCGCTCCAGCGATGCAGCGGAAGCACAACTCTTTCTTGCCGAATAGCCACCGGGAACATGTATCTCGCTAGTCCGAGACCATGGGGGATAAATTCTAGAGGGGGAGAGAGATCCTTCACGAGGAGGTGTGGTGTGAGAGGAGGAGAGGGGGCCTTTTATAGGGGAGAGGGGGGCACCCAAGGGGCATGGCGCCCAGCCATGGGGCTGCCCCCACCTCTTCCACATTCATGTGGGTGGAGCTCCCACTCAAAATGAAAAGCCTCCACTCCCATTAAAAAGCCTCCACTCAAAAATCCACTCACATGCATTAAATTTCCACCAAATTTAATGCAAGCTCTCATTTAAATAAAACTCTTTTATTTATTTATTCAGAATTTTGTTAATTACTTTAATTAACAAACATTCACATAAAACCCCTTGCTAGTATTCCATTTCACATGCAGAACCAGTTTCAGCAATTTCAACCGAAACAGTTTCGGTGTCTAGTGAAATAAATTCCTGCGCTTTCCTTTTCTTTTCGGCATGAAACTTTTGCTCCAATTGGATGTCGGTGTCTCTTAAGTGTGTCACCCTACGGTTCGTGAATAATGCGGACATGATCGAGACCCCTCTCGGATCAATAATCAGAAGCGGGATCTGGAGACCCATACTGACTCCCACACATTCAACGATGACTTTCTTGTGATCGTCGGAACCTTTTACGCTAGTATCTTAATCCCTTTGTTTCACGATATATTACATGTCCGAGATTCGATCATCGGTATCTCCATACCTAGTTTTATCTCGTTACCGACATGCACTCTTTTCTCGTTCCCGTGATATAACATTCTAGTGATCAAATCACTTGCTTGCAAGCTAATCAATGTGATATCACCGAGAGGGCCCAGAGTATATCTATCCGTCATCGGGATGAACAAATTCCACTCTTGATCCATGAGCCTCAACATAACACTTTATTAGTTCTGAATCCATCTTTATAATCACCCTGTTACGGTGTGACGTTTGATGTTATCAAGTAACTCTTCCGGTGTTAGTGATTGACATGATCTCATGGTCTAAGGATTAGGATCACTTCGTAAGTTGTTATAGCAATATAAACTCAATGACTTTGATCGTAATGCTATACTTCGGATGAGTGTTCATCACATCATTACACTAATGTTGTGATCCCGTTATTAACAACATCCAATGTCCATGATCAGGAAACCTTGATCATCTTGTTAATCAACGAGCTAGTTTATGAGAGAGGCATAACTAGGAACTTTCTGTTTGTTTATTAAACACACATGTATTAACGTTTCCGTATTAATACAATTATAGCATGCAAAATAAACATCTATCATATACTTGGAATACACATAATAAACACTTTATTATTGCCTCTCAGGGCATATTCCCTTCACACTGTTCGTTGGGGCAAAGTCTTGAGTTTGTGTTGTGCAGGTCTCCGTGTTGCTTGAAACACCTGTGTGACGTTTCCTTCCTCCTTCTGGTTCGATAACCTCAGTCTCAAATGAGGGAAAACTTGCTTCTTGCTGCTTCACACCTTGCTCTTGGGGTTCCCCAATAGGCTGTGCGTAGACAGTCGTCAAGCTTTTCTGGCGCCGTTGCCGGGGAGGCCAAGGACTTCTTCACAAGGGAAGTCCTTCAATTCCTTTCTCTTTACTTTGTTTTTAGTTTGCTTTGTTTCTTTTGTTTGCTTTTGTTTGCCTCTTTTCAAAAAAACCCAAAAAAAATAGTCTAGTTTGGTTTGCTTGCTTTATTCAAAAACAGAAAAAAATTAGTTCCTACTCTAGTTGTTAGCATGTCTGGTTTTGGACCAATCTTTATTTCACCTATGGTAGAAATCTCCACTTTTAAGCAAAAAAGTGAAGAAAGTTTTAAAGAATCTTGGTCTAGAATCTCTGCCTTCCAGAGGGAAACTGGGCCTGAGGTGAGTCTCAGCTTGGTTATTGATAGTTTTTACCGCGGTATTGCTCTTCGTTATAGATATGATTTGGATGTTGTGGCCGAGAAAGATATTTTGCTTTGTACTGAGGATGAAGCCTTTGATGCCATAAAAAGTTGATTGCAATTTATAGTACACCTGGCAAGTCTGATTCCTCTTTCACAAATATTTTTGCCAGGTTGAACACTCTCGAGACTAGTATTGCTGCTATGAATAGTTGCTATCACACGCTTATGGCTTACCATGATTATGTTCCCATAAATTTTGAGTCTTCAAAGTGGTTTCGCCACAATCAAAGTCTCTATAAATACTATTCGATGCTCGCTGTGATATCATGTCTGAATTTTGTCTCATGCCTAAAGATATTTTTGATTCCTTGAGTCTTTGGGGGATTATTGAAGGAGGAGAGGAAATCTCTCTTACCAACAATGCCACTATATTGCCCATTGGAATAGTTGAGGGTGTGTTTACAAAAATCTCAGGGAAAATGGTGTCTACTGATTATCTTGTTATTGAATGTGTAGGCAAAGGACAGATCACACTTGGAAGATCTCTACTGAAACAACTTGGGGCAGTAATAGATGTGGGAAAAGGCATCATGCACTTTGATCCCATGGTAAGCAATCATATATTCCCCTAGGAGAAAAAGAAAGGTAAGACAAGAAGGAATAAGAGGGGCAATGCTTCATTTGAAAATACTTGATTCGTCTTGCTTCTTGTGCCTAACTTAAAGGCGTTAAAGAAAAGTACTTGTTGGGAGATAACCCAAGAGTTTCCTTGAGTCTTAGAAGTTATTACTTCAGTAATGACCTCTCCTTATCCTTTTTGTTACAAGAATGACCTCTAATGAGAGGGAAGTAAGATTTGGAGAGTTGTTGTCCCGAAACAGATTTCTGTCCTCCACCAAAAAAAATTGTGAGGAGTCTCCGTAACTCGGATTGAGCTCAAAAGTTACGTATAAATCCCCCAGTATATTAGCTAACTTCCTTTAGTTCAACACTTTTTTATTAGAGCAACAGAAGATGTTCTAAAAAATCGGTTTCTATCTGCTGGTCTGTTTTGACAGATTTCTGTCATTATTTGCATTTGCTTCTTATTGATTCCTTTTTGAGTTCTCTTCAGGTGAATTGAGCTTTTTGAAGGAGTTACTATAGTATCTTGTATTTTTAGTGAAAAGCCTTGCTTTTTAGAGGTCTAATATCTTTTGAATACACTAATGTTGCTAATGAAGATTGTGTGAAGTTTTGTATGAAGGAAAAAATTTCAGGTGTAAAGAGAGAATGATGCAATGAGATGAAGAATGGCCAAAGATCAAGCTTGGGGATGCCACCATGGTGTCACCCCAATAAATATTCAAGAATTACAAGCGTCAAAGCTTGGGGATTCCCAAGGCATCCCCTTCTTCATCAATAAAAAGCTCAGGTCTGTCTAGACACTTCGTTTTTATTGTTTCATGCACAGTTGTGTTGTTCTTGGAGCGTCTTAGTTTTCGTTTGCTTTGCTTAGGTTGTTTAGTTTGCTTGAATAAAGTAGTTTGGACCCCCGTTCTCGTTGTGTTGTTTTGCAAATAAGTTTCTTGGTGTTGGAAAGGAGTAGTAAGTTCTTGCTTGAAGTGCAAGAGGAGCTTGCATTGACTGTGACTTAGACTTTAGCATGGCATGCTAGGTGTTGTTTTGGCATTATGCTTAGTGATTATTGATGTAGCATGTCTTGTTCCAAACAATTGGGATTGCTTAGTGTGCCTTGAAGAAATTATGTGTTGTTTTAGCATGCAAAAGCATAGTATTGTGGTATTCTCCTTTGATGCTTTGCTTGGGTTGACTTTGCACATGCACCATGTTATGACTCTCACAAGTCACCATTAGCCTCTATGATCATTTAGTCCTTGACTTGTAGTACCACTCTTTGCTTTGATTAGTATGCTTTGTTGCACTGCATGATTATGGCCATTATGCTCTCTTAGTTGGTTGCTCCCAGTCTTTTGCTAAGCCTCCACTTGTGTGAGTAAGTTCTACTCATGCCTCCAACTCCTAGAAACCAAGGTATTCCAAACTGTCCACTATAAACTCCTATGCATGGTTTGTTACACCATTCCAAGTATATTCTTGTTTTCATCTATCTTCCAATTAAAAACTATTTTGTTATGTGAAAACTTAGTGATTAAAGCCCTCACGAACTTGATGGCACACTTTATTCTTTGCCCCTAATAAACTTGAACCATTGTGACAACTTTGTTGTATATGCTTGCACTTATAAGTTGGAATTAGCAGAACTATGTTGTCACGGGGAACGTTTTCAACATTGCACTTGTACTTTGTACTCAGTTGATATCATGTTCTTTTGTCTATGGATGACACGGGTGTGAAATAAAGAGGGAACTTGTAAGTCCGTGGAGTTTGTATCCTGTGTTAGAGAAACACCTGAGCCTCTAGCCTAAGCCATGCCTAATCATGGTCGAAACTTGCAGCATCAACATAGTGAGATATCTATGAAGCATACTCGATAAAAAGCTATGCATATGGTAAATAAAAAGATTGCTTAGATGCTCATTGTCTGCTTGCCTTGTCATTTTGGTTATGGGAAAGCTCCTGTACCATGTGCAAGGGGTAACCCGTTGGCGGTTCTCAATGATATGCAAATACTTACAATGACAAGAACTTACCTCGACCCAAAGTTGAGTATGCATGAGGTGTGGCCCTCATATTCAAGGGACTTGAGATTGCCAACTTATACTTCGTCAAGCATATACTCCAGCTTTTCCACTTTAACCTTAACCACTTCAATATGCTTATGATAGGGGAAATGAGGGCTGAAAGATAATAAGTACCATAATTTTTGGAAGCTCTTTTTGAAACTTGTAATCCCTGCTTCCTTTAAAAAAAGGGTCTTTCTTCCACCACTATTGAGTCTCCACATTCTACCTTTAGGCACCATTAAGAGAGCATAGTTGTCATTCTGTGTGCAGTGTTCCAAAGCTTATTAATTGATGCATATTGTGTTATTACTTGCTCTTGTGCTATTTGTTTCTAGTCACCCTTGTGAACTTTGCAGGTGTCCTATGCATATATATTGCTACTCTACGAGGGACAAGTTGATTTCCACTATGCTATGTTTTCTACATGTGAAACAAACAGACGTTTTTCAGTGCATGTTATTCATGATCTTTGTTTGTAGCTTGCCATGTTGCATGCATAGTTACTATGTCCTATTGTTAGAACTCCATCTTTCATGCACGTGTTTAGATTTCTTTGATCCCAGCTTTCAATGCTTGCAAATGGTTGGATCTTTATTGTGAGGGTGCATCTCACCTCAAAAATTATTCTTTTTATCACTTACCTACTCGAGGACGAGCAGGAGTTAAGCTTGGGGATGTTGATACGTCGGAAACATATCTGTAATTTTTGATGCTCCATGCTTGTTTAGTATCCACTTTTCTTTACTTGTCCACACTTTGGGGTGCTTTTTACATGTTTTCTGGTACTAACCTACTAACAAGTTGGAACAGTGCCAGATGCCTGTTTTCTGCTGTTTTTGGTTTTAGAAAAGTTAGTAAAGAAATATTCTCGGAATTGGACGGGACAAAGGACAAAGCCAATTACTTTCTGTGGGGAACAAGAAGTCCAGAGGAGAGCCGGAGGGGCCAGCCAGGGGGGCAGACCCACCCCAGGTGCGGGTGGGCCCAGCCCCACGCCTGGCTAGGGTTTGGCCACCCTGGCCGCCTCCTAGGCCTCCCCATTCGCCTATAAGAAGCCCCCGATGGAGAAACCCTAAGCACCCGATCAGAAATCCACGAAACCGTCTGTAGACGCTGCCACCATCGTCCCTAGATCGGGGGGATCTAAAGTTCTTCCCGGCACCCTGCCGGAGGGGAGATCATCCCGGAGGCCTTCTCTCCGGTATGATGCGTGAGTAGTTCCACCTTGGACTATGGGTCCATGTAGTAGCTAGATGGTTGTATCTCCTCCTTTGTGCTTTCATGTATAGATCTTGTGAGCTCCATTCATGATCAAGATCTAATCTATTTGTAATCATGCATGTTGTGTTTGCCGGGATCCAATGGATATTGAGATTATTATGTTGGTTTGATTAATGGTTTTGTCTTTATGATTCTATCATGTCTGTGTTGTTTATGATCTTGCATGCTCTCCGTTGTTAGTAGATATCTTGGCCAAGTAGTTGCTAGTGACTCCAAGAGGGGGTATTTATGCTCGATAGTGGGTTCATGCCTCTAGTTTCCAAGGGAAGTGACAATAATCTCTTCGGTGGTAGATGTGTTGTTGCTACTAGGGAGAAAACAACGGTCTCTTGTTCATGGAACATGTGGACTGTTTACCTTACACACTTTGCTTAAAGAAGTTGTCTGTTGCCTGCAACTTAATACTGGAAGGGGTTTGGATGATAACCTGAAGGTGGACTTCTAGTCATAGATGCAGTTGGATGGCGGTCTATGTATCTTGTTGTATTGCCCAATCAACCTCATAGGATCTTTCTGATTAGTAATTGCATTGTTATGCCTTACTCAGTTCCTGACTATTGCCCCGCTATAATTTGTTTACCCTTCATGCCATGTTGTTTATTTAAGGAGAGCACCTCTAGTGAACTATGGACCCCGGTCCAATCTTTACCATTGATACATCTTCCAATGTTACTTGTTTACTTGTTGCAAACCATTACCTTCCACACCATACATTTAATCCTTTGTTACTGCAAACCGGTGAGCTTGACAACCTCACTGTTCGTTGGGCTAATGTCTTGAGTTTGTGTTGTGCAGGTCTCCGCGTTGCTTGCAATACCTGTGTGACGTTTCCTTCCTCCTTTTGGTTCGATAACCTCGGTCTCAACTAAGGTAAAACTTGCTGCTTGCTGCTTCACACCTTGCTCTTGGGGTTCCCAACAGGCTGTGCGTAGACAGTCGTCAAGCTTTTCTGGCGTCGTTGCCAGGGAGGCGAAGGAAGTCTTCACAAGGGGAGTCCTTCACTTCCTTTCTCTTTACTTTGTTTTTAGTTTGGTTTGTTTGCTTTTGTTTGCCTCTTTTAAAAAAAAC
Source organism: Avena atlantica (assembly GCA_910589765.1). Taxonomy (NCBI): domain Eukaryota; kingdom Viridiplantae; phylum Streptophyta; class Magnoliopsida; order Poales; family Poaceae; genus Avena; species Avena atlantica. The sequence goes on from OU342739.1 coordinate 574,490,476, forward strand.
AAAAAAATAGTCTAGTTTGGTTTGCTTGCTTTATTCAAAAACACAAAAAAATTAGTTCCTACTCTAGTTGCTACCATGTCTGGTTTTGGACCAATCTTTATTTCACCTATGGTAGAAATCTCCACTTTTAAGCAAAAAAGTGAAGAAAGTTTTAAAGAAGCTTGGTCTAGAATCTCTGCTTTCCAGAGGGAAACTGAGCCTGAGGTGAGTCTCAACTTGGTTATTGATAGTTTTTACCGCGGTATTGCTCTTCGTTATAGATATGCTTTGGATGATGTGGCCGAGAAGATATTTTGCTTTGTACTGAGGATGAAGCCTTTGATGCCATAAAAAAGTTGATTATAATTTATAATACACCTGGCAAGTCAGATTCCTCTTTCACAAATATTTTTGCCATGTTGAACACTCTTGAGACTAGTATTGCTGCTATAAATAGTTGCTATCACACGCTTATGGCTTACCATGATTATGTTCCCATAAATTTTGAGTCTTCAAAGTGGTTTCGCCACAATCAAAGTCTCTATAAATACTTCACTTTTCGATGCTCGCTGTGATATCATGTGTGAATTTTGTCTCATGCCTAAAGATATTTTTGATTCCTTGAGTCTTTGGGGGATTATTGAAGGAGGAGAGGAAATCTCTCTTACCAACAATGCCACTATATTGCCCATTGGAATAGTTGAGGGTGTGTTTACAAAAATCTCAGGGAAAATGGTGTCTACTGATTATCTTGTTATTGAATGTGTAGGCAAAGGACAGATCACACTTGGAAGATCTCTACTGAAACAACTTGGGGCAGTAATAGATGTGGGAAAAGGCATCATGCACTTTGATCCCATGGTAAGCAATCATATATTCCCCTAGGATAAAAAGAAAGGTAAGACAATAAGGAATAAGAGGGGCAATGCTTCATTTGAAAATACTTGATTCGTCTTGCTTCTTGTGCCTAACTTAAAGGCGTTAAAGAAAAGTACTTGTTGGGAGATAACCCAAGAGTTTCCTTGAGTCTTAGAAGTTATTACTTCAGTAATGACCTCTCCTTATCCTTTTTGTTTGCTTTTGTGACAAGAATGACCTCTAATGAGAGGGAAGTAAGATTTGGGGAGTTGCTGTCCCGAAACAGATTTCTGTCCTCCACCAAAAAAATCACGAGGAGTCTATGTAACTTGGATTGAGCTCAAAATTTACGTATAAATCCCCCAGTATGTTAGCTAACTTTTGTTAGTTCAACACTTTTTTATTTGAGCAACAGAAGATGTTCGAAAAAATTGGGTTCTACCTGGTGGTCTGTTTTGATAGATTTCTGCCATTATTTGCATTTGCTTCTTATTGATTCCTTTTTGAGTTCTCTTCGGGTGAATTGAGCTTTTTGAAGGAGTTACTACAGTAGCTTGTGTTTTTAGTGAAAAGTCTTGTTGTTCCAAAGCTTTTCCAGAGGTCTAATATCTTTTGAATACACTAATGTTGCTAATGAAAATTGTGTGAAGTTTTGTATGAAGCAAAACAATTCAGGTGTAAAGAGAGAATGATGCAATGAGATGAAGAATGGACAAAATCTCAAGCTTGGGTATGCCACCATGGTGTCACCCCAAGAAATATTCAAGAGGTACAAGTGTCAAAGCTTGGGGATGCCCAAGGCATCCCCTTTTTCATCAATAAAAAACTCAGGTCTCTCTAGACACTTTGTTTTTATTGTTTCATGCATAGTTGTGTTGTTCTTGGAGCCTCTTAGTTTTTTTTGCTTTGATTAGGTTGTTTAGTTTGCTTGAATAAACTAGTTTGGACCCCCGTTCTCGCTGTGTTGTTTTGCAAATAATTTGCTTGGTGTTGGAAAGGAGTAGTAAGTTCTTGCTTGAAGTGCAAGAGGAGCTTGCATTGACTGTGACTTAGAATTTAGCATGACATGCTAGGTGTTGTTTTGGCATTATTCTTAGTGATTATTGTTGTAGCTTGTCTTGTTCCAAACAACTGGGATTGCTTAGTGTGCCTTGAATAAATTATGCGTTGTTTTAGAATGCAAAAGCATAGTATTATGGTATTCTCCTTTGATGCTTTGCTTGGGTTGACTTGGCACATGCTCACACCATGTTATGACTCTCATAAGTCACCATTAGCCTCTATGATCATTTAGTCCTTGACTTGTAGTACCACTCTTTGCTTTTATTAATATGCTTTGTTGCACTGCATGATTATGGCCATTATGCTCTCTTAGTTGGTTGCTCCCAGTCTTTTGCTAAGCCTCCACTTGTCTGAGTAAGTTCTACTCATGCCTCCAACTCCCAAGAAACCAAGTTATTCCAAAGTGTCCACTATAAACTCCTATGCATGGTGTGTTACACCATTCCAAGTATATTCTTGTTTTCATCTATCTTCCACTATTTTGCTATGTGAAAACTTAGTGATTAAAGTCCTCACGAACTTCATGGCACACTTTATTCTTTGCCCCTAATAAACTTGAACCATTGTGACAACTTTGTTGTATATGCTTGCACTTATAAGTTGGAATTAGCAGAACCATGCTGTCACGGGGAATGTTTTCAACATTGCACTTGTACTTTGTACTCAGTTGATATCATGTTCTTTTGTCTATGGATGTCACCAGTGCGAAATAAAGAGGGAACTTGTAAGTCCATGGAATTTGTATCCTGTGTTAGAGAAACGCCTGGTCCATTAGCCTAAGCCATGCCTAATCATGGTGGAAACTTGCAGCATCAACATAGTGAGCTATCTATGAAGCATCCTCAATAAAAAGCTGGTAAATAAAAACATTGTTGAGATGCTTATTGTCTGCTTGCCTTGTCATTTTAGTTATGGGAAAGCTCCTATACCATGTGCAAGGGGTACCCCGTTGGCCGTTCTCAATTATATGCAAATACTTACAATGACAAGAACTTACCTCGACCCAAAGTTGAGTATGCATGAGGTGTGGCCCTCATATTCAAGGGACTTGAGATTGCCAACTTATACTTCGTCAAGCATATACTCCAGCTTTGCCACTTTAACCTTAACCACTTCAAGATGCTTATGATAGGGGCAATGAGGGCTGAAAGCTAATAAGTACCATAATTTTTGGAAGCTCTTTTTGAAACTTGTAATCCCTGCTTCCTTTAAAAAGGGTATTTCTTCCACCACTATTGAGTCTCCACCTTCTACCTTTAGGCACCATTAAGAGAGCATAGTTGTCATTATGTGTGCAGTGTTACAAAGCTTATTAATTGATGCATATTGTGTTATTACTTGCTCTTGTGCTATTTGTTTCTAGTCACCCCTGTGAACTTTGCAGGTGTCCTATGCATCTACATTGCTACTCTATGAGGGACACGCTGATTGCCACTATGCTATGTTTTCTGCATGTGAAACAAACAAACGTTCTTCAATGCATGCTACTCATGATCTTTGTTTGTAGCTTGCCATGTTGCATGCATAGTTACTATGTCCTATTGTTAGAACTCCATCTTTCATGCACATGTTTAAAGTTCTTTGATACCAGCTTTCAATGCTTGCAAATGGTTGGATCTTTATTGTGAGGGTGCATATCACCTCAAAAATTATTCTATTTATCACTTACCTACTCGAGGACGAGCAGGAGTTAAGCTTGGGGATGTTGATACGTCGGAAACTTATCTGTAATTTTTGATGCTCTATGCTTGTTTAGTATCCACTTTGCTTTACTTGTCCACACTTTGAGGTGCTTTTTACATGTTTTCTGGTACTAACCTACTAACAAGTTGCAACAGTGCCAGATGCCTGTTTTCTGCTGTTTTGGTTTCAGAAAAGTTAGTAAAGAAATATTTTCGAAATTGGACGGGACAAAGGACAAAGTCAATTACTTTCCGTGGGGAATAAGAAGTCTAGAGGAGAGCCGGAGGGGCCAGCTAGGGGGGGCAGACCCACCCCAGGCGCGGGTGGGCCCAGCCCCGCGCCTGGCTAGGATTTTGCCACCCTAGCCGCCTCCTCTGCCTCCCCCTTCGCCTATAAGAGGCCCCCGATGCAGAAACCCTAAGCACCCGATCAGAAATCCACGAAACCGTCTGTAGCCGCCGCCACCATCGTCCCTAGATCGGGGGGATCTGAAGTTCTTCCAAGCACACTGGGTCCATGTAGTAGCTAGATGGTTGTATCTCCTCCTTTGTGCTTTCATGTATAGATCTTGTGAGCTCCGTTCATGATCAAGATCTAATCTATTTGTAATCATGCATGTTGTGTTTGCGGGGATCCGATGGATATTGAGATTATTATGTTGGTTTGATTAATGGTTTTGTCTTTATGATTCTATCATGTCTGTGTTGTTTGTCTTGCATGTTATCCGTTGTTAGTAGCTATCTTGGCCAAGTAGTTGCTAGTGAATCCAAGAGGGGGTATTTATGCTCGATAGTGGGTTCATGCCTCTAGTTTCCAAGGGAAGTGACAATAATCTCTTCGGTTGTAGATGTGTTGTGGCTGCTTGGGAGAAAACAACGCTCTCTTGTTCATGGAACATGTGGACTCTTTACCTTACACACTTTACTTAAAGCAGTTGTCTGTTGTTTGCAACTTAATACTAGAAGGGGTTCGGATGATAACCTGAAGGTGGACTTCTAGTCATAGATGCAGTTGGATGGTGGTATATGTATCTTGTTGTATTACCCAATCAACCTCATAGGATCTTTCTGACTAGTAATTGCATTGTTATGCCTTGCTCAGTTCCTGTCATTTGCCCCGCTGTAATTTGTTTACCCTTCATGCCATGTTGTTTATTTAAGGAGAGCACCTCTAGTGAACTATGGAGCCCGGTCCAATCGTTACCATTGATACATCTTCCACTGTTACTTTTTTACTTGCTGCAAACCATTACCTTCCACACCATACGTTTAATCCTTTGTTACAGCAAACCGGCGAGCTTGACAACCTCACTGTTCATTGGGGCAAAGTCTTGAGTTTGTGTTGTGCAGATCTCCGCGTTTCTTGCAACACCTGTGTGACGTTTCCTTCCTCCTTCTGGTTCGATAACCTCGGTCTCAACTGAGGGAAAACTTGCTTCTTGCTGCTTCACACCTTGCTCTTGGGGTTCCCAACCGGCTGTGCGTAGACAGACATCAGCCATCCAACTTCATCTATGACTAGAAATCCACCTTCAGGTTATCATCCGAACCCCCTCTAGTATTAAGTTGCAAGCAACGGATAACTGCTTTAAGAAAAGTGTGTGAGGTAAACAATCCACTTGTTCCATGAACAAGAGACCGTTGTTTTCTCCCTAGTGGCAACAGCACACCTATAACCTTAGAGATTTCAGTCACTTCCCTTAGATTAAATAGAGGCATGAACCCACTATCTAGCATAAATACCACCTCTTTGAGTCACAAGCATCTACTAAGAAAGTATATCCTATTTTTCTTCGTTCTAAACTTTCAGGAAAGGAAGAAGAGAGGTTATTGGAGATATTGAAGAAACACCGAGGAGCTATGGGCTATACTCTTGATGATTTAAAGGGGATTTCTCCTACTATATGTCAGCATGCTATTAATATAGAACCTCATGCAAAACCAGTTGTTGAGCACCAACTCCGTCTAAATCCTAAGATGAAGGATGTGGTAAGAAATGAGGTATTAAAACTCCTTGATGCTGGTATTATTTATCCTATTGCTGATAGTAAATGGGTCAGCCTTGTTCATTATGTTCCCAAGAAAGGGGGAATAACTGTTGTGCCTAATGAAGATAACGAGCTTATACCCTAAAGAGTAGTTGTTGGGTATAGAATGCGCATTGATTTTAGAAAGATTAATAAAGTTACTAGAAAAGATCATTATCCTTTGCCCTTTATTGATCAAATGCTTGAAAGGTTGTCCAAAAAGACTCACTTTTGCTTTCTTGATGGTTATTCTGGGTTTTCTCAAATTGATGTGAAAGCACAAGACCAAGAGAAAACTACTTTCACTTGTCCTTATGGTACTTATGCTTATAGGCGTATGCCTTTTGGTTTATGTAATGCTCCTGCTACCTTTCAGAGATGTATGTCTGCTATCTTTCATGGTTTTTGTGAAGAAATTGTTGAGGTTTTCATGGACGATTTTTCCATCTATGGAACTTCTTTTGATAACTGTTTGCACAACCTTGATAAAGTTTTGCAAAGATGTGAAGAAACCAACATTATTCTTAATTGGGAGAAATGCCATTTCATGGTTAATGAAGGTATTATTCTTGGACACAAGATCTCTGAAAGAAGCATTGAAGTTGACAGAGCCAAAATTGAAGCAACTGAGAAGATGCCTTGCCCTAGAGATATCAAAGGTATTCGTAGTATCCTTGGTCATGCTGGTTTCTATAGGAGGTTTATTAAAGATTTCTACAAAATTTCAAAGCCCCTTACTAATCTTCTTCAAAAAGATGTACCTTTTGTTTTTGATGATGATTGTAAGGAAGCTTTTGAAACTTTGAAGAAAGCTTTGACAACTGCTCCTCTTGTCCAACCACCTGATTGGAGTTTACCTTTTGAAATTATGTGTGATGCTAGTGACTTTGCTGTGGGTGTTGTCCTTGGACAACGTGTTGACAAGAAGTTGAATGTTATTCATTATGCTAGCAAGAATCTGGATGCTGCTCAAAAGAATTATGCTACTACTAAAAAATAGTTCTTAGCTGTAATCTTTGCTTGTGATAAGTTTAGACCTTATATTGTTGATTCTAAGGTTACTATTCATACTGATCATGCTGCTATTAAGTACCTTATGACAAAGAAGGACGCTAAGCCTAGGCTTATAAGGTGGGTGTTGCTTTTGCAAGAGTTTGATCTGCATATTGTGGATAGGAAAAGTGCTGATAATCATGTTGATGATAATTTATCTCGTTTGGAAAACATTTCTTTTGACCCATTGCCTGTTAATGATAGTTTTCCAAATGGGCAGTTAGCTGCAATAAGGGTAAGTCCGCATGAGAGTCCTTGGTATGCTGATTATGCTAACTTTATTGTTTCCAAGTATTTGCCTCCAACCTTTATAGCTCAGCAAAGAATGAAATTCTTTTATGATCTAAGGCATTACTTTTGGGATGACCCACACTTATATAAAGGAGTAGATGGCATTATGCGAAGATGTGTTCCATAATTTGAACAACAAGAGATATTGAGAAAATGTCATGGCAGTGCTTATGGAGGACATCATGCTAGGGATAGGACTGCACAAAAGGTTTTACAATCTAGATTTTATTGGCCTACCCTTTTCAAAGATGTAAGTAAGTTTGTCTTATCATGTGATGAATGTCAACGAGTAGGTAACATCTCTAGACGCAATGAAATGCCTATGAATTATTCTCTTGTTATTGAACCTTTTGATTGTTGGGGATTCGACTTTATGGGGCCTTTTTCTCCTTCAAAAGGGTATACTCATATTCTTGTTGATGTTGACTATGTTACAAAGTGGGTAGAAGCCATACCTACAAACAGTGCTGATGGTAAGACCTCTTTGAAAATGCTTAAAGATGTCATTTTTCTAGGTTCGGTGTGCCTAGATATCTCATGACTGATGGAGGCTCTCATTTTATTCATGGGGGTTTTAGAAAAACTCTCACTAAGTATGATGTAAACCACATAATTGCTTCAGCTTATCACCGCCAAATTAGTGGGCAAGTAGAACTTTCCAATAGGGAAATTAAATCTATCTTGCAGAAGACTGTCAATAGATCTAGAAAAAATTGGGCTAGAAAGTTGAATGACGCTTTGTGGGCTTATAGAACTGCGTATAAAAATCCTATGGGGATGTCTCCTTACAGAATGGTCTATGGGAAAGCTTGTCACTTGCCTTTAGAATTAGAACACAAAGCTTATTGGGCAGTGAAAGAGTTGAATAGAGATTTTAGACTTGCTGGTGAGAAAAGACTACTTGACTTAAGTAATCTAGATAAGTGGAGAGGTGAATCTTATGAAAATGCTAGGCTCTTTAAGGAAAAAGTAAAAAGATGGCATGATAGGAGAATTATCAAAAGGCAGTTCCATGTTGGTGAGAAAGTTCTTTTGTATAGGTCTCGTCTCAGATTTTTTGTAGGGAAACTACTCTCAAAATGGGAAGGACCTTTTGTTATCAAGGAAGTATACCGTTCAGGTGCCATCAAAATATCTTCTTTGAAGGATGACACAACACAGGTGGTGAATGGTCAAAGACTAAAACACTATATTTCTGGAGATTCATATAATGAAGATGTTGACACAATTCAACTTGTGACTCCGGAAGAATTTATTAGAAGCCAAACACTAGATTCTGCAGAGTTCGACTTTGAATAGGTAAAGGTGGTGAAAACAGAAGGTTCGTGAAACCCCAATTTTTTTTATATTTTTGATGTTTTACTACATAAGGCAAGTTACGAGACGGAATAGAGGAGGGACCGGAGGCCGGGGTGGCCAAACCCACCCCAGGCGCGGGCCCCATCTGGCCGTGCCTAGAGGGGGTTTGACTCCCCCGAGCTCCGACTCCGCCTCATTTTCATATCAAAACCTTTCTTATGCCTTGAAACTTCGTAATATATACCCCCCGGATCCCCCTGAGGTTCTTGTATCGAGTTCTCGTTGTGTTTCTGTTTCGATCTGTTTCTGTCAGGCAAATTCTTAGATCTAGTGCCTCAATGTCTTCCTCTAGATCACCCACGGAGGATTCCTCTGCGGACGTTCTCAACCCGTACATGTGTGAGTTGAGGATTCATCCCAAGAAGTTGATTCTCAAAGAGGGGAAGGTACAAATGAAAGAAGTTCAAGGCCCTAAAGGAGAAGGCAGTCTGGAAGACATGATGGAAGCATTGGAACAAGAAGTTTTCAGGTACAAGAAGACGGCAGAACGCGAAGTGAATGTTATTCACAAGATAAGTTTAGAACTCATCACCAAGCACGAGGGAGAAGTTGCTGAGCTCCGAGAAGAGATCTTCTCACTCCGTCAGACCACCAACCACTTGCAAGCACAACTCTATGACATAAATAACCAAAACTGTGAGTATGAGGCTAGATTTGATCGCATAAGCTCTGCTGCTAGTTTTAGTATTGCGGAGACAAGGACATCCTTTTTGGATGGGGAACCATTGCCTTGGAAGTTTTATGATGACAAGAGAACACCACCACCACCAAAGGAGTAATTCATCATCAGGTTTGGCATCCCCTTGGCTTGTTCCAAGCTTGGGGGAGTGCCATGGTATCACCACCATTATCTTTTATCTTTTACCTTTTTAGTGGATTCATATCTTTGGTAGAGAAGTTATCTTATAGTTTGGTTTGCATGTGGAAGTATCTCTCCTTTAGTTGATTATCTATGTATCCCTTGGTGTGAGTACGTTTATTGAATATTAATGAGAAGTCTCGTCTTTTACTTTTTGCACTTCTTATTTTAGTTTGCAATATCTATTATATGATGGATCTTGTTGATCAGTATTGGCATCACTTTGGGATCATCAAGTGGATCTAAATTGGTTTTGGCAAACCGAGTTCTGGTCAGTAGCAATACTTTTTGAAGTTTGAAAGAAAAAGAGAAAAAGCTTACATGTATTTTGTATCATTTATTTTTGTTTCTTGTTGGCTCATAAGCTTAGTATTCTCTATTTAAGATCTTTTGTGTATTCAAGGAAGATTGCATGTTTGGCTTTATTACTTGTATGTTTGCTTGTTTCTTTCAACTCTCTTGTTTGCTACCCAGCCTTGCTAGCCAAAAACCTGTTTTGAGAAGGTATACTTCTCATGTTTCCAAATCCCTTTGAACCAAAACCTTTGCTATTTGTGTCCACTATATCTACCTAGTAACATTCTTGCTATTCCAAGCAAATTCTCAAGCTTCATCTACATTTTGAATTAAAAAGTATTTTATTATGTGAAAACTAGTTAGTAAAGCTCTCACGAACTTGATGGCACACCTTATTTCCTTGCCCCTAATAGACTTGAACCATTGTGCCATCGAAGTTGTATATGCTTGCATCTATACATTGGAATTAGCAGAACCGTGTTGTCACGGGGAACGCTTTCAACATTGCACATGTACCTTGTACACAGTTTATATCGTGCTCTTTTGTCTATGGATGTCAACGGTGTGAAATAAAGAGGGAACTTGTAAGTCCATGGAGTCTGTATTTTGTGTTAGAGGAACGCCTGGGCCGCTAGCCTAAGCCATGCCTAATCATGGTGGAAACTTGCAGCATCACCATAGTGAGCTATCTATGAAGCATCCTCAATAAAAGGCTATGCACATAGTAAAAAAAGATCGTTGAGATGCTCATTGTCTGCTTGCCTTGTCATTTTGGTTATGGGAAAGATCTTGTACCATGTGCAAGGGGTACCCCATTGGCGGTTCTCTATGATACACATGTACTTACAATGACAAGAACTTATCAGTAACTAAATGTTGAGTAGCATGAGGAGTGACCCTCATATTCAAGGGACATGATATTGCCAACTTATATTTCGTCAAGCATATACTCCATCTTTGTGCACTTTAACCTTAATCATCTCAAGATGCCTATGATGGGGGCAATGATGGCTCAAAGCTAGTAAGTACCATAATCTTTTGGAAGCTCTTTATGACTTGTAATCCCTGCTTCCCTCTATAAAGGGACCTTTCTCCCACTTCCAAGTTGAGTCAGTAAACCTACTTCCTATCTATCTCCAGCAATCATTTGAGTTGTTGTGTTTCAAGCATTCATATGGTGATTTATTTAATCATGTTCTTTGTCTTCCTTGTTTGCACAAAACTCTTATCTATTGAGTATTACTTTGAAAGCCTTCACTTGTGAAAAGCCTTTTTGAGCAAAGAGTTCTCCTGTTTGAAAACTTCTACAGAGCTTTATTTGTGAAACTGTTTGCCAGCTGTTCTCTGACCAGGAACAAAGTTTGCCAATTCCAATTATGATTTATCTTTATGCATCTCTATTGTGACTGTTGTACTTGGTTGCAAGCTAAGTTATATAATGGTGAGTTGTGCAATAGTAAGTGTGATGCTTCTTGTTCGTATTCTTTTATCGACACTTCACTCCATAAACCTATGGACATGTTTACTGAGCTTAGTTTTCGCTTGGGGACAAGCGAAGGTCTAAGCTTGAGGGAGTTGATACGCCCAATTTGCATCACCATTCTTTATCATAATTTACCTCTATTCATTAATATTTGTCTTATTATGAGGTATTACTTATGGCTTTTCATCTGTTTATGCATGTTGGATGATTCTTGGAGGATGAACTGCCGGAGTATGGATTCTGATGGAAAATAAGGTGTTTCAGTGCAATTTCGTGAAGATCAGAAAAATACCAGAAAAATATGGGAAAATATTATTTTTCCAAAAGATTGAGGAAGCCAGAAGGAGGAGCGAAGAGGGGCCGCAGGAGGCCCACCCCCTAGGCGCGGGTGCAGGTGTGGCCCACCTGCCCAGCTCTCGACTCTGCCCCTTCGCCTATATCTTCCCTACGAAACCCTAAGGCCGGGGGAGCGACCATAGATAGATTTCCGCCGCCTCTGGGGGCGGAAAACACTGAGAGAGAAAGATCTCTCTGGCAGACAGATTTCTGCCGGGGGAATTCCTTCCCGGAGAGGGGAGACCGTCGCCATCAACACCATCATCAGGCTAGGCTTCATCGGGATCATCATCATCATCCACACCATCATCTCCACCAGCACCATCATCACCACTCCATCCTGCTATAACAATTGTGTTGGATATTGCTTTAGTTCATTAGGGGAAACTTTCCGGTGTTGATTACTATTGTAGTTGATGCTTGTGAGTGGAACCATTGGATTATTGTTTATATTCAAATTGTTATCCATTACCATATCATCTTTGATCTTGGTCCATATGATGCCTTGTGAGTAGTTCGTTGTGTTCTTGAGGACATGGGAGAAGTCATGTTGTTAGTAGTGGATTTGTGTTGAGTTATTATTCAATGGTTTAGTATTTAAGTTGTGGTGTTATTCTTCTAGTGGTGTCATGTGAACGTCGACTACATGATACTTCACCATTTATGGGCCTAGGGGAATGCATTGTGTATTTGGCTACTAATTGTGGGGTTGCCGGAGTGACAGAAACCTGAACCCCCGTTAGGACACCTTTGCACAAGGGAGTGTAGGATCTCAGAGTTTAAGGCTGTGGTTAGATTTATATCTTAATTACTTTCTTATAGTTACAGATGTTTGCAGGGGGTTTAATCACAAGTATGTATTAGTCCAAGTAAGGTCGGTATGTTAGCACAGGTTCACCCACACAACACTTACAACACCAGAGAAGAGTACTCAGCTATTTGAAGCGAAAGCACTTGACAGAATTCCCATGTGTCCTCGAGAACGTTTGGTCCTTATAAGTATTTCCACCGGCTTGTCCTTTGCTAAGAAAGGATTAGGCCACTTGCTCCATTTGTTCATTGTCTTTATTACTTGCTCTTTGTTTTGTTGCCTTATAAGAAAACCACTAAAAATCTGTTTGCTAAGTATTCACAGGGATTTCCTGCTCCATACCACTGTTCAGCACCTTCTGCTCCTCGTTGGGATCGACACTCCTATTTATCAAAAGTACTACGATACACCCCCTATACTTGTGGGTCATCAGGGGTGCCTCGTGAAGGGATGCCCGTTGAGGCTCCGAGAGGGTCACATATCGTGAAGCGTTTGGCTTCGCGAGAGGGCCTCCTTGTGGTATTGTAGCCGCTCCGCTGCCAAGGCCCACTAGTAGATGGACCGTGGTACCCTGGTTGCTACTGGCTGGACAATGAACTTCTGATGTTTATAGTAGTCATTCCTAGTAGTACGATGGTGATGGTGAACTTGCTATGGTTTGTGACAGATCTTTAGAGTCAGGGGTGTGTACCCCTGACGTAAGTATCTATCAAGTGGCATGGTATGCACCCGTTTATGAACTAACCCACTAGTTATAGGCAAGTTTATGTGATGATGCACCTGTTTATGTTCATACGTGTGTTGTAGTGTTCATGCGTGTTGTGTGTGCAATGGGAGGAAACCAGGAGACACCCAAGCACCTTTTTTTACATTGCTGAAATAACATGTAAGTAAACATGCTGCAATTTTGGTCTAGCTGATGTGACAAAAACTACCAAGCAAGCTGAAAATGTTGGTCCAACTCATGTTTCAGTATGGCACTGTCGGGCCGGGCCCATGAAGTGGCTACAACTTAGGGCATATCCACCGGATCGACCCAACCCGTCCTAGCTCGTCCGAACACGTCTGAGCGGACTGGGGGACAACTGCATGGCGGCCCAACGGGGCGACCCATCCAGACAAACGCGTGCGCACCTACCCATCCATGCAACAAATTTGTGCCTCGGTTGGGTCGGCCTGGACAACGCGCTTGTCCTCGCGCGTCCTTCCTTTACCTTTGGCGGTCCCTCCCGCCAGTGGCACACAAACCACTCCACTTCCCCCTCCAAAAACCGTCTCCCAAATTTCCACTGGTGAGAGTGGGAGATAAGGCAATGGATCAAGCCCGCCATGGTTGATGTTGCGCTCTCCGGTGTTCCTGCCGCCAAGAAGCGCGCCCGGCCAAAGAAGCTTGGAAATGACCTGATGGCGGAGGAGCGAAAAGTTGAGTCAGCCAAGCGTGCTCGCCGGCGAGAGCTCGACTCGTCGCTGCCAATCTCAAGAAGGAGCGCCAGGAGGCGAACAAGCGCTTCCTCGCCGCGCAAAATAGGGTCAATACCAACAAGGTGGCAGTGAATACCACCAAGCACGCCGTCAACATGAAGAAGCAAGAGGCACTGACCGCAGATTTCAGTGGCACCGTTCGCTTTGGATGGCATCGCCGCTCTTCCTAGCCTGTGTAGGGTTCGCAGCATAGAAAACAAAAAATTTCCTACGATGTGAACTATGTACCAAGATCTATCTATTAGATATAAACAACGGGCGGACGTATATACGTAGAGAACATACCCTTGAAGACCGACAAAGCTTAACGAGTTCAACTCGTGGTTGATGTAGACGATCTCTTGCCGATCTCAAGATCGAGAGGAAGTCCTAACGCCGCAAATCAGCAGCGCATCCGTGCTCGCACACACGTTCGAGGCACCGAGCAACCTCCGCCTCCTCGCTCCAGCGATGCAGCGGAAGCACAACTCTTTCTTGCCGAATAGCCATCAGGAACATGTATCTCGCTAGTCCGAGACAATGGGGGATAAATTCTAGAGGGGGAGAGAGATCCTTCACGAGGAGGTGTGAGAGACAAGTGAGAAGTGGGGCTCCTTTTATAGGAGGAGGGGGCCACCCAAGGGGGTGGCCGCCGGCCATGGGGCTGCCCCCTCCCCTCCTTCATTCATGTGGGTGGACACTCCACTCACAAAATGGCCCTTCAATTTTCTCCACTCAAAAGTCCACTCAAATTCCCATTAAATTTCCACCAAATTTAATGCAAACTCTCATTAAATAAAACTCTTTTATTTTATTCAGAATTTTGTCAATTACTTTAATGACAAACATTCACAAATAACCCCTTGCTAGAATTCCATTTCACATGCATAACCACTTTATGCAATTTCACCCGAAAACCTGTTTCGGTATCTAGTGAAATAAATTCCTGTGCTTGTTCATTCTTTTGGCATGAAACTTTTGCTCCAATTGGATGTCGGTGTCTCTTAAGTGTGTCACCCTACGGTTCGTGAATAATGCGGACATGATCGAGACCCCTCTCGGATCAATAATCAGAAGCGGGATCTGGAGACCCATACTGACTCCCACACATTCAACGATGACTTTCTTGTGATCGTCGGAACCTTTTACGCTAGTATCTTAATCCCTTTGTTTCACGATATATTACATGTCCGAGATTCGATCATCGGTATCTCCATACCTAGTTTGATCTTGTTACCGACATGCACTCTTTTCTCGTTCCCGTGATATAACATTCTAGTGATCAAATCACTTGCTTGCAAGCTAATCAATGTGATATCACCGAGAGGGCCCAGAGTATATCTACCCGTCATCGGGATGAACAAATTCCACTCTCGATCCATGAGCCTCAACATAACACTTTATTAGTTCTGAATCCATCTTTATAATCACCCTGTTACGGTGTGACGTTTGATGTTATCAAGAAACTCTTCCGGTGTTAGTGATTGACATGATCTCATGGTCTAAGGATTAGGATCACTTCGTAAGTTGTTATAGCAATATAAACTCAATAACTTTGATCGTAATGCTATACTTCGGATGAATGTTCATCACACCATTACACTAATGTTGTGATCCCGTTATTAACAACATCCAATGTCCATGATCAGGAAACCTTGATCATCTTGTTAATCAACGAGCTAGTTTATGAGAGAGGCATAACTAGGAACTTTCTGTTTGTTTATTAAACACACATGTATTAATGTTTCCGTATTAATACAATTATAGCATGCAAAATAAACATCTATCATATACTTGGAATACACATAATAAACACTTTATTATTGCCTCTCAGGGCATATTCCCTTCAGTCTCCCACTTGCACTAGAGACAATAATCTAGTTACATAGTGATAAATCTAACACCCATTGAGTTCTGGTGTTGATCATGTTTTGCTCTAGGGAGAGTTTTAGTCAACGTATCTGCTACATTGAGATCCGTATGTACTTTACAAATCTTTATATCTCCATCCTTGACATGCTCGCGGATGGAGTGAAACCGGCGCTTAATATGCTTGGAATGCTTGTGAGACCTTGGTTCTTTGGCATTGGCAATGGCACCATTGTTTTCACAATAGATCACCATTGGGTCCAACGCGTTTGCAACCGCTCCTAGTTCGGATATGAACTCCTTCATCCAAACTGCTTCCTGAGCCGCTTCTGAAGCAGCAACATATTCGGCCTCCGTTGTTGATCCCGCTACCACGGGTTGTTTGGAGCTCCTCCAACTAACCGCTCCGCCATTCATGAGAAATACGTATCCGGATTGAGACTTAGAGTCATCCGGATCGGTGTCAAAGCTAGCGTCAACATAACACTTAGCAACGAGCTCTTCTTCACCTTCGTATACAAGAAACATATCCTTAGTTCTTCGTAAGTACTTAAGGATATTCTTGACCGCTATCCAGTGTTCTGAACCTGGATCCGATTGGTACCTACTAGTCAAACTAATAGCATGTGCCACATCCGGTCTTGTACATAGCATGGCGTACATTATAGAGCCTATGACTGAAGCATAGGGGACTTTGTCCATTATCTCTCTTTCTTCCGCCGAAGCCGGACTTTGAGTCTTACTCAATGTCTTGCCTTGCAACATAGGTAAGAACCCCTTCTTACTTCCGTCCATTTTAAACTTCTTTAAAATCTTATCAAGGTATGTACTTTGTGATAGCTCTATTAGGCGCCTAGATCTATCTCTAAAGATCTTTATGCCTAATATGTATGACGCTTCACCTAGGTCCTTCATTGAAAATTTGTTGTTTAGATAACTTTTAACACTGTTTAAAAGATCTATATCATTTCCGATCAATAATATGTCATCCACATATAATATCAGAAATGCCACATTGCTCCCACTCACTTTCTTGTAAATACAAGCTTCTCCATAAGTTTGGACAAATCCAAACTCTTTGATCACCTCATCAAAGTGGAGATTCCAACTTCGTGATGCTTGCTTCAATCCATAGATGGATCGTTGAAGCTTGCACACCTTGTTAGCATCCTTAGGATTGACAAAACCCTTTGGTTGTATCATATACAACTCTTCTTCAATATTACCATTGAGAAACGTGGTTTTGACATCCATCTGCCGTATCTCATAATCGAAATATGCAGCAATTGCTAACATAATCCTAACTGACTTTAGCATCGCTACGGGAGAGAATGTCTCATCGTAGTCAACTCCTTGAATTTGTCGAAACCCCTTTGCGACAAGTCGAGCTTTATAGATGGTCACATTACCATTAGCATCAGTTTTCCTTTTGAAAATCCATTTGTTCTCCACGGCCTTTCGGTCGTGAGGTAATTCCACCAAGTTCCAAACTTGATTTTCATGCATGGATTCCATCTCGAATTTCATGGCTTCTAACCATTTGTTGGAATCCGGGCTCATCATCGCTTCTTCATACGTCGCAGGGTCATCATTTTCATCAACCATGAAATTCATGACAGGATTTCCGTACAGCTCGGGAGCTACACGCGTCCTGTTTGACCTGCGAGGTTCGGTAGTACTCTCTTTTGGAGTTTCATGATTATTATCATTAGTTCCCTCTTCAACAGGTGGAGCCAAGTCCGGAACAACTTCCGGCGCTGCGTTACTCGCCATACTTTGAAGAGATGGTTCAATAACCTCTTCGAGTTCTACCTTCCGACTACTCACACCTTTCGCGAGAAACTCTTTCTCTAGAAAGGATCCATTTTTTGGCAACAAAAACCTTGCCCTCGGATCTGTGATAGAAGGAATACCCAATAGTTTCCTTAGGGTATCCTATGAAGACGCATTGTTCCGCTTTGGGTTCGAGTTTATCCGGTTGAAGTTTCTTCACATAAACATCGCATCCCCAAACTTTAAGAAAAGACAGCTTAGGTTTGTTTCCAAACCACAATTCATATGGCGTCTTTTCAACGGATTTAGATGGTGCCCGATTTAAAGTGAATGCATCAGTTTCTAGTGCATAACCCCAAAATGACAATGGCAAGTCCGTCAGAGACATCATAGATCGAACCATATCTAATAAAGTACGATTACGACATTTCGACACACCATTTCGCTGTGGTGTTCCGGCAGGCGTGAGTTGTGAAACAATTCCACACTCTTTCATTTGAGTGCTAAACTCGTAACTTAGATACTCACCTCCACGGTCGGACCGTAGAAATTTGATCTTTATATTACGATGATTTTCCACTTCATTCTGAAATTCCTTGAACTTTTCAAAGGTTTCAGACTTGTGTTTCATCAAGTAGATATAACCGTATCTACTCAAATCATCCGTGAAAGTAACAAAATAACGATATCCACCTCGCGCCGACACACTCATTGGACCACATACATCAGAATGTATGATTTCTAATAAATCTGTCGCCCGTTCCATTGAACCGAAAAACGACGTTCTAGTCATCTTGCCCATAAGGCATGGCTCACATGTATCAAATGATTCAAAATCAAGTGATTCCAAAAGTCCATCCGAATGGAGTTTCTTCATGCGTTTAACGCCAATATGACCTAGACGGCAGTGCCACATATATGCGGATATATCATCATTAAGTTTAATTCTTTTAGCATCAACATTATGAATATGTGTAACATTATCATCGAGATCTAATAGAAATAAACCATTCATCATCGGTGCATGACCATAAAAGATTTCATTCATATAAATGGAACAACCATTGTTCTCGGATTTAAATGAATAACCACTTCGCATCAAACACGATCCAGATACAATGTTCATGCTCAGTGCAGGCACCAGATAACAATTATTCAAGTTTATAACTAATCCCGATGGCAAGTGGAGAGGCAGCGTTCCGACGGCGATCACATCAACGCTTGATCCATTGCCGACACACATCTTGACCTCACCCCTTGCAAGTGGTCGCTTATTCCGCAGCCACTGATTCGAGTTACAAATATTAGCAACTGAACCGGTATCAAATACCCAGGTGCTACTGCGAGCACTAGTGAATTACACATCAATAACATGTATATCATATATACCTTTGTTTGCCTTGCCGGCCTTCTTGTCTGCCAGATACTTGGGGCAGTTGCGCTTCCAGTGGCCAGTCCCCTTACAATAGTAGCACTCAGTATCAGACTTAGGTCCAACTCGGGGTTTCTTTTCAGGCACGGCAACAGGCTTGCCGCCCTTACTACCCTTCCGTTTTCCCTTCTTGTCTTTCTTTAAACCAATGTTCCTATTGATCAGCAACACTTGATGTTCCTTTTTGATCTCCACTTCTGCAGTTTTAAGCATTGACAGAAGCTCGGGGAGAGACTTCTTCATGCCTTGCATATTATAGTTCATCACGAAGCTCTTATAGCTAGGTGGCAGAGACTGCAGAACACGATAGATGCCTAAGTCAATGGGAATCGATATTCCCAAGGACACAAGCTTACCGGCGTAACCCGACATCTTGGAGCTGTGCTCTTCCATCATGCAGCTAAAGAACTTTTCTGAAGCATTGTAGCTCTCTACAGCAGCATGTGTGTCGAAAATCATTTTCAACTCACCCATTGCATCAAAAGCATTGCCATTTTCGAAACGCTTTTGAAGTTCCGGCTCTAGCCCATACAATATGCCGCAATGAACTAAGTTGTGGTCCTCCTGACGAGTCTGATATACATTCTTCTCCTCGTCAGGGGCATCATCTAAAGGTGGGGGGCCTAGTGGCGCTTCTAGCACGTATTGCTTTTGTGCAGCAGAGAGGAGAATCCTCAAATTCATGGCCCATTCGGTAAAGTTGCTACCGTTCGTTGCTAGTTTCTCTTTCTCCATGAACACATTGAAATTAAAAGCAGGTGGTGCCATCTACAACAGAATTTGTAAAGTTTAGACTAAGTGTATGATAGATTGAGTTCAACTAATCCATATTACGAATGAACTCCCACTAAAAAACGACATCCCTCGTGCCTTTTTGGTGATTACATGAAACAAATCCACTATACCAAGTCCGATCATCACGTGAGTCGGTATAGCTTCAAAGGCGAGCATCAGATGGGCATCATATCAACTATATGACTCATGCTTAACCTTTCGGTCCGTGTTCCGAGGCCATGTCTGTACATGCTAGGCTCGCCAAGTTAGAACCTTAGTATTCGCGTGTGTAACTGTTTTACACCCGAAATATGGTCGTGGATCCAAGAACACCCGGTCATCACGTGATGTCTTGGAGCGACGAAACATAATTGGTGCATACTAAAGGAAGAACACATTCTTATCTTGATATTTAAATGAGGGATCATCTTATTATGCTAACAAAGCGCTAAACAAGCAATACAAGATGCTATCAAACATCACATGTTTATTAGTGAAATGATATGGTTCCCGCAGATGATCTCTATCATGTGCATCGTGGTATGATCACTATCATACCTATATGTGTAAATCCAAGGTCTATGGAGTTTACACGCTATGTGTGTTGTAAGAGTATCATCTCATACTTCTACTACAACACTACCATATCATAACACTAGCCCAGCAACAATCTAATCTAGACGCCTATAATTTATCCATTGCAAGTTTTACGTGGCTTAGGGCTTTCGAGATAGAACCGTTCTTACCTACGAACATGAACCACAACGAGGATAACCAAATTGTTGACAACTCGTTTGCAAAATAGATATTGACTATAGTAGGAGAGACAGACACACGCTAGCCACTTATGCAAACTAGTTGCATGTCAAGCGTGGAACAGGTCTCATGTGCGAGGACATGTAAATTTTGTCCGGGCCGCTTCATCCCACTATGCCATCAATATCCAAAATTACAACAAAGGAGCAACAACATGATCATCATCGCCCACATACTCATATGTGTACTACCCGTGTAAAGTATCTACACATAGATCCGGCTCTGATACCACTGTAGGGTTCGCGGCATAGAAAACAAATTTTTTCCTACAATGTGAACTATGTACCAAGATCTATCTATTGGATACAAACAACGGGCGGATGTATATCCGTAGAGAACATACCCTTGAAGACCGACAAAGCTTAACGAGTTCAACTCGTGGTTGATGTAGACGATCTCTTGCCGATCTCAAGATCGAGAGGAAGTCCTAGCGTCGCAAATCAGCAGCGCATCCGTGCTCGCACACACGTTCGAGGCACCGAGCAACCTCCGCCTCCTCGCTCCAAAGATGCAGCGTAAGCACAACTCTTTCTTGCCGAATAGCCACCGGGAACATGTATCTCGCTAGTCCGAGACCATGGGGGATAAATTCTAGAGGGGGAGAGAGATCGTTCACGAGGAGGTGTGAGAGACAAGTGAGAAGAGGGGCTCCTTCTATAGGAGGAGGGGGGCACCCAAGGGGGTGGCCGCCGGCCATGGGGCTGCCCCCTCCCCTCCTTCATTCATGTGGGTAGACACTCCACTCACAAAATGGCCCTTCAATTTTCTCCACTCAAAAGTCCACTCAAATTCCCATTAAATTTCCACCAAATTTAATGCAAACTCTCATTAAATAAAACTCTTTTATTTTATTCAGAATTTTGTCAATTACTTTAATGACAAACATTCATAAATAACCCCTTGCTATAATTCCATTTCACATGCATAACCACTTTATGCAATTTCACCCGAAAACCTGTTTCGGTATCTAGTGAAATAAATTCCTGCGCTTGTTCATTCTTTCGGCATGAAACTTTTGCTCCAATTGGATGTCGGTGTCTCTTAAGTGTGTCACCCTACGGTTCATGAATAATACGGACATGATCGAGACCCCTCTCGGATCAATAATCAGAAGCGGGATCTGGAGACCCATACTGACTCCCACACATTCAACGATGACTTTCTTGTGATCGTCGGAACATTTTACGCTAGTATCTTAATCCCTTTGTTTCACGATATATTACATGTCCGAGATTCGATCATCGGTATCTCCATACCTAGTTTGATCTCGTTACCGACATGCACTCTTTTCTCGTTCCCGTGATATAACATTTTAGTGATCAAATCACTTGCTTGCAAGCTAATCAATGTGATATCACCGAGAGGGCCCAGAGTATATCTACCCGTCATCGGGATGAACAAATTCCACTCTCGATCCATGAGCCTCAACATAACACTTTATTAGTTCTGAATCCATCTTTATAATCACCCTGTTACGGTGTGACGTTTGATGTTATCAAGAAACTCTTCCGGTGTGAGTGATTGACATGATCTCATGGTCTAAGGATTAGGATTACTTCGTAAGTTGTTATAGCAATATAAACTCAATGACTTTTATCGTAATGCTATACTTCGGATGAATGTTCATCACACCATTACACTAATGTTGTGATCCCGTTATTAACAACATCCAATGTCCATGATCAGGAAACCTTGATCATCTTATTAATCAACGAGCTAGTTTATGAGAGAGGCATAACTAGGAACTTTCTGTTTGTTTATTAAACACACATGTATTAATGTTTCCGTATTAATACAATTATAGCATGCAAAATAAACATCTATCATATACTTGGAATACACATAATAAACACTTTATTATTGCCTCTAAGGGCATATTCCCTTCAGCCTGGCCATAGCCGGCGTGTCCTCTACCAGCTCCGTCATTTCCACGCCTAGTGGCCGACCACTAGGCCAGCCGAGGACGCCAAACCCGCATACACCCTCGCTTGGAGGCCACACTAGGATCGTGGCCTCGCTCTCTCGGTTCGTCCATCCCCCACGACATCATCGGAGGTGGGAGAGCTCGCCATCGACCTCAACCGCACTCCAATGACCGCGGATACAACCCCGGAGGCGTTGAAGAAGCGGCGGTCCATCTCCGCCGCGGACATGCCGGTGCTAGTCAACCTGTTCGGCGAAATGTCTGACGAGCCGCCGACCGCCGACGACACTGTATGGTCGTGACATTTCTTTGCCATTGCTAGTATACTGCTCCCATCGCTTTATCATGGCCAAATTGGGTGTAGGATTTTGTGGCCAACGATGCCGAGGACATCATGCACAACATGATCAATGAGGGTGGCAACGGCTATGTCGACGGCGAAGATACCCAACAAGACACTCAACAGTATGCCTACAACATTGCAGATGAGTCATTGTTTGGAAACGATGAAACTTCCATGGGCGAGGGGGTGACGGCCGCGTCGTTGGCCGCTTCACTTGCGGCGTCACTTGTCGACAACAAGAAGTTGAGCCAACGAACCTCACGCTACACCACCGATGAGGACAAGATCCTAAGCAAGGCATGGATAGAGATTTCACAAGATCCACTATGCGGCACCGAGCAAAAGGGCTTTGCCTATTCGAAAAAGGTGGGCAAGTTCTTTCATGAGCATAGGAAATTCGGGACGGACGCCTTCTATAGGTAGAAATGATCTCTCCCTCTCCACGCATCGGGGCACCATCCATGATGAGTGTAGCAAGTTCCAAGGCTCGTACGAGATGGTGATGAAAAGGAAAATAATTTGCATGATTCCGGTTGACATGGTAAAACCTCTTCCTCTCTTTGTCGATGTCTTGCATATGCATTGAGCCATTGTTGGCATCCATACATGTAGGTCATGAAAGCAATGGGGCTCTTCAAGAAGGTGAATGATAACAAGGCCTTCACGTTGTCCCATTGTTGGACGTTGATCAAGGACTGCAAAAAATGGGAGACTAGTTATGCCCTTTGGAAAGAAATGAACAACAAGAAGAAGGGCAAGAGAAATGCTTCGACGGGCAGTGTCGTCGACCTAGACGACGACAAGGACGAAGGCTTCTTCAACCCTGCAGGCGACGGGACTGCCACCCGTGCCCGCCGGCCTGGAGGCCATAAGGCTATGAAGTCCGACATTGCCCGTTAGGCTGGTTCCTTGGCATTTCGGGAGACCTTGAGGAAGATCATGAAGAAGAAGGAAGAGGCCATCGTCGAGAGGGAAGAGAGGCGACACAAAGAGAAAGAGGCCACCGCTAAGACCATTGTCGAGCTCCAGACGAGGTCTATTGAGGTGGAGGAGGCCAACGCCAAGGCTAGGCTAATGGAGATCGAGGCCAAGGCAAATGCGAAGGAGGCCGCAGCCAAAACCAAGGAGGTCGAGGCCAAAGCCAAGAAGGCCGAATCGAAGATCATCGTCGAGGAAAATCGCAGGGCTTGAGTTGCGAGGAGGCATCATACCATCCGGGCTCGCGATGCTTGAACGACAATGGCGATGGCGAAGGCAACTTTTTTGAAAAGAGAAGCTACCATTTTTTAAACATTGTGTATGATATTGTCCCTCTTTTGCATATTCAGATCCAATGACCGCTTGTTAACGATTCCCAAACGGCGATGACACACGTGTGCCATATTATTTGATAATCAATTTATGTGTTATTTGTTTTCAATTTGAGCGTTTTAACTGATTGACAAAGTTTTGGCCAATGATAGCGCCAAGAAACGCTAGCGCGTAAAGACAGGTCGTACCGCTGGACGCGACTAATCGGACATTGCCGGACCATAGACCAATTAACCGCGACCAGATTAAACAGACGAAAACGGACCATTTCAATCGGCCGATTTGGGTCGGCTCGGTTGAGATAGGCTTACCAAATTCGCACTTGGTGTCTGGTTATGCCGGCTATGTAGTAGTACACCTTGTAGCAGGCACTAAAGCACGTGTGTTCAAAAAATTACCACGGTGGTAACAGTGACGTCAGGATGATCATCCACCAGGTACATAACGACATGAAACCGAAAATGCCTCCGAAATCCGGCAAATCCCCGAAATCACCCGCCGCATCGACCCGGCCGCGCAGCGCAGCAAGACGAGGGATTTCGAACCACCCAGATCGGCACTCCCAAACCTTCAAAACACAGCCTCTCTGGTGCCATAGGAAGCACAGCGTGAAAGCACAGACAGGCAAATGTTGATCTGGACGCACGCAGGCGGGGCAGGGCGCGGCCAATGGGAGCGGAGCTCGCGGATCGGTGACGTGGCGCGGACGTGTCCCGCCGACGTCCCGGGCCCACCGCCTTAACCCCGCGTCGCACATGCCCACCAGGCGCTAAAAATATCGGCGCGGGCCGAAATTTCCAAAATCCCGCCAGAGCCCCTGGCGCGCGCGACGTTCCGTGTAGATCCCTTGGGAAGTTCGTAATCGCGTCCACGCCCTCCGTGCCTTGTACGTGGCGTCTGCCCGCCCTGCTACCCACCCCGGGTGTCAACATGACGGCCTGACCCTACCGTGTTCGGGGCCCCGCGTGTCATCGCTGGGTGAGGGGGATACGGTGAGAGAAGTCGGCGGCCGGCCCGAAAATTCAAATTAGGAGTTGGGTGCGGGCCCTCGGAGAGGCGGTGGAATCGCGGATACGCCCTCGGTGGGCAGGCCGCTTCTTATCCCCTCGTAGCAGCTCCCCCCTTCTGCGTCCCCGTCCGTCTCCTCCTCCTTTCCCCACACGCGCCTCCCTCCTCCTCCCCGTCGCCTCCTCCGCCCCCCTCCCCAGGTGAGCCCCCGAATTCTCCCCGATTCGTCGCCGTTCCGCCCGATTCCGCAGCGCCACGGCCGGATCTGCCTACCGCGCTCGCTGATTTTTCGATATTCGCAACGCAGGAACCAGCCATGAAGGGGGCCAAATCCAAGGGCGCCGCCAAGGCCGAGACCAAGTAAGAGACCGATTTCTCCTCGATTTCGCGACTGTTTTGCTCGATCTGTGTCGTGGATTGGTTTGCTGAGTCGGTCGCGATCTGTGTTTTTGGTTGGGGTAGGTTGGCGGTGAAGAGCAAGGGGGCGGAGAAGCCGGCGCCCAAGGGCAGGAAGAGCAAGCCCGCCAAGGACCCTAACAAGCCCAAGAGGGCGCCCAGCGCTTTCTTCGTCTTCATGTAACCCCACAGATCTCCCCCTTCTGTTTTCCTAGCTTGTTTTTTCCCACCGTGTTTCACGGTTTGACCTTGTGTGTGTGTGTGTGGTTCCGTTTGCCAGGGACGAGTTCCGCAAGGAGTTCAAGGAGAAGAACCCCAAGAATAAATCCGTCGCTGCCGTAAGTTGCTCCATATAAAGTCACCCACGCCTCCTACTTTTATCTACAGTAACTTTTATTCAGATGTCGGATGGGATCGTGATCCGTGAGCTGATTACCATGCCCTTTTTTTTGGTGATTTTTTCCTCAGGTCGGTAAAGCGGCCGGTGAGAGGTGGAAGAGCTTGAGCGAAACGGTAAGCTTCCTTGACCCTAGGTAGCTTAATTTTACTTAGAGCAACAGATCGCTAATTTGTGGAGGCATAAGCTTATATGATTTCCCGTGGATTTGTTTCAGGACAAGGCTCCCTATGTAGCCAAGGCCAACAAGCTCAAGGGCGAGTACAACAAGGCCATTGCCGCCTACAACAAGGGCGAGGTATCGACGGTGCACACCTAGCTCCTTTTACCTTGAATGAATATGCTGTGTCTCCCTGTCTCGCATGTATGGTGTTAACCGTCTTGTTCTGTGATGTTGTTTAGAGCACCGCTGCTGTTAAGAAGGCCGCTCCTGCTGCCAAGGAGGAGGACGACGATGATGAGGAATCTGACAAGTCCAAGTCTGAGATTAATGACGAGGATGATGACGAGGGTAGCGATGAGGTACACCCAACATCTTATAGCTTGAACCTGTGTAGCGCTTCACCATGAAGCTGCATTCTCCATACCTAAAAGGACAGTGTAGCGGGTACACTTTAGGAGGACCCAAGTGTAGTGGGTTGAACCTGCCATCACGTAGTATAAACTAGCCAGTGTGGATACTTACTTTTGAGTTCGTTTCCGTTGCAGGATGAGGACGATGATGAGTGAAGTGCCTCCCAAGCCGGTGCTCCGGTGGACAAGATGGGAGCTGCTCTGCAAGGGGCCTGCTGCTGTGCTGGTGTCTGGCCTCGCAAGGAGCCTATCCAACTGTGTACTAGAATTATCCAGTTTCGCTTCACATCGTCATGTTTTTACCTTTTCTCTCAAGTCGCTATAACGGATCGCCCTTCCTGTTGGCGCCGCTGGCAGGGTGCACTCCACCGCGAGTGCACCCAGCTTGTACCTAGATGATTACTCTTTCCCATTGTCACCGGCTAACATTGTGATAATATCAGTTTGGGTAATGTTAGATTCAGTCGCTGTTTTCCTTGCTCATTGTTTGATCTCTCTAGTTGTGCTGTGTTGCTGCATCTGTGGTTTGTACCTTATTGGTCAGCTGCGTTGTTATTGTAGGCACTAGCAGTGCCTTGCTCTTCTCCTAATCATGCTTACATGTGATTCTGATTCAAGCTCTCGGTGCTGCATGATTCTCCTGTTTCTTTCCCATTATGGGCAGTATTGCTCTTGTTGGTCAGTTGTGTGTCCCATGCTTCTGGTACTAGTTGCCTCATGAGCCATGCTTCAGAAGTCCAGGGTGCCTAGCTGCTTGCTGTGCTACTACATGTTTCTTTCCCATTATGGGCACTATTGCTCTCGTTGGTCAGCTGTGTGTATCATTCTTCTTCTGTTGGTAGTAGTTGCCTCATGAGCCATGTTTCAGAAGTCCACGACTCCAAGTTGCTTGCTTTGCTACTTCAGATTCATCCCATAGAGGGAATGTGGGGTACCACATCATGATTGGTTTGTCAAAACAGTGGTAGAGTTGGTTGATGATTGGCCGGTGTTGATTGGTTGTGGTCTTCTTGTGGACATTGGTTCGTATAGTCTTGAATGATTTCTGGGCGCATATATATTCTTTAATTTGCCCTGCAAATACACTGCTTGTTTTCTCTTCTGCCACGAGGAGCGAATTGTGATCGATTATGCTTTGAACACTCAAATCCAGCCTTGAGTGCTGAAAGGATTGACTGAGGTTGCTTGGTGACGTTTCCTCCATTGCGATTGTCAAACCTGCAGCAAGCATTCCCTATTGCAACCAAGTTTTTCTTGTTGAAAACAATGGAGAGACAGACAGGAGGACGGCCAAGATATCTTTGGGAATGAATGGGTGGATCCGGGGGATGATGTGTGGGTGAGGAGAGGAGCGGGGGGAGGGGCGGTACGAGCCGTTGGGGCTGTCTGGCGCTGCAGTCAGACATCCATGAATGTGACGATGCAGACGTAGTAGGTACAGTAGAGTGGCTCGCTTTCTGAGCCTGAGTCCGTCCGTCCGTCCGGACTGACATGTCTGCCCGCATGCATTTACACGGCCGACCATCTCGCCAGCGGCAGCCTGCAGGGCTACATACTAGCTGCACTCATGCACGCTCCCTCGACCTTTGCGTACGGAACAGTCACTCAATAATGCGCACGCGTGTGTGTGGTCTGCAAGATCTATCCTGCAGTTATTTCGAATTTTGAAACCAACGGAGCTGGAGTAAAACAGCATTAACTGTTAGTGTTAGTGCTAATCTTCAATTAACAATGACGTAGTTAATGAAAGGCCACAACATGCCTCCGTAGCATAGTGGTAGTGCGTTCCCTTCGTAAGGGAAAGGTCGTGAGTTCGATCCTCACCGGGGGCTTGTATTTTTTTTCTGCCTCGGAATTTGCTAATCATGTTTTTGCTTACAAGTTATGTACAACCGGTTTAACTCTGCATCAATTTCTGTTAACGAAGCTTATGTTTTCTGCCTCGGAATTTGCTAATCATGTTTTTGCTTACAAGTTATGTACAACCGGTTTAACTCTGCATCAATTTCTGTTAACGAAGCTTATGTGCCTCATATATACTCCTTTAGAACTGAGATGACACTACTACTTGGTCCCATTCGTATTACTGGCCTTAACTTTATTTAGATTTGTACGTACCTAATAAGTAGATGTATTCGTATGTAGACAAAGTTACGGCCATTAACATGGACCAGACGTAGTAATTTTTTAAACTAATAAACGGATGTGCATGAGTAGTAAAAACTGAATACCTAGTAGTACCAATTTAATTATCTGCGGTGCAGGGTAATGTGCCATAAGAACAGTATTTCATTTGCAAGAAAAATCCGGGGAACTTTTGAATACTACAATCTTTGCTTTTCCCCCTATTTGTCTTGTTTGATTTCCAAGGTTTGATCCTACATGTTTTCTTTAAGACTCTTAGCACCTGATTTTGTAGGGAATTACTCATCCACTTACAATATTGTATGATATTTAAATTAAAAGTGTAGGGTTTGAATAGGTATGGTATTGAAATCCATGGTGGTTTTGAAATGAGTTAATAGCATAAAACCGTCATGCTAGTGCTGTTTTGTACGAAATGGTGCCATTTTATGTTTTTGGAACCAAAATCTACCACTCCACTATAGTTTTCTAAATTCGCGCAAATGACGAGCTGCTATCAAATTGAAAAGCGTAACTGATAGTGGACTCGGCTTGTCAGGTTGACATTGCAATGTTTGGACAACCCAGGGTAACAGACGTTTAATGGCCCACTGTGTTGGCGCTCAGACATAACCCACATGACCCCGCTGACTTCTTCCTCTCCTACTGCTCGACCCCGCAGCTGCCGCCGCCACTGTGCCACCACCATCATCGTCGCCATGCCTAGCTGGAATGATGCTGAGTCTTCCGACCAGTCCTTTCTAGGGTAAGATCGTTTGCCCCGTGTGATTTCTAGGGTTAGGGTTCTGAACCCGAATTGGGATTTCTTTGATTTTCCTTGATTTGACTCGAGTGAACTCGATTTCTTTGCATTTCCTGGCTACTAAGACCTCATCGACATGGACTATGCTCTAGAGATGATTGTTGACCCCAAATTTGGTGGGATAGTTGTCGATTGTCCGAAGGTCTCTCATGTCCACATGCAAGTGCCATAGAAGTCTGGCGCATTCAAAGGGACGAACCCCAGACGTATGTTCTATCTATGTGTGCAGAATGTAAGTGTACCATCTTGAATAAAAGACATCAAAAGAGAACTTGGAATTCTGCTGATCAGAAATGACCCCTCCATGACACGCATAGTAAATGAAATTAACTGAAGGCTAGATGAACTACTCCTCCGTGAAGAAATGATGTGGAAACAAAGATCCAGGCTGGAATGGTTACATGAAGGAGATCAAAACACTAAGTACTTCCATCGCCGAGCCACCTGGGGAGCAAAAAAGAATAGGATATCAAAGATGAACAATGGTATGCTGGTCCAGAGCACTACGGACCAAGACAAAATGAAGAAACTTGCTAGCTCTTTCTTTGAAGATTTGTTTTCAGAGGATAGTAACATTCTCCCAAATGAAATATTAAACTTGATCACCCCAAAAGTCACGCCTGAAATGAACGAGGCCCTGACAAAGGAGTTCTCAGATTTGGAGATTGCTGATGCCCTCTTCCAAATTGTCCCTTTAAAGGCCCCTGGCCCTGACGGTTTCCATGCTAGTTTCATTCAAAGAAACTGGCTTATTTTCAAGGAAGATATTGCATCAACAATCAAGATTTCTACAGAGAAGGAGTACTTCCAGAAGCCTCAAATGATACAATCATCGCTCTCAACCCTAAAACAAATAATGCAGAATTTTAGAAGGACTTCAGACCCATATCCTTATGCAATCTGGTGTATAAGATTATCTCCAAGTGCATGGTAAATAGAATGAGACCCATTCTTGATTCCCTAATTGCAGAATGTCAAAGCGCTTTCATCCCAGGACACCTCATCACCGACAATGCTCTCATTGCCTTTGAATGTTTCCATGCAATACAAAGATCCAACAGTGGGCCAGATGAATTTTGTGAAGTAAAGTTAGATTTATCAAAAGCATACGACATAGTAGACTCGTGATATTTAGAAGGTGCACTAAAAAATCTAGTTTTTCTAAAACTTGGATTAAATGGGTCATGACCTGCGGTACTTCTATGAGATATCAGGTCAAGGTTAATGGTGAACTCTCATCCTACGAGGGGAATTTGACAGGGGGACCCCCTCTCTCCCTATCTATTCATCTTTGTAGCTGAGGGAATTACTTAGATTATCCAAGACGCGATTAGAAGTGGTGATCTAAAAGAATTCAGAATATGTAGAAGAGGCCCAAGGATTTCTCACTTGATCTTTGCTGATGACATTCGTGCAAACTATAGTGAACAATCACACATAGTTAAGACTGCTATCAAGAAATTTTAAAAAGGAAAAGCCAGCTCATTAGCCCAAACAAATGCTCGATTCTCTTTAGTAAATCTTGTCCACATCAAACACAACTCGATGTGAAACATGTATTTGAAATCCAACAGAGCACCTTTGAAGAGAAATATTTGGGCTTTCCATCATCGAAGGCAGAGTTAAAAAGGACAAACTCTAGAGTAGAAATGACAGTTTGGGGAATAAAATGAATGATTGGAATGAAAAATATATGTCAATGGGTGCGAAAGAAGCTCTCAGTAAGTCAGTGGTTCAATCCATTACAACCTACATTATGGGGCTCTTTAAACTTTCCGTTGGCTTCCCCGACAACTACATGAAAATCACTAGGCAATTTGGGTGGGGAGAATACAAGGATCACAGAAAAGTGCATTGTACTGTCTAGGAAAATCTTACAAAACCAAAAGCTTTAGATGAAGTGGGCTTCATAGACACCTTGCTCTTCAACCAAGTCATCTTAGCTAGACAAGAATGGAGGCTGATCAATAATCCGGAGAGCCTTTGTGCAAAACTGATGAGAGCTATTTACTATCCAAGAGAGAACTTGTTGGGCATTATCTTTAAAGGTGACACGTCCCCTATTTGGAGAGGCATTGAACATGGTTTAGACCTTTTGAAATAGGGGATAATTTGGTGCATAGGATATGGATCGTCTGTGAGAATATGGCGGGATAACTGGATCCCGAGGAAATCTAGCCTCAAAATTACCTCCAAAAGGAAATCTTCGAGACTTATAAAGGTCAAAAGTATGATTGGACCTAACCACACATGGAATGAAAACCTTGTCAGAGCAACCTTCCGTGCTCGTGTTGATGAGCAAATTATGAGCATAAAACTCCCATCGGAACCTTGCAAGGATTTTGTACCCTGGAACTTTGAAAAATATGGAGTATTTTTGTTAAGGAGTGCTTATAAGCTAGCATATAATATTGCTCATGATTCTCTTGTTTCACAGGGTAATAGCAACACTGGAGATGCTAATCGATCCTTGTGGAAATGCATCTGGTCAGCCCCGTCTCGATCAAGGTGAGAATATTTGGATGGAGACATGCTGTAGATAATTTGGCAACAAAGTACAACAAATGGAGGCGTACTTTAGAGTTGGTGAGTACCTGCAATATTTGTGGAACTGAAGCTGAAAATAGTTTTCATGCTAGTATTTCTTGCACAAAAGAAAGACCACTCAGAGAAGGATTAAGAAGTCATTGAAGTATCCCAAATGATAGGGATTTCTGCTACACCGGGGAAGATTGGCTCCTATGTTGGAATTATGCCCTAGAGGCAATAATAAAGATGTTATTATTATAATTCTTGTTCATGATAATGTTTATATTCCATGCTAGAATTGTATTAAACGGAAACTTTAATACTTGTGTGGTTTGTGAACAACACCATGTCCCTAGTACGCCTCTATGGACTAGCTCATTGATTAATGATGGTTAAGGTTTCCTAACCATGGACATGATTTGTCGATTAATAATGAGATCATATCATTGGGAGAATAATATGGTGGACAAACCCAAACTAAGCGAAGCAATTAGATCGTGTCATCGTGTTCGTCTTTGCGAAGCTTTTCTTATGTCAAATATTGTATTCCTTAGACCATGAGATAATACAGCTCCCTGGTATCGGAAGAAAGCTTTGAGGTCATCAAACGTCATCCTATGAGAGGGTGATCATAAAGGTGTCTCTCAGGTGATCGGAAAGTATCTGTTGGGTTGTATGTATCGAGATGGGATTTGTCCCTCCCAAGTCGGAGAGATATACTTCGGGCCCACTCGGTAATCGATATCAACACCGCTTGCAAGCATGTGGTTAAGGAGTTAATCACAAAGTGATATCGGATTACAGAAAGAGTAAAGTACTTGCTGTGAACGAGATTGAACTAGGTATGACGGTACCGACGATCGAATCTCGGGCAAGTAAAATATCGCGAGACGAAGGGAATATATATATGGGATTGATTGAATCCTGGCATCGTGGTTCATCCGATATGATCATCGATGAATGTGTGGGAGTCAATATGGGTTTCCAGACCCCGCTGTTGATTATTGATAGAAGATCATGTCTGCATATTCTCGAACCCGCAGGGTCACACACTTAACGTGTCTCGACGCTAGGATAGATTGGATAATTGGTTTATGAATTTTTGTTCGGAGTCTCGGATGGGATCCGGGACATCACGAGAGGTTCCGGAGTGGTCTGGAGAATAAGATTCATATAAGGGAGTGCAGTTTTTGGAGTTCGGAATTGTTCCGGGTTAATCGGTATTGTACCGGAAGCTTCTAGAACCTTCCGGAAGGGGACCAACGTGGCCCCACCTTCCGGGAGGGGGCATGGGCCTATGAGGGAGTGCCCTGGCCGCATTGGTCCAGGGGCACAAGGCCCCATAGGGCCCAGCCGGCCAAGAGAGGTTTAAACTCTAGATAGAGGTTCTAGAAGGGGGGGGGGGGTTCCTTGCCCCCCACTCGTCCTCCTTGGGGCCGCCGGTTTGGGCTTGGGGGAGGGGCTAGGGCTGCGCCCCCCTCTATATAAAGAGAGGTGGGGGCGCACCAACCCCCTACACCTTCCCCTCCAACCCTAGCCGCCCTGCTGCCCTCCTCTCTCCCTCCCGACTGCTTGTAGGCGAAGCCCTGCTGCAGAAATTCTCCACCAATTGCACCGCGCCGTCGCGTTGTAGATCCAACCCATCTCTCCACCATACTTGCTGGACCAAGGAAGGAGGAGACGTCGAGGTGCTGCACGTGTGCATCTCACGGAGGCACCGCCACTTGTGGTGCTAGATCGGATCAGATCGCGAGGAGGAGAAGCGAGTACGACTACATCACCCACGTTCCGACGAACGTTATTTGCATCTCTCTCGTTGTTTGCATCTCAAGGGTATGAATATCTAATCCAATCTCTCTCGTTGTTTGCATCTCCTAGATTAGATCTTGGCTTTCCCTCTGTTCGCATCCGTAGAAAATTTTAATTTACTATGCCGCGAAACCCTTCAGTGGTATCAGAGCTAGATCTATGCGTAGATGTGTTTCACGAGTAGAACGCAACATGGTTGTTGCGGGCGTTGATGTTTTCTGTTGCAAGCCTCTTGTTTATGTTCTTCTTATGACGCGGGATAGTGAGATTGAAGCGGTCCAGGCCAACCTTACGCGACGTCGTTCGCGAGACCGGCTCCGCACTTGACGTGTGGCTTGTTCCACACATGCGGCTGGTGGATGTCAGTTTCTCTCACTATAGTTGTCATGGGATTAACACCGGAGTTTGGCAACCATAATATCACCATTGTGGCTTTCCGTAGGTAAGAATCGTTCTTAGCATCTACTCCGATAAGCCACGTAAAATATGCAACAACAAAGTAGAGGCGTCTAACTTGTTTTTGCAGGGAGTGTTTTCTGTGATATGGTATGGCCCAAGATGTGATGTGTATAATGTATGCGATGATCATGTTTTGTAATGTTTCACGACTTGCATGTCGATGAGTACATAACTGGCAGGAGCCATATGGTTGTCTTTATAATTGTGTATGACCTGTGTGTCAACTTCTTATGCGCCATGTAATAGTTTCACTTTATCGCTAAGTAGTAGGAAATAGTTGTAGTTGCTATTCGTGGTGGAGGCAATCATGGTGGAGTGATGGAGATCATGCCGGAACGCACAAGATGGAGATCATTGCGCGAAGATTGGCTATACCATGTCACATTAAAGTATATGCATGTGATGTTTATCCTTTTATGTATCTTATTATGCTTAGATCACGACGGTAGCATTATAAGATGATTCCTCAATTAAAGATCAAGATAAAAACTGTGTTCTCCCCAAGTATGCACCGTTGCGAAAGTTCGTCGTGTCCAAGCATCACGTGATGATCGGGTGCTATAGACTCTACGCTCACATACAACGGGTGCAAGCCAGTTTTGCACACGCGGAAATACTTGGGTCTAACTTGACAAGCCTAGCATGTACAGACATGGCCTCGGAACACAAGAACCGAAAGGTTAAGCATGAGTCATATGAATGATATGATCGACACTTCGTTGTCCACCATTGAAGCCACATCTCTTCTCGTGATGATCGGATTAGGTGTGGTGAATTTGGATCGTGTTCACTAAACAACTTGAGGGATGTTGAATTTAGTGGGAGTTCATCTAGTAATTTGATTAAGTTGAACTATTTATCATGAACATAGTCTAAATTGTACTTGCAAATACTGTAGATCACATGGCCAAGTCCAACTTCAACTTCAACGTTTTTGCTGAGAAGGAAAAGCTTAGAAACAATGGGTCTAACTTCACCAATTGGTTCCGCAATCTAAGAATCATTCTCTCTGGCGGTCAAAAGGACCATGTCCTTGGAAAAGCGTTAGGTGACCCCCCTGCTGCAACTGCGCCGGCTGATGAGAAAGCTGTCTATCAGTCGCGCAAGGATGATTATGGTGTGATTAAGAGCACCATGTTGTTTGCTATGGAACCGGAACTTCAAAATCGTTTTGAAGACTATCCCGGGCCCTTTGAGATTCTCGAAGAGCTGAAAACCATGTTTCAGACTCAGGCCCGTTCTGAGAGATATGAGATCTCTGAGAAGTTCTTTAACTGCAAGATGGAGGAAGGGAGTTCCGTTAGTGAGCACGCCATTAAGATGACGGGCTACACTCAACGCCTTGAGCAACTGGAATGCACGATTCCAGAGGAGATCAAGATTGACAGGGTTCTGCAATCACTCCCTCCCAGCTACAAAAGTTTTGTAGTGACTCATAATCAGATTGGTTCCACTGATACGATCACCGAGCTCTTCGCAAAGCTGAAGGCCGCGGAAGTGGACATCAAAAAGGATAATCATGTGTTGATGGTCAACAAGCCCACCTTCAAGAAAGGTAAGGGAGCGAAGAAGCCCTTCAAGAAAGGCGGCGGCAAGCGCGTTGCCCCTACTGAGAAGAAGCTCAGGTCTGGTCCTAAGCCGGACACTGAGTGCTTCTATTGCAAGGACAAGGGTCACTGGAAGCGCAACTGTCCGAAGTACTTAGCGGACAAGAAGGCTGGCACCATCAAAGGTATATTTGATATACATGTTATTGATGTTTTCCTTACTAGCCCTCGTTGTAGTGCCTGGGTATTTGATACCGGTTCAGTTGCTAATATTTGTAACTCGAAATAGGAGCAAAGGAATAGACGACGGCTTGCGAGGGATGAGGTGACGATGCGCGTTGGCAACGGATCAAGAGTTGATGTGATGGCCGTCGGCACGCTCTCCTTAGTTTTACCTTCGGGATTAGTTTTAAACCTTAATAAGTGTTATTATGTGCCTGCGTTGAGCATGAACATTATTTCTGGATCTTGTTTATTGCAAGACGGTTATTCATTTAAATCGGAGAATAATGGTTGTTCTATTTATATGACTAATATCTTTTATGGTCATGCACCTATTGTGAATGGTTTATTTCTTCTAAATCTCGAAAGGGATAAAACACACATCCATAACATTGAGGCTAAGAGATGCAAAGTAGATAGTGATAATACTACTTATTTGTGGCACTGTCGTCTAGGTCATATTGGTGTAAAGCGCATGAAGAAACTCCATTCTGATGGACTTTTGGAGTCTCTTGATTTTGAATCATTTGACACATGCGAACCATGCCTCATGGGCAAGATGATCAAAACCCCGTTCTCCGGTATGATGGAGCGAGCAACGGACTTGTTGGAAATGATACATACCGATGTATGCGGACCGATGAGTGTTTCGACGCGCGGTGGATATCGCTATTTTCTCACTTTTACCGATGACTTAAGTAGATATGGGTATATCTATTTAATGAAACATAAATCTGAAACGTTTGAAAAGTTCAAAGAATTTCAGAATGAAGTGGAGAACCATCGTAACAGAAAGATTAAGTTTCTACGATCCGATCGTGGAGGTGAATATTTGAGTTATGATTTTCTCACGCATCTTAAAGCAAGTGGAACCGTTTCACAACTCACGCCACCCGGAACACCACAGCGCAATGGTGTGTCTGAACGCCGGAACCGAACCCTATTAGATATGGTCCGATCGATGATGTCTCTTACTGATTTGCCGTTATCATTTTGGGGTTATGCATTAGAAACCGCTGCATTCACTTTAAATAGGGCACCATCTAAATCCGTTGAGACGACACCGTATGAACTGTGGTTTGGTGCTAAACCTAAGTTGTCGTTTCTTAAAGTTTGGGGATGCGAAGCTTACGTCAAGAAGTTGATGCCGGACAAGCTCGAACCCAAAGCGGAGAAATGCGTCTTCATAGGATACCCTAAGGAAACTATTGGGTATACCTTCTATCACAGAACCGAAGGCAAAGTGTTTGTCGCAAAGAACGGTTCCTTTCTTGAGAAGGAGTTTCTATCGAAAGAAGTGAGTGGGAGGAAAGTAGAGCTAGACGAGGTTGTTGAACCTTCTCTTGAGTTGGAGAGTAGCGCAGCACCTGAAATTGTTCCAGTGCCGCCTGCACCAACAATAGAGGAAGCTAATGACAAGGATCATGAAGCTTCGAACGATGCTGCTACTGAACGTCGCAGGTCTACAAGGTCGCGTTCCCCTCCTGAGTGGTACGGCAACCCTGTCTTGATTGTCTTGCTAGTAGAAGACAGTGAACCTACGAACTATGAGGAAGCGATGATGAGCCCAGACTCTGAGAAGTGGCTAGAAGCCATGAAATCCGAATTGGGATCCATGAGCGAAAACCAAGTATGGACTTTGGTGGACCCTCCTAGCGACCGAAAGGCCGTTGAGTGCAAATGGATCTTCAAGAAGAAAACGGACGCGGATGGTAATGTTACCGTCTATAAAGCACGGCTTGTCGCGAAAGGTTTTTGACAAGTTCAAGGTGTTGACTACGATGAGACTTTCTCTCCCGTAGCGATGTTTAAGTCCATTCGGATTTTATTAGCAATTGATGCGTTTCATGATTATGAAATATGGCAGATGGATGTCAAGACTGCGTTCCTCAATGACAACATTGATGAAGAGTTGTATATGATGCAACCCGAAGGTTTTGTCGATCCTAAGGATGCTGATAAAGTATGCAAACTTCAGCGTTCCATTTATGGACTGAAGCACGCATCTTGGAGTTGGAACCTTCGTTTTGATCAAGTGATCAAGAGCTTTGGATTTGTTCCAAATTGCTACGAAGCTTGCATCTACAAGAAAGTGAGTGGGAGCTCGGTGACGTTTCTGGTACTATATGTGGATGACATATTGATTATTGGAAATGACATTAACATGCTTAACGATGTGAAGAGTTATTTGAACAAGTGTTTTTCAATGAAAGACCTAGGTGAAGCTGCTTATATATTGGGCATCAAAATCTATAGAGATAGACAAAGACGCCTGATAGCTTTAAGCCAGAGTACATACCTAGACAAAGTTCTGAAAATGTTCAGAATGGATAAGGCGAAGAAAGGTTCAGTGCCTGTGTTGTCAGGTAAGATATTGAGCAAGGATCAGTGTCCAGCTGCAGTAAATGATAGGGAAGCTATGAGCAAAGTGCCTTATGCCTCGGCCATAGGTTCGATCATGTATGCCATGCTGTGTACTAGACCGGATGTGTCCAATGCTCTCAGTTTGACGAGCAGATATCAAAGTGATCCAGGAGTGGAACACTGGACAGCCGTGAAGAACATCCTAAAGTACCTAAATAGGACTAAATAAATGTTCTTAGTCTATGGGGGTGATGAACAGCTCGTCGTAAAAGGTTACGTCGACGCTAGTTTTGACACCGACAAGGATGATTCTAAATCTCAGACAGGATACGTGTATATTTTGAATGGAGGAGCTGTGAGCTGGAGAAGCTGCAAGCAAAGCGTGATCGCGGGATCTACAGTAGAAGCGGAATACATGGCTGCTGCAGAAGCGTCAAGTGAAGGAGTTTGAATCAGAAACTTCATCACTGAGCTTGGCGTGGTTCCAAGTGCATTGGACCCACTGGAGATATTGTGTGACAACACTGGCGCCATAGCACTCGCTAAGGAACCAAGATATCATCGAAAGACCAAGCATATCAACCGCAAGTTTCATATAATCCGAGATTATATAGCAAATGGAGATCTGAAGATTAGCAAAGTACATACAGATCTGAATATCGTAGATCCATTGACTAAACCTCTTCCACGTGTAAAACATGATCAGCACCTCAGTGCCATGGGTGTGAGATTGTTGCCAAATGTAAACTAGATTATTGACTCTAGTGCAAGTGGAAGACTGTTGGAATTATGCCCTAGAGGCAATAATAAATATGTTATTATTATAATTCTTGTTCATGATAATGTTTATATTCCATGCTAGAATTGTATTCAGCAGAAACTTTAATACTTGTGTGGTTTGTGAACAACACCATGTCCCTAGTACGCCTCTATGGACTAGCTCATTGATTAATGATGGTTAAGGTTTCCTATCCATGGACATGAGTTGTCGATTAATAATGAGATCATATCATTGGGAGAATGATATGGTGGACATACCCAAACTAAGCGAAGCAATTAGATCGTGTCATCGTGTTCGTCTTTGCCAAGCTTTTCTTATGTCAAATATTGTATTCCTTAGACCATGAGATAATACAACTCCCTGGTATCGGAAGAAAGCTTTGAGGTCATCAAACGTCATCCTATGAGAGGGTGATCATAAAGGTGTCTCTCAGGTGATCGGAAAGTATCTGTTGGGTTGTATGTATCGAGATGGGATTTGTCCCTCCCAAGTCGGAGAGATATACTTCGGGCCCACTCGGTAATCGATATCAACACCGCTTGCAAGCATGTGGTTAAGGAGTTAATCACAAAGTGATATCGGATTACGGAACGAGTAAAGTACTTGCTGTGAACGAGATTGAACTAGGTATGACGGTACCGACGATCGAATCTCGGGCAAGTAAAATATCGCGAGACGAAGGGAATATATATATGGGATTGATTGAATCCTGGCATCGTGGTTCATCCGATATGATCATCGATGAATGTGTGGGAGTCAATATGGGTTTCCAGACCCCGCGGTTGATTATTGATAGAAGATCATGTCTGCATATTCTCGAACCCGCAGGGTCACACACTTAACGTGTCTCGACGCTAGGATAGATTGGATAATTGGTTTATGAGTTTTTGTTCGGAGTCTCGGATGGGATCCGGGACATCATGAGAGGTTCCGGAGTGGTCCGGAGAATAAGATTCATATAAGGCAGTGCAGTTTTCGGAGTTCGAAATTGTTCCGGGTTAATCGGTATTGTACCGGAAGCATTTAGAACCTTACGGAAGGGGACCAACATGGCCCCACCTTCCGGGAGGGGGAATGGGCCTGTGAGGGAGTGCCCTGGCCGCATTGGGCCAGGGGCACAAGGCCCCATAGGGCCCAGCCGGCCAAGAGAGGTTTAAACTCTAGATAGAGCTTCTAGAAGGGGGGGTTTCCTTGCCCCCCACTCTTCCTCCTTGGGGCCGCCGGTTTGGGCTTGGGGGAGGGGCTAGGGCTGCGCCCCCCTCTATATAAAGAGGGGTGGGGGCGCA
Source organism: Avena atlantica (assembly GCA_910589765.1). Taxonomy (NCBI): domain Eukaryota; kingdom Viridiplantae; phylum Streptophyta; class Magnoliopsida; order Poales; family Poaceae; genus Avena; species Avena atlantica. The sequence goes on from OU342739.1 coordinate 574,530,594, forward strand.
CCAACCCCCTACACCTTCCCCTCCAACCCTAGCCGCCCTGCTGCCCTCCTCTCTCCCTCCCGACTGCTTGTAGGCGAAGCCCTGCTGCAGAAATTCTCCACCAATTGCACCGCGCCGTCGCGTTGTAGATCCAACCCATCTCTCCACCATACTTGCTGGACCAAGGAAGGAGGAGACGTCGAGGTGCTGCACGTGTGCATCTCACGGAGGCACCGCCACTTGTGGTGCTAGATCGGATCGGATCGCGAGGAGGAGAAGCGAGTACGACTACATCACCCACGTTCCGACGAACGTTCCGCTGTGCGAATCTTCAAGGGTATGAAGATTTAATCCAATCTCTCTTGTTGTCTGCATCTCCTAGATTAGATCTTGGCTTTCCCTCTGTTCGCATCCGTAGAAAATTTTGATTTACTATGCCGCGAAACCCTTCATCCTAGTCCTTCTCTCAAATCATAGCAAAACTGACCAAGGTCTTGTCCTGCTATTTATTTGGAGGGCTTGGCACTTGAGAAACAATGTTATACATGAGGATGGCAAAGCTAGCATCCAATAGTCGATGGATTTCTTAATAAACTATGCTCGAGACCTGAATCTGATCATGCAAAATATTCAAAGCAGATAAGATAAACAACCTATCAAACAGGAAGCACTATAGGCTCACGCCTCTTCAAATGGTTCTGCTTGGTTCTGCTCCGGTCTCCGTTAGGAGATGTTGGGAAAAACCAATACTGGTACAGTAAAGATAAATGTTGATGGTTCTTTTATTATAGAAAATGGTCAAGCGAGTATTGGTGTTATTGCCCACAATGGGAAGGGAGAAATCCTTATCTCGGCCGCTAGAATGCTTGTCAGATGCAAGTTTGCAGGAGAAGTGGAATTACAGACCATAACGAAGGCCTAAATCTTGCGTCGGTGTGGATTCAGGAACCTGTCATCTGCGAGATTGACTTCCTGAAGCTACAAAGGCAATCAACAAACCGGAAAAGTACTTGTCGTCTTGTTGTTTTCTGATCAATGACATCAAAGAGAAAGTCTCAAGTGGCAATGTTATTTTTGTAACGAATGTTAAGAGAGAGTGCAACCGTGTTGCCCATTGCCTGGCTGCTCAAGCTATAACTTGTAACTCTAGCTTGGCTATGTTCCGGTACTATCTGAACCTCTGTTCTTAGAGGATTGTAATCACTATGCTATGAAATAAATATCTCTCTTACGGTTGTCAAAAAAGAAAAAAATAGTTTGGCTAAATATTGGTTAAGTGGCTGGTGATGGCATATGAGGACAAAGAATCGACTCTACGCACTGAAACTTTCTTTTGTGTCCAACAAGTGTCCTAAGAGTGGCAACATGCATGGACTTTTGGGTCGACCTTTTGGTCCAGTAGGGAGTGTGTAGGGCTTTTGGGCCGCTCGGGGACTATGTTCTTTGCGAGGTCCGGATTCGCCTGATACCCAAGGTGTACTGATTTGGTCATTTTTCCCCTCTATATACGTGTGGTGCCCACGTCCGGTAGAACTCCACCTAAAGAATTGCATGACAATGTTCATTGCCCATAGGGTTGCAAAGCTGCACCCCATCCGCCCCACTTCCTAGTCAAAATTGTTTGTTCTAGTTCTAATTATTTTTAACAAAATTTGTCTAGTTTAAATTAAATTTTGTTTTCCTAGGCTTATACAAGTTGGCACTTGCAACTCTAATTGCTTACAAGCCGCTGCCTTTTAGCTTTCTACCTCCACCAGTCTGTTTGAACAACTTGAAATGTTTTCAACTTAAATAAGTTAAAATCTTCTCACCTTGGAACTTTAAGATTACACCAGAAGCCACATCACATGACAAGTGAGACTGAGGAAGTATCTCAGAATCTTTCATCACATCACAAATATGCACACAGGCTTGCCAGTTCTTTCATCTATCTCCACCTCCGCTTCCTTAGTGGAACGATTAATTCTTCGCTGCAATGTCACAAGACAACTTCATCTCGCCAACACATATTTCGTGCTTTCTTTCCTGATATCGTGTTTTCAGTTTCCTCCTACATCTCAAAACAACACGACAATGGTGGATGGAGAGACCGCTAGAAACATAATTTTCTTCTTCTTTTGTGGGGATATCTCCACAACTTTGTTGCATTCTTATCCGGAGTTGCCTATTTATAGTTAGGCTCATCATGTTTGTAGTGGAGTTTGTCATGCATATAGCAATGTGAGGTTGCGGGCTTTATCACGGCATTTGTGCAACAGGTCTTTCTATTTATTTATTTTTAGATGAAAAGGGTCTTTCTGTTGGTCACGTAATTAAGAAAGCTTCATGCAAAAAACACGTGACTCTTCATGAAAAATAGACACCTCCACAGAGTGGTGGTTCCTCATCAAATGTGCACGCCTCCGTAGCATAGTGGTAGTGCGTTCCCTTCGTAAGGGAAAGGTCGTGAGTTCGATCCTCACCGGGGGCTTGTATTTTTTTCTGCCTCGAAATTTGCTAATCATGTTTTGCTTACAAGTTGTATGATATTGAAACTAAAAGATTTTTTTCTTATCTCGGAATTTGCTAATCATGTTTTGCTTACAAGTTGTATGATATTAAAACTAAAAGAATTTTTTCTTATCTCAGAATTTGCTAATCATGTTTTGCTTACAAGTTGTATGATATTGAAAGTAAAAGTGTACGGTTTGAATAGGTATGTTATTGAAATGCCTATGGTTTCTAAATAAGTTAATAGTATAAAACCACCACGATAGTGCTGTTTTATATGTAATGGTACTTCCTTCGACCCATATTAGTTGATTAGATTCATCTAAAAATGAATGTATTGGGTTAAATTTTAGGGCTAGATACATTCGAACGTAGACAAATTTGAGTCAACTAATATAGGCCGGAGGGAGTACCAGTTTATGTTTTTTCAACCAAAATCTACCACTGCAACATATAGTTTTTGCAATTCGCGCAAATTGACATCGTAACTGACAGTGGGCCCTTCTTGTCGGGCTGACATGGCAACGGTCAAATAATGTAGGGTAACTACCATTAGAGCAAGTACAATAAGCTGATGTAAGCAGGCTATAAACAATTAAATAGTATATCTTAGTCTAGGTGGATGAGAGAGAAGAGGAGAGAGAAAATGAGTGAGCTATTGGCTAAGAGCCAGCTGCAGCGCGTGCTCCTAGGCATCATATAAGAATGAAAAGTGAATCATGCTACTAATAAATTACTATAATTTAGGCTTATCTATTGTATAAGCTGGCTATTAGCTTGACTATAAGTGACGTGGACATTTCTTATAGCCAACAACCGGCTATAATATTGTCTTTGCTCTTAACACTGCAAGCATAACCCACGCGCCCCCGCTGACCGCTGTCTTCTTCCTCTCCCGCTACTCACCCCCGACAACGAGTCTTCCGGTGAGTCCTTTCTAGGGGTAAGCTCGTTTGCCCGGTCTGATTTCTAGTGTTAGGGTGAATTGTGATATTTTGATTTTCCTGATTCGACTCAATTTATTTGCATTTCTTGGCTACTAAGGTCTTACCAATATGGACTATGCTCTAGAGACGATTGTTGACCCCGCATTCGGTGGGATAGTTATCGATTTTCCAGAGGTCTATCGTGTCCATAGGAAAGTGCCGCAGAAGTCTGTCGCATTCCAAGGGACAAACCTCAGACGTATGTTCAATCTATGTGTGCAGAATGTAAGTGTACCATCTCGATTTTTACACTGTTAAATTAGTTTGGCTAAATATTGGTTAAGTTGTAGGCGGAGGCCAGGGTCGGCCCTGAGAAGGGACTAGCGGGGCAGCCGTCCCGGGCCAAAAAGTATAGTTCTAGTATAAATCAGAAAAAAAGAATTTTTCTATTAGGCTCATAATGCCGGACTCCTCAACTCCCAGGCGCATTGATTGGCACCGTCGCGTCGCTTTCTTCTCGATCAACAAGACGATGACGTAGGGTCTTGCTTCGACGCTTTCCCAGGACCTGCGCTTTCCCTGGTCCCTGACTCCCTGCCTCCTTGTCCTTAGACTGGATCGGATAGATGACGGATCATCCTTCAGTCCTTGGCCACCGCCAGGCGCGATTCCGCGAAGGCCATTGATATGTGTACCTGATACATGTGATGTTGAGTTGAATGCACTTATTTCTAAGTTAAGTATTATGAAGTTCACTTCGCTGCTTGAGCTTTTTGAGTTTGTCGGACAAGCGGATTGTTATCCTAATATTACTATCGTGCTTATCGATCTTAATTTTTGAAGGAAATTTAAGGCATCATGTAAATATTGTTATTTTTATATGAATATTACAGTTGAAAGTGTATTTAAAATATTTTTTTATCATCTTATATATAAATAGAAAATTTATACTAAGAGATCCAAAATTTTAGTTTCGTCGCTGCCCACTGAAATCTCAGGACCAGCTCTGGCAGAGGCATGTGAGGACAAAGAATCGGCTCTACGCACTAAAACTGAACCTGAAGAAACCGGCACGGCTGGTTGACAGGAGTGTCATTCATGGCGTTGGAGCTCGGTCTGCAACATCAACGAGCCCATCGACATTCAAGGTGATAGCGCAGCAACAAGAGCAACGAAGAGTAGAGCGGCTGCACGTGGCCTTACCGGAGTTGATTGTTTGACTTAACATGATAATGAAGATTGTCAGTTAACAGCCGCAGGTTCAGAAGTTCCCAGAAATTCAGTTTTCGTCAGACAATACTGCTGTGTCAGTTTCGATAGTTAGCAGGTGTAGTTTCAGTTAGTAATAAGTCTGAGCTACGACTCAGTTAAGTTCCTGTTCCTAGTTGATAGGATCGACGCCATGGTCCTCCGTAGGATGGCACGCATCGAGCGATCATGGCGTCGTTGTAGGAGGCGTGGAGGTGACGTTGGGATGGCGGTGTCGTTTGCCTTATCGCCCCCTTCTTTTCGGTTTTCAGTTAGGACTTGTAACGACTGAATAAATAACAAAGTCACGAACAGAAAACTGTTGGTTAACACAGCGCCAAACACTCGTGTCTTCTCTCTGAATTTCACCATTGTTGAGTGAGTTTGAGTGTGGCCAGGGCTGTCAAGTGGTATCAGAGCTCAGGGCTTTGGTGTCATGGCCACCGGCGGCGGGTCAGGAGGGAAGAAGAAGGGGGACGACCTCGACAGTGGCAGCAGCTCGCCGCGTGCCAGGATCGGGGATCCAGCTGCAGCCGGCCAAGGGCGCGCGCTGGCAGTGGCACGACAGCTCGCGCCGGTGGTGTCGAGAAACATCCCTCCGCTGACAATCACAAACTACCCAACATGGAGCCTCCTGATGGAGGTGAGCCTGCAGGCGCGAGGCCTGTGGGCGGCGATCGAGGGAGCGCAGGACCTCGTGACGAGTTGGGCTACCGCAACGACCGCGGAGCTCTAGAACTGATCTTCAAGTCAGTGCCGTCAGAGCTGCTCCCCGTCCTGAGGAAGCACAAATCCTCGCACGAGGTCTGGGGGCGATCCGCAAGATGCGTGCGAGTTCAGAGAAACTCCGCGACGCAAAGGCACATACGCTGCGCTCAGAGTACGACCAACTCCGTCACAAATCCGGTGACTCCATCGATGATCTAGCCTTGAGGTTGCAGGGGATCACGGCGAGGCTCGCCGAACTCGGCGATCCTAAAACAGAAAATAAGGTCATGCAGAAGTGGCTGCGCGTTGTCCCCAAGCGTTACGCGCAGCTCGCCCACTCCATCGACAATCTCGTCGACCTGAACACGACCACCATCGAGGAGCTGGTGGGTCGCTTCAAGCCAGCGGAGGAGAGGGAAGAGCAGGACGCCGAGGAGGGTTGTGGGGCCAAGCTGCTCCTCACTGAGGAGGAGTGGCGGGCTCGCGCAGGGCGCGGGTCTCCGGGCAGCGGATCCAGCGGCGGCAAGAAGCCTCGCGGCAAATGGAAGGATAGCGGGCAGGCCGACAATGGCAAAGGCGGTTCACGACGCGATGACAACTGCCGTTACTACGGCAATCCCGGACATTGGGCTCGCGAATGCCGCAAGAAGGAGCGCGACGAGGCCGGTGGTGAGGCCGACGTCGCAGAAGCTCAGGGGGACGCAGATCCAGCGCTCCTCATGGCGACGGTGATCCCTGCCGATCATGGCGAGGCAGGCGAGGACGACATGGTCGTCCATCTGAACGAGGAGAAGTCCAAGTCCTGTCTGGTGACGAGGTTTGATCTCGTCAATGCCCATTGTTATGGACTTGGGTTTTGGAAAAGATGGGGATGCTGGAGATCGCGGAACGGTTAGCAAACAAGCAACACGGGGACACGAGGTTTACCCAGGTTCAGGCCCTCGAAGGGAAAACCCTACTCCTGCTTGTCTGCTCTTGATTACTACGGAACCGGTGATTACAAGGGTGCGCAGATGCAATCTGGCGTGGATGTGTGTATGCGGAAGTATGGGAGAGAGAGCTCTAGATCTGTAGATCTATCATGGAGGTGGAGATCGTAGATCTATCTATTGGGGGGTTATGGCGTTTGTAGGTCGTGTCCTCCTCGTTGGACCCTCCTAGCCTTTATATATGGGGAGGCTAGGTCTCAGGTACCGATACGAGTAGGTTACAAGTTAGATTTGAACTCTAGTCTTGAGGTTTCCTTGTCTTGTGCGCTTGGGACTCCGTGTCCATATGGGCTTCGTTCCAGCCGAACCGTCATAGGCGTCATGGACCCGGGCAGGTCGTCGAGTGGGCCTTCCGTCGGGCTGGACCAGGTAGGCTAACATCAGGTACCTGTAGGGTATAACCATGTCAGTAGCCCCCGAGTGTTCAGTCGAATCGTAGATTCGGCTGAGGACTCTTCAATATTTTGGGTGCAGCTATCTCTGTTTGCTAGAGAATGATTTGAGTGTGTAGGGATTGTTGATGCATGTGCCTGACTCTCCCGACGGATCAGGGTCAGTTATCTGTCTTAGGAAAAAACAACACGATCTTCTTCAGATTCGAGTCCCTCGACTCGAACCCGGAACATATGCTGGCGTAATTCGACTCAGGCCGCGGAGGACTTACAGGAGTGGAATTCCAGTGAATTAGATGATGTCCCAACGCGTCCGTCGGGATTTTTCATCGCGCCTGTTGGCACAGATTCTTACTAGCAGAGCGCAGTCGTGTGCGTTACCGGGCCATCAGATGGTATCTGTAGGTCTTATCTTTGCGTCGCAGACGCATCATCCGAATGTTTATCACCGCGGAGGTGTTTCGGGTTGTAGGGTTTCGTAGCATGGAAAACAAAAAATTTCTATCGCATACAAACAAACAAGCCAAGATCTATCGACTAGATTGCAGCAACGAGTCGATGGAATAACTTACCCTCGAAGATTCCAAAGTGTTTAACGAGAGCGGATTCTCGTGGGTGATGTAGTCGTACTCTTCCCGATCTCAAGATCGCGTAGACGATCCTTCCGGCGCTGCGTTCCGGCAGCGCTCCCGCAGTCGGTCACACGTTCGGTACTCGACGAAGACCTTCCTCTCCCTTGTTCCAGCAGGCAGCGGAGGTTGTAGCACTCTCCTCGCGATTCCGGCAGCACAACGGCGTGGTACCGGAAGTAGAGGGGAGATCTCGCAGGGCTTCGCCTTAAGCCGGAGCGAGTATGGTGGACTATGAGAGAGCCCTCGACGATCTAGGGTTTAGACACGCCGAGGAGGGGGGCAAGCCGGCGGCTAGGGTTTAGCTAGGCGGCGGCGGCTTGGGGCTATGGTTTAGAGGTAGGAACTTGTGTATCTAGGAGGGGAGCCCTGCCCCTCCTTTTATAGGTGGAGGGGGCCGGCCAAGGGGAGGGGAGTCCCTTCCCAACTCGTCTTGGTGGTGCGCCGGCGGTGGGAGGAGGAACTCCTCCCCCAAGTCGGTTTCCACCTCCCTCTCCACTTCCCAAAAATAGCCGTTTGACTTTCAAACTTGGCGTTTGACTTTTCAAACTAGGATTTGAATAAACCCTCTATTTTGTTCAGCGATGATACCGAGTACATGATGCAATCATACCAACTTGATATAACACATTCATGTACCCTTCTCTTCCGGAGTGCCGGACATTCTGGAACTTTCTAGAACATTCCCGATGAAAACACCGGAACCATTCTCCAACTCCGAAACAAGACTTTCCTTATATGAATCTTATTCTACGGACCATTCCGGATCTCCTCGTGATATCCCGAATCCCATACGAGACTCCGAACAACATTCGGTCTCTTTCTCATCATTCCATAACTACTCAAACAACGTCGAATCCTTAAGTGTGTCTCCCTACGGTTCGTGAATTATGCGGACATGATCGAGACACTTCTCCGAACAATAACCAATAGAGGAATCTGGAAATTCATATGGCTCCCACATATTTCTATGATTACTTTGCGATCGAATGAACCACTTACATACGATACCAATTTCCCTTTGTCTCACGATAGTTAACTTATCCGAGGTTATGATCGTCGGTATCTCTGTATACCTAGTTCAACCTCGTTACCGATAAGTACTATTTTCTCGTTCCCGTGATATTTGATCCCTTGTGAGCCAGTCACATGCTTGCAAGCTAATTGGATGACATTTCACCGAGAGGGCCCAGAGTATATCTATCCGTCATATGGATGGACAAATCCCACTCTTGATCCATGTGTCTCAACCAATACTTTCCGAACACTCAATGCCACCTTTATAGCCACCCAGTTACGGTGTGGTGTTTGATGTCATCAAAGCATCCATCCGGTAAAGGTGATATGCATGATCTCATGGTCGAAGGAATTAGGTTACTATGTATCAGAAAGCATATAGCAATTGAACTATTAAAATGACTTGATATTTATGCTACGCTTATCTATAGGAGTATGTCCATCACATCATTCTCCTAACGATATGATCTTGTTGTTAATAACATCTCAATGTTCATGATAGGGAAACCACAATCATTTATTAACCAACAAGCTAGTATTATGAAGAGGCTTCACTAGGGACTTCAATTTAAGTTTACAAATCACACAAGTATTAATGTTTCCTTGTTAATACTATTATAGCATGAATGTAAACATTTATCATAAACACAAAGATATAATAATAACTACTTTTATTATTGCCTCTAGGGCATATCTCCAACAGTCTCCCACTTGCACTAGAGTCATCTAATCTAGATTACATGGTAATATACCGAACACCCATGGCAGTTTGGTGTTGGTCATGTTTTGCCCTCGGGAGAGGTTTAGTCAATGGATCCGCCACATTCATATTTGTGTGTACTTTGCAAATCTTTATGTCCCCATCTTGGACATGTTCTCGAATAGCGTGAAAACATAGATTGATGTGCTTCAGCTTCTTGTGTGACCTTGTTTCTTGCGCATTGGCTATGACGCCCATGTTATCACAGTAGATAGACATTGGGTCCAACGCACTAGGAACCACACCCAGCTCTGTAATGAACTCTTTCATCCATATCGCTTCTTGTGAAGCCTCCGAAGCAGCCAATGTATTCCGATTCTGTTGAAGATCTTGCCACAACGCTTTGCTTTGCACTCCTCCAGCTAACTACTGCACCATTCAAAATAAATACGTATCCAGATTGTGATTTAGAATCATCCGGATCGGTGTTCCAACTAGCATCGGTGTAACCATTAACAACGAGCTATTCATCACCTCCATAAGAAAGAACCATATCCTTAGTTCTTCTCAAGTACTTAAGGATGTTTTTGACCGCTGTCCAATGATCCACTCCTGGATCACTTTGATATATGCTAGTTAAACTAACAACATATGCAATATCGGGTCTAGTACATAACATGGCATACATTAGAGATCCTATGGCTGAGGCATAGGGAGTCTTACTCATCCTTTCTCTATCTTCTGCCGATGTCGGACTTTGAGTTTTACTCAAGGTCGTATTGGGCAACATGGGCAAGAACCCTTTCTTGCTATCTTCCATTCCAAACCTCTTTAGAACCTTGTCCAAATATGTACTTTGTGACAATGATATTAGGCGTCTCGATCTATCTCTATAAATCTTTATGCCTAATATGTAAGCTGCTTCGCCAAGATCCTTCATTGAAAAACTATTATTCAAATATTCCTTGACACTATTAAGAAGGTCTACATCATTCCCAATCAACAATATGTCATCTACATATAGTATTAAGAATGCTACAGAGCTCCCACTCACTTTCTTGTAAATACAAGCTTCTCCATAAGTTTGTATAAAACCAAAACTTTTGATCACCTTATCAAAACGTTGATTCCAACTTCAGGATGCTTGCTTCAATCCATAGATGGACCGTTGAAGTTTGCATACCTTGTTAGCATCTTTAGGATCGACAAAACCTTTGGGTTGCATCATATACAACTCTTCATCAATGTCTCCATTGAGGAATGCTGTTTTGACATCCATCTGCCATATCTCATAATCATAATATGCAGCGATTGCTAACATAATCCTCACAGACTTTAGCTTCGCTACTGGTGAGAAAGTCTCATTGTAGTCAACTCCTTGAATTTGTCGAAACCCCTTTGCGACAAGTCGAGCTTTATAGACAGTAACATTACCATCAGCATCTGTTTTCTTCTTGAAAATCCATTTGTTCTCGACAGCCTTCCGGCCATCAGGTAAGTCCACCAAATTCCATACTTGGTTTTCGTACATGGATCCAATCTCGGATTTCATGGCTTATTGCCATTTATTGGAATCTGGGCTCATCATCGCTTCCTCATATGTCTCCGGATCATCGGTGTTGTCCACCAACATGACACCCATAACGGGATCATACCAATCTGGAGTGGTACGAGTTCTCTTTGACCTGCGAGGCTCTGTAGCAACTGCAACCGAAGTTTTATGATCATCATCATTAGCTTCCTCTCTTATTGGTGCAGGCACCACAAGAACTTCTTCCGGTGCTGCGCTACTCGCAATTTCGAGAGAAGGTTCGACAACCTCGTCGAGTTCTACTTTCCTTCCAGTCATTTCTTTCGAGAGAAATTCCTTCTCTAGAAGGTATACCCAATAGTTTCCTTCGGGTATCCTATGAAGACGCATTTTTCCGCTTTGGGTTCAAGCTTGTCCGGCTGTAACTTCTTTACATAGGCTTCGCAACCCCAAACTTTAAGGAACGACAATTTAGGTTTCTTCCCAAACCATAATTCATACGGTGTCGTTTCAACGGATTTAGATGGTGCCCTATTTAAAGTGAATGCGGCTGTTTCTAATGCATAACCCCAAAATGATAGCGGTAAATCTGTAAGTGACATCATAGAACGAACCATATCTAAGAGAGTTCGATTATGACGTTCGGACACACCATTACACTATGGTGTTCCCGGCGGTGTGAATTGTGAAAGTATTCCGCATTTCTTCAAATGCTCGCCAAACTCGTAACTTAGATATTCACCTCCACGATCAGAACGTAGAAATTTAATCTTCTTGTTACGTTGATTCTCTACCTCACTTTGAAATTCCTTAAACTTCTCGAAAGTTTCGGACTTATGTTTCATGAAATAGATATACCCATATCTACTCAAGTCATCCGTGAAGGTAAGAACATAACGATAACCACCGCGCGATGCTACACTCATTGGACCACACACATCGGTATGTATGATATCCAATAAGTCCGTAGCTCGCTCCATCATACCAGAAAATGGAGTCTTAGTCATTTTACCCATCAGACATGCTTCGCATCTTTCAAGTGATTCGAAATCAAGTGATTCAAGAAGTCCATCGGAATGGAGTTTCTTCATACGCTTCACTCCAATGTGACCAAGACGACAGTGCCACATATAGGTCGAGTTATTGCTCGATTTCAAACGTTTAGCCTCAATGTTATTAATATGTGTATTTCCACTATAGATATTCAATAAGAATAGACCATCTATCAAAGGTGCATGTGCATAAAACATATTCCTCATATAAATCGAACAACCATTATTCTCGGACTTAAACAAGTAACCGTCTCGCAATAAACAAGATCCCGATATAATGTTCATGATTAACGCAGGCACCAAATAACAATTATTTAAGTATAAAACTAATCCCGATGGTAGATGAAGGGGTAGCGTGCCGACCGCGATCACATCAACCTTTGATCCGTTTCCCACGCGCATCGTCACCTCGTTCTTCGCTAGCTTCCGTTTATTCTGCAACACCTGTTTCGAGTTACAAATATGAGCAACCGAACCAGTATCAAATACCCAGGCACTACTACGAGTACTAGTGAGATACACATCAATAACATGTATATCGGATATACCTTTCTTCTTGATGTTGCCGTTCTTCAAATCCGCCAAGTACTTTGGGCAATTCCGCTTCCAGTGACCTTCTCCCTTGCAGTAAAAGCACTCAGTATCAGGCTTAGGTCCAGCCTTGGTCTTCTTCGTCGGCGCGGTAACTTTCTTACCACCCTTCTTGAAGTGTCCCTTTTGCTTAGACTTGCCTTTCTTGAATTTGGTGGTCTTATTGACCATCAACACTTGGTGCTCTTTCTTGATCTCCACTTCTGCAGATTTCAACATGGCAAAGAGTTCTGGCAACTGCTTGTTCATGTTTTGCATATTGTAGTTCATCACAAAGTTCTTGTAACTTGGTGGTAGTGATTGGAGGACACGGTAAATCCCCAAAGCATTAGGAATCACTATACCCAAGCTTTGAAGTTTGTTTGCGTGCCCAGACATCTTAAGCACATGCTCACTGACGGAGCTGCCCTCTTCCATCTTGCAGTTAAAGAACTTTTCAGAAGCCTCATAGCTCTCAATTGCCGCGTGAGTCTCAAAGATCAATTTGAGTTCACGGACAATATCATGTGAGTCTGAATTCTCAAACCTTTTCTGAAGCTCCGATTCTAAACCATACAAGATAGCACACTGAACTGTGGAGTACTGAGTCTTCCGAGCGAGGTAAACGTTCTTTACTTCGTCGGTAGCATCAGCTGCAGGCGGGTCACCCAGCGGTGCATCCAGCACATAGGTCAAATTACCAGCTGTGAGGACAATCCTCAAATTGCGGAACCAATGCGCGAAGTTGCTTCCATTTTTTCAATTTTTCTTTCTCTAGGAACGCATTAAAATTGATGGTAGGGGCTGCCATTGATCTACAACATATTTGCAATAGTTTAGACTAAGTTTATGACAAATAGAGTTCAAATTACTAATAAAATTAATCTAGGTGAACTCCCACTCAAAACAATATCCCTCACATTGTTTTAGTGATTACACGAACCAAATCCACCACATCAACACCGATCATCACGAGAGTTGATATAGTTTCATTGGCGAACAATCGACATGTTCATCATATCTACTATATGATTCATGCTTTACCTTTCGATGATCCGTGTTCCGAGACCATGTCTGTACATGCTAGGCTCATCAAGATCAAACCTTAGCTTCCGCATGAGCAAATCTGGCTTGCTCACATTGTATACACTTGCGGAATCTAGCACATCCGATCATCACGTGGTGCTTCGAAACAACAAGCTTTAGCAACGGTGCTAACCAAGGGTGAACACTTTATGACTTGAAATTCATGTGCATGAGGGATCATCTTATAATGCTACCGTCGTTAACTAAGCAATACAAGATGCATAAAGGATTAACATCACATGCAATTCATAATATGTGATATGATATGGCCTTTCTTCTTTGTGCTTCCTATCTCCATCTTCAAGCACGAACATGATCTCCATCATCACCGACATTGCATCAAGGTCAATGACGCTTCTCCATAGTTGTCGTCCACCGGCTTCAACTATTACAACTACTTTGAATAGACACGCGGGTCTTAACATAAATTAAAGACAACCATATGGCTCCTGCCGGTTGCCAACTTACAATAAGGATCATTGCATACATCAAATATAATCACAATCATGGCCATAACACATCACAACACACCCCTGCAAAACAAAGTTAGACGCTTCTACTTTCTTTGCATATTTTACGTGGTTTGGGGCTTTCAATAAGTGTCGTTCTAACTTACGAACATGAACCACAACATCGATACTAGTATTGTTAATCACCCGTTATAAATTGGATTTTAACTATGCTAGGAGAAACAGGCACCCGCAAAGCCACTTATGCAATACAAGTTGCATGTCAAGCGTGGAGCAAGTCTCATGAACGATGTCATGTAAGGTTAGCCCGGGCCGCTTCATCCCAACATCCCGCAGGATGCAAAGTACACAAGAAGCAATCGACAATAAAAGCATCAACGCCCACAATGACCATTGTGTTCTACTCGTGCAACAGATCTACATATAGACACGGCTCTGATACCACTTTAGGGTTTCGTAGCATGGAAAACAAAAATTTTCTATCGCATACAAACAAACAAGCCAATATCTATCTACTAGATTGCAGCAACGAGTCGATGGAATAACTTACCCTCGAAGATTCCAAAGTGTTTAATGAGAGCGGATTCTCGTGGGTGATGTAGTCGTACTCTTCCTGATCTCAAGATCGCGTAGACGATCCTTCCGGCGCTGCGTTCCGGCAGCGCTCCCGCAGTCGGTCACACGTTCGGTACTCGACGAAGACCTTCCTCTCCCTTGTTCCAGCAGGCAGCGGAGGTTGTAGCACTCTCCTCGCGATTCCGGCAGCACAACGGCGTGGTACCGGAAGTAGAGGGGAGATCTTGCAGGGCTTCGCCTTAAGCCGGAGCGCGTATGGTGGACTATGAGAGAGCCCTCGACGATCTAGGGTTTAGACACGCGGAGGAGGGGGGCAAGCCGGCGGCTAGGGTTTAGCTAGGCGGCGGCGGCGGTTTGCCCTAGGGTCGGCGGCGGCTATGGAGGCGGCGGCGGCTTGGGGCTAGGGTTTAGAGGTAGGAACTTCTGTATCTAGGAGGGGAGCCCTGCCCCTCCTTTTATAGGTGGATGGGGCCGACCAAGGGGAGGGGAGTCCCTCCCCAACTCGGCTTGGTGGTGCGCCGGCGGTGGGAGGAGGAACTCCTCCCCCAAGTCGGTTTCCACCTCCCTCTCCACTTCCCAAAAATAGCCGTTTGACTTTCAAACTTGGCGTTTGACTTTTCAAACTAGGATTTGAATAAACCCTCTATTTTGTTCAGCGATGACACCGAGTACATGATGCAATCATACCAACTTGATATTACACATTCATGTACCCTTCCCTTCCGGAGTGCCGGACATTCCGGAACTTTCTAGAACATTCCCGATGAAAACACCAGAACCATTCTCCAACTCCGAAACAAGACTTTCCTTATATGAATCTTATTCTCCGGACTATTCCGGATCTCCTCGTGATATCCCGAATCCCATCCGAGACTCCGAACAACATTCGGTCTCTTTCTCATCATTCCATAACTACTCAAACAATGTCGAATCCTGAAGTGTGTCTCCCTACGGTTCGTGAATTATGCGGACATGACCGAGACACTTCTCCGAACAATAACCAATAGAGGAATCTGTAAATTCATATGGCTCCCACATATTTCTACGATTACTTTGCGATCGAATGAACCACTTACATACGATACCAATTTCCCTTTGTCTCACGATAGTTAACTTATCCGAGGTTATGATCGTCGGTATCTCTGCATACCTAGTTCAACCTCATTACCGATAAGTACTCTTTTCTCGTTCCCGTGATATGTGATCCCTTGTGAGCCAGTCACATGCTTGCAAGCTAATTGGATGACATTTCACCGAGAGGGCCCAGAGTATATCTATCCGTCATATGGATGGACAAATCCCACTCTTGATCCATGTGTCTCAACCAATACTTTCCGAACACTCAATGCCACCTTTATAGCCACCCAGTTACGGTGTGGTGTTTGATGTCATCAAAGCATCCATCCGGTTAAGGTGATATGCATGATCTCATGGTCGAAGGAATTAGGTTACTATGTATCAGAAAGCATATAGCAATTGAACTATTAAAATGACTTGATCTTTATGCTACGCTTATCTATAGGAGTATGTCCATCACATCATTCTCCTAACGATATGATCTTGTTGTTAATAACATCTCAATGTTCATGATAGGGAACCACAATCATTTATTAACCAACAAGCTAGTATTATGAAGAGGCTTCACTAGGGACTTCAATTTAAGTTTACAAATCACACAAGTATTAATGTTTCCTTGTTAATACTATTATAGCATGAATGTAAACATTTATCATAAACACAAAGATATAATAATAACTACTTTTATTATTGCCTCTAGGGCATATCTCCAACACAGGTGGCCAAGGATGATGCTACTCACTTAGCGTTAATTGGGGCAGAGTTGCCGAAAAGTTTTGCATGCTGATCCGAAGGATCGCACTCGAAGAATTCATAGGGTGCGCGACCAGCGCTCCCTATGGGAGTAGCCCCCGAGTGTCTGTTCGAGTCGTAGACTCGAGCATAGAATTTAATTCAGCTGTTGTTTGGCTTCAGGTCCGTAGGACACAAATTTTTCGGATGCTTGAATCCATCCTCCCTATGGGAGTAGCCCTCGAGTCCGTAGTGGAATCGTAGATTCGACGTAGGACTCGAAGAAATAGTTTAGCGGTGTAGTGCCTTAATCATACTTTGGGTGCGCGACCAGCGCTCCTGATAGGAGTAGCCCCCGAGTGTCTAGTCAAGTCGTAGACTCAAGTGGAGACTCATGCGAGGAGTAACCATTGACTCGGAAGTGCATCGAGTCAGTGTCTCACGCATAAGGAGCCATGAGTCAACATAGCAGAGTCGTGCAACGTTTAGCCGGAAGGACTCGATGTTGCGGATGAAGTTGACACCGTTGCTTCTTTCGGATGCGCGGCCAGCGCCGCTTTTCTCGTTGATTGATGTGGTCATCCTAGGAATGCGTCGACTTGGGTCTTGGCATTTGGTCGACTACGTTGGAGGGCCCCATACAATAGCGAGATGTAATTTCGACGTCCCTGTAGGCTGCAGAAAACATGAAAATTTGTGAAGTACTTGCATCTTGCAAGAAATATTTGCATGTTGCTTGTATAATAAGATTCCGGTGCCGATCGAGTCGACACTTTTGCACTGTATGCTAGGCCTTTTCGTTAGCCTGATTACCCTTAGTCTTAGTACCTTGCCGAGGCACTCGGAGTTCAAGGATTCGACGATCAGGCAGAATCAGCTACTCGGGCTGTCGCGTATGAGGTGCTCGAGTGCATGGAGCCGATGGCACATTAGGTTACTCGAAGAGGGCGCAGCCCCCGAGTGTTTCGAGTGCGAGTTAAAAAGGAATGAATTATAAGTAGAGAGAAACTTAGCTTTATTTGGAAGTTGCCATGGAGGAGTTGACGCGGTAGCGGGTCATGCGACGGAAGTAGTTGACATAGAGGACCGCACTCATAGGAGCGACGGGTTCCTGGGGTCGATGGCGGCAGCGTGTTCCGCATCCGAAGTTTGTCGCAATCGAAGACCACACTAGGTCATCACATTCGAAGAATGCAACGGGCTGCTAGAGCCGAAGGCCACGGCTGGTCGATGAAGCGGAGGGAGCCCCCGATCCCCCCGAGTCGTTGGAGCCAAAGATCGTAGCAGGTCCCTGGAGTCAAAGGAGCTCCCGAGTCATTGGAGCCGAAGCCGATGCAGCCGGTCGCCTCAATTGAAGATCATATCAGGTCGCCGCATCCGAAGGATGTAGCGGGTCACTGCACCCAAAGGGCGCATCGGGTCGTCGGAGTCGAAGACCGCGACGGGTCGCCAAAGTGGAGGGAGCCCCTGAGCTCCCGAGTGTACCGCATGGTCGACGAAGATGATGCAGCGAACGTTGTGATCCAGGTCGACCGAATCGCGCGGCTGACGTAGTCAACACATGGATTCGCGTGGTGTAGGTGTCCGCATACAGGCGTATAAGCACGTGCCTAAGCAAACAGTTCCAACTATCTGTGTTTTTTTTCTTTGGATTGACTTGGCCGTGTAGCTTGATAGATGGAAGAAGAACTTGCAAATTGGTTCTGATGTTTCTTTCCAAAACGATAGTTACTTTCCTTCTTTTCTTGCTTTCTGACTTTTCCAAACTGAAAGCGTGAGAAGGTGAAAGCGTGAGAAGGTGAAGCATCTTGATGGCCTTTTCCTTTTCCTTGGCGAAGTACCACATCATGTTTGATTGATCCGCATGGCTCCCAGATCCTCGGGACTTGCTCTGATTGACAGGTTGTCTTGTTTTTAACTTCTTTTTTTGTCCGCTGAATAGCTTCTACGGAGTACATGGTAACACGTCTATATGCCATACTCGTATCGCAAGACAACTCGATGCCGAGTAGGGAAAAAATCAGACACGCTGACGACAGTTGCACGCCTTAGATCCAGTCGAGATCGTTTTTCTTCTTCTTTTTCTTCATGATTGTACATGTCTGGCGGGTTGGGATCGCAGTGAAGACTGGGTGCATCTTGGCAGATTTTGTTGATGTCGAAGCTGAGCATGCCGACACTGACGAATCAACCAGATGAGATCTGTTCATTGATGCGATGAGTAAGCCGAAACAGATCTGCTCCGCAGGAGCCGACGAATCATAGATTACAGCAGATGGGACTGCCACGATCGCATAATCAGCAACCCCAGCTCCCACAGACGGCGCCAATTGACGAGGTTTGATCTCGTCAATACCCATTGTTATGGACTTGGGTTTTGGAGAAGATGGGGATGCTGGAGATCGCGGAACGGTTAGCAAACAAGCAACACGGGGACACGAGGTTTACCCAGGTTTAGGCCCCCGGAGGGAAAACCCTACTCCTGCTTGTCTGCTCTTGATTACGGCGGAACCGGTGATTACAAGGGTGCACATATGCAATCTGGCGTGGAGGTGTGTATGCGGAAGTATGAGAGAGAGAGCTCTAGATCTGTATATCTATCATGGAGGTGGATATCGTAGATCTATCTATTGGGGGGTTATGGCGTTTGTAGGTCGTGTCCTCGTCGTTGGACCCTCCTAGCCTTTATATATGGGGAGGCTAGGTCTCAGGTACCGATATGAGTAGGTTACAAGTTAGATTCGAACTCTAGTCTTGAGGTTTCCTTGTCTTGTGCGCTTGGGACTCCGTGTCCATATGGGCTTCGTTCCAGCCGAACCGTCATAGGCGTCATGGACCCGGGCAGGTCGTCGAGTGGGCCTTCCGTTGGGCTGGACCAGGTAGGCTAACATCAGGTATCCGTAGGGTATAACCATGTCATCTGGGCACCGAGGATGTTGTCAAGTTGCCCAAGTGGCACATGGACACAGGCGCGTCAAATCACATGACTGGCGCCATCACCGTCTTCTCTGAGCTCTTGACAAGAACGTCACCGGCACCGTGCGCTTCGGCGACGGGTCGGTAGTCGACATCAAGGGACGCGGCACTGTGGTCTTCATCGCTTGCGGTGGTCGTCATAGCGTGCTCTCGCGGGTCTACTACATCCCGCGCCTGCACACCTCCATCGTTTCCGTCGGGCAGCTCGACGAGGTGGGCTGCTCCACGCTCGTCAAGGGAGGCTTCATGGTGGTGTGTGACATCCAGGACCAGCTCGTCGCCAAGGTGCCAAGGGCGGCGAACCGTCTGTACACGACGGAACTTCAGATCACACGACCAGTGTGTCTGGCCACGACGGCGAGCGACGAGGCGTGGCGGTGGCACGCAAGGTACGGGCACCTGAATTTCGATGCAATGCACAAACTGAGTGGCATGGTGCGTGGCATGCCCGTGATCGAACGCGTGGACCAGATCTGCGACGGTTGCTTGATTGGCAAGCAGCGTCGAGCGTTGTTCCCGGCGGAGGCGAACTACAGCGCCACGGGGAAGCTGGACCTGGTACACGACGACCTCTGCGGTCCGATCTCACCACCAACGCATGGCAGGAAAAGGTATTTCTTTCTTCCGGTGGATGATCAGACACGCTACATGTGGCTTGTATTGCTGGACAGGAAGGATGATGCACCGGTGGCAATCAAGCGCTGGCAGGCCGGCGTCGAGGTGGAGACAAGGGTCAAGCTCCGTGTCCTTCGCATTGATAGGGGAGGCGAGTTCACCTCGACAGAATTCGGCGAGTACTACGCCGACCGTGGGGTGCGTCGCCACCTGACAGCACCCTACTCGCCATAGCAAAATGGCGTGGTCGAGCGGCGGAACCAGTCTGTGGTGGGCACGCCGCGATGCCTCCTGAAGACAAAGGGCATGCCAAACGAGTTTTGGGGGGAGACCGTGACCACTGCGGTGCACCTCCTGAACTGCGCCTCCACCAAGTCAGTGCGCGGCGCAACTCCGCACGAGGCGTGGCACGGAGCGAAGCCTGCCGTCGGACACTTCCTCACCTTTGGTTGCATTGCACATGTGAAGGTCACGTGGCCTGGACTCAAGAAGCTAGACGACCGAAGCATCCGCACGGTGTTCATCGGGTACGAGCACGGCGTGTCAAAGGCATGGCGCATGTATGATCCCGTTGGCAAGTGTGTCATCATCTCCAAGGACATGGTGTTCGACGAGCAAGCCAGCTGGAGCTGGAATGTGCCCATGGAGGAAGCCGGCTCATTCGTCATCGAGCACCCGTTGCCCGAGGTTGTGGCTCGGACACCGATGCAGAGGATGGACAAGGGCACTGAGGTGCCACCCGCGACGCCGACACCGTCCTCACCAGCATCTGCAGCCACGACGCTCTCACCAATCGCCTCCGCTACGCCAGCCGCTGAAACCCCTGAGGCGCATGTGTATAAGGGCAGAGGTGTAGGAGAGGGCTACGTGTCCCTACCAGCTGGGGCCACACCGTATGTTGAGCTCATCGTAGAAGAAGCGCCACGGCGCTACCTCACAGTGTAGAGCGTGGTGGACGAGCTGGATGCCGATACTGGTGGCGCCCTGCTCCTGGCTGCAGGTGACGAGCCGAGCACGTTCCAGGAGGCCGAGCCCCATGCATCATGGCGCGCTGCGATGATGGATGAGTTGGCATCCATTGAGGAGAACAAGACGTGGGAGCTCACCACGTTGCCCGCTGGCAAGCGCCCCATTGGACTCAAGTGGGTTTTCAAGCTGAAGAAGAACCCTGCCAGCGAGGTGATCAAGCACAAGGATAGGCTCGTGGCGAAGGGGTACGTGCAGCGTGCTGGGGTGGATTTCGACGAGGTTTTGGCTCCGGTGGCGCGTCTCGACTCCGTCCGTCTGCTCCTCGCCATCGCCGCGCACAGCAGATGGAGCATGCACCACCTCGATGTCAAGTCAGCGTTTCTCAACGGCGAGCTTGAAGAGGAGGTCTATGTCACGCAACCGCCGGGCTTTGAGCGCGCCGGCGAGGAGGAGAAGGTGCTGCACCTCTCCAAGGCACTGTATGGGCTACGTCAAGCACCTCGGGCATGGAACGCCAAACTCGATGACACACTATTGTCGCTCGGGTTCTAGCGCTTCCCATCAGAACATGCGGTGTACACACGCTGCAACGCCGACGAGTGGCTGCTGCTAGGAGTGTATGTTGACAATCTGATCGTCACAGGCACCAGCAAGGAGGGGATAGCAAGCTTCAAGAGGCATACGTAGTCCATGTTTGCTATGAGCGACTTGGGGCTGCTGTATTTCTACCTTGGCATCGAGGTCCACCAGAGCGACGCTGGCATCACTCTTGGGCAATCAGCATACGCCGCAAAGCTGGTTGAGAAGTCCGGGCTAACAGGATGCAACCCTGTGCACATCCCGATGCAGCCGCGCTTGAAGATGAGCAAGGCAAGCCTTAATCCCCCGTCGACGTCACCCTCTATCAAAGCATAGTGGGGAGCCTGCGCTACCTCGTCCACACACGACCGGACATATCGTTCGCCATTGGTTTCGTCAGCAGGTTCATGGAGGCACCAACGACAGAGCACTGGGCGGCGGTGAAGCACTTGATCGGGTACATAGCTGGGACACTGTGCCTTGGATGCATCTATGGGCACAGCTCGGCAGGACCTCGGCTGACTGGTTTCAGTGATGCTGATTTTGCTGGCGACGTCGATGATAGGAAGAGCACCACTGGTTTGGTCTTCTTGTTTGGGGGGGAGCGCAATCAGTTGGCAGAGCCAAAAGAAGAAAGTGATAGCTCTCTCGTCCTACGAGGAGGAGTACACCGCTGCCACAACAGCTGCGTGCCAAGGCATCTGGCTGCGGCGGATGATCGGTGATATTCTTGGAAGCACTGACGGAGGCACAACGCTCTTCATCGACAACCAGTCCGTGATCCAACTTTGCAAAAATCCTGTGGTTCATGATAGGAGCAAACACATCGAGACAAGGTTTCATTTTATTCGTGAATGCGTGCAAGACGCAAGATCGCCGTCGAATATGTGCACACCGGCGAGCAACTGGCGGACATCATGACCAAGGCCCTTCCACGAGCCAAGTTCCAGGAGCTGCGCGCGAAGCTGGGGATGATCAAGCTCGGCAGCTGATTAAGGGGGAGATTGTCAGTTAACAACTGCAGGTTCAGAAGTTCCCAGAAATTCAGTTTCGTCAAACAATACTGTTGTGTCAGTTTCGACAGTTAGCAGGTGTAGTTTCAGTTAGTAATAAGTTTGAGCTGCGACTCAGTTAAGTTTCTGTTCCTAGTTGATAGGATCGACGCCCTGGTCCTCCGTGGGATGGCACGGATCGAGCGATCATGGCGTCGTTGTAGGAAGCGTGGAGGTGACGTTGGGATGGCGGTGTCATGTGCCTTATCGCCCCCTTCTTCTCGGTTTTCAGTTAGCACTTGTAACGACTGAATAAATAGCAAAGTCACAAACAGAAAAGATGTTGGTTAACACAACTCCAAACACTCGTGTCTTCTCTCTGAATTTCACCATTGTTGAGTGAGTTTGAGTGTGGCCAGGGCTGTCAAAGATGAGGGCAACAAGATCAGCGAGGGGATTGTTAGACTATATCTTGTTACTACAAATTTCTGTTTAAATTGTTTTCTTTAGATTGTCATGTTAGATGTAGTGCAGCTGGAGTCCTAAGAGCATATTCACTTGTTAGAGCCCCCGGAAAAAAAAACGTCGCCGAATGGATGAAGTTTTTGTTTTGGGGCCTAAAACCTCCTAGTCACGAGTCCCGGGGCGCCGATGAACGCACTTGAATTTTAGTCAAAATTAGGCGAAATGAACAAATTTGGAAAAAATTCGTACTTATCTGGTGATATATAGCATATAGGCAAAAATGGTTATTACATATGCAATTTAGGTCAAAATATAACTAAAATAGGTAAAAATAAACTAAAACGCAGCTCACCGGCGCCGGGGGCGGCCTAGTTCATTCCGAGCCTCTGGTAGAACTGCATGTTGTAGTCGCTGTCGTCGTCGTCGCTAGGCGGCTGGCGGTTGCTTCCTTGGCCCGCGTCGTCGATTCATGCATGCCTGCTGCTCGAACCTGCTTCGTCGGAATCTATGTCGTCCAGTACGATGACGTTGCCACGACGGGGTGCCCGATGACTGGCGGCACACAGGAGGGCCCGCTCGCGCGGCCTCCTCCCGCTCGTACTCCTCATTGGACCAGGCGAAAGCATAGGCGAGCCGCATCGGCGACACATTGTTGAGGGAGGCTTCCGACACCATTTTGAGGACGTAGCTGTCCCGCTCATCCTCCAGCGTATCCACCGACTCTCTGTTCGGCTGGAAAGGCGGAGGCGTCCGGAAGGTTGGGAGGTCTGGGGCGGTGGCGAGGCGCCGGATCCGCCGATGGTAATGCCGCGTGAACCCCGAGGGGGTTGGCGGTGTGTCGGGACGATGGCTCACGCTTCAACGACATGAGCAGTGGCATGTTGTGCTGCGCCTCGCTGGAATAGCGGGAGGCCGAGTACGATGAGGAGACGCCTCCCATCCTCCTTGGCATCCAGGAGCTGCCACGTTGGCACGAGAGGGTCGTCGATGTCCTCACCGGGTATGTGAGGTGTGGCGAGTTGCTGGCTTCGATGTGCTCAAGGACGACGGTGAGCGTGCACCCAGACACGCCCCACCACTCATAGGCCGCTATCTCCCGCTCGTGGCGCTCGCGGAAGTACTCCGTCCAAGCCACGTGGTTGTGGGGGAAGTACCACGGGTTCGCGTTCCTCATCGGACAGCTTGATGTCTATGCACTTTTATTCTTGTAGACAGTTGTTGGGCCTCCAAGTGCAGAGGTTTGTAGAACAGCAGCAAGTTTCCCTTAAGTGGATCACCCAAGGTATATCGAACTCAGGGAGGAAGTGGTCAAAGGTATCCCTCTGAAGCAACCCTGCAATCAAGATACAAGAAGTCTCTTGTGTCCCCAACACACCTAATACACTTTTCAGGTGTATACGTGCACTAGTTCGGCGAAGATATAGTGAAATACAAGTGATATGGATGATTATAATTGGTAAAGATGCCAGAAAAGAGCTTCTTACGGGGAGGAAAAGACTAAAGGAAAAAAGATGGAAGCAAGCAAACATGCAACATATCTAGTTGCAAACGGTGTTTCAATGCTTAGAAACAAGGCATAGAGATCATACTTTCACTAGTGAATACTCTCTCATTTAAATATCTTCTCTTCATGATACTACTCTTAACTACTCTCCGGTTGGACACTCTAATTCATGGTAGGGCTATAATAACACTCCTCAAAGTTCGTCTTCCCCAATCTAGATAACCCCACACTGTCACCTTGAGCGCTAGATGGTTCCAACAAACACCACAATTTCATAAAGACATCCAACTTCAAATATAACTCATGATAAATATATATGTAATCTAGCTTAAGTGCCACACACGGCGTGCATGCTGTCACTTCCACACACATGGGGAAAAGCATAGATCTATTGAAGCACGATGAGTATTTATGTAGACTCTAGCCTAAGTGTCACCACAGCGTGCACACTGTCACTTTCACACACGTGGGGAGAGCCGGAGATCTATTAAAGCACTTGAGTAGCAAGGTAGATCTACTTGATTACAAAGCTCATGACCACAACAAGATCATGCATATACATATACACACACACATATATATATATATATATATATATATATATATATATATATAGAGAGAGAGAGAGAGAGAGAGAGAGAGAGAGAGAGATGAACACATATCTACCGGTAGAGCCCTTAGCATCGAGGAAGAACTACTCCCTCCTTATCATAGGAATCAGCAACGGTGATGAATATGGTGGTGGAGATCGATGGAGATGGCTCCGGGGGCACTTCCCCGTCCCGACAGAGTGCCGAAACAGAGACTTTCTGTCCCCCGAATCTCCCCTTCGGTGGCGACGGCGCTGCGAAACTTTTCGTGGCTTTCTGGTCAATTCTTTAGGGTTTCTGAGTCGGGGGCTTCTTATATGCGAAGGAGGCAAGGTCGATGGAGGGACAGGGGGCCCACACCCCCTATGGGCGTGGCCAGGGTGGGCCCCGCGCCCACCTAGGGTGTGGCCATCCTGGTGTCCTCCTCCGTCTCGTCTTCGATTTTACGTATCGTTCAGGAAAAAATATGAACTTTGGCTTTTGTCCCGTCCAATTCCGAGAATATTCATTTTTTAGCTTTCTGAAACCAAAAACAGCAGAAAACAGGAAACTGGCACTCTGGCATCTTGTCAATAGGTTAATTCCAGAAAGTGTATAAAAATATCTCAATGTGTAGACAAAGCAAAGCAAAGTAGATACTAAACATGCACGAAACATCAAAAAATATAGATACGTTTCCGATGTATCACATCCCGACGAGCACCGCCTGGATCTCTCCTATCATGGAGACACCCTAGGGAGGAGGCGGAATCGGCACGCCACCAACGTTTATCGCCCAGCTTGGCGGCGCGCGGAATTCCGGCTGCGTCGGGTAGTTGGCCTCGTACAGGAGGCGGACCTCCCACGCGTTGAGCGAGCGGTGGCTGAAGCCGTTCGCCGCAGCGGCGCCGCTAGGATGGCGCTCCACCATGGCCGCCGAGGTTTCACCGGTGCTTGAGGAGGAGGGGAGAGGGGTTAGAGATTTTTTCGCAGTGAAACTGTCGACGAGGAGAGGGGCCTATTTATCAGCAGCGGGAAGCTGGGAGGGGTGTAGCACACTTGGGGAAACTAGCGGGAGAAGCCGAGGCGCTGGCATGCGGTAATCGCGCCGCATGGATGGTGATTGGACGCGTCGGCCTGCTTGAAGGGTTTCGCAGCATAGTAAATCAAAATTTTTCTACGGATGCGAACGGGAAAGCCAAGATCTAATCTAGGAGATGCAAACAATAAGGGGGGATAGATGAGATCTTCATACCCTTGAAGATTCGCACAGCGGAACGTTCGACGGAACGTGGTTGATGTAGTCGTACTCGCTTCTCCTCCTCGCGATCCGATCCGATCCAACACCGCAAGTGGCGATGCCTCCGAGAGATGCACACGTATGGCACCTCGACGTCTCCTCCTTCCTCGGTCCAGCAAGTGGGGTGGAGAGATAGGTTGGATCTACAACACGACGGCGTGGTGCAAACGGTGGAGAGTTTCTGCGGCAGGGGTTCGCCTACGCGCAGTCGGGAGGGAGAGAGAGAGGAGGGCAGCAGGGCGGCTAGGGCTTGAGGAGGTGTGTAGGGAGGGTGCGCCCCCAGCCCTCTTTATATAGAGGGGTGGGCGGCTGCCCCTTGCCCCTCCTCCAAGCCTAGGGCCGGCGGCCAAGAGGGAGGAGTGGGGGGCAAGTTTCCCCCCTCCTTCTAGAAGCTCTCCCTAGGGTTTCCCCTAGGGTTTGGCCGGCTGGGCCTATGGGGGCTTGTGCCCCTGGCCCAATGCGGCCAGGTCACTCCCTCGTAGGCCCACGCCCCCTCCCGACAAGTGGGGCCACGTTGGTCCCACTCCGGAAGGTTCTAGAAGCTTCCGGTACAATACCGAACAATCCGAAACAATTCCGAACTCCAAAAACTGCTTTGCCTTATATGAATCTTATTCTCCGGACCATTCCGAAACCTCTTGTGATGTCCTGGATCCCATCCGAGACTCCGAACAAAAACTCATAAACCAATTATCCATTCTATCCTAGCGTCGAGACACGTTAAGTGTGTGACCCTGCGGGTTCGAGAATATGCAGACATGATCTTCTATCAATAATCAACAGCGGGGTCTGGAAACCCATATTGACTCCCACATACTCATAGATGATCATATCGGATGAACCACGATGCCAGGATTCAATTAATCCCATATATATATTCCCTTCGTCACGCGATATTTTACTTGCCCGAGATTCGATCGTCGGCATCGGCATACCTAGTTCAATCTCGTTCACAGCAAGTACTTTACTCGTTCAGTAATCCGATATCACTTTGTGATTAACTCCTTAACCACGTGCTTGCAAGCGGTGTTGATATCGATTACCGAGTGGGCCCGAAGTATATCTCTCCGACTTGGGAGGGACAAATCCCATCTCGATACATACAACCCAACAAGTACTTTCCGATCACCTGAGAGACACCTTTATGATCACCCTCTCAAAGGATGACATTTGATGACCTCAAAGCTTTCTTCCGATACCAGGGAGTTGCATTATCTCATGGTCTAAGGAATACAATATTTGACATAAGAAAAAGCTTCGCAAAGATGAACACGATGACACGATCTAATTGCTCTGCTTGATTTGGGTCTGTCCATCATACCATTGTCCCAATGATGTGATCTCATTATTAATCGATAACTCATGTCTATGGTTAGAAAACCTTAGCCATCATTAATCAATGAGCTAGTCCATAGAGGAGTACTAGGGACACGGTGTTGTTTATAAACCACACAAGTATTAAAGTTTCGCTTAATACAATTCTAGCATAGAATATAAACTTTATCATAGACAAGAATTATAATAATAACATCTTTATTATTGCCTCTAGAGCATAATTCCAACACTGCCATGTCTAGGGAAAGTCGTACCGCCGGCGCCATTGGTTTGCGTGGGCGACCGGCCTCTCTCGCCGACATCTTGGCCCCACTTGGAGGTTCGGCTCTTTCCCACCACTTTCTCTCCATCCGACGCCCTAGACGAACCCCGGGACGCTGAGTTTGGCCTGAGTTCGTCGGATGTTTTTTGGGCCGAATTGGAGGAATTTCAGCTGCTGGGGGCGTGGCTGTGGGCGTCCACATGCATGTGCTTTTGGGCCAGGCTTTTGGTCTAGTAGGGAGTGTGTGGGGCTTTTTGGCCGATCGGGGACTGTTGTGTTGGCCGATCGGGGACTGTGTTGGTGGACTGATTTGGTCAGTTTCTTTTTCACCCTGCCTGTGGTGGCCACGTCCGGTGGAACTCCAGCTAAAGAATTGCATGGCAATGTTCATTGCCTAGAAGCCGTCGCCTTTTAGCTTTCTACCTTCACCAGTTTGTTTCAACAATTTGAAATGTTTTCAACTTAAATAAGTTAAAATCTTCTCCATATCTTGGAACTTCAAGATTACATGTCAAAACCAGTACTTGGACGCCGCGTCACATGACAAATGAGACCGATGATCGGAGGTATCTTAGATTCTTTCATCACATCACAAATTTGAGTATTTCACACAAGGCTGCCAGTTCTTTCATCTATCTCCGACTTCGCATCCTCCATGGATCGCTTAATTTTTTGCTGCAGTGTGACAAGATAACTTCCTCTCGACAACACGTATTTTGTGCTTTCTTTCCCGATGTTGTGTTTTCAGTTTCCTCCTACATCTCAAAACAATACGACAGTGGTGGATGGAGAGGCAGCTAGAAAATTATTTTTCTTCTTCTTTTGCAGGGATAGCTCTAGAAATTTTGTTGCATTCTTTTTTCGTAGTTGCCTATTTATAGTTAGGTTCATTATGTTTGTGGTGGAGTTTGTCATGCATATAGCTTTGTGAGGTTGCGGGCTTGGTCATGGCATTTGTGCAGCATGTCTTTCTATTTTTTTTAGATGAAAATGGTCTTTCTATTGGTCATTTAACTAACAAAGCTTAATGCAAAAAACATGTGACTCTTCTCAACAAAGATTCAGTGATTTCTCTTAGCAGTTGGGCATCTACTCCCTCTATTTCGAATTATAAGATGTTTTAGATTTGTAAAATAAATGTATCTAGACTACTTTTAATATGTAGGTTCACTCAGATTTAGAGCGAATCTACACACTAAAAGAAGTCTAGATACATTTTTTTCACAAACCTAAAACATCTTATATTTTAAAACGGAGGAAGTACATTCGAAAACATCTATATTGCATAGAGCGGTATCCCTAACGCATGGCAAGTGATTCAGTGTCGGTAGCCAAGAGCCGGTCACGCCAGCGAGAAGCCATAATCCTAATTATTTTACTAGTTTTGCTTCAAGCACATTTTCGGTTCTGGTCCATCTTATTGTTGGAAGTACAAACCCACACCATGGTTCAGAAATAAAAACGGTAGGATGTGGTACAACACAGAATGGATCTGATCACATGATTTACATGTACGAATTAATTACCGCTTAAAAGAGCAATCTGAGAGTGCAAGACGCCATTTCCAATTCATTGCCTAAATTTTCCAATAAATGGGCTTTCTATCCTGTTCATACATCGCCTAACTTCACAACAATAGAAAAATGAACTCTGACAAATAGGTTTGTTTTTCTCTACCCTCTCATTATGGCTTATATGCGCCCCGTGAGATTGTTTGTTTGTCCCGAGATTGTTTCCAATTCCCGTCCATATACCAATCCGTGATCGCAGGCAGTTCTTCGCAGCTCGTGCTTCTCATCAATCGGCCGATACCCTAGAGTATCATCAAGAGTTTCGGCTAAGCACTGGCGGACCTTGGGCCGAATTTCTAGGGGGGGGGGGGGGGGGGGGGGGAAAATGTGAGCCGCAGGCTGATTTTAGTGGAAAAACAGGCCAAATATCTGTAAATAAAAGCTTGTTTCTTCATGGGCTGGGGGGGGGGGGGGGGCTTTTCGCCTCCAAGAAGGTCCGCCAGTGGCTATAAGGATCTATGGTGGAAAAGTTGGGCGCCGACTCGTTCAATGCGACTACGAGACGGGTCCAGAGATCGATGACATGTGCAAGCACCTGGAGTTGTGTGACGATGAGCTTGAGGATGTTGTGATTGGTGTGGAGGAATTCAAGGAGTACCAAAAGGCGGCTAGATGAATGGCAATCGGTAAGGTGCATACATTTCGATCATTTAGCTCTGAAGCTCTTCTAAAAATATGAAGGCAATATGGAACTTGTGTTGAGACCCAATATACCGCAAAGCTAGGGAGAAAAGTGTATAACAATCGTATTGACGATGGATATCTGTGGCGGGCCATTCAAGCATATGTGGAGGGGAGCCTCTATGTATGGTGAGCCAATACCAAGCAAGCATCATCACATGTGGACAGAGCTTCATCAATTAAATATCGGTTTGACATGCTGGGGGTGATGTTGGGGCGATTTCAACGAAGGGATGTGGCAGGAAGAATACTTCTCCCGCACAACGAGATAAAAAAGACTCACGGTCAATTTCTGTGAAGTAAAAAAACACCGTGATCTCCATGATCTAGGCCTTTTGGGTACTTCTTGGACTTTTGACAATAAACATAAAAGGCGACCACAATGTTAAGGTTAGACTCGACCGCGCAGTTGCTTCGCATGCATGGTCTACGGTGTTCCCAGGTCACCTACTGAAACATAGTGTCCACGAGATTAGACCATTGCCCCATTGCACTCTCGGCAGACTAATACAACCCGGAATGGATCCGATCCCTCGCAAACAAAGCACCGAAAGTTCGATGTGATCACAAAATCTGCAAGTAGGAATTAATGACCGCTCAAGGGGGGCAAATCTCAAAGTGCAAGGCGCCATTTTCCATTCATTATTGCATAATTTTTCCAACAAAAAGTCTTTCACCCTGGTTCATTACGTTGCGTAACTTTTTCACACCATATTTGTCTCATGAAACCAAGAGTGAAACAATCGTGAGGTGTCTGGAGCATTGCAAGGTCACAACCAAACCGGTGAAGTTGGAACGGAAAGAATCGATGTAACGGGACCCCAATGTGTCGACACGGCACAAGACATGAAAATCCGTCACTGGACATCACAATTTCGGGGACATGAGTAGCTAAAAACTCACTGCTCCCGCTCCTCCGACATCCACCAACAAGCGTCCCTTGACCCAGATAGGCTAACATTTACAAAGTTTCTTCTTGCCATCACAACTGAGTTCAAGAGAGATCTCCAAGTACCTGCCGCGATTGAGATTTGCCTTTGAAGAACAGTCTCTGGCATCCTTCTTTCACTAAGCAGAGAATAACAGCCTGTTGATGATTTTGAAACAGCTGTAGTGCGATCTTGAGCCTGTTCTGCTTCCACTTTGGTAGCTTCACAAAAGCCTCCTTTGTTATGCTAAACTTCTCCCTAAACTCCACTGAAGATAGACTGTTAGCTTCAGAGGAAGCTTAGATGATAGCTCATGCCTGGCTTGAACAATGTCTGTAGCAGGATTGGTGTCCTCAAACGATCATATGGATATACCGGAAGCCCTTCCTCATCTTCTGTCTGACCATCCTGATTTGGCTGCACATAGTACTCCCTCCGATCCTAAATAAGTGTCGCAGTTTTGAACTAGCTCTAGTTCAAAACCACGACACTTATTTGGGATCGGAGGGAGTACATTAGATAAGAAGAATGGAAACGGTTGGTTTTATTTATTGATAGAGTAGGGCAATCAGAGCATACAACATCATAAAAACATTCGTTTAGCGTCATACATAAGCTGAACAGATATAACTGCACACATCCTGTATGATGCTACGGTGTACAGGGAGCAGATGTAGAAAAAAAATACTCCCTCTCATCCAAATTAATCGACTCAGATTTGCCCATATACGGATGTCTAGACAAATCCGAGTCAATTAATTTGGATCGGAGGGAGTACTAAAATCAGAAAACATAATTTATATTATAAGAATCTGTGCATCATGTTGTTCAACATGGCAGATAATTAAGGTTGTAGTGACCGTATTAGTTCAAAACTTATTTAATCACACCGATGGCCATGAACATATATAAGCTAGATACACTTGAGAAGTAAAAAAAAGGATGACACATCAATGAAATCTCATATTGAAAATAAGTCGATCAAGATGGTGTGGGAACATATGATGATTCACATGAAATGATTATACCTTGAGGGCGTTCCTCATGATTTGTACCTTGATCACATCTAGCTGCCTCTCAACAAGATATTGGTCCACTAACGAGCATAGGTTCCCAATCCAAGTAAATGCTGTATCTCTATCATGTAGTATGCAACAGTAAGAAGAGTTCAGGGATAGCGCCACCATAAAAGAACTACTGTATCTACTTAAAACATGCTGTACCAATACGAGTTCAAATAAAGTGGCCATAAGGTGAGCATGATGCCTTGTCCAGCAAAGCAAGATCAAGAAGAAAGTACCGTATCAACTTGAATAGCTTGCATATTAGAAACATATAAGATATATATGTCCATAAGTCACATCGCATTCTGATGCCATGTGTCAAGGATATCATTTAATTTCTTTGCAAGAGTGTAATCATTCTGTGTTATTCGGCAAGATGATTTAGGCATATAGCAGGCAAGTCTAGATGAGGATCATCATGAAGATCACAATATAAGTATAATGCTGGCACATGATGTAACAAGAAAAGAGCATGTTTAAGCAGGAATAATCAATTATGTAACTATTCCAGTCTTTTGACATCCTACCAGAAGAATGTAAGGTTAGAACAGCTCGATGGCAAGAACCCGGAGGTCATGTAGATCTTTTTTATGGAAAATACAGTCATGTGCAATAATTGAGATAAAATCTTCATAAGAAGTGTTAGCAAAAAACTAAAGCCAGGCACAAATGGCAGGTATTTGCAATGACAACACATATGTGAATATAAATGCTAGTGTGGACCACAACATGAAAATACTTTCATTGGAAAATTTGCGTTCAAGAAATTAGGAGCCAGTTTGATGAACAATATGCTCAACATTAGGATATGCTGAATACTTTGACTAACAATTAATTGTGTCGTGTCTGCATCTCAAACCCAGCCATCGTTTCAAGTCTGTCTCCTGGCGCTGGCTCCACGACCTCATCACCCATCATGCCCACCGCAACAAGCTCCCCCAAACCTTCCTCACTTCTTACGCCGCAGCAAAAATCATAGCTCAAGAAAGAATGGCAGCTAGCGGTGTATATACTAAATGAGGTAGTCACTCCCTTCTCATCGCTTTTTCATGGTGATTTATATAGAAGAATCATCTGCTCCAATGGCCTTGTCGTCTATGCCTACACAGCTTTCCCCACTGAACAAACCAAACTATGTGTTGTGGAAGCCGACCACCAAGGAGTGGGCCGCCTTGCCGATCATGTCACGAGAGGTCACTCATGTCGCTTCATCTAGCCATTGAATCATTGACCCTGCCTCGACCTCGGGCCAATTGCACCTCTTTCCCCTCCATGAGGACGAGCTCTATGAACAATTTCTCAAAATGTATCCTTCTAAAAAACAAGACCGTGTAGCCGCCCCGAAAACAGTTGGGCCCATGACACTAGGGAACATCACTGTGGTGTGTTCCTCCATGGATGCCGCATTTAGCCACCCAAGTAGGGAGTCACTGTTCACATGGAAGGGTCGACGTGCGATGAGCATCCATTTGCTATGAGCCATGGATCCCATGTATTGATCGAACATCACCTTCATCCACGAATCTCAGGGGCACATACATTACATCAACACCAGGAGCAAGGATTATAACATGCTGACAATGTCGATGCTCGAAGGAGATGACGAATGGATCCACAAATTGATAGTACTCATGGTGCATTTTTGGATCCACATGTCGTTTCCTTCAAGCATCCACACTACCAGTGCTTTATAATCTCTCCTCGTACTATTGACGTAATGCAAACACCCCTAAGATTCATCGATGAATACAACGTTCGATGACAATGTTCTTCCGCATCAAGCCTATCATGTTCACAGGGCAGTCCTACCCTGGATGGATAAATGTAGCATGCCATGAAGGAACACTCCGTGGTGATGCACACTGGTGCGAGCCCAACCACTTATGTGTTGGCTCCAGGCCGTTGTTTTTGAGTTGCATATGTCCACTCTGAGAAGTTAGTCACAGGGAACCTCCTCTAGGAGAGCGATCCAGAATTGGACCGAGATAGAGGCGTGGTTAATGACTGGTTAATGACTTAACAGCCAGAAGCAACGGCATGATCGACCAATCTCGGTCGCCGTACCCGGGCAAATCGACCCACTCCTTGGTGGTCGGGTTGCACACCATAGTCTGGTTTGTTCATCAGAAATCTACATATATAGAAGAGACACTACAGGACGCGCGCGCTACGCCGAGGGCAAAAAGCCGTCGGCGTAGGCTAAAATGCCCTCGGCGTATGGTACGCCGACGGCTGCTCTCGGCGTAGCCTCCTCGGCAAAAGGCTCCCTCGGCGGAGCACATAGAGGCCGTCGGCGTATCAAAATAACTTGTCGACAGGTTGCAAAAACATTTAAATTTTTTTTTGAAAATAACTTATCTCCCTGTGAGTTGGTCAGAAGAATTGCAAAACTTACAAAGGGCAGGACAGAAGAAGAGAGAGAGATATACTCCACTACCTAGGGTTCGTGCACAGGTCCGATCGAGCATGTCTGGGCTTCTTCTCGTCTCATGCTTGACACCAATTACATCCCAGATCCACGACATACGCAGACATCTCCAACGGCTGCAACACATCTCAGATCAGATCAACTAGTAAATCAATCTTTTTGTAGGTAAGTTGATCTCAAAATTAAGAAATTAAATACGTATCCATGAAGGCAATGAGCTAATTTTCTTATGCAAAATAGAAACTAGGAGCGAAGCAGTAGGCAGCTTTAATTAATCTCTACTCCATTACGTAGGGTGCGGAAGAAGAGAGAGAGAGAGAGTCCATTACCTCGTACCAGGGGCGGAGCCAGGATTTTACATTGAGGGGGGCGAAGATACTGATGATCATATATAAATTTTTTTCTCATGAAGACAACAATTAGCTATTATTTTGTGTTGGAAGAACTGTTTGGATAAAAATCATAACAGTATATCAAAGTATCGACATATAACTAATATTAATATGTATCACTAAATATTAGACAATAGAAAACAAAACATTAGTTTATATTGGATCAACTTTATCTCTACGAGTATAAAGCCTGATAATTCCATTGCAGGCTACCTTCCTATTATTATTTCCCAATTATTTTGCAATAAGTTATCGTCATCACCGAGCAAACATCAAACAAAAGACGTATATTTTTTTTTT
Organism: Avena atlantica; assembly: GCA_910589765.1. Classification (NCBI taxonomy): domain Eukaryota; kingdom Viridiplantae; phylum Streptophyta; class Magnoliopsida; order Poales; family Poaceae; genus Avena; species Avena atlantica. The sequence goes on from OU342739.1 coordinate 574,565,697, forward strand.
GTAAATTAATCAATTAGACTATAGATTATAGAATCTATCGACAAAATACTAACAATTTGGTACCTTCAATCAGAGTTGATTCCTACACTCGATGGCACAACATGCTTATTGTTGGCGTTGCGGCATTATTAACAAAGGTGGAAACTGGCAAACAACATGGTTGGCTAGCATGGCGCCGCGGCCATGGCATCGCGTAGCGTATGGCTACTGAGTAGGAGCGAGCGATGGTGGCAGACATCGAGTCAGTTGATCTGAACAATTGCATATAGTGTTAGCTATTAGGTCTAGTTACACAAATGAAGAATGTTGGGACATGTTACTACAATTTACTAATAAAACGAATTCATAGGCTATATTTGGCTTTCGGTATAGAGAAGAACGATAAATCAATTAAATTAGGCTTAGTGTTAATTAAGCCTATGAGGCCATTAGTTTAGTACTAAAATCTGCACCTATCTATTAAGGGGGGCTGATGGTTAGGGGGGGGGGGGGTCTAGCCCCTGCTAGCCCCCCCCTTGGCTCCGCCCCTGGTTCGTACGCAGGTCGCCATTAGCTTTGCTTGTGCCGGATGGCGAAACCCTAGCAACGGATATATATAGAGGGAAGGATCGGAGATCCACCGACGTTGCTGGGAAGAAAAGGAAAAAAAAAACGACCAGCTTCCTGAAACCTCGTAATAATTTACCAAATCACACAAGATCATTATTTTTTTCCTATACTGATCGAATTTCGGTTTAATACTCCAGTACCATTCCTTCCTAGGAGGGCCTTTCCAGGCCAGAGTTTTTCATCCGGACTGCAAAAATTCGCATAGCCATGTTTCCAGGCGTCCACTTTTCACCGAATTTGGCCAATATTACGTCCGGGTCCCAGGCCAACCTAGGTCACTAGGAACCGCCTGGGAACACCGGATGACGTGAAATCGGCAAAAACAAACTGTGTCGGTGGCCTCGACCTGGCAGCATGTGAAAGCGAGTCCATCCTCACCCCGTCGCCTCGGCTCCTACAGACCGCCGGGCAACGACCACCCGTCTCGTCGGCCACACGTTACCATAATGGCGTGCCACCGCCGGCCCACCTTTTCGCCGTTTCCTCTTTCGCCATCCACGCCGCTACAGCCCTCCCGCCTTCGCCGTCCTTTCCTCTTTCGGCTATAAATGCCGACGCCCTCGCTGTCTCCTAGAGCACACACACTCACCTCCCATTCCCCACCGACAAACTCCATCTTCGGCGACAAGAAGAAGATCTCGACGGCAGCAATGGTGGAGCGGTACCCCGGCGACCCGGCGGTAGCCAATGGCTTTGGCCGGCGTTCTCTGCAGTCGTGGGAGGCACGGCTGCTCCATGAAGCCGGCTACTCAGCGCCGCCGGACTGTCGACCTGGAAGCAGCGCCAATGGCGTGCCGGTGCCATCAATTCTAGAGGATTCCGACCTCGTCGAGGAGATCTAGACAACCATCTCCTCCATGGAGGATCCGGAGCTCGTCGAGGAACCCGACAACCTAGTGTACTGGGAGAACTTCTTCGCCGAGCGCCGAAACCAGCAACTCGCCGCCCACGACGGGGCATACCAGTTGTTGAAGCGGCACAATGCCGCGGGATGGCATCAGTGGAGAGCGCACCAGGCCAGACGCTGGCGGGCGTCCTTGAGTACATAACGGCCGGTGACCGTCCTAAGTTGGGCTACCCTCCGCGTGAAGGGTTCGCAGCATAGTAAATAAAAAATTTCTACGGATGCGAACGGGGAAAGCCAAGATCTAATCTAGGAGATGCAAATAACGAGGGGGGATAGATGAGATCTTCATACCCTTGAAGATTCGCACAACGGAACGTTCGACGGAACGTGGTTGATGTAGTCGTACTCGCTTCTCCTCCTCGCGATCCGATTTGATCCAACACCGCAAGTGGCGATGCCTCCGAGAGATGCACACGTACGGAACCTCGACGTCTCCTCCTTCCTCGGTCCAGCAAGTGGGGTGGAGATATAGGTTGGATCTACAACACGACGGCGTGGTGCAAACAGTGGAGAGTTTCTGCGGCAGGGCTTCGCCTACGCGCAATCTGGAGGGAGAGAGAGAGGAAGGCAGCATGGCGGCTAGGGCTTGAGGAGGTGTGGGGGGAGGGTGCGCCCCCAGCCCTCTTTATATAGAGGGGTGGGAGGCTTCCCCTTGCCCCTCCTCCAAGCCTAGGGCCGACGGCCAAGAGGGAGGAGTGGGGGGCAAGTTTCCCCCTCCTTCTAGAAGCTCTCCCTAGGGTTTCCCCTAGGGCTTGGCTGGCTGGGCCTATGGGGCCTTGTTCCCCTGGCCCAATGCGGCCAGGGCACTCCCTCGTAGGACCATGCCCCTCCCAACAAGTGGAGCCACGTTGGTCCCACTCCGGAAGGTTCTAGAAGCTTCCGGTACAATACCGAACAATCCGAAACAATTCCGAACTCCAAAAACTGCTTTGCCTTATATGAATCTTATTCTCCGGACCATTCCGGAACCTCTCGTGATGTCCTGGATCCCATCCGAGACTCAGAATAAAAACTCATAAACCAATTATCCATTCTATCCTAGCGTCGAGACACGTTAAGTGTGTGACCCTGCGGGTTCGAGAATATGCAGACATGATCTTCTATCAATAATCAACAGCGGGGTCTGGAAACCCATATTGACTCCCACATACTCATCGATGATCATATCAGATGAACCACGATGCCAGGATTCAATTAATACCATATACATATTCCCTTCGTCACGCGATATTTTACTTGCCCGAGATTCGATCGTCGGCATCGGCATACCTAGTTCAATCTCATTCACAGCAAGTACTTTACTCGTTCCGTAATCCGATATCACTTTGTGATTAACTCCTTAACCACGTGCTTGCAAGCGGTGTTGATATCGATTACCGAGTGGGCCCGAAGTATATCTCTCCGACTTGGGAGGGACAAATCCCATCTCGATACATACAACCCAACAAGTACTTTTCGATCACCCGAGAGACACCTTTATGATCACCCTCTCATAGGATGATGTTTGATGACCTCAAAGCTTTCTTCCGATACCAGTGAGTTGCATTATCTCATGGTCTAAGGAATACAATATTTGACATAAGAAAAAGCTTCGCAAAGATGAACACGATGACACGATCTAATTGCTCTGCTTGATTTGGGTCTGTCCATCATACCATTCTCCCAATGATGTGATCTCATTATTAATCGACAACTCATGTCTATGGTTAGGAAACCTTAACCATCATTAATCAATGAGCTAGTCCATAGAGGCGTACTAGGTACACGGTGTTGTTCATAAACCACACAAGTATTAAAGTTTCCGCTTAATACAATTCTAGCATGGAATATAAACTTTATCATGAACAAGAATTATAATAATAACATCTTTATTATTGCCTCTAGGGCATAATTCCAACACCGCGGTCACCACCGTCGGCTGACCGACGCCGTGTGGTGGCCAACTGTCTGCCGATGAGGATGGGCGGCCTCTCCTCATCGTCCTTGGCATCGACGTCGCGCTCCTCTGGCTCGGCGCCGGCAGTCGCCGCGCGCCATGCCTCCACTTTAGCCGGTGAAGCAGGGCGTGGTGTCGCCTGTGCGCTTGTCGCCGAGGACACGTTCGCGCGGTCTCATCATCAACGAAGGCCGCACGCCCTCGCCGCTAATCAGACACCTTCGGCTGGCCAGGCCGAGGTTGCCCACACCGAAGCTTGAGCCGGCGGACTGGGCCGTCCCTGTCGACGAGGATGAGTTCGTCTTGAATATGGCCATGGAGGCCTGGTCTAGGGCGGACTGGGAGCGGGAGGAGGCCGAACACATGCATGGTGACAAGCACAAGGGCGACAACAGAGGCCATGACGGCTTCAAGCGACCGCCACGGCAACAAAATTTTTTGTGGGAAGAAGCTCACCGCAGTCAAACTCCTAGACGATCCATGCATCATCCATGACAAGGATGGCCACCCTGCCGCCCACATGACCAAAAACTGATTCAGCTTCTAGGAGATTGAGAAGGCCAAGAGGAAGCTGGCCGGCAAGGTCGCTGCACTCATCAACGACATGGACAAGGAGAACGACGCTGGCTAGGCAAGGAGATGGGATCACTCCACGCATTCACCGGCATTGCCAACAAACGGGAAAAGAAGCTCCTCTAGAGACACTAGCTTGGATAACGGTGGGCCCCACCTCCCATCGGGTGCGGATCTCTCGCGCACTTGTACGCCTCTCAACTACTATGCATGTACGCACGGTCGACGATGTTGGGGGTCTATGGCATAAGCGTGGTCCACCGTGTAGAGACACGTGCCGTGTGAGAAGGGGGGAGACTGTTGCCCGGGATTGCTGTGGGACCGTCTCCCGGGAGAGGGTTACTTCGCTATGATGGTGCCACGTGTCCTCCGTGGCCTTCTTCTCATGGCCATAAATAATCGGGAAGACGTGGATAGCCAAATTCACCGAGACTTTCTACAATCTTATTACTCCAACTAGGCCCAATTTTCTTCCACATATGTTGGTTATTACACAAATCAGTCAAATATCACCGATCTATGATACACCTGTTTTTGTATAGATATCCACCAAATATGAATAGTATCCTATGAACATGTACTTGACTAGGTAGATAAATTAGGATCATCAATGGTATCATCCATCTAAGATTTCTAGCCTGTGAGTTTGTATTACATTGACATGGGTTAGATATTCATGTATAGAGAGCAATGTTCTCCTTTTTATTCATTTTCTGCAAAAAAGGAATATCTTATAGAACCACATTTTTCCTGGTGTTCATATCTAGTTATTATCAAGAAAATATCTTATTGCTTTTGCATCACACATTAGGCGGTTGTTGCAACAATTCAACACTCTTTCTTGCAGACACATTTTCGCAAAATGGATCCAGGAAAAATTGAGATACACGTCCCATCAGTAAATCCCTCCTTGTGGCATGCCACAACACATGTATCATCAAAGCAATAAAGACTAGTATAGATCTTGCTGTCCTCCTTGCAAGTCCCGGCTTCATAGCCTACAAAAAACGAATACAATATGGCATATGTAAAAAAACATATCCTATAGTGTTCTATAAATAAACAATATAAGATATGTGGGACGGAGTATGAATTTCATATATGACTAGCAAATGTATAGATGATGCATTGGAAAGTGCCTTGTTCTTTAATTGATATTTTCAAACAAAACTTACCGGAAGCCAAGAGTAGTAGCATGAGAAATAGAAAGCATAGCAAGCTTGGAACCTTGACGACTCCCATGTCTCAACTCTCAAGGAATATGTGGAATGTAAGTGAGCATAAAATTGATGCACATCCAAATAGCCTATGCCATCTCTTATAGCCGTGATGAGACCTAATGGAATATTAATAGAAATTAATGGAAACTAGTGGAAATGGATAGAAATTAATGAACATTAATGGCAAATATATTGTTTGATCCTATTTCGATGATATGATTGTGTGATCCTACATATTAAAGACATGATTACAAGATTTTATCTAGAATATATGATTAGGTGATCCTATCTAGAAGATCCACTACAAGAAATAGGTTAACACCTGACGTTTCAAAACACCACGGATGAGACGTAGAATGTTATGGATGGCCATCCATGAAAATTTCATGTCACATCCCAAAATTCTCCTAATTTTGGAATGTGAAATAAATAAATAAGATTGATTGATTGTTTGACTTTGTTGAAAATTCTCAAATAGAAGAAACTTTTTGAATAGAAAATCCTCTCAACCTTGAATTCAAAATTTTATATTCTTTTATTATGACCTAAGTAGCCATATAGGCAAAAAGGCATGGATTGATTATGGATCGTAGAATTGGTGTGCAAGATTTCAAAATGAAAATCATGAAGCATTCATAATCATTTCATTACATCCATGCAAAGTTCCCACAAACTGAATCCAAATCATGGTATCTAAATCCTATAGTTGATTTGCCCAAATGTTCCTAAAGGAAATTAAATTGACTTTATAAAACCCATTATTGCTAAGGCATAAATTATTGATAATTATAGCCTAAATAGATCCAATTAATATTACAAATTTTTAGAAACAAAATTGAGCTCATTTGGAGCTAGTATGAAAAAGTTATGGAATAAATACAAACAAATAAAGATATAAATAAAATAGAATATACAAGAATTTATAAATCCACTACTTCCAAACTAGTAAAAAGATTACAAATTTGATCCTATAATGATCTATTCGATTTTAGAAAATTTTAGAAACAAGAATCATATCATTTAAAGTTCGTATGCAAAAGATACGAGGAAAACAAGTAAATAGAAAAAGAAAAAGATTTTTTTTCTAACGGGCCGGCCCACCCGGACCGACCAAGCCAGCCACCTATAAGGATCGATCAAGTTGCTTTAAAATATGTGCAAATCAGTTTTTAACAAACCTATCTCTACTCAAACACTCATAACTTTTTATCTACAACTCCGAATTGACTTTCGTTTGTTTCTACTTGTTCCCTACTCCAAGGCCTATCTCTACACCGTCCCAAACCTCCATATAAACTCGTGGAGCCACAGCTGTACGGGTTTCCCTTCTCAAAATCCTGAATCTACACATGTCCGAATCTTATTTCGCTTTTTAAACCATCTAGACTTCGTTGTTTGCCTTCGGGCAAAAAACGAAAGTTGTAGAACTCGTCGAAATCTTTCAATCCCGACAAACCTCACATCTTTTCATCCACCACAGCCGGAGAATTCTGGATCACAATATTTCAGATCTGACGGTGTAAATCCAAGATGTACTCGCACTCGTTTCTTTAAATCCAAATTCCTTTGGTGAGAAGATAGGAATAATGATTCCCCACAACTTTCATGTTGTAAGTTTTTCAATTTGCCCTACAGATTTGTCTCTCTAATACAGATCTGTTTCTTGTCTATTCTGAGCCAAAATCGGGTCAATCCCTTCTTCTAGCCACCGAATCCTATCCAGACGGTCGAGATCCAATCAAACCGGTGCGTGCCATGTCGTCATCCCGGTCAGCATACTCATCAACGCCACGTCAACGTCAGGTCAACATCTAGTTCTAGTCAGCATGCAAAGTCAACCTGTCCAGTCAGCGGAATATTCTCTAGAATATTCCGTTCGAATTTAAAATTGCACATTACAGATCTAACTTGTAAAATTAATTAGAAATTCATACCACGTCTAAAAATTGCGTATAATATATCAAATTGAAGATAATTTTACGTAGAATCATCTTATCAGAATATATCCAACTTTTACTGTACGTGGTTACTGCAGTAATTTAATTAGTTTTAATGGTCTTTTAGGTTAATAAATTCATAGAAAATTATCTGTAACTCCGAAAAATATGAACAATATATCAAATTGAAGCTACTGTAATGTACATTAATAATATCTGGTTGGATACATCATTTGCGGATCATTTACCCCGTAGTGATTTAATTAGTTTTAATGGCTTTAGAAATAATTAAATTCATAGTAAATTATTTGCATATCACAAAAATATAAATGATATACCGATGGAAAGCTGGTTCCATGTAGATCATCAATATGCAAATGGTTCAGGCAAATACTGTAAGGTTTTGCAGTAATTAAATAAATGGTTTAATGGATTATTTAGAGTAATAAATTCATAAGAAAATAAATACTATTCAGAAAATTACAAATAATATGTCCCTGAAATCACAATTCCATGGAAATTACAGATATAATTTTAGTCTGATTTTTAGACAACAGAAACTATATGAATCATTTAAAACCCATTAAACACTATTTAACTCATACAAAAAGATCTATAACTCCGATTAGGTTGAATCCAAGTGCTAAGGTTTTGTATTGACAATATATATACAGATAAATTGCATGACAAATTATTTGGTACTGTTAAAACAGAAATTCATACAGAAATATTTAAACCCATTGAAATAGTGTTTTAATCATAAGAAAATATCTATAACTCCTTTTTAGGTGAATCAAATTGCTACTGTCTCTAAATTGCATTACCTATCCAATAGCATCTAGTTCACAATTTAATATGACATAAACATCTTTAGTTCGATTAAAGTGGTATACACCATAGTAAATCGATACAACTTTAGTAATAAAAGCTTTAGTGCATTGAATGGCTTTCCACATGCATCATGTAATCTAACTATGTTCAGAACACTAAATGCAACCATTGTGACTCATTAAATCGTCATGCATGCATCTATTCATCATTGTTTTCTTGTAATGTTGCATTGTTTTATGTTTGCAATGTTTTGAATGGTGTTTGTTGTGTTTGCTTCACACGTTAGATTGCGAGGAGAGCCTACTGTGATTGCAACTACTATGATTGAAAGTATTGTGGTTATTACGAAAGAGGCCAATATAATTGTAAGGATTATCTAATCGACTATATCTACAACAAAGGCAAGTGGTGCTATCTTGGTCATAAATGTCCTACCGTTTTCCTATGCATCGTAGATGTTTTTGTAGAATTGCATATGTAGGAATTGATGTGTATATGCTATGCTATATCCCATATTATTCCCTAGTATTCTTTGTTTATGAGACATCGTATTGGTAGATTGCTTAGCTATGCTATTTAGACGAGGAAGGGAATCACATCATGAAAAGTTATTTGTTTTGAAAGGCTTATGTTTTGCTAAATGACAAACCAATATGTTTTAATGAACCACCTGGGCGGAATGGCATTGATAGGGTCATCGAGTGTGGATTTATGGTGGGGAATGCCGCCCAGGACACTGAGAAAGGATTGACTTCTTTGTTTGATAGCTTTCATGTGCAACCATGTGCCAATAATGAAATGGGCGGTTGGTTGGATTCAGTAGGTTGTGGTAACTCGATCCCACATATCCAGAGATGTAGAATAGTGTAGGTTGGACCGGTGCGTGTCGGGTTTGGGTAGCTACTTCCCGAACGGTTCCTTCTTGGACTTCTCCCTATCATCACCCAATATGAGAGTGGTGGTACGAGCTGGGCTGGCCAAGTCACATGGGTAAAGTGTACTAACCCCTGCAGGGTGTATAAATTAAGTGCTTAGCCGTGTCCCCGGTTATGGACAATTTGAGCGACCTGATACTGATGCTATGATATTTCTCACTCATCCTTATTTCTTAATTACTTAAAACTTGTTGGGTTAACATAATTGGGTAGGAGCACATGGGAGTGAACCAGAGTGTCCTATTTATCATGTTGGAAAACTATTTTGTTACAAATATTAGGATAAAACTGTTGCTTTATGCAAATGAGCCTGAACTCCACTTGGCCAAATAAGCATGTAGTTGATAGATCTGTTATTAACCACTTTAGCCTACTTGCCATACATTCAATGTATTGACCATTCGTGGCTGCAACGTTTCGTGTTGCAGGTTGTATCGTATCTGAGTGATCGTTCATAGGTCGCGAGACTCCACTCAACAATTGTTCGCCTGTGGCACATTTGGAGGATGGAGATCTACCTTGTATTCGTTTTCCGCTGTGTACTTTAATAAATAATGTAAATTCTGGATCATATTCGTTGTATTTATGATGCACAGTTATATTTGGTATCATTTTGTACTATGTGTGCCAGTGAACCGATCCAGGGATTGGCACTATACACATGAACTCATCCTTATCAGGCGAGGGTGTTACATTTCAGTGAGAAAGAAAAATGTCAGTTAGTTATCTCACTGTAGGATCCATGATGTTGGCTGCCTAAAACTATCATAAACATCCTTGATGTTCTATAATTTTCGTCACATCTAGCTAAACTAGCCCATCCTAGGCCCAATCATCCGTGACATTTTTTTCATGAACAGTGCCACCATCAGGACTAACCTCAATCCCGCATAGCAAAACATGTTCTTCGAGTTCGTCCGTGAGAACCGGCAGATCATTGCATGGAAACCCCTCCGACATGCTTGGAGTATCATGGGAACTCGCCGAGAATCACCTCAACCTGAACAAAGACGTGAAGCCGGCAAAACATCTGCTTCGCCACTGCAACGACAAGCGACAAACCACATTCGGTGAAAAGATTGCCCGACTCCTAGCTGTCGGGTTCATAATCGAGGTAGTCCACCCAGAGTGGTTGGCGAACCCGGTCCTGGTGCTGAAGAATAACAACACTTGGTGCATCTATATCGACTACATGAGCCTCAACAGGTCATTCCCTAAAGAACCATTCGCGCTACTCCGAACCGACCAGGTGATCGACTCCATGTCAGGCTCCGAGCTGCTATGTTTTATCGACGCCTACTCGGGATATAAAACAATCAAGATGAACCTCGAGGACCAGGAGATGACCTCCTTCATCACACCATTCGACGAATTATGCTATACGACTATGCCCTTTAGTTTGAAAAACGCAGGGGAACGTACCATCGATGCATGAAATAAAAAGCCTGCACGAGCAAATTGGCCATAACATCCACACATACGTGGACGATGTCGTAGTCAAGTCCAATAAAAAAGGTGACCTGATCGCCAAATTGACAAAGACATTCGCCAACCTCTAGAGGTACAACATGAAGCTCAACCCGACGAAGTGCGTATTCAGCGTATTAGCAGGTAAACTCCTCGACTTCGTGGTCTTGCATCGCGGCGAACCCAAAGAAGATCACCACAATCATCTCTCTAGGAAAACCCACCTGCCTCCGGGACATGTAGATACTCGCCTGATGTGTCGCTGCCCCTAGTCTCTTCATCTCACTGACTCGTTGAGAATGCCATGCCTCTCTACTGACTCTTGAAGAAATCAAACTCCATCTAGACAAGGAAGCCGACACTGCCCTCGGTGTTCTGAAGCAAGCCCTCCAGGAAGCACCAATTTTGGCTGCGCCAAAGGATAAGGAGCCCTTGCTGTTAGGTTTCACATAAGGAATTAAAAAATTCCAGATACTACGAACACACCAACTGTAAGAACACGAGATCGTGATCTAATAGACACTACAAGAAATGTTTCCATCCGCAACGAGTTGGCCCGTCGGTCGTCATAGAAGGCACGTCTTCCGCGATGAATTTTCCGATGAAAAACTTTTTTTTAGGTTTCACGCCCCTTTACTATGATGAAACCGCTGAAAACATGGACGAAGGTCGACGAGTGCATGCCATAAGCAAGATTTTCCTTGCGCGATGTTCACTCGCCGAAGAATTTTTCGGCGTGTGGGTCCCAAACATCAATGACTCTAGCAGACCATACTTTTCGGTCGCACCTCCCTGATTTGAACTCGATAACGTTGTTCGACGTGTCTTCCATTTAGCTAGGCTGCTGGGTCCAGCATGTTAGTATCTCATTAGAAGAATCATGTGTATGATGTAATTGTTTCTTCCCTATTCTGAACTTGATAGTGTTGCTCGATGCATTTGTCGTTTAATCAGGCTGCTGGGTCCCACATGTCATCCTCACAATAGAATAAATGTGTGCATGATGGAATTTTTTCCTTGGCCCGTGCCTCCCTGATTTGAACTCGATAACATTGCTCGAACTATCTGCCATTTAGTCATGCTGCTGGGTCCCACATGCCAGTCTCTCATTAGAAGAATCGTGTGTATGATAATTTTTTTCCTTCGCTCATGCTACCTGTTCCAAACTAGATAGCGCTGCTCGATGCATCTATCATTTAATCACGCAGCTGGGCCCCACATGTCACCCTATCATTAGAAAAAACGTGTGTATGATGTTTTTTTCTTCTATAGCGCTATCCTATTCTGAACTACATAGCATTGCTCGTTGCAACAACTGTTTATTCAGGATGGTAGGTCCCTTATGTCAGCCTCATATTAGAATAATCGCATGTATGATGTAATTATTTCTTCTCTAGCGTTATCCTGTTTTGAACTACATAGCATTTATCGACGAATCTATTGTTTGGTCACACGGCTTGGTCCCATTTGTCAACCTCTCATTAGAAGAAATATGTACATGCTAGAATTTTTCTTCGCTCACGCCTCCCTGTTTTAAATTTTGCAATATTGCTCGATGCATTAGTCATTTATATAGGATGGTGGGTCCCCCATGTCAGCCTATCATTAGAAGAAACATGTTCATTTGTAAAATTTACAACAAAATGGCCGTGGGTCCCCCATGTCAGCCTCTCGTTTTTGGTGGGTCCTCCAACCTATCGATGGCTGGTGGTTCCAGTGAAATTTACAACGATCGTAAGAACTGATACATGTTTGAGGGCATGACCAAAAACTCGTCATTTTCGTGTTTTATGACCATTTTGATGAGTTATTGCCCATGGTTTTGGGGTTTCATGATGATTTATTTGTTTGAGTGTGATGACCAAAAACTCATATTTTTTGCGCTCTATGGCCGTTTTTATGAGCTGCTGCCCACAATTTTGGGGTTCCAAGGGGATTTACATGTTTTAGAGTTATGACCAAAATCTTTTTGTGTTTTATGGCCATTTTCAAGAGTTATTGCCCTTAGTTTTAGGGTTCCAAGGCGATTTACATGTTTTAGAGGTACGACCAAAAAATCATCTTTTTTCCGCTTTATGGCATTTTTCATGAGCTATTGCCCACAGTTTTGGAGTTCTAGAGCGATTTACATGTTTGAGAGATATGAGCAAAAACTCTTCGTTTTTGTGTCTTATGGACATTTTCAAGAGTTATTGCCCATGGTTTTGGGGTTTTAGGATGATTTAAATGTTTGAGAGTGATGACCAAAAACTCATCTTTTTAGCAGTTTATGGCTGTTTTCATGTGCTATCGTCCACAATTTTGGGGTTCCAGGGAGATTTACATGTTTTAGAGTTATTATGACAAAAAAACTTGTCTTTTTTGGGTTTTATGGCTGTTTTCATGAGCTTTTGGCCACAGTTTTAGGGTTAAGGGCGATTTACATGTTTCAGAGGTATGATAAAATATTGTCATTTTTGTGTTTTATGGTCGTTTTCATGAGCTTTTGCCTACCGTTTTGGGGGTTCCATGGCAATTTACATGTTTCAAAGTTATGACCAAAACCTTGTCTTTTTAGCGTTTTATGACCATTTTCATGAGTTATTACCCATAGTTTTGGGGTTTCTTGGCGATTTATATGTTTGAGAGGTACGAGCAAAAACTCTTCGTTTTTTGCGTTTTATGTCGTTTTCATGAGTTATTGCCCATGGTTTTGGGGTTCTAGGGTGATTTAAATGATTCAGAGGTATGACCAAAAACTCATTTTTGAGATTTATGGCCGTTTTCATGAGCTTGCCCACAGTTTTGGGGTCCCAGGATGATTTACATGTTTCCGAGTGATGACCAAAAACTCATATTTCTATGTTTTATGGCCATTTTCATGAGTTATTGCCCACAGCTTTGGAGTTCCAGTTCGATTTATATGTTTGAGAGGTATGAGCAAAACTCTTCATTTTTGCGTTTTATGGTCATTTTCATGTGTTATTGCCCACGGTTTTGGGTTTTCAGGATGATTTACATGTTTGAGAGTGATGACCAAAAACTCCTCCTTTTTGCGCTTTATGGCCGTTTTCTTGAGCTATTGCCCATAGTTTTTGGGTTCTAGGGGGACTTACATGTTTCTGAGTGATGACCAAAAACTCATCTTTTTTGCATTTTATGGCCGTTTTCATGAGATTTTGGCCATAGTTTTAGGGTTCAAGGGTGATTTACATGTATGAGAGGTATGAGAAAAATCTCTTTGTTTTTGCATCTTATGGCCGTTTTCATGTGTTATTCCCACGGTTTTGGGGTTCCAGGATGATTTACATGTTTGAGAGTGATGACCAAAAGCTCATCTTTTTTGCGATTTATGGCTGTTTTCATGAGCTATTGCCCATAGTTTTGGGGTTCCAGGGAAATTTACATGTTTTAGAGTTATGACCAAAACCTCGTCTTATTCAGTTTTATGGCCATTTTCATAAGTTATTGCCCACGGTTTTGGGATTCCAGGATGATTTACATGTTTGAGAGCGATGACCAAAAACTCCTTTTTTGCGCTTTATGGCCGTTTTCATGAGCTGTTGCCCACAATTTTGGGGTTCTAGGGCGATTTACATGTTTGAGAGGTATGAGCAAAAAGACTTCGTTTTTGCGTCTTATGGACGGTTTCATTAGTTATTGCCCACGATTTTGGGGTTCCAGGATGATTTACTTGTTTGAGAGTGATGACCAAAAACTCATCTTTTTTGCGCTTTATGGCCATTTTCATGAGCTATTGCCCTCAGTTTTGGGGGTTTTATGGCCGTTTTCATGAGCTTTTGGCCCTAGATTTAGGGTTCGAGGGAGATTTACATGTTTAAGAGGTATGATAAAAAATCGTCATTTTTGTGTTTTATGGCCGTTTTCATGAGGTTTTGCCCATAATTTTGGGGTTCTAGGGCAATTTACATGTTTGGGAGGTATGACCCAAAACTCGTATTTTTTGTGTTTTCTAGCCATTTTCACGAGTTATTGCCCATCGTTTAATGGTTCCAGGCGATGTACATGTTTGACAGATATGAGCAAAAACTATTTTTTTTGCGTTTTATGGAATTTTCATTAGTTATTGCCCACGGTTTTGGTGTTCCTCGGTGATTTATATGTTTCAGAGTTATGAGCAAAAACTCATTTTTTTCTATGGTTTATGGCCGTTTTCCTGAGCTATTCACCACAGTTTTGGGGTTCCAAGGTGATTTACATGTTTCCAAGTGATGACCCAAAACTTGTGTTTTTTTTGCGTTTTATGGCTATTTTTACGAGTTATTGCCCATAGTTTTGGAATTCCAGTGTGATTTACATGTTTAAGAGGTATGATAAAAAATCATCATTTTTGCGTCTTATGGTCGTTTTCACGTGTTATTGCCCACGATTTTAGGTTTCCTTGATGATTTACATGTTTCAGAGTGATGACCAAAAACTTATATTTTTTCGTTTTATGGCCATTTTCATGAGGTTTTGCCCACAATTTTGGGGTTACATGGAAATTTACATGTTCGAGAGGTATGACCAAAAACTCATATTTTTTGTGTTTTACGGCCATTTTAACGAGTTATTGCCCATAGTTTTGGGGTTCCAGGCGATTTACATGTTTGAGAGGTATGAGCAAAAACTCTTCGTTTTTTTGCGTTTTATGGCGTTTTCATGAGTTATTGCCCACGGTTTTGGTATTCCAGGGCGATTTACATGTTTTAGAGGTATGAGCAAAAACTCAATTTTTCTACGCTTTTTGTCCATTTTCATGAGCTATTCCCCACAGTTTTGGGGTTCCCGGGTGATTTATATATTTCCGAGTGATGACCAAAAACTCGTCTTTTTTTTGTGTTCTATGGCCATTTTCATGAGTTATTTCCCATAGATTTGGAGTTCCAAGGAGATTTACATGTTTGAGAGGTATGAGCAAAAACTCCTCTTTTTTGCCCTTTATGGCCGTTTTCATGAGGCCCACACTTTCGGGGTTCCAGGTGATTTACATGTTTCCGAGTGATGACAAAAAACTCGTATTTTTTTTGTGTTTTATGGCTATTTTCACGAGTTATTGCCCACAGTTTTGGGGTTTCAGGGTGATTTACATGTTTCCGAGTGATGACCAAATACTTGTCTTTTTTTTTGCGTTTTATGGCCATTTTCATGAGTTATTGCCCACTGTTTTGAAGTTCAGGGCGTTTTACATGTTTGAGAGGTATGAGCAAAAACTTTTCGTTTTTGCGTCTTATGGCCGTTTTCATGCGTTATTGCCAACGATTTTGGGGTTCTCGGGGATTGACATGTTTTAGAGTTTTGACCAAAAACTCATCTTTTTTGCGTTTTATGGCCATTTTCATGAGTTATTGCCCATAGTTTTGCGATTCCAGGGCGATTTACATGTTTGAGAGGTATGAGCAAAAACTCTTCGTTTTTGTGTTTATGGCCATTTTCATGAGTTATTGCCCACAGTTTTGGGGTTCTAGGGCAATTTACATATTTGAGAGGTCTGACCTAAAACTCGTCTTTTTTGTGTTTTATGGATATTTTCATGAGTTATTTCCCATAGTTTTGGGGTTCCAGGCGATTTACATGTTTGAGAGATATGAGCAAAAACTCTTCGTTTTTTGCATTTTATGGCGTTTTCATGAGTTATTGCCCACTGTTTTGGGGTACCAGGGCGATTTAAATGTTTCAGAGGTATGATCAAAAACTCATGTTTTCTACGCTTTATGGCCGTTTTCATGAGCTATTGCCCATGGTTTTGGGATCTTAGGGTGATTTACATGTTTCAGAGTTATGAGGAAAAACTCGTCTTCTTTGCATTTTATGGCCATTTTCATGAGTTATTGCCCACACTTTTGGAGTTCCAGGGTGATTTACATGTTTTGGAGGTATGAGCAAAAACTCTTCGTTTTTGCGTCTTATGGTCATTTTCAGGTGTAATTGCCCACGATTTTAGGTTTCCAGGATGATTTACATGTTTGAGAGTGATGACCAAAAACTCATCTTTTCTGCGCTTTATGTCCGTTTTCATGAACTACTGCCCACACTTTTGGGGTTCCAGGGGGATTTACATGTTTTAGTTTGGTGACCAAAAAGTCGTCTGTTTTTCGGTTTTATGGCCGTTTTCATGAGCTTTTGGCCATAGTTTTGGGTTCAAGTGCGATTTACATGTTTCAGAGGTATGATAAAAAATCATCATTTATGCGTTTTATGGCCGTTTTCATAAGCTATTGCCCACCATTTTAGGGAACAGGGGGATTTAAATGTTTGAGAGGTATGACCAAAAACTCGTCTTTTTTGCGTTTTATGGCCATTTTAATGAGTTATTGCCCCTATTTTTGGGTTCCAGGCCGCTTTACATGTTTGAGAGGTATGAGCAAAAACTCATCGTTTTTGTGTTTTATGGTCGTTTTCATGAGTTATTGCCCACGGTTTTGGGGTTCCAGGGCGATTTAAATGTTTCAGAGGTATGACCAAAAACTCGTCTTTTTGTGTTTTATGGCCATTTTCACGAGTTATTGCCCATAGTATTGGGGTTCCACGCGATTTACATGTTTGAGAAGTATGAGCAAAAACTCTTTGTTTTTTGCGTTTTATGGCGTTTTCATGAGTTATTGCCCACAGTTTTGGGGTTCCAGGGCGATTTAAATGTTTCAGAGGTATGAGCAAAAACTCATTTTTTTCTACGCTTTATGGCCGTTTTCATGAGCTATTGCCCACGGTTTTGGGGTTTTAGGGTGATTTACATGTGTCCGAGTGATGACCAAAAACTCGTCTTTTTGCGTTTTATGGCCATTTTCATGAGTTATTGCCCACAGTTTTGGAGTTCCACGACGATTTACATGTTTGAGAGGTATGAGCAAAAAGTCTTCTATTTTTGCGTCTTATGGTCGTTTTCATTAGTTATTGCCCACGGTTTTGCGATTCCAGGATGATTTCCATGTTTGTCAGTGATGACCAAAAACTCATCTTTTTCTGCGCTTTATTGGCGTTTTCATGAGCTATTGCCCACAGTTTTGGGGTTCCAGGGGGATTTACATGTTCGAGAGTTATGATCAAAAGCTCTTCTTTTTTGGGTTTTATGGCCGGTTTCATGAGCTTTTGGCCATAGTTTTAGGGTTCAAGGGCGATTTACATGTTTCAGAGGTATGATAAAAAATCGTCATTTTTGTGTTTTATGGCCATTTTCATGAGGTTTTGCCCACCGTTTTGGGGTTACAGGGTGATCTACATGTTTCAGAGTTTTGACCAAAAACTTGTCTTTTTGCATTTTATGGCCATTTTCATGAGTTATTGCCCATAGTTTTGGGGTTCCAAGGCGATTTACATGTTTGAAAGGTATGATAAAAAACTCATAGTTTTTGCGTTTTATGGCTGTTTTCATGAGTTATTGCCCACGGTTTTAGGGTTCTATGGCGATTTACGTGTTTGAGAGTGATGACCAAAACGTCATCTGTTTTGCGTTTTCATGAGTTATTGCCCATAGTTTTGGGGTTCTAGGGCAATTTACATGTTTGAGAGGTATGAACAAAAACTCGTCTTTTTGTGTTTTATGGCCATTTTCACGAGTTATTGCCCATAATATTGGGGTTCCACGCGATTTACATGTTTGAGAAGTATGAGCAAAAACTCTTTGTTTTTACGTTTTATGGCGTTTTCATGAGTTATTGCCCACAGTTTTGGGGTTCCAGGGCGATTTAAATGTTTCAGAGGTATGAGCAAAAACTCATTTTTTTTCTACGCTTTATGGCCGTTTTCATGAGCTATTGCCCACAGTTTTGGAGTTCCAGGACGATTTACATGATTGAGAGGTATGAGCAAAAAGTCTTTGATTTTGCGTCTTATTGACGTTTTCATTAGTTATTGCCCACGGTTTTGGGATTCCAGGATGATTTACTTGTTTGTGAGTGATGACCAAAAACTCATCTTTTTCTGCGCTTTATGGGCGGTTTCAGAGCTATTGCCCACAGTTTTGGGGTTCCAGGGGGATTTACATGTTCTACACTTATGATCAAAAGCTCTTCTTTTTTGGGTTTTATGGCCGTTTTCATGAGCTTTTGGCCATAGTTTTAGGGTTCAAGGGCGATTTACATGTTTGAGAGGTATGATAAAAAATCGTCATTTTTGTGTTTTATGGCCATTTTCATGAGGTTTTGCCCACCGTTTTGGGGTTCCAGGGTGATCTACATGTTTTAGATTTTTGAACAAAAACTTGTCTTTTTGCATTTTATGGCCATTTTCATGAGATATTACCCATAGTTTTGGGGTTCCAAGGCGATTTACATGTTTGAGAGGTATGAGCAGAAACTCATCGTTTTTGCGTTTTATGGCTGTTTTCATGAGTTATTGCCCATGGTTTTAGGGTTCTATGGCGATTTACGTGTTTGATAGTGATGACCAAAACCTCATCTGTTTTGCGTTTTCATGAGTTATTGCCCATAGTTTTGGGGTTCCAGGGCAATTTACATGTTTGAGAGGTATGACCAAAAACTCGTCTTTTTGTGTTTTATGGCCATTTTCACGAGTTATTGCCCATAATATTGGGGTTCCACGCGATTTACATGTTTGAGAAGTATGAGCAAACACTCTTTGTTTTTGCGTTTTATGGCGTTTTCATCAGTTATTGCCCACAGTTTTGTGGTTCCAGGGCGATTTAAATGTTTCAGAGGTATGAGCAAAAACTCATTTTTTTCTATGCTTTATGGCCGTTTTCATGAGCTATTGCCCACGGTTTTGGGGTTTTAGGGTGATTTACATGTTTGAGAGTTATGACCAAAAACTCGTCTTCTTTGCGTTTTATGGCCATTTTCATGAGTTATTGCCCACAGTTTTGGAGTTCCACGACGATTTACATGTTTGAGAGGTATGAGCAAAAAGTCTTCGATTTTGCGTCTTATGGACGTTTTTATTAGTTATTTCCCACGGTTTTGGGAATCCAGGATGATTTACTTGTTTGTGAGTGATGACCAAAAACTCATCTTTTTCTACGCTTTATGGGCGGTTTCAGAGCTATTGCCCACAGTTTTGGGGTTCCAGGGGATTTACATGTTCTACAGTTATGATCAAAAGCTCTTCTTTTTTGGGTTTTATGGCCGTTTTCATGATCTTTTGGCCATAGTTTTAGGGTTCAAGGGCGATTTACATGTTTCAGAGGTATGATAAAAAATCATCATTTTTGTGTTTTATGGCCATTTTCATGAGGTTTTGCCCACCGTTTTGGGGTTCCAGGGTGATCTACATGTTTCAGATTTTTGAACAAAAACTTGTCCTTTTGCATTTTATGGCCATTTTCATGAGTTATTGCCCATAGTTTTGGGGTTCCAAGGCGATTTACATGTTTGAGAGGTATGAGCAGAAACTCATCGTTTTTGCGTTTGATGGATGTTTTCATGAGTTATTGCCCACGGTTTTAGGGTTCTATGGCGATTTACGTGTTTGAGAGTGATGACCAAAACCTCATCTGTTTTGCGTTTTCATGAGTTATTGCCCATAGTTTTGGGGTTCCAGGGCAATTTACATGTTTGCGAGGTATGACCAAAAACTCGTCTTTATGTGTTTTATGGCCATTATTACGAGTTATTGCCCATAGTATTGGGGTTCCACACGATTTACCTGTTTGAGAAGTATGAGCAAAAACTCTTTGTTTTTTGCGTTTTATGGCGTTTTCATGAGTTATTGCCCACAGTTTTGGGGTTCCAGGGCGATTTAAATGTTTCAGAGGTATGAGCAAAAGCTCATTTTTTTCTACGCTTTATGGCCGTTTTCATGAGCTATTGCCCACGGTTTTGGGGTTTTAGGGTGATTTACATGTTTCAGAGTTATGACCAAAAACTCGTCTTCTTTGCGTTTTATGGCCATTTTCATGAGTTATTGCCCACAGTTTTGGAGTTCCACGACGATTTACATGTTTGAGAGTTATGAGCAAAAAGTCTTCTATTTTTGCGTCTTATGGTCGTTTTCATGTGTTACGTCCAACGGTTTTGGGATTCCAGGATGATTTCCATGTTTTAAGAGTGATGACCAAAAACTCATCTTTTTCTGCGCTTTATGGGCGTTTTCAAGAGCTATTGCCCACAGTTTTGGGGTTCCAGGGGGATTTACATGTTCTACAGTTATGATCAAAAGCTCTTCTTTTTTGGGTTTTATGGCCGTTTTCATGAGCTTTTGGCCATAGTTTTAGGGTTCAAGGGCGATTTACATGTTTCAGAGGTATGATAAAAAATCGTCATTTTTGTGTTTTATGGCCATTTTCCTGAGGTTTTGCCCACCGTTTTGGGGTTCCAGGGTGATCTACATGTTTCAGATTTTTGAACAAAAACTTGTCTTTTTGCATTTTATGGCCATTTTCATGAGTTATTGCCCATAGTTTTGGGGTTCCAAGGCGATTTACATGTTTGAGAGGTATGACCAGAAACTCATCGTTTTTGCGTTTTATGGCTGTTTTCATGAGTTATTGCCCACGGTTTTAGGGTTCAATGGCGATTTACGTGTTTGAGAGTGATGACCAAAACCTCATTTGTTTTGCGTTTTCATGAGTTATTGCCCATAGTTTTGGGGTTCCAGGGCAATTTACATGTTTGAGAGGTATGACCAAAAAATCGTCTTTTTGTGTTTTATGGCCATTTTCACGAGTTATTGCCCATAGTATTGGGGTTCCACACGATTTACATGTTTGAGAAGTATGAGCAAAAACTCTTTGTTTTTTGCGTTTTATGGCGTTTTCATGAGTTATTGCCCACAGTTTTGGGGTTCCAGGGCGATTTAAATGTTTCAGAGGTATGAGCAAAAACTCATTTTTTTCTACGCTTTATGGCCGTTTTCATGAGCTATTGCCCACGGTTTTGGGGTTTTAGGGTGATTTACATGTTTCAGAGTTATGACCAAAAACTCGTCTTCTTTGCGTTTTATGGCCATTTTCATGAGTTATTGCCCACAGTTTTGGAGTTCCACGACGATTTACATTTTTGAGAGGTATGAGCAAAAAGTCTTCTATTTTTGCGTCCTATGGTCGTTTTCATGTGTTATGTCCCACGGTTTTGGGATTCCAGGATGATTTCCATGTTTTAATAGTGATGACCAAAAACTCATCTTTTTCTGCGCTTTATGGGCGTTTTCATGAGCTATTGCCCACAGTTTTGGGGTTCCAGGGGGATTTACATGTTCTACAGTTATGATCAAAAGCTCTTCTTTTTTGGGTTTTATGGCCGTTTTCATGAGCTTTTGGCCATAGTTTTAGGGTTCAAGGGCGATTTACATGTTTCAGAGGTATGATAAAAAATCGTCATTTTTGTGTTTTATGGCCATTTTCATGAGGTTTTGCCCACCGTTTTGGGGTTCTAGGGTGATCTACATGTTTCAGAGTTTTGACCAAAAACTTGTCTTTTTGCATTTTATGGCCATTTTCATGAGTTATTGCCCATAGTTTTGGGGTTCCAAGGCGATTTACATGTTTGAAAGGTATGATCAAAAACTCATAGTTTTTGCGTTTTATGGCTGTTTTCATGAGTTATTGCCCACGGTTTTAGGGTTCTATGGCGATTTACGTGTTTGAGAGTGATGACCAAAACGTCATCTGTTTTGCGTTTTCATAAGTTATTGCCCATAGTTTTGGGGTTCCAGGGCAATTTACATGTTTGAGAGGTATGAACAAAAACTCGTCTTTTTGTGTTTTATGGCCATTTTCATGAGTTATTGCCCATAGTATTGGGGTTCCACGCGATTTACATGTTTGAGAAGTATGAGCAAAAACTCTTTGTTTTTACGTTTTATGGCGTTTTCATGATTTATTGCCCACAATTTTGGGGTTCCAGGGCGATTTAAATGTTTCAGAGGTATGAGCAAAAACTCATTTTTTTCTACGCTTTATGGCCGTTTTCATGAGCTATTGCCCACGGTTTTGGGGTTTTAGGGTGATTTACATGTTTCAGAGTTATGACCAAAAACTCGTCTTCTTTGCGTTTTATGGCCATTTTCATGAGTTATTGCCCACAGTTTTGGAGTTCCACGACGATTTACATGTTTGACAGGTATGAGCAAAAAGTCTTCTATTTTTGCGTCCTATGGTCGTTTTCATGTGTTATGTCCCACGGTTTTGGGATTCCAGGATGATTTCCATGTTTTAATAGTGATGACCAAAAACTCATCTTTTTCTGCGCTTTATGGGCGTTTTCATGAGCTATTGCCGATAGTTTTGGGGTTCCAGGGGGATTTACATGTTCTAGAGTTATGATCAAAAGCTCTTCCTTTTTGGGTTTTATGGCCGTTTTCATGAGCTTTTGGCCATAGTTTTAGGGTTCAAGGGCGATTTACATGTTTAAGAGGTATGATAAAAAATCGTCATTTTTGTGTTTTATGGCCATTTTCATGAGGTTTTGCCCACCGTTTTGGGGTTCTAGGGTGATCTACATGTTTCAGAGTTTTGACCAAAAACTTGTCTTTTTGCATTTTATGGCCATTTTCATGAGTTATTGCCCATAGTTTTGGGGTTCCAAGGCGATTTACATGTTTGAAAGGTATGATAAAAAACTCATCGTTTTTGCGTTTTATGGCTGTTTTCATGAGTTATTGCCCACGGTTTTAGGGTTCTATGGCGATTTACGTGTTTGAGAGTGATGACCAAAACGTCATCTGTTTTGCGTTTTCATGAGTTATTGCCCATAGTTTTGGGGTTCCAGGGCAATTTACATGTTTGAGAGGTATGAACAAAAACTCGTCTTTTTGTGTTTTATGGCCATTTTCATGAGTTATTGCCCATAGTATTGGGGTTCCACGCGATTTACATGTTTGAGAAGTATGAGCAAAAACTCTTTGTTTTTACGTTTTATGGCGTTTTCATGATTTATTGCCCACAATTTTGGGGTTCCAGGGCGATTTAAATGTTTCAGAGGTATGAGCAAAAACTCATTTTTTTCTACGCTTTATGGCCGTTTTCATGAGCTATTGCCCACGGTTTTGGGGTTTTTGGGTGATTTACATGTTTCAGAGTTATGACCAAAAACTCGTCTTCTTTGCGTTTTATGGCCATTTTCATGAGTTATTGCCCACAGTTTTGGAGTTCCACGACGATTTACATGTTTGAGAGGTATGAGCAAAAAGTCTTCGATTTTGCGTCTTATGGACGTTTTCATTAGTTATTGCCCACGGTTTTGGGATTCCAGGATGATTTACTTGTTTATGAGTGATGACCAAAAACTCATCTTTTTCTGCGCTTTATGGGCGTTTTCAGAGCTATTGCCCATAGTTTTGGGGTTCCAGGGGGATTTACATGTTCTACAGTTATGATCAAAAGCTCTTCTTTTTTGGGTTTTATGGCCGTTTTCATGAGCTTTTGGCCATAGTTTTAGGGTTCAAGGGCGATTTACATGTTTAAGAGGTATGAGAAAAAATCGTCATTTTTGTGTTTTATGGCCATTTTCATGAGGTTTTGCCCACCGTTTTGGGGTTCCAGGGTGATCTACATGTTTCAGAGTTTTGACCAAAAACTTGTCTTTTTGCATTTTATGGCCATTTTCATGAGTTATTGCCCATAGTTTTGGGGTTCCAAGGCGATTTACATGTTTGAGAGGTATGAGCAGAAACTCATCGTTTTTGCGTTTTATGGCTGTTTTCATGAGTTATTGCCCACGGTTTTAGGGTTCAATGGCGATTTACGTGTTTGAGAGTGATGACCAAAACCTCATTTGTTTTGCGTTTTCATGAGTTATTGCCCATAGTTTTGGGGTTCCAGGGCAATTTACATGTTTGAGAGGTATGACCAAAAACTCGTCTTTTTGTGTTTTATGGCCATTTTCACGAGTTATTGCCCATAGTATTGGGGTTCCACGCGATTTACATGTTTGAGAAGTATGAGCAAAAACTCTTTGTTTTTTGCGTTTTATGGCGTTTTCATGAGTTATTGCCCACAGTTTTGGGGTTCCAGGGCGATTTAAATGTTTCAGAGGTATGAGCAAAAACTCATTTTTTTCTACGCTTTATGGCCGTTTTCATGAGCTATTGCCCACGGTTTTGGGGTTTAGGGTGATTTACATGTTTCAGAGTTATGACCAAAAACTCGTCTTCTTTGCGTTTTATGGCCATTTTCATGAGTTATTGCCCACAGTTTTGGAGTTCCACGACGATTTACATGTTTGAGAGGTATGAGCAAAAAGTCTTCTATTTTTGCGTCTTATGGTCGTTTTCATGTGTTATGTCCCACGGTTTTGGGATTCCAGGATGATTTCCATGTTTTAGAGTGATGACCAAAAACTCATCTTTTTCTGCGCTTTATGGGCGTTTTCATGAGCTATTGCCCATAGTTTTGGGGTTCCAGGGGGATTTACATGTTCTACAGTTATGATCAAAAGCTCTTCTTTTTGGGTTTTATGGCCGTTTTCATGAGCTTTGGGCCATAGTTTTAGGGTTCAAGGGCGATTTACATGTTTAAGAGGTATGATAAAAAATCGTCATTTTTGTGTTTTATGGCCATTTTCATGAGGTTTTGCCCACCGTTTTGGGGTTCCAGGGTGATCTACATGTTTCAGAGTTTTGAACAAAAACTTGTCTTTTTGCATTTTATGGCCATTTTCATGAGTTATTGCCCATAGTTTTGGGGTTCCAAGGCGATTTACATGTTTGAGAGGTATGACCAGAAACTCATCGTTTTTGCGTTTTATGGCTGTTTTCATGAGTTATTGCCCACGGTTTTAGGGTTCTATGGCGATTTACGTGTTTGAGAGTGATGACCAAAACCTCATTTGTTTTGCGTTTTCATGAGTTATTGCCCATAGTTTTGGGGTTCCAGGGCAATTTACATGTTTGAGAGGTATGACCAAAAACTCGTCTTTTTGTGTTTTATGGCCATTTTCACGAGTTATTGCCCATAGTATTGGGGTTCCACGCGATTTACATGTTTGAGAAGTATGAGCAAAAACTCTTTGTTTTTTGCGTTTTATGGCGTTTTCATGAGTTATTGCCCACAGTTTTGGGGTTCCAGGGCGATTTAAATGTTTCAGAGGTATGAGCAAAAACTCATTTTTTTCTACGCTTTATGGCCGTTTTCATGAGCTATTGCCCACGGTTTTGGGGTTTTAGGGTGATTTACATGTTTCAGAGTTATGACCAAAAACTCGTCTTCTTTGCGTTTTATGGCCATTTTCATGAGTTATTGCCCACAGTTTTGGAGTTCCACGACGATTTACATGTTTGAGAGGTATGAGCAAAAAGTCTTCTATTTTTGCGTCTTATGGTCGTTTTCATGTGTTATGTCCCACGGTTTTGGGATTCCAGGATGATTTCCATGTTTTATAGTGATGACCAAAAACTCATTTTTTCTGCGCTTTATGGGCGTTTTCATGAGCTATTGCCCACAGTTTTGGGGTTCCAGGGGGATTTACATGTTCTACAGTTATGATCAAAAGCTCTTCCTTTTTGGGTTTTATGGCCGTTTTCATGAGCTTTTGGCCATAGTTTTAGGGTTCAAGGGCGATTTACAAGTTTCAGAGGTATGATAAAAAATCGTCATTTTTGTGTTTTATGGCCATTTTCATGAGGTTTTGCCCACCGTTTTGGGGTTCTAGGGTGATCTACATGTTTCAGAGTTTTGACCAAAAACTTGTCTTTTTTGCATTTTATGGCCATTTTCATGAGTTATTGCCCATAGTTTTGGGGTTCCAAGGCGATTTACATGTTTGAAGGTATGATCAAAAACTCATAGTTTTTGCGTTTTATGGCTGTTTTCATGAGTTATTGCCCACGGTTTTAGGGTTCTGTGGCGATTTACGTGTTTGAGAGTGATGACCAAAACGTCATCTGTTTTGCGTTTTCATGAGTTATTGCCCATAGTTTTGGGGTTCCAGGGCAATTTACATGTTTGAGAGGTATGAACAAAAACTCGTCTTTTTGTGTTTTATGGCCATTTTCACGAGTTATTGCCCATAGTATTGGGGTTCCACGCGATTTACATGTTTGAGAAGTATGAGCAAAAACTCTTTGTTTTTTGCGTTTTATGGCGTTTTCATGAGTTATTGCCCACAGTTTTGGGGTTCCAGGGCGATTTAAATGTTTCAGAGGTATGAGCAAAAACTCATTTTTTTCTACGCTTTATGGCCGTTTTCATGAGCTATTGCCCACGGTTTTGGGGTTTTAGGGTGATTTACATGTTTCAGAGTTATGACCAAAAACTCGTCTTCTTTGCGTTTTATGGCCATTTTCATGAGTTATTGCCCACAGTTTTGGAGTTCCACGACGATTTACATGTTTGAGAGGTATGAGCAAAAAGTCTTCGATTTTGCGTCTTATGGACGTTTTCATTAGTTATGCCACGGTTTTGGGATTCCAGGATGATTTACTTGTTTATGAGTGATGACCAAAAACTCATCTTTTTCTGCGCTTTATGGGCGTTTTCAGAGCTATTGCCCATAGTTTTGGGGTTCCAGGGGGATTTACATGTTCTACAGTTATGATCAAAAGCTCTTCTTTTTTGGGTTTTATGGCCGTTTTCATGAGCTTTTGGCCATAGTTTTAGGGTTCAAGGGCGATTTACATGTTTCAGAGGTATGATAAAAAATCGTCATTTTTGTGTTTTATGGCCATTTTCATGAGGTTTTGCCCACCGTTTTGGGGTTCCAGGGTGATCTACATGTTTCAGAGTTTTGACCAAAAACTTGTCTTTTTGCATTTTATGGCCATTTTCATGAGTTATTGCCCATAGTTTTGGGGTTCCAAGGCGATTTACATGTTTGAGAGGTATGAGCAAAAACTCATCGTTTTTGCGTTTTATGGCTGTTTTCATGTGTTACTGCCCACTGTATTAGGGTTCTATGGCGATTTACGTGTTTGAGAGTGATGACCAAAACCTCATTGTTTTGCGTTTTCATGAGTTATTGCCCATAGTTTTGGGGTTCCAGGGCAATTTACATGTTTGAGAGGTATGACCAAAAACTCGTCTTTTTGTGTTTTATGGCCATTTTCACGAGTTATTGCCCATAGTATTGGGGTTCCACGCGATTTACATGTTTGAGAAGTATGAGCAAAAACTCTTTGTTTTTTGCGTTTTATGGCGTTTTCATGAGTTATTGCCCACAGTTTTGGGGTTCCAGGGCGATTTAAATGTTTCAGAGGTATGAGCAAAAACTCATTTTTTTTCTACGCTTTATGGCCGTTTTCATGAGCTATTGCCCACGGTTTTGGGGTTTTAGGGTGATTTACATGTTTCAGAGTTATGACCAAAAACTCGTCTTCTTTGCGTTTTATGGCCATTTTCATGAGTTATTGCCCACAGTTTTGGAGTTCCACGACGATTTACATGTTTGAGAGGTATGAGCAAAAAGTCTTCGATTTTGCGTCTTATGGTCGTTTTCATTTGTTATTGCCACGGTTTTGGGATTCCAGGATGATTTACTTGTTTTAAGAGTGATGACCAAAAACTCATCTTTTTCTGCGCTTTATGGGCGTTTTCAGAGAGCTATTGCCCATAGTTTTGGGTTTCCAGGG
This sequence comes from Avena atlantica, assembly GCA_910589765.1. Classification (NCBI taxonomy): domain Eukaryota; kingdom Viridiplantae; phylum Streptophyta; class Magnoliopsida; order Poales; family Poaceae; genus Avena; species Avena atlantica. The sequence continues at coordinate 574,593,548 of OU342739.1, forward strand.
GGATTTACATGTTCTACAGTTATGATCAAAAGCTCTTCTTTTTTGGGTTTTATGGCCGTTTTCATGAGCTTTTGGCCATAGTTTTGGGGTTCAAGGGCGATTTACATGTTTCAGAGGTATGATAAAAAATCGTCATTTTTGTGTTTTATGGCCATTTTCATGAGGTTTTGCCCACCGTTTTGGGGTTCCAGGGTGATCTACATGTTTCAGAGTTTTGACCAAAAACTTGTCTTTTTGCATTTTATGGCCATTTTCATGAGTTATTGCCCATAGTTTTGGGGTTCCAAGGCGATTTACATGTTTGAGAGGTATGAGCAGAAACTCATCGTTTTTGCGTTTTATGGCTGTTTTCATGAGTTATTGCCCACGGTTTTAGGGTTCAATGGCGATTTACGTGTTTGAGAGTGATGACCAAAACCTCATTTGTTTTGCGTTTTCATGAGTTATTGCCCATAGTTTTGGGGTTCCAGGGCAATTTACATGTTTGAGAGGTATGACCAAAAACTCGTCTTTTTGTGTTTTATGGCCATTTTCACGAGTTATTGCCCATAGTATTGGGGTTCCACGCGATTTACATGTTCGAGAAGTATGAGCAAAAAACTTTGTTTTTTGCGTTTTATGGCGTTTTTCATGAGTTATTGCCCACAGTTTTGGGGTTCCAGGGCGATTTAAATGTTTCAGAGGTATGAGCAAAAACTCATTTTTTTCTACGCTTTATGGCCGTTTTCATGAGCTATTGCCCACGGTTTGGGGGTTTTAGGGTGATTTACATGTTTTAGAGTTATGACCAAAAACTCGTCTTCTTTGCGTTTTATGGCCATTTTCATGAGTTATTGCCCACAGTTTTGGAGTTCCACGACGATTTACATGTTTGAGAGGTATGAGCAAAAAGTCTTCTATTTTGCGTCTTATGGACGTTTTCATGTGTTATGTCCCGGTTTTGGGATTCCAGGATGATTTATGTTTTAGAGAGATGACCAAAAAACTCATCTTTTCTGCGCTTTATGGGCGTTTTCATGAGCTATTGCCCATAGTTTTGGGGTTCCAGGGGGATTTACATGTTCTACAGTTATGATCAAAAGCTCTTCCTTTTTGGGTTTTATGGCCGTTTTCATGAGCTTTTGGCCATAGTTTTAGGGTTCAAGGGCGATTTAACATGTTTCAGAGGTATGATAAAAAATCGTCATTTTTGTGTTTTATGGCCATTTTCATGAGGTTTTGCCCACCGTTTTGGGTTCCAGGGTGATCTACATGTTTCAGAGTTTTGACCAAAAACTTGTCTTTTTGCATTTTATGGCCATTTTCATGAGTTATTGCCCATAGTTTTGGGGTTCCAAGGCGATTTACATGTTTGAAAGGTATGAAAAAAACTCATCGTTTTTTGCGTTTTATGGCTGTTTTCATGAGTTATTGCCCACGTTTTAGGGTTCTATGGCGATTTACGTGTTTGAGAGTGATGACCAAAACGTCATCTGTTTTGCGTTTTCATGAGTTATTGCCCATAGTTTTGGGGTTCCAGGGCAATTTACATGTTTGAGAGGTATGAACAAAAACTCGTCTTTTTGTGTTTTATGGATGGCCATTTTCACGAGTTATTGCCCATAGTATTGGGGTTCCACGCGATTTACATGTTTGAGAAGTATGAGCAAAAACTCTTTGTTTTTGCGTTTTATGGCGTTTTCATGAGTTATTGCCCACAGTTTTGGGTTCAAGGGCGATTTAAATGTTTCAGAGGTATGAGCAAAAACTCATTTTTTTCTACGCTTTATGGCCGTTTTCATGAGCTATTGCCCACGGTTTTGGGGTTTTAGGGTGATTTACATGTTTTAGAGTTATGACCAAAAACTCGTCTTCTTTGCGTTTTATGGCCATTTTCATGAGTTATTGCCCACAGTTTTGGAGTTCCAAGACGATTTACATGTTTGAGAGGTATGAGCAAAAAGTCTTCGATTTTGCGTCTTATGGACGTTTTCATTAGTTATTGCCCACGGTTTTGGGATTCCAGGATGATTTACTTGTTTATGAGTGATGACCAAAAACTCATCTTTTTCTGCGCTTTATGGCGTTTTTCAGAGCTATTGCCCATAGTTTTGGGGTTCCAGGGGGATTTACATGTTCTACAGTTATGATCAAAAGCTCTTCTTTTTTGGGTTTTATGGCCGTTTTCATGAGCTTTTGGCCATAGTTTTGGGGTTCAAGGGCGATTTACATGTTTCAGAGATATGATAAAAAATCGTCATTTTTGTGTTTTATGGCCATTTTCATGAGGTTTTGCCCACCGTTTTGGGGTTCCAGGGTGATCTACATGTTTCAGAGAGTTTTGACCAAAAACTTGTCTTTTTGCATTTTATGGCCATTTTCATGAGTTATTGCCCATAGTTTTGGGGTTCCAAGGCGATTTACATGTTTGAGAGGTATGAGCAGAAACTCATCGTTTTTGCGTTTTATGGCTGTTTTCATGAGTTATTGCCCACGGTTTTAGGGTTCAATGGCGATTTACGTGTTTGAGAGTGATGACCAAAACCTCATTTGTTTTGCGTTTTCATGAGTTATTGCCCATAGTTTTGGGGTTCCAGGGCAATTTACATGTTGAGAGGTATGACCAAAAACTCGTCTTTTTTGTGTTTTATGGCCATTTTCACGAGTTATTGCCCAGTATTGGGGTTCCACGCGATTTACATGTTTGAGAAGTATGAGCAAAAACTCTTTGTTTTTTTGCGTTTTATGGCGTTTTCATGAGTTATTGCCCACAGTTTTGGGTTCCAGGGCGATTTAAATGTTTCAGAGGTATGAGCAAAACTCATTTTTTTCTACGCTTTATGGCCGTTTTCATGAGCTTTGCCCACGGGTTTGGGGTTTTAGGGTGATTTACATGTTTCAGAGTTATGACCAAAAACTCGTCTTCTTTGCGTTTTATGGCCATTTTCATGAGTTATTTGCCCACAGTTTTGGAGTTCCACGACGATTTACATGTTTGAGAGGTATGAGCAAAAAGTCTTCTATTTTTGCGTTTATGGTCGTTTTCATGTGTTATGTCCCACGGTTTTGGGATTCCGGATGATTTCCATGTTTTAAGAGTGATGACCAAAAACTCATCTTTTTCTGGCTTTATGGGCGTTTTCATGACTATTGGCCCATAGTTTTGGGGTTCCGGGGGATTTACATGTTCTAGAGTTTATGATCAAAGCTCTTCCTTTTTTGGTTTTTATGGCCGTTTTCATGAGCTTTTGGCCATAGTTTTAGGGTTCAAGGGCGATTTAAATGTTTCAGAGGTATGATAAAAATCGTCATTTTTGGTGTTTTATGGGCCATTTTCATGAGTTTATTGCCCATAGTATGGGGTTCCACGCGATTACATGTTTGAGAAGTATGAGCAAAAACTCTTTGTTTTTGCGTTTTATGGCGTTTTCATGAGTTATTGCCCACAGTTTTGGGGTTCCAGGGCGATTTAAATGTTTTCAGAGGTATGAGCAAAAAACTCATTTTTTTCTACGCTTTATGGCCGTTTTCATAAGCTATTTGCCCCACGTTTTGGGTTTTAAGGGTGATTTACATGTTTTAGAGTTTGACCAAAAACTCGTCTTCTTTGCGTTTTATGGCCATTTTCATGAGTTATTGCCCACAGTTTTGGGTTCCAGGACGATTTACATGTTGAGAGGTATGAGCAAAAACTTTTGATTTTGCGTCTTAATGGACGTTTTCATTAGTTATTGCCCACGGTTTTTGATTCCAGGATGATTTACTTGTTTATGAGTGATGACCAAAAACTCATCTTTTTCTTTTGTTTCTGCGCTTTATGGGCGTTTTCAGAGCTATTGCCCATAGTTTTGGGGTTCCAGGGGGATTTACATGTTCTACAGTTAATGATCAAAAGCTCTTCTTTTTTGGTTTTATGGCCGTTTTCATGAGCTTTTGGCCATAGTTTTAGGGTTTCAAGGGCGATTTACATTTTCAGAGGTATGATAAAAATCGTCATTTTTGTGTTTATGGCCATTTTCATGAGGTTTTGCCACCGTTTTGGGGTTCCAGGGTGATCTACATGTTTCAGAGTTTTGACCAAAAACTTGTCTTTTTGCATTTTATGGCCATTTTCATGAGTTATTGCCCATAGTTTTGGGGTTCCAAGGCGATTTACATGTTTGAGAGGTATGAGCAAAAACTCATCGTTTTTGCGTTTTATGGCTGTTTTCATGAGTTATTGCCCACGTTTTAGGGTTCTATGGCGATTTACGTGTTTGAGAGTGATGACCAAAACCTCATTTGTTTTGCGTTTTCATGAGTTATTGCCCATAGTTTTGGGGTTCCAGGGCAATTTACATGTTTGAGAGGTATGACCAAAAACTCGTCTTTTTGTGTTTTTGGCCATTTTCACGAGTTATTTGCCCATAGTATTGGGTTTCCACGCGATTTACATGTTTGAGAAGTATGAGCAAAAACTCTTTGTTTTTTGCGTTTTATGGCGTTTTCATGAGTTATTGCCCACAGTTTTGGGGTTCCAGGGCGATTTAAATGTTTCAGAGGTATGAGCAAAAACTCATTTTTTTCTACGCTTTATGGCCGTTTTCATGAGCTATTGCCCACGGTTTTGGGGTTTTAGGGTGATTTACATGTTTCAGAGTTATGACCAAAAACTCGTCTTCTTTGCGTTTTATGGCCATTTTCATGAGTTATTGCCCACAGTTTTGGAGTTCCACGACGATTTACATGTTTGAGAGGTATGAGCAAAAAGTCTTCGATTTTTGCGTCTTATGGACGTTTTCATGTGTTATGTCCCACGGTTTTGGGATTCCAGGATGATTTCCATGTTTTAAGAGTGATGACCAAAAACTCATCTTTTTCTGCGCTTTATGGGCGTTTTCAGAGCTATTGCCCATAGTTTTGGGTTCCAGGGGGATTTACATGTTCTAGAGTTATGATCAAAAGCTCTTCCTTTTTTGGGTTTTATGGCCGTTTTCATGAGCTTTTGGCCATAGTTTTAGGGTTCAAAGGGCGATTTACATGTTTCAGAGGTATGATAAAAAATCGTCATTTTTGTGTTTTATGGCCATTTTCATGAGGTTTTGCCCACCGTTTTGGGGTTCCAGGGGTGATCTACATGTTTCAGAGTTTTGAACAAAAACTTGTCTTTTTGCATTTGATGGCCATTTTCATGAGTTATTGCCCATAGTTTTGGGGTTCCAAGGCGATTTACATGTTTGAGAGGTATGAGCAAAAACTCATAGTTTTTTGCGTTTTATGGCTGTTTTCATGTGTTACTGCCCACTGTATTAGGGTTCTATGGCGATTTACGTGTTTGAGAGTGATGACCAAACCTCATCTGTTTTGCTTTTTCATGAGTTATTGCCCATAGTTTTGGGGTTCCAGGGCAATTTACATGTTTGAGAGGTATGAACAAAAACTCGTCTTTTTTGTGTTTTATGGCCATTTCACGAGTTATTGCCCATAGTATTGGGGTTCCACGCGATTTACATGTTTGAGAGGTATGAGCAAAAACTCTTTGTTTTTACGTTTTATGGCGTTTTCATGAGTTATTGCCCACAGTTTTGGGGTTCCAGGGCGATTTAAATGTTTCAGAGGTATGAGCAAAAATCATTTTTTTCTACGCTTTATGGCCGTTTTCATGAGCTATTGCCCACGGTTTTGGGGTTTTAGGGTGATTTACATGTTTTAGAGTTATGACCAAAAACTCGTCTTCTTTGCGTTTTATGGCCATTTTCATGAGTTATTGCCCACAGTTTTGGAGTTCCACGACGATTTACATGTTTGAGAGGTATGAGCAAAAAGTCTTCGATTTTGCGTCTTATGGACGTTTTCATTAGTTATTGCCCACGGTTTTGGATTCCAGGATGATTTACTTGTTTATGAGTGATGACCAAAAACTCATCTTTTTCTGCGCTTTATGGGCGTTTTCAGAGCTATTGCCCATAGTTTTGGGGTTCCAGGGGGATTTACATGTTCTACAGTTTATGATCAAAAGCTCTTCTTTTTTGGTTTTTATGGCCGTTTTCATGAGCTTTTGGCCATAGTTTTAGGGTTCAAGGGCGATTTACATGTTTCAGAGGTATGATAAAAAATCGTCATTTTTGTGTTTTATGGCCATTTTCATGAGGTTTTGCCCACCGTTTTGGGGTTCCAGGGTGATCTACATGTTTCAGAGTTTTGACCAAAAACTTGTCTTTTTGCATTTTATGGCCATTTTCATGAGTTATGCCCATAGTTTTGGGGTTCCAAGGCGATTTACATGTTTGAGAGGTATGAGCAAAAACTCATCGTTTTTGCGTTTTTATGGCTGTTTTCATGAGTTATTGCCCACGGTTTAGGGTTCTATGGCGATTTACGTGTTTGAGAGTGATGACCAAAACCTCATCTGTTTTGTGTTTTCATGAGTTATTGCCCATAGTTTTGGGGTTCCAGGGCAATTTACATGTTTGAGAGGTATGACCAAAAACTCGTCTTTTGTGTTTTATGGCCATTTTCACGAGTTATTGCCCATAGTATTGGGGTTCCACGCGATTTACATGTTTGAGAAGTATGAGCAAAAACTCTTTGTTTTTTGCGTTTTATGGCGTTTTCATGAGTTATTGCCCACAGTTTTGGGGTTCCAGGGCGATTTAAATGTTTCAGAGGTATGAGCAAAAACTCATTTTTTTCTACGCTTTATGGCCGTTTTCATGAGCTATTGCCCACGGTTTTGGGGTTTTAGGGTGATTTACATGTTTCAGAGTTATGACCAAAAACTCGTCTTCTTTGCGTTTATGGCCATTTTCATGAGTTATTGCCCACAGTTTTGGAGTTCCAGGACGATTTACATGTTTGAGAGGTATGAGCAAAAAGTCTTTCTATTTTGCGTCTTATGGTCGTTTTCATGTGTTATGTCCCACGGTTTTGGGATTCCAGGATGATTTCCATGTTTTAAGAGTGATGACCAAAAATCATCATCTTTTTCTGCGCTTTAATGGGCGTTTTCATGAGCTATTGCCCATAGTTTTGGGGTTCCAGGGGGATTTACATGTTCTACAGTTATGATCAAAAGCTCTTCCTTTTTGGGTTTTATGGCCGTTTTCATGAGCTTTTGGCCATAGTTTTAGGGTTCAAGGGCGATTTACAAGTTTCAGAGGTATGATAAAAAAATCGTCATTTTTTGTGTTTTATGGCCATTTTCATGAGGTTTTGCCCACCGTTTTGGGGTTCCAGGGTGATCTACATGTTTCAGAGTTTTGACCAAAAACTTGTCTTTTTGCATTTTATGGCCATTTTCATGAGTTATTGCCCATAGTTTTGGGGTTCCAAGGCGATTTACATGTTTGAGAGGTATGAGCAAAAACTCATCGTTTTTGCGTTTTATGGCTGTTTTCATGAGTTATTGCCCACGGTTTTAGGGTTCTATGGCGATTTACGTTTTGAGAGTGATGACCAAAACCTCATCTGTTTTGCGTTTTCATGAGTTATTGCCCATAGTTTTGGGTTCCAGGGCAATTTACATGTTTGAGAGGTATGAACAAAAACTCGTCTTTTTGTGTTTTATGGCCATTTTCACGAGTTATTGCCCATAGTATTGGGGTTCCACGCGATTTACATGTTTGAGAAGTATGAGCAAAAACTCTTTGTTTTTTGCGTTTTATGGCGTTTTCATGAGTTATTGCCCACAGTTTTGGGTTCCAGGGCGATTTAAATGTTTCAGAGGTATGAGCAAAAACTCATTTTTTTCTACGCTTTATGGCCGTTTTCATGAGCTATTGCCCACGGTTTTGGGGTTTTAGGGTGATTTACATGTTTCAGAGTTATGACCAAAAACTCGTCTTCTTTGCGTTTTATGGCCATTTTCATGAGTTATTGCCCACAGTTTTGGAGTTCCAGGACGATTTACATGTTTGAGAGGTATGAGCAAAAAGTCTTCGATTTTGCGTCTTATGGACGTTTTCATTAGTTATTGCCCACGGTTTTGGGATTCCAGGATGATTTACTTGTTTATGAGTGATGACCAAAACTCATCTTTTTCTGCGCTTTATGGGCGTTTTCAGAGCTATTGCCCATAGTTTTTGGGGTTCCAGGGGGATTTACATGTTCTACAGTTATGATCAAAAGCTCTTCTTTTTGGGTTTTATGGCCGTTTTCATGAGCTTTTGGCCATAGTTTTTGGGTTCAAGGGCGATTTACATGTTTCAGAGGTATGATAAAAAATCGTCATTTTTGTGTTTTATGGCCATTTTCATGAGGTTTTGCCCACCGTTTTGGGGTTCCAGGGTGATCTACATGTTTCAGAGTTTTGACCAAAACTTGTCTTTTTGCATTTTATGGCCATTTTCATGAGTTATTGCCCATAGTTTTGGGGTTCCAAGGCGATTTACATGTTTGAGAGGTATGAGCAAAACTCATCGTTTTTGCGTTTTATGGCTGTTTTCATGAGTTATTGCCCACGGTTTTAGGGTTCTATGGCGATTTACGTGTTTGAGAGTGATGACCAAAACCTCATCTGTTTTTGCGTTTTCATGAGTTATTGCCCATAGTTTTGGGGTTCCAGGGCAATTTACATGTTTGAGAGGTATGACCAAAACTCGTCTTTTTGTGTTTTATGGCCATTTTCACGAGTTATTGCCCATAGTATTGGGGTTCCACGCGATTTACATGTTTGAGAAGTATGAGCAAAAACTCTTTGTTTTTTTGCGTTTTTATGGCGTTTTCATGAGTTATTGCCCACAGTTTTGGGGTTCCAGGGCGATTTAAATGTTTCAGAGGTATGAGCAAAAACTCATTTTTTCTACGCTTTATGGCCGTTTTCATGAGCTATTGCCCACGGTTTTGGGGTTTTAGGTGATTTACATGTTTCAGAGTTATGACCAAAAACTCGTCTTCTTTGCGTTTTATGGCCATTTTCATGAGTTATTGCCCACAGTTTTGGAGTTCCAGACGATTTACATGTTTGAGAGGTATGAGCAAAAAGTCTTCTATTTTTGCGTCTTATGGACGTTTTCATGTGTTATGTCCCACGGTTTTGGGATTCCAGGATGATTTCCATGTTTAAGAGTGATGACCAAAAACTCATCTTTTTCTGCGCTTTATGGGCGTTTTCATGAGCTATTGCCCATAGTTTTGGGGTTCCAGGGGGATTTACATGTTCTACAGTTATGATCAAAAGCTCTTCCTTTTTGGGTTTTATGGCCGTTTTCATGAGCTTTTGGCCATAGTTTTAGGGTTCAAGGGCGATTTACAAGTTTCAGAGGTATGATAAAAAATCGTCATTTTGTGTTTTATGGCCATTTCATGAGGTTTTGCCCACCGTTTTGGGGTTCCAGGGTGATCTACATGTTTCAGAGTTTTGACCAAAAACTTGTCTTTTTGCATTTTATGGCCATTTTCATGAGTTATTGCCCATAGTTTTTGGGTTCCAAGGCGATTTACATGTTTGAGAGGTATGAGCAAAAACTCATCGTTTTTGCGTTTTTATGGCTGTTTTCATGAGTTATTGCCCACGGTTTTAGGGTTCTATGGCGATTTACGTGTTTGAGAGTGATGACCAAAACCTCATCTGTTTTGTGTTTTCATGAGTTATTGCCCATAGTTTTGGGGTTCCAGGGCAATTTACACATGTTGAGAGGTATGAACAAAAACTCGTCTTTTTGTGTTTTATGGCCATTTTTCACGAGTTTTGCCCATAGTATTGGGGTTCCACGCGATTTACATGTTTGAGAAGTATGAGCAAAAACTCTTTGTTTTTGCGTTTTATGGCGTTTTCATGAGTTATTGCCCACAGTTTTGGGTTCCAGGGCGATTTAAATGTTTCAGAGGTATGAGCAAAAACTCATTTTTTTACGCTTTATGGCCGTTTTCATGAGCTATTGCCCACGGTTTTGGGGTTTAGGGTGATTTACATGTTTGGAGTTATGACCAAAAACTCGTCTTCTTTGCGTTTTATGGCCATTTTCATGAGTTATTGCCCACAGTTTTGGAGTTCCAGGACGATTTACATGTTTGAGAGGTATGAGCAAAAAGTCTTCGATTTTGCGTCTTATGGACGTTTTCATTAGTTATTGCCCACGGTTTTGGGATTCCAGGATGATTTACTTGTTTTGAGTGATGACCAAAAACTCATCTTTTTCTCTGCTTTATGGGCGTTTTCAGAGCTATTGCCCATAGTTTTGGGTTCCAGGGGGATTTACATGTTCTAACATTATGATCAAAAGCTCTTCTTTTTGGGTTTTATGGCCGTTTTCATGAGCTTTTGGCCATAGTTTTTGGGGTTCAAGGGCGATTTACATGTTTCAGAGGTATGATAAAAAATCGTCATTTTTGTGTTTTTATGGCCATTTTCATGAGGTTTTGCCCACCGTTTTGGGGTTCCAGGGTGATCTACATGTTTCAGAGTTTTGACCAAAAACTGTCTTTTTGCATTTTATGGCCATTTTCATGAGTTATTGCCATAGTTTTGGGGTTCCAAGGCGATTTACATGTTGAGAGGTATGAGCAAAAACTCATCGTTTTTTCGTTTTATGGCTGTTTTCATGAGTTATTGCCCACGGTTTTAGGTGAATGGCGATTTACGTGTTTGAGAGTGATGACCAAACCTCATCTGTTTTGCGTTTTCATGAGTTATTGCCCATAGTTTTGGGGTTCCAGGGCAATTTACATGTTTGAGAGGTATGACCAAAAACTCGTCTTTTTGTGTTTTATGGCCATTTTCACGAGTTATTGCCCATAGTATTGGGGTTCCACGCGATTTACATGTTTGAGAAGTATGAGCAAAAACTCTTTGTTTTTTGCGTTTTATGGCGTTTTCATGAGTTATTGCCCACAGTTTTGGGGTTCCAGGCGATTTAAATGTTTCAGAGGTATGAGCAAAACTCATTTTTTCTACGCTTTATATGGCCGTTTTCATGAGCTATTGCCCACGGTTTTGGGGTTTTAGGGTGATTTACATGTTTTCAGAGTTATGACCAAAAACTCGTCTTCTTTGCGTTTTATGGCCATTTTCATGAGTTATTGCCCACAGTTTTGGAGTTCCAGGACGATTTACATGTTTGAGAGGTATGAGCAAAAAGTCTTCGATTTTGCGTCTTATGGTCGTTTTCATGTGTTATTGTCCCACGGTTTTGGGATTCCAGGATGATTTCCATGTTTTAAGAGTGATGACCAAAAACTCATCTTTTTCTGCGCTTTATGGGCGTTTTCATGAGCTATTGCCCATAGTTTTGGGGTCCAGGGGGATTTACATGTTCTAGAGTTATGATCAAAAGCTCTTCCTTTTTTGGGTTTTATGGCCGTTTTCATGAGCTTTTGGCCATAGTTTTAGGGTTCAAGGGCGATTTACAAGTTTTTCAGGTATGAAAAAAATCGTCATTTTTGTTTTTTTGGCCATTTTCATGAGGTTTTGCCCACCGTTTTGGGTTCCAGGGTGATCTACATGTTTCAGAGTTTTGACCAAAACTTGTCTTTTTGCATTTTATGGCCATTTTCATGAGTTATTGCCCATAGTTTTGGGGTTCCAAGGCGATTTACATGTTTGAGAGGTATGAGCAAAAACTCATCGTTTTTGCGTTTTATGGCTGTTTTCATGAGTTATTGCCCACGGTTTTAGGTTCTATGGCGATTTACGTGTTTGAGAGTGATGACCAAAACTCATCTGTTTTGCGTTTTCATGAGTTATTGCCCATAGTTTTGGGGTTCCAGGGCAATTTACATGTTTGAGAGGTATGAACAAAAACTCGTCTTTTTGTGTTTTATGGCCATTTTCACGAGTTATTGCCCATAGTATTGGGGTTCCACGCGATTTACATGTTTGAGAAGTATGAGCAAAAACTCTTTGTTTTTTGCGTTTTATGGCGTTTTCATGAGTTATTGCCCACAGTTTTGGGTTTCCAGGGCGATTTAAATGTTTCAGAGGTATGAGCAAAAACTCATTTTTTTTCTACGCTTTATGGCCGTTTTCATGAGCTATTGCCCACGGTTTTGGGGTTTTAGGGTGATTTACATGTTTCAGAGTTATGACCAAAAACTCGTCTTCTTTGCGTTTTATGGCCATTTTCATGAGTTATTGCCCACAGTTTTGGAGTTCCAGGACGATTTACATGTTTGAGAGGTATGAGCAAAAAGTCTTCGATTTTGCGTCTTATGGACGTTTTCATTAGTTATTGCCCACGGTTTTGGGATTCCAGGATGATTTACTTGTTTATGAGTGATGACCAAAAACTCATCTTTTTCTGCGCTTTATGGGCGTTTTCAGAGCTATTGCCCATAGTTTTGGGGTTCCAGGGGGATTTACATGTTCTACAGTTATGATCAAAAGCTCTCTCTTTTTTGGTTTTAATGGCCGTTTTCATGAGCTTTTGGCCATAGTTTTAGGGTTCAAGGGCGATTTACATGTTTCAGAGGTATGATAAAAAATCGTCATTTTTTGTGTTTTATGGCCATTTTCATGAGGTTTTGCCCACCGTTTTGGGTTCCAGGGTGATCTACATGTTTCAGAGTTTTGACCAAAAACTTGTCTTTTTGCTTTTATGGCCATTTTCATGAGTTATTGCCCATAGTTTTGGGTTCCAAGGCGATTTACATGTTTGAGAGGTATGAGCAAAAACTCATCGTTTTTTG